>CM058233.1:83867443-84603408 GCA_030180135.1 Orychophragmus violaceus | reverse complement strand
TTAGCTTCTTCTGGTCGTAGCTAGAGTTCTACAACAATTTCTATTCATACTCTTCCGCTTCTTCCTCTTCTTCCTCTTCTTCTCTTCTTCCTCTTCTGGTCATAGCTAGAGTTCTCTCTCTCTCTCTCTCTCTCTCTCTCTCTCTCTCTCTCTCTCTCTCTCTCTCTCTCTCTCTCTCTCTCTCTCTCTCTCTCTCTCTCTCTCTCTCTCTAAATGAATCCTAGTCATTAACCTCGTACAACGATTTTTAAAGGGAAAATTAACATAACCTAGAGGATTCGATTTTAAGAAAATTAACATAACCTAGAGGGCTCGATTTTAAAGGAAATTTAACATAATTAAGAGTTAAAATTTTCATTAAAATTTCGTTAAGGGTAAACTGATAATTAACCTCGTGAGAATGAATCTGGTGCATTCTCACTTCTCTCTTCTTCTTCTTCCTCTATTTTACTTAGTTTAGCTATTCTTCTGGTCGTAGCTAGAGTTCTCCAGCCATTGCTATTCATACTCTTCTGCTTTTTCTTCTTCTTCCTCTTCTGGTCATAGCTAGATTTTCTCTCTCTCTCTCTCTCTCTCTCTCTCTCCTCTCTCTCTCTCTCTCTCTCTCTCTCTCTCTTAGCTAGAGTTCTCGCTCTCTCTCTCTCTCGCTCTCTATCTCTCTCTCTCTCTCTCTCTCTCTCTCTCTCTCTCTCTCTCTCTCTCTCTCTCTCTCTCTCTCTCTCTCTCTCTCTCTCTCTCTCTCTCTCTCTCTCTCTCTCTCTCTCTCTCTCTCTCTCTCTCTCGCTCCCTCTCTCTCGGTCTCTCTCTCTCTCTCTCGGTCTCTCTATGTTCTTCTTCTATATTCATTCTCTTGTTATCTTACCCTATATATATTCGTTAATTATTTCTCAAATTACCGATGTGGGACTTTTCATTAAAATTTTCATTAAGGGTATCATGGCCATTAACCTCGTGAGAATTAATCTGGTGCGTTTTCACTTCTCAATTATAGAATTAGATATTTTTATTTTTAATTATTTAATATTATAGCCACAAAATCGTTTGTGGCTATTCGTGGAAATATAGCCACGAAACATTTCATGGCTAATTCGTGGTTAATCCATGGAAAGCTTGCCACGAATTGTCACAATTTTGCGATTCCACGAGCCCATAGCCACGAAATATTTTTGTGGCTATTTGTGACTATGGTCGAAATAGCCACGAATTTTGGCTCATAACCACGAAAAAATCCATGGCTATGGGGCAGTTTTCTTGTAGTGCATGTGATATGATTGTGGCAGTGTCCACAAATAGGTGACAAGGTTGACACTTAGTTTAGACTGTCCACGTGAATTTCTCGTATTAAGTCCGATTTGTTTTTCTAATTCCGGTATATCAACCGATTATGTCTCAATTACAAGGGTCTCTGTGACTAGAAACTTCACTGTTGTTATCTCATCCACCGTCGAAAACATGAATGTGAAAAAATGATAAAGTATAAGAGAAAGTAGATATAGAATAAATAAAATACAAAATAAAATATAAAAATAAGATAATTTTTTCACATACTAAAATAAGGGCATTTTGATCTCTACATCCACTTTGACCGATAAAAAAATACAAATTTCATAGAAACATTAAAAAAATTTATTGAACTGTAGTTAAAAAAGTAAAAGATACACTCAATACAATTGGTTTGTCATAAAAAATTGGAACCATTTACTATATATATATATATATATATAGAGAGAGAGAGAGAGAGAGAGAGAGAGAGAGAGAGAGAGAGAGAGAGGAGAGAGAGAGAGAGAGAGAGAGGAGAGAGAGAGAGAGGGAGAGAGAGAGAGAAGTTTTGTACATAGAACTTAAATACTCTTAATTTTTTTTCTTATGGTAGTGTAATTTGACTAAACTATTTATTTTCCTTCTAAAGTTTGTTTTTATTCCTTACGACATCTCTAACTCATTGCTATTTTAACTCTAAATACTAAAATAGAGAAAAATCTTCTTTAACTCAATTTTATATCTTACTCTAGAATATATATTACTATTTTTCCTCTATGAATGAAAAAGAAATATCATTTCTTTATAATTGAGTCAAAATTTTAAATTTACACAATAGTTCTTTATTTTATATTCTTATAATTATAACTGAAATAAATAAAATATTATTTTTTAAAAGACTTTTAATTTGCAAAAATATTTTAAATTTAAAATTTATAACTACAATTAAAAATTGTTAATTATCATTTCATTTCCAAAATTTTCATATGGATTTACTATTGATAAATAATTGATTTAGAAACTAAATATTCATTTAATTAAAAAATTTTGGTTGTTTTTAAACGTTTTTGTATAATTTTCTATTCTAAAATTATAGATTATTATTTACAAAAGAGAAGTTATATATTTTAAATATATATATATATGAATTATAGAGATTACTTTTATTCATGCCATGGCAATTATCTTCAATAGAATATAAACTAACAACTTAATATTCTTGTATATTATTTTTATGCATATATAAAAGTTGTTTTTTTTAATTGTATAATTTTATTTAAAAAAATTTACAAAAACAAAAAGCAGTAAAGTGGTTTAATTTGTAATTTTTATAAATAAAAATATTGTTAGTAAACTTAAAAAGAATAAAAATAGAAAACATTGAAGAGAAACTTATCTATAATATGAAGTTCTCTAACTTAAAGACAATAGAAAAATTTCCAAAGCTTATATCAATGACTACAAATCGATCTCAGAAAAAAATCTTACTTTCTTCAAAAAAGTATTGTTAATTCAAAAAACAAAATATTTGAGATCAATGAGTTACAATTATTTAGCATAAATTATACACCACATTTATCCATAATAGTTTGTCGACGTTACCGTGTTACCGTAAATGCTCATTCCATAAAATAAGGTATTGTAGACAATGTAATAATATATTGTGGACAAAACCATATGAGAGTAATACTTATTTCAAATTCGTATAATAAACTTTGTTTGAAAAGCTTAGATCAATGGTTTACAAATTAATCTCAAAACAAACTTTACTTTCAAAACATTAAAAATATTGTTATGCAACAAAAAAAAAAATCTTAGACCAATGAGTTACAAAATATTTAGTATATACTACAAGAAAAATAGTGTTTTGTGACTGCACTGTTGGTCGCAAAATAATCGTTAAACTAGGTTTTACAACTAAATAACGACTAAACGAGGCAGATGGAGTTGAAGTTTTACCTGTTTGGGGGGGGGGGGGGGGGGGGGGCGAGGCTCTGTTTTTAATGCAGCCTTTTGGGACTCTAAGAAGTCAATAAACTGTGGATAACTTTCTAGCAAATACTTTTCCACCAAATAAAGTGCTCGATCTTTGCCTTTTTCTCAGTCGCAACTCGAGTGTGATATGCTTTATGGGCAGCTTGCTCTTTGATTTTACGTTGAGATTCTTACAGTTGGTCTTGTAGGGCAACAAACGCTAAAGTCTCCCGGGTGCTTTTGCTTGCTCCTTAAAAGGTTCTCTTTGAGGCTTCCAACTCCATAAGTATTTCTTCGTCCATCATTCACAATGGCTTGTTATAATTAAAGACAATAAGAGAAAAATAATTAAATAAAGAACATGACATGAATTTATAAATGTGGAAAGTAAAAATCCCCATTACTTTACCCGAAGAAAGATGTAGTTATATTGATCTGTTGTGAGGTCTCGAGGTCGCGAAGTAGCACATTCCGAAACTTCTGCAGCTTATGCAACGAGCTCTGCCGACTTCTCTACCACATTCTTCACAAAAGTTTCAGCGATTTTCTCCAACTTTCGATCATCATACGTACCATTTGACTTTGTATGTTTCTTGATGAATACCTCACTAATATTCACCGGTCTTCCAATTCCTCTTCATGTAGTGATCTAAAAGAAACAAAGATTATCACAGAATTTTAAGACGCAATGTTGTAACAAACAGAAAACAAATATATAATAAAAGTTACTTGAAATTTCTTGTTGGGGGGGGGGGGGGGGAGGCTCTGTTTTTAATGTAGCCTTTTGAGACTCTAAGAAGTCAATAAACTGTGGATCACTTTCTCGCAAATATTTTTCCACCAAATAAAAGTGCTCGATCTTTGCCTTTTTCTCAGTCGCAACTCGAGTGTGATATGCTTTATGGCCAGCTTGCTCTTTGATTTTACATTGAGATTCTTACAGTTGGTCTTGTAGGGCCACAAACACTAAAGTCTCTTGGGTGCTTTTGCTTGCTCCTTAAAAGGTTCTCTTTGAGGCTTCCAACTCCATAAGTATTTCCTCGTCCATCATTCACAATGGCTTGTTATAATTAAAGACAATAAGAGAAAAATAATTAAATAAAAAACATGACATGACTTTATAAATGTGGAAAGTAAAAATCCCCATTACTTTACCCGAAGAAAGATGTAGTTGTATTGATCTGTTGTGAGGTCTCGAGGTCGCGAAGTAGCACATTCCGAAACTTCTGCAGCTTATGCAACAAGCTCTGCCGACTTCTCTACCGCATTCTTCACAAAAGTTTCAGCGATTTTCTCCAACTTTCTATCATCATACGTACCATCTGACTTTGTATGTTTCTTGATGAATACCTCACTAATATTCACCGGTCTTCCAATTCCTCTTCATGTAGTGATATAAAAGAAACAAAGACTATCACAGAATTTCAAGACACAATGTTGTAACAAACAGAAAACAAATATATAATAAAAGTTACTTGACATTTCTTGTTGGATTTGTTGGTACGAATTGCGCCCTGATAAGTGTATGTGATGACCGAGACCTTCACGGTCAGACAAACGACAACTGGAATATGTCACACTCCTTTCTTGTGCTTATGCATTATCCCATTAATCGATCATCTTTTTCAGAGGGTCTCGCTGATCCACTTAGGTCGCTCCCGACTAGTCCTTGTGTTGCTAACCATGTCTTTCAATTGTCGTTGATAGATCTCCTCAAAATACTGTTGAATTGTCTCTGTTATCAAGGGATATCATATGTGTGTTTTCTAGAATACATAGAAAATAAACATAGCATTAGTGAAAACAACACAGGCAAACCTATTTATGAAGGGTACATGAGAGAAAAATGTAATGTGAACTCAAGGAAGTATCTTTCTACTTTATCACGACGCACACGTGACCAACTATAGTAGGGTTGATCGAATTTGTTTATAAATTTTTTGGTAATCTTTCGAACCAATTTATATCCTTTGTCACAAGTAAACCAGATAAAACGATTTAAAATTAGAAAGTTATTAATGGTTTGATCATGAATCAAATTATACAAAAGATATCTTGTAAACGCTAATCCATCTGATTCTCGTCAGACCATCATAACTCGTTAAACTGGGACATCAAAACTCAATTGCTTGATAAATATAAGATTAACATCATAACCATCAGAAACTCGAACTCATCAGACCATCATAACTCATAAACAAACCAACAATCAGATTCTGAAGCAAACTAGACGGTTTAAAAACAGACCATTACAATACGCATAACACTAGAGCAAGAAACCATGCAGAGAATAACAAGTCCAAACAAAATTTATAACAACAGCTGAAGAAATAGTAAATAACAATAGCCATACCAATTTGGGTTTGGCGTCGGTATGGGAGAGAGGACGGTGGTAACCATTTCACTGTATGCCACCTGAAGCAGAGCATTTAGAGCCCGCAGCATGTCCTCCTAGAGATCCGGAAAAACTAGAAGAGATTCGTCGAGGAAGTTGTGACCTTCATAAGATGGATGACTCTGAGCCTGAGAGTGGTTAAGTGGAGAAACCGGGGTGCTCTGAACATGTTTCTGGTTTTTATGGACTTCTTCTAACGCCGGAGATGCATCGACTTCACGTTCATTAGTAGTCTAGTTCTGGAAACGTTGTTGTGGAGGTGGATAGTTCTGGAAATGGGGTGTTTACGTTGACGGTTGGATTATAACCGGGTCTTTGTCTTCACGTTGACTCTCTGAGAAAAGTTTGGAATTGATACTATCTTACGTCCTTTCTTAGCTACAGACAACGTATCACAGAGAGGTTCGTGATTGAGAGATTTAAAGAAGAGATTGAGAGGGTCGATAGGATTTCTGCAAAAGTTGGTGATGAAATTAAGAGCCTCAAATAAGAGATTCAAATAAGAGATATCAGTTAGAGATGGTTGGGCAGAGAGGACGGTTTTGGAAAAAAAATTAGCGAGATGATTCAAAGGAGATTTCGGAAAAGGGGAAGAACAAAATAACATCAATGTTTGTTTTGTGGTAAATGAGGATTTCTCGACACTTATTCGAAAATTATTTGGTTTGGGTGGGTAATTGAAATGTTTTGGACTATAAAATTTGGTTTGGTTTCTCGGAATAATTACGCAAAATGTTTTGATAATTTTCCCACGAGTAGTCGTAACTTAGTCATCAAATTGCAAATAACCATGATTTTAAATATTAGTCGTAACTAATATGAAGTCTTAGTAAGGAAATCCACAATAACTTTGATCCCAATATAAATTAGGATTGAAGATAAATTTATGGCTTGAAATTAGATGCAATGCCATTTGTAAACAATATCTACACATAAAATTTAAAATGATGTTAGTAAGAAATTATTTATGTTTTTTTCTTTTTGAAAGTATAAACTATATGTGTTTTATAAACCAAATTTGTAAAAGTTTAAAATTTTACCACTCTTTCATTAGGTGAACGCCTTCAATATCTAAATCAAAGTAAAGCTATACAATAATACATGAATCTTGGACAAACAAAGTACTTATATACAATGATAATAACAAAATAATTAGTAAATTGACAAGTAATAGACAAATTAAACACTTCTTAAATTGTAATAATTAAAAGTGATTTTAATACGTTTTACTTACTTAGATTTTAGTCACACGCCAAAACCTCAAAACCACAATTTATTCATTTGTTGTGTACGACACACCACAACATATAATTTTCCATTTGTTGTGTTTGGATTTTAAGATTTATGTGTTTTGTTTTGCTTAGAAATGACTCGAAAGATACAAGTAGAACAAAAAATGAGATGAAATGGTTGGTGTGAAATATTATTACCAATTTTATGATGATATAAATATTAAATTATGATTTACCTAATTTATTTATGACGTTTATATGTAATTATCATGTTAAGAAAATTTAATAATATCGGTCGAGAGGAACATTGAATATTCTTCCTGATATTGTGTTAATATGTCAATATTTATTACTTTCAAATCGGTTTTCTTTTTATCAATATCTACAAGTTAGTAGATGTGTTGGTTTGTAGGTTTACGTCAAATCGTAACTCTACTAAAATAATAGCAAAAGTTTTGGGTTCACTCGGGTAATTGAAATGTTTTGGGTTTAAAATTGAGTTTGGTTTCCTAGATTAATTATGCCAGATGTTTTAAAAAAATATTTTCCGCATGTAGTGGTAATTTAGTGACTAATACATTACGACTATGTTGCTTCTATTTGATAACTGAATTAACAACTATTTGAAGACAAATATGAACGTCATGATGCTTTTATGGTTAGTTTGCCCATGTTAATTCTTCTTTTCAGTTAATGAAATATTTTGCAAACAATGTATATGATTAATTGATAGGATACATACATAATTAATACAACCAAATATGCACCCGAACAAATATATATTAATTAATTAAGAACAATAACCTAAATAGTATTTAAGTTTATGGATAACTCAAATGTTGCATCGTTTCTATAAATAAACTCTTGTAGTTGTATTGATCTCTCAAATATTTAACAATATTATTCGTTAAAATTCTTCTTGTCTATTTCCATCTCTTCATTACCAAATTCATAATGGATTACTTTCTTAGTGATGTCCTACGGAAAAATTGTTTTGACGTTATTGACGGTGAACAAGATTTACACTATTTTTTAAGGGCGAAAACAACATGCAAAGCGCTGCGATATGTCAGACAAAGTCAATATTTCTACAAGTCGATTGATTTCTACTATGCGTATATCAACTTAAATCTCTTTGTGTGCCACCATCATTATATACATGATTTCATTGACAGATTTCTGCAATCCGGAAACGCTTTAGCTCTTCTCCTCCAAGGTATGTGTTGTTTTATCTATAGTGACCAGATGGTTCAAGGAGAGGCAATGATTAAGAGATTGGCAAATAATCGATGTGAGACGGGGATATACGCGTACTCCATTCTCTTGCGTGTTTTTATGGAGATGGAGAAGTTTTGAATCGTGAATATGTCATCAACCGTGAACTTTCCACTCGAATACGTGTGAAGATAGCTAGGAGAGATAAGCGTCTATGGCCAAAAAGACCGTCCGCTATGTTCTTTGAGAAGCAAGCAAGCTTAGATATCAATAGACTTTATAGTTGTATGTATGCTCCAATAACAATTTGGATGTCTTGGTGGGACTTTGGTTTCAAGGGTTTAAACATGTGCGATAGATGCTTTTGGACCATCGAGTCACAGTTTTACTTCGATCTCATCAGAAATAATTTCGGACTTTGGCCCGCTTAGATTCTTGAATATCCTTAATACTCCCTCTGCTTCGAAATATATGATGTTTTAATGGAAAAAATTTGTTTCAAATTATATGATATTTTCAACATTTAATATAAAATTAATTATATTTTATTATTTTTGACCCTTTATATTCTAAATATTGTTTTGCCGTTGGTTAGATTGTGTTTACGTATATAATTTCTAATGTTTTGTTTAGGAAAGAATAAAAATTAAATGATTTCTTAATTTATGTGCAAAAACCTTAAATTTCATATAATTTTAAACAGATGAAGTATGTATGCATGTTCTTTCAGTACATTGCAACTACTTTGCTACTATTTCATGACTGAACTAACGACTATTTGTAGACTAATATGAATATCAGGATGTGCTTATGATCAGTTTGACCATCTTAATATTTCTTTTCAATTAGTGTATGTATTTTGCCAACATGTGAGATGATTAAACTGATAGGATGTATACCTAAATTATTTTTCAACAATCGATGCAAGTACAACGGGTTTATTTTTATAAATTATGAACTGCAATAAATAATGACTCGACATTATATATCATTACCTAGAGAATAAACTCATCATGTACATATATTTACTCCAGCCAAAGATGCACGCGAACAGATGCATATTAAATAATAAATAACAATAACATAAATATTATTTAAATTTATGGAAAACCCAAATGTTGCATCCTCTCTATAAATAAACTTTTGTGGTTGCATGAAACGATATGGATCTCAAATATTCTACAATATTATTTGTTGAAATTCTCTTTTGCCTATTTCCATATTTTCTTACCTACCTAGTGATGTCCTACGAAAAATACTTCTTGACGTCAATGACGATGACGAAGATATACACTATTTGGCTCGGGCGAAGACAACACGCAGAGCAGTGCAAAACGTCGAAGAAAGATCATATATCTATAAGTCGGGCGAAGGCAACATAGTAAGTTAATCAAGCATCTTAATTCTTTATTTGCATGAAATTTAACCATGATTAGTGTTGATTTGATGGGGTCTCGAAGAGAAACACTCATTAAGTGCCAGCAGCGTGTATACTATATAGGCTCTATTTTTATTACAAAGACATGTGTGGCGTGTAACAGCTCATCTCTCTCTCTCTCTCTCTCTCTCTCTCTCTCTCTCTCTCTCTCTCTCTCTCTCTCTCTCTCTCTCTCTCTCTCTCTCTCTCTCTCTCTCTCTCTCTCTCTCTCTCTCTCTCTCTCTCTCTCTCTCTCTCTCTCCCCCCCTCTGTTTTGATGCAACGCTCGAGACTACTTATTAGAATATGCATGTATAATGACATAAACATATTTATTGAGGCCCAAACATATTCATTTTTATTAAAAAAAAACAAAAGAAAAATTGTAGAATATATCGTAGGTCGCGAATTTTAATCTCCTTCCCTAAAACGGTTCATTTTCTCTCTAATAGGTCTTTGTGAGTATAAGTGAGCGTTTTCTTCTGAGGATTTCCGACCAAGAAAGCGAGGTTTTCTCAAACGACCATGGATGTGCAGGTACCCGAAATTACCATAAATCAGGTCGGATTCGGTTCATAACTTATCGGGTTCGGTTCAGGTCCGGGTACCCAAAATTACCACAAAATGTCTGAAAACACAAAAACAATTACACGAAATTATTTGAATTACCCGAAAATCCCGTAGAAAGATTTACTCAAATTACCTAAAAGTACTCGAAAGTACTCAAACTATATGTATTACGCAAAATATAAAAGTAAAAACTACTCAAAATATCCAAAATACTTGAAAACATCAAAACTAACCGAAATTAGATAAAAATTTGGGTTACTTCAAGTATCCGTTCGGGTTTGGTTCGAGTTCGGGTATTATCTGATACTCGAAATACCTTAACTTAAGCCCATTCGAGTATTCTTTTAGAATTGGTTCGGATCGGGATTGGATTTTCCAGGTCGGGTTTGGGTTCAGATTCAGGTTTCGGGTAAAATGCCGAGGCCTAGTTGTTGGAATTGTGTCCAGTAATCTCGGTACTGTCTCTAGAAAGTAAGAGTATGTCAAAGATCAGACATAAGTCATATAATACTGGGGATCATGATGGCTTGCTAGAGTCCGCTCATGATCTATAAGTCTTGGACTTATTGCCTTTATTATATGATCCCATATGGGTCACACGCCTAAGCTAACAGGAAAATGTGTTGGAACGGCTTAGCAGAAGTGCGACAAAAGTGCCAGGCATTTGTCGTACTAAGAGAGAAAGATTAATGGGTCTGATTAAATGGGATTTAATCAGATTGGTGTTTTGGGCCCATAAGCCCAAAAGGGAAAGAGAAGGCTTTTAATAAACTAAAAGCCAAAACCTCTTCTCCCTAACCCTAACCCCTGCGCCGTTTTTCTCCTCTCCCTGCGCCTCCCATCAGCTCGGTCTAGCAGCCGTTTTCTGTGATCGCGTGTGTGAACCTTTGGAGGATTCATCCCTCGGTGCATCTTTCTGATCTCTGACATGTTCAATTCCTTCCGCTGCAACAAACAGGTAAAAGGTGAGATCATCTAATGTTTCTAATCAAGAGAACCTAGATCTGTATGTTTAGGTTGATATGAATCTGTGAATTACATCAGGATCAACCAAACGAATTCCTACAGTGGTATCAGAGCCATTGGTTCTTAGGATTTCTTGTTTAGATTCATTGTTTAGGTTGTTTATTCTGTTTAGAAGTGTTTTGAATCCATTACTGATAAGAAAAACACTTAAGAAACTGAATTAAATCCTGAACAAACATTCGAAATCACAAAAACCGAGCTATATGACTCGAGTTTTGGTGATCGGCCATGGGTCGGACGGTTCGGGATGGCCGGTTGAGTCGATCGGCCGAGTGATCGCACGGCGATCGCGTCCGGATCGATCGGCCGAGTGGATCGCACGGCGATCGCGTCTCGGCTGTGCGTCGTCCCGATCGCGTCTCGGCTTCGTCTCGGCTGTGCGTCGCGTCCCGATCGCTCGGCGATCGTGGAGCGTCCGTCCGAGCATCCTGTCCCACGATCGTCCCGCCTGACCCGAGCTCGTCCGACCGTCCCGATCACACGCAAGCGTCCCGTCCGGCAATCCGAGCGTCTCGATCTCGGATCGAGCATGCGGCTTGCGGCTGGACGGCTCTTGCTCGACCGGTTAGGGTTTTGGGTGTAATTGGGCCGGTTCGATTTCGGTTAGGTGGTTCGGTTCAAAACTTAATTAAAATCAATCGTTCTGGTTTAATAAACAGATTTTAATAATTTTATTAAATCTGGTTAAACCGGGATAAGAAATCCAATGTCGAAAGAAATATTGGATTTGGTGCCTAAACCAGGAATTTCTAATTTGATTTGGTTGGACCAAATAAATTGAGAAATTCCGGTTTAGTAAATAACCGGTTGACAATTGTGGTCATCGTAGTAATTAAAACTTGGTTAGACCAGTTTTAATGAACCAGACCGGTTATGTCAATTAATTGGACAATTGGGTCATGTCTTGGACATGGACCAATTCTTGGGCCTCGGGCCAAGAAGTTAAAACAATTGGGCCAATTATTTGAGTCTTTCTTCAGATAAATTTAAAATTTATTTTATAATATTATAAAGTCGATTTTAAATTAAAGTTTCCGAAATTTTGAAATTAGAAAGTTTCTTAATATAGAAGTTTCTGAATTTGCGGGTTTTGGATTTTTAAAGAAATTTCTAAAGTTAGAAAGTTTCCGGTTTTAGAAAGTTTCCAATTTTAGAAAGTTTCCAAAAATAGTAGGTTTCCAAAAATAGAAAGTTTCCCGAAATAGTAATCTTCTATTTTGGGAATGAACTTTAATAAACCTACGAACCTCAAATAATATCAAGCGTTGGATGTCTTGTCCAGGCTATGTCAGCTGTCAAAGCCCATTCAATTGCATTCATGGCCTTACAGTGTGAGGATGTCTGCTTTTGCGTGAGTAAGACGGTTTGTGATTCATAAATGTCATTGGGAGTCCCAGACATTAATGATTACATGACTGTATAGTCTGGTTTTCTTGACTAGGCCATCGGGAGTCCCGGGCCTTGAGACATCAGAGTGGATTGGGCCTCGGGCCCAGATTCACAACCAAGAGTTATATCACGGATATAATTAGCCGATATAGGGCTTACCGATATAAGCTAAGGTTGGGTGACGGCCAGTGGCCCACTTTAATCTTAGTTATATGTGGATCTTGGAATCATTATATTCTATTGAGGGTAACTTAGGTTATTGAATATAATGCGTGATTAATCATATTAATTTTAATACGAGATTAGTCATTTTGAACATAATAACTAATAACCTTTTTATTTATATATTTCAGTTATGACTAGCACAAACAATCAAAACACTTTCTCGATCCGGTCTGTCCTTAAGATGGACAAGCTGAACGGATCAAATTTCTTGACTTGGTCGCGGAACCTGAGGCTAGTCCTCAGACAGGAGAGAAAGGACTATGTTCTTGAGAGAGCTCTCCCCGTGAGAATCGGGTCCAATGCTTCTCATGCAGTATATGATGCTTGGAATAAGTATTATAATGATGCGGTAGATGTGCGTGGTCTGATATTGGCTACAATGGACTCAGACTTGCGGAAGCAATATGAGAACATGGAGTCGCCAATAGAGATGATCAGCAGCCTGAAATTAAAATTTCAGGAGCAGATAAGAGTGGAGAGATACCAGTTGGTTAAATCTCTCACTAGCTGCAAGCTACCAAATGATCATCCAGTAAGTCCTCATGTCAGTAAAATGATGGGTTACATTGATAACCTGAGGAAACTGGATTATCCAGTTAGCCAAGAGATGGCAACTGAAATCATTCTGCAGTCACTGCCGTCAAGCTATGATAAGTTCAGAAAGAACTATATCAAGAAAGGCTTAACGAAGACGCTGACTGAACTGCATGATATGCTCAAGACAGTTGAGCCAAACGTGAAGAGTACCCTGTACAATCTCATGAATGAGAGGGGTAGGTTTACTAAACCTAATGCTGACAAGGGTGAAGACAAAGTTGTCCAAATTTTGAATCATGGCAAGCGTGTGTCTTCTGAGCCCGAGTCAGATACCTCTTACGTTGGTAAGTGCTGCTACTGTAAGGAGACAGGGCATTGGAAGAGAGATTGCATTAAATTCATGGAAGATGATGAGGAGTTAAAGTCGATGTATGCGACTACTTCCTAAGGTATTCATGTTATTACTTCAAGTTCTACCTTAAAGGTATTGGATACTGGTTGTGGCACTGATATTTGTGATAATATGCAGAGCTTAAGCAACAGTAGAAAGTTGAAGGAAGGGCAAGTGAAACTACATGTCTGGAAGGAGCTTGGGATGCTGCCTCAGTCGTAGGGTTTTTCACTTATAGATCCCTTTGAGGCTTGGTTTTGTATTAAGTAATTGCTACAATGTACCTGCTTTAAGCAGAGTTGTCTTTCATTTTCTTGTAAGAATTTGAATGTTTTTCATTTTGATAAAAGACAAGTTTTGTTCTTTTGATCTTAATGAAATATTAATTGTAGCACCCTATTCATGGAATGGGTTTTATATCTTAAACCAAAGAGTGCCTAAATGTAACATAAATACCGAATTGGTTTAAATCTGATGAATTAAACCTGATTTTTCTTGGCATAAAGTCTTGGTCACATAGAGTAAGTCGGATTCAGAAATCCCATAGTCATGGACGTTTGGGCTCATTTGATAAAATATCTTATGAGACTTGAATTCTGTTTACTAGACCAAAAGGTAAAGGGCCTATCTTAGCCGAGCTAGAGAAAAGCCCAAAGTCTTATTGGACCTGGAACATACTCATGTATGTGGCCCAATGAGCAGTAATGCCAGAGAAAAATCTCCTGTACTTCATTGTCTCTACTGATTACTTCAGTGAGTGTGACTGTGTTCATTTGATGAGACACAAGTCGGAATTCTTTGACATGGTCAAAAGAGTTCCAGAATGAAGTATAGGATCTGAATGACAAAAGTATTAAGACTCTGGATTAAATCACGAGTGAGAATACTTAAGTCATTGATTGTGTGATCATCTTAATGAGTGTGAAATCGTTTCACAGCCCATTTCTCCTGAAAACCTGAAGGTGTTTCTGTGAGAAAGAATCAGATCTTATTAGAAATGATTAAAGATGAGTCACACGAAACTTCCATGATATTATTTAAGAATAACGCTCTAAAATATTTAAGTTTACGCTGAAATAGTTCCACAAATATCGGTTGAAAGACACCACGTTAATGTGGATTGGAATCGATCCAAATTTGTCTTTACTGAGTATTTGTACTTGTGCTACTTCGCTGGTTGTCCTAGAGAAACTAAGGCTTGTTACTTTTACGTCCAATCTGTTTTCTAAGAAGGGAAGTTATTTTCCAAGAAGAACAGTGGGAGTAAAAGCATAACTCGAAGTTTTCTTAGGGAAACCAAGGCTCGGTACTTTTACGACCATTATGTTTTCTAAGAAGGAAATTACTTTCCAAGAAGAACAGTGGGAGTAAAAAGTATTTTTTACGACCATTCTGTTTTCTAAGAAGGGAAGTTACTTTCCAAAGAAGAACAGTGGGAGTAAAAGTACAACTCGAAGAAATTCGAGAAATACAGGAGGCTGCTTAACCTATTGAGGGAGAGCAGCGGAAGGATTTACAGATTTTTGTAGAATCTACACCTGTGGAGCCTGAAGTTCGCAGATATGAATCAGTTACTAATCCGAGAGTGATTTCTCGGAATTAGTTGAACCTGATAATCATTGAAAGTTCGCATGATCTGATGATCATTGAAAGCGATGAATCTGCGAAATTCAAAGAAGCGAAAGTGAGCCCGGACTCCGAAAAATTACATTTTATGTAAGTTAGCTTCATCGATCCATTCATGGATGGAAGCAAACATATCGGAGTTGGAATCTTCGTTCTGTTGAAGTAGTCAAGGTTTTGACTTGAACAGGAACGAAGCGGAACTGTGTGTTTACTAATAGATAAGTGGGAGCGATATTGCATTTCTCATAGTGTATGTCGATGACATACTGATTCTCGGATATAACGTCCCAATGCTGCAGTCGGTAAAGGACTGGCTTGGGAGTTGGTTTTGTGAATGACATGGGTATAGCCACGAAAGTCTTGGATTTTGGATTTAAAAATAGAGATCCAAAAGAGCTGGTAGGACAAAGTCAGGATTCTTAAAATTGACAAAGTCCTACACATTTTGAGCAATCCAAGAAGGGTTTTATGCCAATGTCACATGGCATTAAGTTAAGCAAGATACAGTATCCTACGATAACTGCTGAGCTTAAATGCATGGATGAGATTCCATATGCGTCGGCAATTGGATCTATCATGTATGCCATGAAACATACTTGTTTGATGTTACTTTAATGTTAAGCAAGACAAATAAAGACCAGTCAAATCCAGCAAAGAATCAAGTTTCCTAAAGTATGTCCTAAAGTATTTGAGGAATACTAAGGATAAGTTCTTGATTTACGGAGAAAGTGATGTGCTACAAGTCAGCAGAGTCTGAAAGGCAAGTTTCCAACAGACAAAGATGATTTCCGGTCACAGTCCGGTTATATCTTGTGTCTGTCTGGCGGTGCAAGGCACTGTTGCTGACTCCATGACTTAAACTGAACATTTCGCAGCTTGGAAAGCGGCGAAAGAGGTTGTATGGAAAGAAGAGTTCGTCAATGAACTTGATGTGATTCCCAGCATAGATGAGACTAGCTGCACATCAGAGGTCCAAACACCTTAAGATAAATGACAGAGATGTTAAGTAGATCAGCAAGTTTCAACAAATGAGAACGTTGCTAATCTATTAACGAAGCCACTCCTTAGCCCTAAGCACGAGTCACGGACTGTAGCTGTAGGATAAGTGAAGTTAAGATGTAGTCTTAATTTCAGTGGGAGTTAGTAAAGGGCTTTATTTAGTTATTTGATATGTTCTTGTAAAACATTATTTTATGTTTTAATGAAATTATTATTTCAAGATTATTTTAACTGTGATGAAATAATCGTTCCAAAATGATATGAACCATTTTATAGGTCATCGAAGTAAATGACTTGATCTTGAGTCATCGAAGTCATTTAGCTTGATCATGAGACCCTATATTTGATAGATGTTTTATATCATCCCGTCCCCAGTCGAAGGTTGTTGAAATTGGAACATCAACAACCGTGTGAGACTGGATTGGTACGTGACTTATGACAAAGTCTCAGTGTGTCATAGATGCGCAGCATCAAAGTCAGTACATAGGTGTATGTTTGGGAACATACGACCGGACAAGACCCGCTTATAAGAAACTCTTCAGGATATTTATATCTGTGTCATAAGAGATTCTTACTACGACTATAGAGTATAGTCCTTAGACCTGAGTTCACATGCATGTGACTGCACATGGACTGATGTACTTTGATCATTGTCTAACGCTATCGTTCTGTGATAGCTATAAGGACCTTGTTTGGGTACATCATGAAATGAATAGTTTACAGTGATGGAACAAGATGGGATTTGTCCCTCCAATATAAATGGAGTGAATATCTCTAGGCCAATCGGAGATTTGAATACTGGAAAACGCATGGCCATGCTCAAACGGACTTTCCCGAGTCGTTTGGATTGTCAGTATCAAATCAGAGTCCGATGAACAAGATTAGGCTTTATAAGGATGACACCAATCTTGCCTTATGACTAATCGAGATATTGAGACAAAAGGATTATGAATACTGAGATTCCAGTACAAGTGGGAGATTGTTGGAATTGTGTCCAGTAATCTCGGTACTGTCTCTAGAAAGTAAGAGTATGTCAAAGATCAGACATAAGTCATATAATACTGGGGATCATGATGGCTTGCTAGAGTCCGCTCATGATCTATAAGTCTTGGACTTATTGCCTTTATTATATGATCCCATATGGGTCACACGCCTAAGCTAACAGGAAAATGTGTTGGAACGGCTTAGCAGAAGTGCGACAAAAGTGCCAGGCATTTGTCGTACTAAGAGAGAAAGATTAATGGGTCTGATTAAATGGGATTTAATCAGATTGGTGTTTTGGGCCCATAAGCCCAAAAGGGAAAGAGAAGGCTTTTAATAAACTAAAAGCCAAAACCTCTTCTCCCTAACCCTAACCCCTGCGCCGTTTTTCTCCTCTCCCTGCGCCTCCCATCAGCTCGGTCTAGCAGCCGTTTTCTGTGATCGCGTGTGTGAACCTTTGGAGGATTCATCCCTCGGTGCATCTTTCTGATCTCTGACCTGTTCAATTCCTTCCGCTGCAACAAACAGGTAAAAGGTGAGATCATCTAATGTTTCTAATCAAGAGAACCTAGATCTGTATGTTTAGGTTGATATGAATCTGTGAATTACATCAGGATCAACCAAACGAATTCCTACACTAGTCACAAGATGCAGTCGCAAAACATTGTTTTCTTCGAGTGATAACATTATACACCAAAACATATCCATGATACTTTGTCTACGTTACCTCTAAATACTTCTTCCACAATATGATATATATCATAAGTACGAACTCGATAAAAATAAGATAAATATATTGAAAATGTTTTCTACATATGCATCCATAGTAAAAATGAATAGACATCTTCAACAAAATTGATATTAAAATCTCATAATAACAGAAAATTGTGATTATATGGTAAAATAGTGTAAACATCGATTTGTATAAGAAAAATTATATCCTAAATATGTTTTATACATATGGATCTACTCTATATTTATTCATTGGAAATGAATCATATGTATTTAATTTTATTTATTTTTCCAAAAATACTTTTTTATAGTGTTTTGTTCACGTTAACGGTAAATCCAGGTTATTATATAATTCAAATATATACATTCATTATATATTTATCGAATGTGTTTGAATTATATGTACCAGTCATGCCATAATTTTTTTTAGGTCCATAAAATTTGATACAATAGTTACAAAAGTATATGAAATGAGTGGTATAATATAGATAAAAACAAATTATAACTTATAATACAAAATATATTTATGTATTTCAGAAACCAAAAATATATATTAAATTTAGTAAAGTATGATAAAATTAAATGAAATAAAAAAAAAACTTAGAGACAAAGATGTTTTTTTTATGAGAGAGAGAGAGAGAGAGCGAGAGAGATTAGTTTGGATTTTTCAAAGTTTAGAAGTGGCTTTGAATTGATGAGTGTCTTATTTTGTAATTGTAAAGTGTGAAAGTGCCTTTGGGTGTAATAGTCTCATATTATAAATGTGAACGCGTGATGTTTATAAAATCTAGAGAAAGAAGAAAGTCTCATACAACTGAGTCGCGTGGTCTTCAAAGTATGAACATGATTTGTCCTAGAAATACATGCCAAATTGTATATTGTATTTTAACTAACAAACAAATTAGGTTTTTTCTGAAAATTTACAAACAAATTAGTTTTAGAATATATATAGTACACGAATAAATTTTTAAAAATGATTCAAAAAAATATAAACGAAAAAATATTAAACAAATAGTTTTTAATAAGTTCTATATACATGTATAACATGTTTTATTGAGTCGCTAGATGATGATCTAATAGGTGTGGAAATAAAAAAAACTATTAAAACTTTTAAGTTTAAGATTGAATTTTATGTAAGATATCATTTAAAATTTACACTAAAAGAATGTTAACTAAGGTTTCAAAAAAAGATTCAACAAACTAAATTTTGTTTACTCATAAAATTTTGATATATTAGTAATCATCTTAAACTAGTTCTTAATCATAAAACAGTTTTTAGTAATCTGTTAAATGTTAAATCATATAAACAAAAATCTTTATATGTGAAGTTGTTATGTCTTTTCTGAACCACTTATTTTGTTTTTACCGATCTAAACTTTTTTTTGTCTAAAATACTTAATTTTCTGATAAGAATGTAAATATCATTTAAAAGAATATTCTGGTATTAAAAATTAAGTGAACAAAATGCTAATCTAAGAAATGGTTTTATGGCAGAAAAAAAGAAACATGAAAGCAAATGACAATTGGTAGTTTGATTTTTTTTTTTTTTTTTTTGGTAACAACCAAATCAAAATAAGGATAAAATGCTTGAATTCCGGTAGAAAGGATAAGTGAACTTAAAACAAGAAACTTCTAATTTCGACAAAAAATCGCAAAATAAAACATAGAAAATTATTTCATCTGGTAGTTCAAGGTAAAAACCAATCCTCACTTATGGTAAGAGAGACGCGAACAGTGACTAAACATCTTTCCCATCTAAAAAACTGACTCATTTGGCAAGCGACTAAACATCTTTTCCATCTAAAATTTGATTCATTTGACATATGTCATGTTCGTTTCGCATCGCTAGCGACCAACGACAACGATAACGACAGTCGTTGTGTTGTTCGTTTTAGAATTATTGTGACTCTCGCTGGCTTTTTAAAAAAAAATCTCCGCACAATCGCTATTAAAATCAAAGACAAAAATTTGAGTCGCTAATCGCTAATTTGAAATTGCTGCGATAGTTGTTGTTGCCCATAACTATCAAACGAACACGTTTATAATCGTTTTCGCTATCGCCAACAACTCTAAAACGAACAAGGCCATAACCAAATCCAACATTAACTTAGGACAACATTAACTAACAAAGCTTAATATCTTTTATTACAAAGTAAAAAAAGAAGGGAAATTGCTTAAAATGCCCTCAAATTTGATTTTAAATAAAAGTGTACCCCCAAACTTGAATCAAATATAAAACTGGTTTTGCAGCCTTATGAAATTACCGTGATGTCCTTATGACCAATCAAAAAAACGTCAAACACAATTACCATTATAACCTTCGACTATTTCAGACTTCTATGGATGTCTGAGACTTCAGACTCTAATAGAAGTCTGACACTGAATTAATTAGTAAATTTAAATTTTAAAATTATAAAAAAATATTTTGTCAAAACTATTATATAAATAAATTATATATAAACAATTTAGTAGTATATAAATTAAAATTTGATAAAATTGAGTCATATTAAACAATGTTAGTTGAGTATGCCTTAGAACCCTACTTTGTAATGGAACATAATGGAACATTTACATATAACTTACATATAACCTTAGGGTTAGTTAAACTCATGGTTTAAGAAATTCACATTTGAAAAAATATATTTGCACATGTATGTTATAATGGTGATATAATTAACGAATTTGATGTGTCCTAGGTGTTTTGTTTAAATATTTTTCGATGTTAAGTGATAAATACTAAATTTAGGGTTTATCAGACTTCTATAGAAGTCTGAATTTTGGGGTTTCGTAAATACTTTTAACCAAATATACCTTAAATGAGTACAATTGACTAAATTTTATGTAATTTTAATTTACATATGTCCAAAAGTCTCATGTTTAATTTATGTATCCAAATTTTTCCTCAAAATATTTTTTTAATAATTTATAATTTAAATTTCCAACTTAATTATCTCTCAGATTTCTCGTAACATTTGGTAAAATTGAGTCAAACT
This sequence comes from Orychophragmus violaceus, assembly GCA_030180135.1. Taxonomy (NCBI): domain Eukaryota; kingdom Viridiplantae; phylum Streptophyta; class Magnoliopsida; order Brassicales; family Brassicaceae; genus Orychophragmus; species Orychophragmus violaceus. The sequence goes on along the minus strand of CM058233.1, from coordinate 84,582,446 downwards.
AAAAAATATGTAAGGTAGAGTAAGTTCTAAACCTCAAAACATTCTTTGTAATGGAACATTTACATATAACTTACATATAACTTTAGGGTTAGATTCATGGTTTACCAAATTTATATTTGAAATATTAAATTTGTATATATATATATATGTTATAATGTGCATATATTTAGCGAATTTGATGTTTTCTAATTGTTTTGTTTAAATATTTTCACCGATAAGTGATAAATATTAGGTTTAGGGTTTTTCAGACTTCACGACGAAGTCTGAATTTTGTGGTTTCTCAGACTTCTTTAGAAGTCTGAGACGTATTTAAGTTAAAAATTTAAATTTTAAAAATATGAAAAAATAATTTGATATAAATTTTGATACATAAATTAAGCATAAGCATTTGTTATGTATATAAATTAAAATAACATAAACTTTGATCAAACTTAAGCATTTAAGATATATTTGGTTCAAAACACCATGTAGTTTGATCTATATTTCACATATGAAGGTGAATATCATGTTTTATCTGTAGGGTTAGATTCAGAGTTTGTGAATTTTCATTCATATTGTTCCATTTTAGTTAATTTGTGACTATTCTAAACGAGTTTGATGTTTATTATAAGTTTTCTATATAATATGATGGTATTTAAGTAGTAATTATTAGATTTAGGGTTTCTCAGACTTTCAGGTAAATCTGGTTCGAGTATTTAAACTTGTCATGAAGTCTTATTTCAGACTGCATATGAAGTCTGAAATTTCCCGCATTTTCGAAAATTTCCACACGAAAACTTTTCAAAAAGGCGGGAAATTTCTGCCTGGAAATTTCAGAATTCCCGCTCAATTCAGAAATTCCTTCTCAGACTGCATATGAAGTCTGATACCGGATATTTTATAATTTTTAATTATTAAAATTTTGGCGGCAAAGTTTCCCTCCAATTCTCTCATCTTATCTAAACCTATTTTTTTACACACATATAATAGCCAGAAAAAAAACCTTCACATTCTTCCTTTTTTTTACTACCTCTCTTTCTCTCTCTCTCACTTTTGGAAAACCTCTCTAAAATTTCTCATCCAAAAATGTTCTCAAGCTTATTCTCTCATATGAGTTCTTATGTATGTGATTCATAGTTGATTCTCTTTGAGCTGTGAAATAGGTGAGTGGATCGGTTCTGATTTAGTGTTTTCAAAGTTTTTTTAACTGAACCAATTAAGACTTTTGACATAGACTTTTAGTTATACATGTTGATTTGCTCAAAAAATCCTTTATTATCCATTTCTTGGAGACTTGTTCGCTAACTAATGCAAGAGCTCTGTGTTTTTGCTTTTTCAGGTGCTTGGTTTAAGGTTGATCCAGATGTCTCTCCAAAGAAGCTGGAGTTGGGGTTTATTATGTGCTAATGGCTCATAAAATTTCACTGTTACGAGGAACACAAAGTCTGAGAGTCTAATACCAGACAACAATAGAAGTCTGAGAGTTTCTCAGACTTCCAGGTAAATCTGGTTCGGGTATTTAAACTTGTCATGAAGTCTTATTTCAGACTGCATATGAAGTCTGAAATTTCCCGCATTTTCGAAAATTTCCACACGAAAACTTTTCAAAAAGGCGGGAAATTTCTGCCTGAAAATTTCAGAATTCCCGCTCAATTCAGAAATTCCTTCTCAGACTGCATATGAAGTCTGATACCGGATATTTTACAATTTTTAATTATTAAAAATTTGGCGGCAAAGTTTTCCTCCAATTCTCTCCTCTTATCTAAACCTATTTTTTACACACATATAACAGCCAGAAAAAAAAACCTTCACATTCTTCCTTTTTTTTTACTACCTCTCTTTCTCTCTCTCTCTCTCTCTCTCTCTCTCTCTCTCTCTCTCTCTCTCTCTCTCTCTCTCTCTCTCTCTCTCTCTCTCTCTCTCTCTCTCTCTCTCTCTCTCTCTTTTGTAAAACCTCTCTTTTGGACTTTTGGTTATACATGTTGATTTGCTCAAAAAATCCTTTATTATCCATTTCTTGGAGACTTGTTCGCTAACTAATGCAAGAGCTCTGTGTTTTTGCTTTTTCAGGTGCTTGGTTTAAGGTTGATCCAGATGACTCTCTAAAGAAGCTGGAGTTGGGGTTTATTATGTGCTAATGGCTCATAAAATTTCACTGTTACGAGGAACACGAAGTCTGAGAGCCTAATACCAGACTACAATAGAAGTCTGAGAGTGAAAATTCAACATGAAGTCTTATATTAGACTACTTTTGAAGTCTGAAGTTTGATACTAAATTAGGTGTTTTCTCATTGTTGTATATTTTTACTGGTTATTAGACTTCTTGTTGAACACATTGTATTGTATTAGATTATTGGATTATCAAATCAAAGAAAGAAAGTTCTCCTTATGTATTATGCTTGTAGAAAAATACAAAGTTGTATAAATTTCTTTTGTCTACTCAAAATCAACAAGGAATTTTGTTTATTGAAAGTATACAATATCAAGAAATAGGTTAGTTTAACCTTGGAAGAAAATATTACTCTTTAGATTACATACACCAACATATGACAAACTAAAATAACCTTAAGTGGTGATGAATTGGTCGTCAGACCTCTATTGCTGTCTGATTCTTATGAGCTAAAAGTTTATAAAATTAACAAGTCCAAATGTCAAGTTCGTTCTCTCATCATCACATTAGCGATCTTACTGAAAAAAGCTTATAAACGCTCTACATGTGGTTGTGTAGTTCATCTTAATCCCAATCTACTTCTTCATTGATACATTGATATGATTTGGTGTAATCAGTTCAATTATATCAAAGCATTCAATAAACAACCAACATATATAATATGGAGTATGACGTTTACGCATAGACATTCGTTCCACCAGCTCGGATGCTACTAGCTACATTGCCAATATTATTCAAAAATTGATTCAAAAATAATTACCATATATAAAAATGTAAAACTCACACATAAAGAACATAGAGAACTAACACACATTTATAAAAATTAAAATCAACCAAAATTAATAGCAAATATTCAATAAAATACATTTTAAAAGTTTTTAACATTTCAGACGTCTATAGATGTCTGATTGTAGTGAAACCAGACTTCTATGGTAGTCTGAAAAAGAGGGTATTTTTGCAATTGATTTTGAAATGTTAGACAGCGGATGCAGTCTGAAATCAATCAGACAGCGTACGCAGTCTGCTTTGAAAAATTTTGAACTTTTTGTCAGACAGCTTATGATGTCTGAGAAAAAAAGGGTAGTTTTGCAATTGAATTTCAATTGTCAGACTTCTTTTATAATTTTCAGACTTCGGGAGAAGTCTGAAAAAAAGTAAAGGGTAGTTTTGCAATTGATTTTGAAATGTCAGACTTCGCCAAGAATTTTGATAGTTTTCAGACTTCTTATGCTGTCTAACAAGAATTTCAGACAGCGAGGGAAATCTGATAAAAACATCGCATTTTCGGTTTTTATCCAGCGTTGACCAAAATTCGATATTTCAGATGTCTATAGCCGTCTGACAAGAGTTTGAAATTTCAGATGTCTATAGCCGTCTGATGTTAAAAAAAAGAGTATTTAGGCCAGATGGCCATAAACGAGCTGAAATTAAATTGATGACCATGATATAATTTTCAATTTCTTAATCCCCATAGTACCCCTACTCCCCTACTGATACTACCCTCCTTAGGACAGATTTATTGTCTGATTCATCTCGCGTGCACTGTGTAACGTGCTTCACTGTTCATACTTCTTCGATTTCTGCGTTTAGTTTGATTATTGCTCTGAAAACTCATTCAATTTTCTCTTCCATTGTTCTTATCGCCCGAGCTTCCTCGCCTTACACCACAGTTTATTTTGTCCGAAATTGGTAAGTGACTCGCAATTTTTGTTTGCAATCTTCGTTCTTTCGACTTTTCGGTGTTCTCTTGCTATTTCGTTTGTCCAACTTTCTTCTTCATAATCTTTTAGGTTCATGGATTTTGAAGACATTCCCGAGCTTCCTCCTCGAATCTTCGCTGCCGGCCAAGAACCAAACGGCCAGAGAGTAAATACCTATGTCAAACCCCGGCAGGATTCGTTCTATTTTGAACGCTCTGACTGTTTCCGAAGCCAACGAAATAAGAGAATCATCCTTCGGCAAGCTGTTGGCTACTGCTGATAAACCAACCTTCTCGGGCGCAATTGGTCAGTATTTGATAACCCATATGATTTATGTGAAGAAAAAACATGAAATCTGGTTTCTATTTGCCGGTTGGCCAATTCGTGTATCTCTGAGGGAATTTGCAATCGTTACCGGTCTTCCCTGTGGTAAATATCCAAAGATGAATAAGAAGAAAAAGCGTAATTTGGTGAAATACCAGAATTACTTTGGATCGCTTTTTGGATGTCTTGATCCTCGTACCCTAACTGTTGACAAAGTTATAAAACTGCTGAAGAAGAGGATTGTCCGTGATAGAGACAGGAGAATCAAATATGCTTACTTAGCGTTGACTGCCTCTTTTCTCTGCCCGACAAGCCATTTCCCCAAAATCATTGACGAGCATGTTGAGTTGATCAGGGATCTTGACCACTTCCTTGCCTACCCTTGGGGTCGTGTTTCTTTCGAAATGGTTGTTGGATGCATAAAGTCGAAAGATGAAGTTGCTTTAGCTCAGAGATCAGTAGCTGTCCAGGTTTTTTTTCATGCCATCCAGCTTGTATTGGTTGAAGCTGTCCCGGCCTTACTTGAGGTTGTTGAAGTTGGAGTATCTTCTTCGTCGTCTGACGATGACAGTGATATGGAAGATGAGACCAGGAACCAATTTGTTTCTTCATTGGGTGAAAACAGCGGCGAGCCCGAGGGTGAACCTAATACTAGTCATTTACCTGCCAACATATCAAAGGCCCCAACCCACAAAGTGACTCTCAGTCCTGGGCATGCTAGAGATGTTGATGGGAAGTGTGAGGTATGCTCAATGTTGCTTTTGTTTTATAAAAGGGACTCTCTATATAACCTTTAGCATTGATATTTATTCTTAGCTTGATAAAATTATTTGTAGCTTATGTATATTTTCGCTTTCCCTAAGATGTTTTGTTAGGTTGCTAACTTTATTTTTCGTTGGTTAACTGTCAGTAAGTTGCTGTTTATGAATGTCTGATGTGTCCTCTGATTGTGTTTTTTTATTTTGTTGCAGGCTTCTGTTACATGCATAATCCCAGGTGATCCTTTCAATATGGCATTGGATGATGATCTGTTTTATTGGTCTGACGAAGAGGAAGATCCCGAGGTTGATAATATGGTGAGACTTATTGCTGAAGGTTTTACTTTTGAGAAAAAGTTCTTTAAGGGTGGTGTTACTGCTGTTTATCTTCAAAGATTGAGGAATGCAAAGAAACTGGAAAAGGAGAAGAAAGACAAGGATAAAAATACACAACATCCTGTAGTTGGCGATTCTATAGACGCAATACAAGTATCCGAATTTGTTGCAGAACGAGTGAGGCTTGAAATGAGTGTTGTTGATGCGAAAGTTTCATCATGCTTACAGGAGATTGCGAAGGTTGGATCAGCTGTAAAGGCTTCTGATGAGCGGTTTGTCTTAGCTATTAATCAGGTGAAGGACTCTTTGATTGAAGCAATAATGAAGATTTTAGAGAGACCTCCCAATTCTCCAACCAATGTTAGCCTAATGAGACAACAACACAATGATTTTACTGGTGGTGGAGGTAAGTCGGGGACGTTGGAACGCAGGAGCAATGGAGGTGGGGTGTTGCATGGGGAAACCAATCCTGATGAAGTTCTTGGTAATGTTTTGCGTGAGCTTAGCAAATCCTTTCATGAGGTAATTTCATTATATCTTCTAGCTTCAATAGACGCTAAATCTTTGGTTATATACTAGTACATGATTTTAATACTAACATTATTTATAGGACAACAATGACCAAGATAACACTGGTACACCAGCTGAAAACTCTGGAACTGGAGCTAATTTGGAAACTGGTCAAGCGTCGGTTAATAACGTATTTGAGCCGGTTAGTTTAAATTCTGATTTTAATGATATCAAACTTTTATACTTCGTCCATCTGGCTATGTACTAGTAACCTTGTATATCTTATTCAAGGTTGAGCAGCAGGAGAATGACACCGTTGGTAATAGCCATGTAAATGAGGCTGAATTGATTGGTGCTTGCGCTGGAGCTGAGCTACCGAAGAGGAAAAGCAAGCGTTTGAAAACACAATCCCGTGCCCTTCAAGGATTTGAATGCACCAACTTAGGTGCACAGCGTATGGCTTCCTTTCCTTTGATTCCGGGCACATCTCCTGATGTCGACTTTGAAGTAATGTACACCAAGCTTGTAAAGAAGCTTAAAGCTAATAGGTACTTGTTTAATGATATTTGGGTATATGTATATATTTCTTGTTAGCAAATGCAACATGTTAGTTAGTCCCCTTGCATATATTTATCAGTTTTTTTTTTATGCAGGCTAATAAATCTCAACAATGGTAGCCAAGTGTCTGGCAAAGATGTGTTAGAGATAGCAGAGAGGACCAAGGTTATGACACCCAAGGTTTGTTATAAACCAAACCATGTTGTATAATTTTAGCTTTCAATTGCTAAATCTTTACTTCTTCTACTGCAAACTAGGTTGTGGATGCCCTTACACATTTTTCTCGTATACTCTTCATGAGGGCTGTTCCTGGCTCTGATTCCTTTAGATATCGGTTTCTTGACACCAAGCTCATTGCTTCTTTTCTAAAGCATTATCCGAAGTTCACCAAAATATCACCTAAGGATCGTGTAAGATTTGTGTTTCAACCGTCCTTGCTGGAGTGTATTCGACCTTTCTTTGAGGTTAACCCCACGCCTGAAAGGTTCTACTTCCCGTTTTTAGTTGACAAGTCTCATTGGGTAGGCGTTTGTGTTGACATCAATGCAAGGTCCATTCAAGTCCTGGACTGTAATACCTCCCTTCGCAGCGATAGCCTAATGAAGAAGGACCTTGAACCCGTTGCTCTCATGCTACCCTACCTACTCAAAGCTGTTACTGTCGACTCTAGTGCAATTGCTGAAGGTTCTTTCTCCCTTGCTCGTGCGAGAGGCGTTCCTCATAATGCTGTTGCCGCGGACTCCGCTATTACAACTATGCTACTTCTTGGTGCTCACTCAATGGTTGGTTTTGATGGCTGTAAGTGTATTACCCCTGACGTTCTTCCTTTCGAGTCCAAGAGGCTAGCCGTTGTGTTTTATGAGGAATATGGTGGTTTGCTCTGATATCCTTCATTTCGTACTCTGTTCTGTACCTGTTTGTGTTTGTACGACTCTATGGGTCTTTTCATTTGTTGTTTAGTACTATGGTGTGCATCCAGTTATCAGATTCCAACTTGTTTAATGGTTGTTAACAATATTTGTAGCTTTGATAATTTATCTGCTATTGAACTAAATTTCCTCTTGTATTGATATCATCTGTTTTAATTTACCTAAGCCAACCACATCAAATCCTCACATTATTGTTCTTAACGACTTATTAAAGGCTTACTTGACTAATATTATTGTTAGTTGTAACACAAACAATTTTAATTGATTTTGAAAATGTTTCAGGTAATATTATATTAATTTTTAAGCAATACAATATATTATTAATAAGTTGCCTTTAACATAATACATTTCAAATTCCTTATCCATTGTAAAACACCACAATAAACTTACTAAAACCTTCAGATGCTGCATGTAGTTGTCTAAAGTCTTGGCCAAGTTGCGAAGTTGTCTTGCACAATCTTGCAAAAGATCAGACTTTCTATTGTCCAGAAGCATTTATCATACATGCTTTGTGCTTCCATCCATCATTGTAGTAGTAAAGCGATTCATTTATTGTTGCACAATTGCATGTAATGACCGGGAGTAGATCCAACTCTTCTTCTTTCTGCAAGAGTATCATACATGGTTGTTCCCTCCATGGATGCACACCTCTTAATATTATTGCTAGTCGTACATCCCTAGCTATTTATCGTGACAACAACAGCCCCCGTTTTTCAACTTCTGATTCCCCATGGTACACACGAACAAGCATCAAATAAATGTATTGTCCTATCTTGCAACCTTCTCTACATGATCGCTTCAACATCGATTCTCCTTCCATTTTCTTATCTTGATATATGTAATTTGAAATCCCTTTTAATACAAGTGCGGTTGGGTTTCCTTGTATTAAGCAACTCTCCACCAAACTCTTGGCCGCTTCTTTGGGGAATAAATTGATATGATGGAAAAAGAAATCAATGTTCTTGTAAAATTGATCGCTCTCCGCAACATCACGTAAAGTCTTACATGTTGATTTTGCCCATATGAATTCACCGTATCCATGCCGCAAAACATTTTCCAGTATTTCTACCAATACATCGAACGGTAGTCTCAACATGTTTTTTTCTTTGCGCAAACAATATCTCGGTTGGAAGTTAACAATTATGTTTTCTGTTAAAGTCTTATATAACTACCTCACCATTTCAAAGAGTCACTTATGTGAAAGGACATAACGTCTCTCTTAGCCGTCTTTTATGTTTGTGCCTATAACCATAAAAACTGCCTCACTATCTACATATTATAGTTTACCAGTTAATTTCTGTGATGTCCTCGGTTTGGAGTGATATTACTTACTTTTTTATGTGTTCAATATTTTTCTCTAACCGATATTTATATGAATATTTTGTTAACTTTAATGTTAGCAGACGTTAGACACCCAAAACACTAAGATTATATTTGACATTATTTATATTATATTTCACATTAAAAGGGCAGGATTATTGGCCCATGCCATACATTGTTCTTCAAGTACAACATGGGAAGTTGGGGTTTTCCGTCATAATATAACACAAGAAGATAAAACTGGTCGACCCAACTCCGACCTATAGTTCAAGAACCATCATCACTCCTCTGCCCCTTCTACAAACCTTGTACTTGTTTTATATAGGATTTTTGCACGTTGCACAGTTATGGCCATCACCCCGGCAACGACTACACACCTTCACCTTTCGCTGTCTCGGTCCCTGTAAAATTTAGTGTTCAACTATTTTATCAGCTATTGGATCTAATGTATTGTAATTTTATTAAGTTGTAATGCAACTAAGATAATTATTACCACTATTTCTCCTCTTGACAAGAATCTCTTCTTTCGTGGCCTCCCTGGTGGGCGCCTAGTCAGTGGAGGAAGTAACTCTGGAAACTCCCTATCATTTTCTTGCCCTTCCTGATCGTTATTTGGTGGCACTGGGTATATACTACCGGCGTATCCGTTTCGCCAAAACTCTGTATGCAACTCTTCAGCGACCAGTGTATCTATTTCGACCTTTGCCTTCATTGATGCTGCAACTGCATGAGTACATGGAATGCGTAACATCTGGAACTCATAACAGCTACATGTCTTCATGGCGAAGTCAACATGGTAGGCGATTCCCTCCTTGGTACGAACTTCAAATTCAACCGTGTTAATATTGCGTACCTCGAAACCAGTGGACACCTCAAATTTCTTGGAGATAATGTTTTGAATTCTTGGAGTGAGAGTGGTTGGAAAATTCAGTGCAATATTTCTCCGAACATGAAACCATCCCATCAATGTAGCTCTTATGAAGTCGATGAGGGGTACGATTGGGTAGTCCCTTGCTTCTGCTAGAGCTGCGTTTAAAGACTCCGCTATATTGCTAGTCATGAGATTGAATCTTTTCGCGGTAGAATGTGAGCGTGTCCAACTGTGTAGGCCTATGTTCGCGAGGTATTCGGCACAGTCACGGTCAAGGTTGGCAATTTTGTTGAAGTGTTCTGTAAACTCGGCCACCCGATAAGCTCGTCCTGCTCTCGAAACTAGGTAAGAGAGATGTCTTTTCTAGAAGATTGTTTGTATGTTACGTTGTAGGTGTATGATGCAGGAGCAGTGTTGTGATTTTGGGTATACCTGGACATAACCATAATGAAGAAATGATCAAATCAGATTGCCAATCTTAATTTTATATCTCTAATAAATTTATTAAAAGTAAAAGAATTGTATGTCTAGATCTGTGCTCCACTGGCATGAGTCTAGACCTGCTACCAACATTAATATTAACCTGCTAGTTATTATATTATTAACAGGTAATTTACACTGTACCTTCCCCAGGGCGGTAATGGTGGCGTTGTGCCTGTCTGAGATGAACACCAAATCCTCACTATCAGGTACCACTTCTAATAACTTCTTGAAAAACCATGTATAGGATTTCTCATTCTCCCCATCAACCACCCCAAACCCCAGTGGATAGATTTGGTAGTTACCATCTTGGCAACTAGCTGTTATCATACACCCTGCATACTTGCTTTTCAAGAAAGTTCTGTCAACGATTATAACTTTCCTCATAAATTCGAATCCAGCAATAGAAGCCCCTAGAGCGAAGAACAAGTACTTGAACCTCTCTCCTACGCCTTCTATGTAATCTGTCTCAAGGAAAACTAGTGTCCCAGGGTTAGCCATAACCAGAAGACTTAAGTATTTAGGCAAGATCTTAAATGAATCCCCTGATGATCCCTTGCTTAAATCCAATGCAAGCTCGCGAGACTTCCAAGCTTTCCAGTAAGATATTTGTGTGTCGTGACCATCACGCATTATAACGCGGACCATTCTTGGCCGAGGACCAGCTGCACGTCCAGCGAAACGAGTTTTCATCATGTCTCCTATTACTTCTGTTGAGGCATGCCGCTCAAATTCAACTCTTTCATTGGCTGTGCACATATGGTCTGGTCTTACTCGCCTTACTTGAAAATAGTCCGAGTCTGGCATCTTTACTGCATACACACGCCATGGACAGCATCTCCCCACACACTCTAGGATCATCAACCCTGGGTTTGATTTCTTGTTTCGGAATCGAAATTTATGTGCTAGTGCATACAGCACCATATGTTTTCTAAATCCTTCACGATTTTTGAACATCATCCCAACGTATAGCTCCATTGGGTTGTTTCTTACAAACCCTTCAAGTAGACAAACATTTTCATTAACCGTGCATATAGTCCAAAAACATCAAACAACTTTGTTACACAGTTACACAAAATATTTTCAGCTAATAAAGATATTAGTACAAACCTTCGGTGAAACCATCATCGTTGTCTGCTGCATCAGTGTCCATATCATCATCGCCTCCAGGTTTATCTGCATCCGCTTCAGACTTTGCCTTAGCTCCTTCTTGCACATCCATCTCGAGATTTGCTGGTTTGAAACAGCTGCAACACCATGCAATAAATTCACGTACAAAGCAAAATGTAGGTCTATCCTTGTTGTTACTAGATTTTTCAGATTCATACATTGGGCTACTTCTTGTCTGTATTTCAGTTTCTCCTGCCATTTAGTAGTTAAACAATGTCAAAACACTGATATGAATATTCGATTTAACCTCAAGTTAATAATAAAACCAGATCAATACCTTCGCTATCTTCAGCTTCTATTATGTCCATCTCAGCTGGCAATGGGTTACTTGGTTCTCCCATTTCCATGTCTGTCCCATCTTTCAATACCTTTGTTCCAGTACCCCCATCATGTGAACGTGGTGCACGGAAATGAGGATTATTACGGGCTTTTACCATTTCCAGAGCTTTAGCTTCATCATCCTTCAACACTTGGATTTGATCTTGTGTAAGAAGCTCTTCCAGCACAGTCATACTTGCAGTGATGAATCCCAACTTCATTAACTCTGTAAATATGATAGCATAATAAATTTCCAAGTTGAACACTGCTGTTAATCAGAGCATATCCCCAAAGGGATATTGGAAGGTCTGTGTGACTCATCATGGATCGAACCATATCCAATAAGGTCCGATTTCTCCTCTCAGACACACCACTCCATTGTGGTGTTCCAGGAGGAGTGAGTTGGGATATGATCCCACACTCTCTCAGATGATCACTGAATTCTTGGCTTAAGTATTCTCCTCCTCGGTCGGACCGAAGAGCCTTAATGCTTTTGCCAAGTTGGTTCTGTACTTCATTTTGGAATTCTCTGAATTTCTCAAACGATTCAGACTTATGTTTCATCAAATAAACATATCCATACCTACTGAAATCATCAGTGAAGGTAATGAAGTACTGATAGTTTCCTCTTGCATTTGTGGACATTGGGCCACACACATCAGTGTGTATCAAGCCCAATAAGTCACTGGCCCTCTCGTTAGGTTTATTAAAGGGGGCCCGTGTCATTTTGCCCATCATGCAGGATTCGCATTTCTCACATGACTCAAAGTCAAATGAGCCAAGAAGTCCATTCGAATGGAGCCTCTTGATGCGTTTCTCGCTGATGTGCCCTAAACGACAATGCCATAGAAACGTTCGGTTCTCCTCATTAGGTTTGAACCGTTTGGTATCAATGTTATAAATTGGCGCGGATTGATCAAGTATGTAAAGCCCATTCGTAAGAGGGGCACAACCATAGAACAAATTGTTGCGATTGAAGGAACATAATTTATTCTTAACTGAAAAATCATAACCTTCCAAATCCAACAAAGAAATTGAAATAATATTTCTGCTTATCGCAGGTACAAAATAACAATTATTGAGTTCTAAAACCAATCCCGAAGGTAAAGACAACAAGTATGTGCCTACAACTAGTGCAGGAACTTTCGCTCCATTCCCAACTCGTAGCTCCACTTGTCCTTGCTTCAGCCTTCTACTGTTGCTGAGTGCCTGCATATTAGTACAAATATGAGCCCCACAACCAGTATCCATAACCCATGAGGTATTATCAGAAGTAGTTGTATTAACTTCTATAACAAAAATACCTGATGAAGAAGTCTCGAGAGTCTTCTTCTTCAATTCCTTTAGACCTTCTTGGAATTTCTTACATTCTCTCCTCCAATGCCCTGGTTCTTTACAGAACCTGCAGATGTCAGTAGGCCCAGCCTTGGATTTGGGCTTGGGCTTTGGCGTGTCCTTGTCCGAGACTTGGACAGCCTTAGCCTTTCCCTTATCCTTGGCAGAGGATTTCTTAAAGCCCTTGCCCTTTTGCACCATAAGCACATTGGGGTCCTTGGCTTTCCTCAAGTTGGGCTCTGCAGTCTTGAGCATTCCGTGAAGCTCAGGCAATGTCTTACTCAAGCCATGCATATTGAAGTTCAGGATGAACTGATCATAGCTTGCAGGTAAAGACTGCAGAACGATGTCGCAGGCAAGTTCCTGGCTTATAGGGCAGTCGAGTTTCTGAAGATGATCGAGATAACCCATCATCTTCAAGACATGAGGACTCACTGCCGCATTTGCAGCCAACTTACAGTCTAAGAGGTTCTTAACTGTCTGGAACCTCTCAGTCCTTGCATGCTCCTGAAAAAGCGATTTCAGGCTTGCCATTATCTCGATGGGCGACAGCACACTCTCGAACTGCATTTGCAGCTCAGCAGTCATGGTCGCCAACATCAGGCAATAGACATCATTTTCATTTGACGAATGCTTTTCCCAAGCATTATGCAGAGTCCTGGCGGCATTGTTAGGAGGCCTCTCGGGGAGGGGATCACGAAGGACATAATCCTTCTTCTCCTGCTTGAGGACCAGCCTCAAGTTCCTTAACCACGTCAGGAAGTTCGTTCCAGTCAGCTTCTCCTTTTCGAGAACAGACCGGATTGAGAATGTGTTTTGAGTGCTTGTAGTAGTCATAGCTGAAATATAAGATAAAAAGGTTATTAGTTAATATGTTCAATATGATTAATCTTGTATTATACTTAATATGATTAATCTCGCATTATATTCAATAACATCAGTTACCCTCAATAGAATATAATGATTCCAAGATCCACATATAACTAAGATCAAAGTGGGCCACTGGCCGTCACCCAACCTTAGCTTATATCGGTAAGCCCTATCTCGGCTAATTATATCCGTGATATAACTCTTGGTTGTGAATCTGGGCCCGAGGCCCAATCCACTCTGATGTCTCAAGGCCCGGGACTCCCGATGGCCTAGTCAAGAAAACCAGACTATACAGTCATGTAATCACTAATGTCTGGGACTCCCAATGACATTTATGAATCACAAACCGTCTTACCCACGCAAAAGTAGACACCCTCACACTGTAAGGCCATGAGTACAATTGAATGGGCTTCGACAGCTGACATAGACTGGACAAGACATCCAACGCTTGATATTGTTTGAGGTTTGTAGGTTTATTAAAATTTTATCCCAAAATAGAAGATTACTATTTTGGGAAACTTTCCTTTTTGGGAAACCTACTAATTTTTGGAAACTTTCTAAAATTGGAAACTTCCTAAAATTGGAAACTTTCTAAACATAGAAATTTCCTAAAATCCAAAACATGCAAATCTAGAAACTTCTAATTTAAGAAACTTTCTAATTTCAGATTTTGAAAAACAGATTAATTTAAAATCGATTTTAATTTTATATAAATGAATTTTAAAATAATCTGAAGAATAAGACTCAAATAATTGGCCCAATTGTTTTAACTTCTTGGCCCGAGGCCCAAGAATTGGTCCATGTCCAAGACATAACCCAATTGTCTAATTAAATGACATAACCAGTCTGGTTCATTAAAATTGGTCTAACCAAAATTAATTACTACGATGACCACAATTGTCAACCGGTTATTTACTAAACCGGATTTTCTCAATTTATTTGGTCCAACCAAATCAAATTAGAAAACCACTGGTTTAGGCACTAAATCCAATTTTTCGACTTTGGATTTCTTATCCCGGTTTAACCAGAACTTAATAAATTTTATTAAGTCTGTTTATTAAACCGTGACGATTAAGTTTTAATCAAGTTTTTAAACCGAACCATTTACCGAACCGGACCGATTGGTCACGAACCGATCACGGTCGTGACCTAGCTTCGCGATCGAGACGAGACACGATCCGGGATCGCCTTCACTCGATCACGCGATGCTCGGACGATGGCGGGACGGGAGCGGGACGGGACGGCCGAGATCATCACGCATCATGCTTCCGCGATCGGGACGTGATCGGGCAAGCGGCGTGATCGATCGGGACGTGACGAGGCGTGCGATCGGGACGATCCATTCGGCTCTCGGTCACGACTTCGGCGCGGGACGCGTACGGCCTTGATCCATGCGATCGTACCGATCGGATCCATGCGATCGTTCTCGGTCGATCCATGCGATCTCTTGCGCCAAACGATCCGGACGTGTGATCCGAAACTGATCAACACTCCGACGCATACCGATTCACTATAGATCGGATCATGCGATTTCGATTTAGTTTAGGTTTTAGTTCTTTGTTTCTTAAGTATTTTCTTATCATATATTGATTCAAATACTTCTAAACAACCTAAACATGATTCTAAAACAAGAAATCCTAACAGAACCAATGGCTCTGATACCACTGAAGGATTGTTTAGTGTTAATCCTGATTCAATTCTTCAGATTAAACTCACCTAAACATGCCAGATCTAGGTTCTCTTGCAGAATCATAAAGGATCTCACCTGTTACCTTGTTTTGCAGCAGAAAGAGGAGGTACGGGTCAGAGATCAGCAGAACCACCAAGAGATAGCTCCTCCAAAGGCTCACACACGCACGCACAGGAAATTGGCTGCTAGACCGAAGAGGAGGGAGGCCGCAGAGAGAGAGAGAGAGTTGGCGCAGGAGGCTTAGGGAAATTAGGTGGCTAGGTTAAGTTTTTAATCATAAAACTTATGCCTAATTCCTTTTGGGCTTTTGGACCCAATTCCCAGTCTGATTAAATCCCTTGGATTTAATCAGGCCCTTATATCTCTCTAAGCACTGTAAATGCCTAGCACTTTTACCGTACTTCTGCTAAACCGTTCCTACACATTTTCCTGTTAGCTTAGGCGTGTGACCCATATGGGATCATATAATAAAGGCAATAAATCCAAGATTTATAGATCATGAGCGGACTCTAGCAAGCCATCATGACCCCCAGTATTATATGACTTATGTCTGATCATTGACATACTCTTACTTTCTAGAGACAGTACTGAGATTACTGGACATAATTCCAACAAAACTGGTACATTAGCACCACCACGTCTTGTATCTGGTATCGTGCTGTGACTAATTCTATCAAAGACTTTAGCTTTTCATTCTCCTGAATTATTATGCCATAGCTGCTTTCATCGGGATCTATTTTGAAATCCCATTCACCCGTGGCTGATCTTTGCCACTCTCCTCTTACAAGTCTTACCAAGCGGCCCATCGTAACTGTTACTAAGCAAACACCTGTTGGGAAAGCAAAGAATAGGCATTTGAACCAAATACATAAATTTCTTGCAAGCGATTCCATAAGAACAGAGATGTCAGAGTCCGGAAGCTGTTAAAATTTTGAACAAACAAGCTAATGGAATTGTTTACAGTCAATCAGTTGTTCTTATTGCAAATATATACATTTCTGATGTAAATATTCAAATATTACTTTAAGGTGAGCCAAATGTTTCAGATTATGTATACACGTTTGCTGTCGGTATCTAAGCGGAACATTTATAACAACATTTATTGTCTTCTAATGGCAGTTGATACCGTTAAATCGTTTAAAAACCAGTAAGGGGACCATATGAACTGAAAACTTACCGAATATGGTGTCTTTTAGCTGAAAACGACAGATCTTTTTGACTCTCTCACTTACTCAAACTTACTTGTTACTAACTTTGTTCTCTGGGTATTAATGTTCTTTGCAGAGAAGCGCAGAACAATGACTTATATAGAGGATATAGATTAGGGTTTTTTCGTCGATATATAT
This sequence comes from Orychophragmus violaceus, assembly GCA_030180135.1. Classification (NCBI taxonomy): domain Eukaryota; kingdom Viridiplantae; phylum Streptophyta; class Magnoliopsida; order Brassicales; family Brassicaceae; genus Orychophragmus; species Orychophragmus violaceus. The sequence goes on along the minus strand of CM058233.1, from coordinate 84,565,782 downwards.
CGGTTCCCGATACGTATATTTTTGATCGAAAATTATTATTATTTTGACCCATATATGGAACTTGGCGGGAAAACATTTTCGTGGCCAAAAATGCATCACATTTCCCTTGGTTAACACTGTACTTGTCGGAGATATTTCGAATACCAGATCTTCGACGTCATCGTATCTCATCACGCAAGTGGATGAAGCTGCTTACGTGTCACTTCTCGGAGGGGTGTCTCCGTCTTTTCGCCCACCCCGAAATGGTTTCGAAAAGCATTTTGCTATCTACCTAATATTTCGTCCATTTTAGGTTTACTAGCTAATTGTCCCAAAAAAAACAGATACAAGGACAATCTTTCAATATATAATTTTACTCGCACCAAAAAGATCCATGACAGATGTAATATACTGCATCATACTCACGCTGGATAGTTGTATACTTCTAATGTAGATCCACGATGAACATCTTTTCTTGCACAATGCTAAAGTATTATATTAAGTTGTCTTTAATAATATGTAGAAATTGCATTTTCTAAAAATGGAACCCTGGATCTCTTGTCAATCCAAGCCTTAATTTACCTAAATTTGAAGATGATTTGACAAAAAACCGAACCATTGGAAAATGTACATGTCAACTTGTCAATTTTTGTCAACTTGCTAGCTAAGTGGAAAAATGTTAAATTCTTTTGTAGTGTTCCGTCAACTTGTGATTTTACTCCAAATTCAAAATAAAAATAAAATAAAACTATTTGAGCGACAATTCCGTAGAAGCATGTCAGCATAAATCAATGTACACGACGGCATTTGCGTCTGTGAAATTTGAAAATTTGGTTTCAGACAAACATGTTATCTATGCATTTCTTGTCTTTTAATTACAAGTGTTAAAAAATTTCAAAGAAACATAAAAATAAAGCTTATCAATCAATTAAGCTTTTTTGGCTTTTTGCAGACAAAATTGTTAAACACGATCCAATACCTTGTTTGTTTGCGATCAAATAGTTGACAAATCATAAAGAAGCTTTTACTACATTAACATGAAATGACATGAGATGATGGTGGCTTGTGACAAAAAAGGGTGTCTCTATCTACCGCTTTCTTTCCGTTCACCAGTCTCTTCACAATCTCTTTCTTGGTCTTGTTTTCAATATGGGTCCCTTGACTAGATTCATGCATCAGGAGAAGCCAAAAAAATGAAGTTCTTGTTTCAACTAGTATTGATGTAACAATCTTACTTTCTTCTTGTATCCACGTTCACCCTTTGATGTAGTTCAAAAGCCTGCAAAAGTCCAAAATAATTGTCGTGCCATTAGCATGTTCCGGGTCTCCGATGGTAATAACAAAACTCGAAGAACAATGACTTGAATCAAACCGTAATTGCTATCCGTAAGAAGTCAAGTGTTCAGATAATTATGTGAAGAAGGTGCAATTTTACCTAATAAGATAATACATGGTCAAGAACAAGAGCACAAAATACGCTATAAGTTTGCAACTTCTTCTATTAGACTTCTTCTCAAATACCTGTCATGTTAAAATGATTTTTCTTTAGGTTTAAGTTTGATATCGATACCTAAAAGGTTTCACGATAATGAGCCATACAGAGTACTAGTTCATACCAACTTAAATCGGTTGATTGTTCCTGACATTATTCCCCTAGCCGAGTCCATTTTGTTCCCCTAGAAAGATACGACAACAAATGGCTTAGAAGAAAAGAAAGCATATGAGAAAGAGTTATCTAAAGAGTGAAACATATGTCATCAAACTATAGCCTACCACTTTGTCTAGCAAGCGGTTATGATTCTCAACTTCCTCATGTATGTCTCCTGTCACCTGATAAGATATTATCACCAACTTACACCTCGGGCAAGCGTTATTCCAAGGGCTCGATTTGACAAAAGTATGAAGGGAATAACATCAAAAAGGCTTTGTCTTTATGACTAGACTATTCGAAAGCATCTAAATGTCATATAGCTAGATGCTCGTCCACTCCAAACGAATCAAAATTGTGGTGGTCTAGACTTAACAATTCAGATCAGTGTCCTATGTTGCACCGCACGGCCAATTCATAATCAAATAATTATAGATTACAAAACATTTCTAGATCCTAATGTTTTATGCTTTTTGTAATGATCTTGAACTCTTTAATTGTAGAGATGAAAATAACATACTCTCTTGAGAAATGAAACTCTGTCCTGCAGATTTTCCAGCGCTTCATCATTGTCGCGTTCGGTGATATCATGAGAGTACGAAGAGGATGCCCTCAAGCGACCTTCCTCGAGCCCATCAAGTCCGTCGAAGAGAGACGTTCTTGAGACACGATTCTCCCTGCAAAATACAACCGTTGGCTTCTTAATCAGATCATTTTCCCCTCAACACTCAAATCAAAATCTCGAATACTCTAAATTCGAGAAACCCCTGATGAGTGTCGGTGAAAGAAGGAATCTGAATAGATCCGTGTGAAATTCGATCGAATAGGGTTTATAGAACATAATGAATTAAACATTGCAGTGACAAAATTAATGGTTGGATCGGATGGAGAGAGAGGAATCATAGATCAAACCTTCGATAATTCATCATTTATTTCGTCTTCGCTTCCACTATCCTATCAAGGACTCACCATCAAACAGAGATCAGAGCATTGGGAAGGGATTCTCGATTTTGATACAGTTTCCAGAAACGTAGGATCTCGTGTTTGTTTGCTGAGAAACGCACGATAGCTCAAATCTCAAAACTGTTGCAAATCCATACATGAGCAGAGAGAAAGAGCTGGTTGGGCTTTGTCCGGCCCATATTGATTATATATTTTCTATAAAAATAAGGGCACTCTTTCCATTTTTTTTTTTTTTTTTTTTTTGACGCTGATACAGATTATAAGAACTATTACAAGGACAATTTTACAGATAATACTATCCTCCGTTCTACGAGAATCCATCAACGGTCACGATCAACGGCTCCATCAGCTTCTGAAAACTTCCTTATAAGCTTGCCTCCATTAATCTTGTAAAATTACGCCTTCGATGATTCGAACTCAATACATGCCGATGTAAAGCTTTAACCACTTGACCACTTGGCCACTGTTACTTCATACGAGTAACCCAAGATCTTTTATTAGGATGAATTAAAAGATAACTCTTGAAGTAAAACCAATTAAGGGCCAAAAGCCTGCAGACTAAGGTCTTGAATGGCAGTCAATTTAAGATTGCGATTCGACTATGGAAGTGATGTGATGCGATTTGAGAATGATGCGATTAGACAAAATTATAAAAGGAAATGTGATTTGGGTGTGGTGTAGTTACTTTATTTATATGAATGGCAATGCATTTTGCAAACATTTTGAGTATAATTAGAAACCAAAATTACCAAATAGATATAAATTGTATTGTTATTTTGTGTATATATGTTTTATGCAATTTTAAGATACTTAAAATTATATAAAAATTTCATAATATCAAAGTTGCAAATAGAAAACGTTCCTTTTGGACAGAAAAGTGGAGCCAAATTTTTGACGGAAAATATGAAATCTCGTTTTTTTCATAAAAAGCAGAATTATGTTTTTGGCGGAAAAATAGAGAATCATATTTTGGCGGGAAAACACAGAATCTCGTTTTCAACGAGAAAATGTCGAAAATAATTTTTGGCTGGAAAATGCTGAATAGTGTTTTCCAGCAAAAAACGAGATTTCGTGTTTTTCCATCAAAACGAGATTCTGCGTTTTCCGCCTAAAATGAGATTTCGCATCCCCCCCCCCCAAATAAAAAGATTCTATATTTTCCCGCCAAAAACAAGATTCACATTTTTTCGCCAAAAACGAAATTCTGCTTTTTTCGCCAAAACGAGATTTCACATTTTTTTGCCAAAAACGGGATTCCACGTTTTCCGCCAAAAATTGATTGCGTTTTCTCGCTAAAATGAGATTTTTGCGTTTTCCGCCAAAATTTTCTTTTCCGTATTTTCCCATCAAAAACAAAATTTCTCGTTTTTCGCCAAAAACCACAAGATTATGTTTTCCATCAAAAATCGCAAAACCCTAAAAACAACTAAAAATAACCATCACTTTTTTGTGGCAAAATTGTGTAAATTTATTTTAATTATTAGGTACTTGACAAAAAATATTATTTAAATATTAATATTGAGTTTTAAAACGAGTAACAAATTAAATTGCAATATCAATGGAGAAAACAACGAAATAAGGGATAAAGTAATATATATATATATATAGATCACGAACTCACGGTTTAAGTTACGATTATGCTACGATTGGAACAACAACAAAATCAATGCCATTCAATAGTGACCCTCCGATTACGGTCATAGCACTGCACACAAATCGAAGTGCCATTCAACCTTTAAAAGTTCATCTACATAGTAAAAAAATACCAAAAAAATAACTAGCATTTACACAGAAAAAAGAAAACAACATCCACAGCCAAACTTTTTTGAGATTGATCCATTGTAATTCACTATATTGCTATTATATACTAAGAGCCACAAGACAAAAAACATGCAGACAAACCAAAGAAGACGAATGAACACACCTTTACTATTCAACAACCGACGATTACATACGAGAAAAGCCAAAACCCAATTCCTTAAGATTCGGCCAGAGAACCCTTGCCCAAATATAGAAGAAAGGAAAAACACCGCATAAACTATACCGTTGCATCTAAAAGAAAGGAAAATCACTCTCTCAATGCACTGTTTCATAACCAGCAAAAGCACACAAAACATATGCCCAACAGCCCATCGATGACTAGATCAAAGCAAGAGACAAAAAGATCCTTTGAAACGGCAAAAGAAATCAACATAGCAAAAGGATCAGCCGGAGAAACACATAGCATACGCTAAAAAGGGGATGCTACTTAGAGACCAACTGACTAGATTATAACGAACCAGTTAGAAGCCCAAAACATAAATCATAATCTAAAAAGTCAAACCGCTCAATCACAACTAGATAACAACAAGAAAAATGGAGAGAAACTAGCTAAACTCGTACACGAAATCGAGGAAGAAGAAAGACCTCTCGGACACACCGGACTCTGGCAACAAAATGCTACAGAGGTGGGGCATGGAAGGCTACTTCCCAAAGACCACATAATCTCCACTATCCATCACACACCCGCCACCGGCGAAACAAAGCGCTTGCCAACCCCAACACAAAGAATAAACACAATCTCGCAGTCCACCAGAGAATAATGACTCTCAACCATAATTCATAGAGAAAGAGGCAAGAGGGGAAACATGCAGAAGGGACCACTCCCCGACACATGCAAGAGAAGCTGGCGCCGGAGAGCCAACGACAGCGCATATAAAGGTTTTGCGGCGGATCTCGAGTACCGTTTTAATGGCCTAAAAACATGTTCTTCTGGGCTTGTTTTTAATTTTTCCTCCCCAAGCCCAAAGCTCATATGCCCATTCACTTAACCTAGGGTGTCCACCTCCTTTCCTATAAATAGAGGAGCCACCCAAGGAGAAAAGGCAAGAGGATATCGACGGCAATGCCTTGCCGAAGCCGGAGCCGGAGCCCAGCCGCCGTCGCCACCAGCCGTGAGCCGCCATCGACAGCCACCGCCGTCCTTGGTCGTCACCTCCATCTCTGATCTCCCATCTTCGTGTCTTCTTTTCGCTCTTCTTCCGGGTTAAGTGAATCTCTAGATATTCTTATATGCTCTTTTTATTTCTGCTCCTATTTCTTTTTGATTCCATGTGGTGTTAGATAGGAGATCTAATCTCGTTTCTTTGATCTTTCACTTTTCCGAATGAAGATCTAGGATTGAGACAATTCCCAATTTCAGATTGATTCGCGTTTTCCCAATTATCCGTAAGAATCCAAAGAACACAAAATATGTCGTTGGAATGCTCTCGGTCTCCGATTTCCAAAAAAGTAAGATTCGTCCAATTCTGAGTTACCTTTTGGAAGTTATGATCTGTTTTGTAAAACGTATCTGTTCATGACGAATTTGTGAATTGTCTAGATATGTCTATGTTTTGCGTTGGGAAAACGAATTCCGCTTGACCCTAATCCTTGAAGGGACTTGTTAGACACATATATATAGCTCTGTATTGAGGTATAACCGATCTAGATCTTTAGATCATGGATAGGCATGTGCTTCTTCCGCAATCTCGATCTCAGTCCGTTCATGTGCGTCTGTCACCTCTCGTCATCGTCATTGTGGCCAAGGTGAGAAGGTTTGTCCTTATTTTAATCATGCGTATTGTTGTGCTTCGTAATGTATAGATTGGTATTGAATTGGCTTTGTTGATTCTTGCGTGTTAAGTGTTGATGGTGAAGTATAGTATCGTTAGGGTTATATGAAGTATATGAACCAATAATCTATATATATATATAACTATATTTATACCTTTATCTATATTTTTATATATATAACTATATATATATATATTTTTTTTCTTCTATAAACTACTATTTTTTTGAGCGAATTGAGAATTGAGAATGGAGTCAGACTGATAGAAGTTGTTGAGTGTTATGTGATTGTTATAACCGAACTGAATATTATGTGCTGATTGAGATGATGTGTGAGAACATAGATGACATGTTAAAATGGATTAGGGTGTGAACCGGAAACTCGTGTTGTGATTTATTAGTGCGGTGAGGTAAAGTTAGTGAAGTGGGTGCTTAGCGGTGTACCACAAGGCGACAAGTACGCGTGGCGTTCACCGGAGAATTCAAGAAGCATTTCGAGTGGAGTTCCAAGGTGAATCTAAGAAGAGATTCCATGGCATTTCGAGTTCTAGTTTCTATCTTCTCTCTGCCGTTCTCGTTCAGTATCCGTTTCTAGTTTTGAATCTCCTTTCTCTTTCATGGTCCTCTTGTTCCTTCCCCACCTTGAAGTTTCTGCAAGTTAGACTTTCATTCTTCATGAGCTTCTTCCTAGGACTAGTGAAGTCATGATCTTTATCATAATTCTTATTCGTTTCTTGGTTCCCAAATGAGTCGTCTAATGGGAAACAACTATGGATTCTTCCTAAGTTCTTTAGTGATTTTATCGCTTTCTCCGGAGGCTTTTCTAGTTCGAATTCATTTCCCTCCCTTCTAGCTTGCAATCTTTTCTCACCAGTGGTTTACGTGCGGTGAGTATTAGCTCACCTTTCCTTTCCTCCTTAGACTAGAGAATAATTTTGAGTAAGTAGAAGTTTTTGGATGTCATTCTTTAACATCTCTAATCTCAACTAAGGATTGTCGTTTGATAATGTTCTTGTTTGATTGTTGGTCAAGCGATCGTCCAAAGTCAAAAGGGTTACGGGGTGTACGGTTTGGAAGCCCAATTCCTTACTCATCCTCTTCCTCTTCCATTCTTTCGATTCCAAAGGGGAGTGGGAAACCTCGCAAGATTTCGATCTTTCCTTCTAAGTTATTTTCGTGTTTCGTTGGGTTGTGGCTTTAGTTCTAAAAATCTTTGCTCTTGGAATTCGGAGGGGGGAGGAGAATTGTAATGGACCAAAACTTGTACTTATAGGACTATTTTAAATTTTTTTCCTCCCCAAGACCAAAGGACATTCACTCTAACTAGAGTTTCCATCTCATTTCCTATAAATAGAGGAGTCACCCAAGTATAAGAGGCAAGAGGAGCTCGACGGCGAAGCCCTGCCTAAGTCGTAGCCTAGCCGACGTCAGACACCAGCTGTGAACCGTCGTCAACAGCCACCGTCGTGTTGGATCTCCTAGGATCTAGGGTTCTTTATATTGAAATTACCAACCTCGTTCTTACCTAGAACTGGCAGCGGAATGATTGGTGAACGAGATCAGTGAGCGACTCAGATGCTTCGCCTCTACCAGATACACACGCACACAAACCTGGAAACCAGGATGCTAGTGCCGGATCTATGGGATCTCTGAGTTTTGGTGTTTCTGCTTCTTCTGTCAAGAAAGAGACGACGGCTAGGGCTCCAGGTCGAAACTATATCACTATATAAATGACCTGGAATGACTTAAACCGAACCATGATTAATTAGATTCGTTTTGAGTCATAAAACCGAAACTCAGTTTCGGAATCGACCCTATGTCGATCGACACACATACCGTGTCGATCGACACACTATTCGAAACTCAATATTAATGTGTATCCAATACACATTAACATGATCATTACCATAATGATCATTCCCATGTTTTAGCTTCCAGTTTGCTTAGGTGTGTGACCCTATAGGATCATATAATACTGGCAGTAAGTCTACAACTTACGGATTGCAAGAGGCTTCTAGCAAAACATTGCAACCGCCCAGTATTATACGAATGTATGATCTCGACACACAACTATCATCAGGAGTGAGTACAAGTGTGATTTCAGGACACTATCCCAACAATCTCCCACTTGTACTGGAATCATCAATTCCTATAATCCTTTTGTCTCTATATCTCGATTTGGCATAAGGCAAGATTGGTGTCATCCTTATTAAGCCAACATCGTGTTTATCGAACTCCTGATCTCATACTGAACATTACAAACAACTGAACTACAGTTCGTTTGAGTGCGGCCACACATTTTTCTCAGTATTAAATCTTCGATAGGCCCTGAGATATTTATCTCCCGTTATTCAGGAGGGACAAATCCCTTCTTGTTCCATCCCTATTTCAACGCACACTTCATGATATACTTGAACAGTGTCGTTATAATCGCCAGTTACGGGTCGACGTTTGACAAGGTCAAAGTGTACCAATTCATATGCAAGAAAGCATGATGAACTCAGGTCTAAGGACTATACTCTATAGTCGTAATGAGAACCTCTTATGACACAGATATAACTATCTTGTAGACTTCTCATTAGCGGGTCATGTCCGATCATATGTTCACCAACATATATCTATGTGACTGACTGTGATACTCATATCATTGACTCCATGAAACTTAGTCAACAGTCACCTCACAATCTAGTCTCTCGCGGTTGTTATTGTCCCACTTTAACAACCTCGACTAGGGACTCATCATAATTTATGTCATTTGTTACTTATAGGGTTTCATGATCAAGTCCTCAACTTGATGACCTATAATATGACATAAACTTATTTTGGGACCATTATTTAATTATCCAATAGTCAAATAATGTTGATGTCAGTTTTTCATAAACATGACCATATCATATCTATCTGAACATCATAACTAAACTAACTCCCACTAGAATCAAGACCAAGTCTTCAGATATCTAGTACCTACAGCAACAGTATACAACTCGTGCTTAGGTTGTGAGAGATGCTGCGGTGTTCTTGCTTGGAACCATTCCAACAAACCACATCGCTATTCTTTAATGAGCACTATTCTACGGTCCTCTGCTTGGAAACCTTTCCAACAGACAGCACCGCTACACAGGCAAAATACATAACCAGGTGAGAACCGGGATTCATCTTTTGTCCGTCTAACTATTCATAACTGATTCGTCTTTTTCTCAGTTGTACAAGAACCTATCCTTAGTGTTTCTCAAACACTTGGGGATATTCCTTACAACTGTCCAGTGACTCTTACTGGAACAAATTGGTACCTACTCGTCATGCTTTATGCGTCAGCTGCATTTAGACGAGCGCAAAACATGGCATTCATGATGGATTCTATTGCATGAGCAAAAAGGAATCTCACTCATAGACACTAGCTCAGCCAGTGTCCAAGACACTTCATCTTGCTAAGATCATTGCCATAAGACCTTTGGTGTGAATCCATTCTTGGAATCATGCATATTGGAACTGTCCAGTACCTTATAATCATAAGGATTCTGACACGATCCAATTAGTTCTTCTGATCCATTTCAATGGATCCATATTCCAAGAGCTTACGCGGCTTCTCCCATGTCCATCGTTAAGTTTGACTTCCGACCCAAATCTTGACAAGACTTTTAGCATCGGAACGTCGTTTATGAGATTAAGTACGTTTTAAACATACAGTTTGAGAATTGTAACTACGCTCCCACTAGTTTACTTGTAAACACATTGTTTCTATTCGCTCCTGATCGAGTCAAACCCTTTGACCGTTTTAACCGAACATAGATTCCAACTCCAAGATGTTTGCTTCAATCTATGAATAGATTGGTGAAGCTAACATGCATAACTAGCCAATTTTCGGAGTTGGGGCTCACCTTCGCTTCTTTGAATTTCGCATGCTCGTCACTTTTCAATGATCATCAGATCACGGCAATCGGTCACGAGAAATCACTCTCGGGTTAGTGACGGATCCTTTCGGATCTGCGAATTTCAGGCTCCACAGGTGTAGATCCTATAGCCCTCTGTAGATCCAACCGCTGCTCTCCCTCAACAGGTTGAACATCCTCCTGTGTTTCTCGAATTTCTTCGAGTTGTACTTTTACTCCCACTGTTTTTCTTGGAAAAACAGAGTTCCGAACAACAAAACTTTGTTCTCGGATTGGTTGCAAAAGTACTAAGCCTGGGTTTCCCTAGGACAACCAGCGAAGCAGCACTTATCAGTTTTTGGGTTCAAGTTTGTTTGATGAAAACTGCCTTACACAAACCTTGCAATCCCAATTAATCAGAAAAACATATTTGGAAATCACCCAGTCCACATCCATTGTGGTGTTTTTCACTGATTCTGATAGAAAACTTATTTAGCGTAAACATGTTCATTTTAGAGCGTATTTTAAAAGAATAATGGAAGATTCAGGTGACTCATCATTAATCGGAGCATATCCAATAAGATCCGATTCATTCTCTCAGAAACACCATTCAAGGTTTTCAGGAGAGATGAGCTGTGAAATGACTTCACACTCACTTAGATGATCACCCAATTCTTGACTCAAGTATTTTCCTCCGCTATCTAATCGAGGATCTCAATACTTCTGTCAAATCGGTTCTATACTTCATTCTGAAACTCCTTTGATCATTCCAAAGGATTCTGACTCGTGTTTCATCAAATGAACACAGTCATACTTACTGAAGCCATCAATAAGTCAATGAAGTATTGAAGTTTTCCTTTGGCACTAATGCTCATCGAGCCGCATACATCAGTATGTGTAAGGCCCAACGAGTCTCTGGCCCGTTTCTTTAGCTCTGCTAAAGAAGCCTTAGTCATTTGGCCCAGTAAGCAGAATTCATGTCTCAATTGATTTACAATCAAATGAACCTGAAGCCCATAACTATGGAACTTCTGAAGCCGCTTCACTCTATTTGGTCAATATGACTATGCTAAGGAAAATCGAGTTCAAGTCATCAGACTTAAACCGTTTGGTATTTATGTTACGTCCAAGTGTATATTGGTTTGAAATATAAAACACATTTAAAAGGGGTGCTACCATATAATATTTCATTGAGATCAAAAGAGCAAAACTTGTCTTTTATCAGAATGAAAAGCATCCAAATTCTCACAAGAAAATGAAAGACATTTCTGCATGAAGCAGGTACATAGTAGCAATTACTTAATTCAAAACCAAGCTTGAAAGGCTCCTACGAGTGGAGAATCTCTACGGCTTATGTAGCAACCATTTCTCCATACCAGACACGCAGTTCCACTTGTCCTTTCTTCAACGTTCTACCGTTGCTTAGGCCCTGCAGATTTCCAAAATATCAGTACCACAACTAGTATCCAATACATATGTAGAACTTGAACTAATAACACAATACCTGAAGAAGAAGTACCATACATCTCCTTCATCTCTTGTGAATCTTCCAAGAATTTAATGCAATCTCTCTTCCAATGCCCATACTCTTTACAGTAGCAGCATCTATCAACATCAGATGGGCCTGACTTGGGCTTAAAAGATGACATAGGCTTATCCCGATTCCAAATCTGAACGGCCTTGCCTTCACCCTTGTCAATACAAGATTTTTCAAATCTTTTACCCTTTTTGATGTTCTTGAGCATGCCATGCAGCTCAGTCAACTTCTTCGTCAAGCCTTTCTTGATATAATTCTTAATAAACTTATCATAACTTGACGGCAGTGACTGCAGAATGATGTCAGTAGCCAACTCTAAGCTGACAGGACAATCCAGTTTCCCCAGGTTATCAATGTAACCCATCATTTTAATGACATGAGGACTCACTGGAACATCCTCTGGTAGTCTGCACCCAGTGAGAGACTTCACCATCTGGAATCTCTCAACTCGTGCCAGATCCTGAAACTTCAGTTTCAGGCTGGTGATCATCTCTATTGGCGACTCCATGTTCTCGTATTGACTCTTCAAGTCCGAGTTCATGGTAGCCAACATCAGACCACGCACATCTACCACATCAATATAATGCTTATTCCAAGCATTATATACTGCATTCGAGCGATTGGCCCCAAGCCTTTCTGGAAGAGCTTTCTCAAGGACATAGTCCTTACTCTCCTGCTTGAGGACTAATCTCAAATTGTGATACCAATCCAGGAAATTTGACCCATTTAACTTGTCCTTCTCAAGGACGGGTCGTAACGAGAAGGTAGTTTTAGACATAGGCTGAAAATTTTAATCAAAGAAAATTTTAGTTATGATTTCAAGAAATGAGGAATCTTATCCAATAAGAAAACTCGCATTATATTCAAACAACGTTTCCTCTATGAATATAATAATCCAAGATCTATACATCACTAAAATCTGAGTGGACGACTCGTCATCACCCAGAGTTTAGTAATCTAGGTAAGCAAATCATTGCTAATTGTACTCAGTACAACTCTTGGTCGTAGATGAGACAATCCATGTCCTATCTACTCTGATGTCTCTGGGCCCAGAACTTCTGATAGCCCAGTCAAGTGAACCAATCTCTTCTGTCTTATGATCACTCACAGTCGCACTGCAAGTCTGTCAATGACCACCTGCCTTACTCATGTTGCAGTGGATACCAAGGACTCCAAGACTATCCAACAAACGACACGAGTCTTGACAGTAGACAAGATTGGGCAAGACATCAAGATCACTTGATATTTAGTTGAGGAAAACGAACTTTAAAAGATTAGTAATTCAATCTCTTAGGTCACGTAATTGTAGATGTCAAGCACTGCAAGACCATCAACGCTATTATCTGCCTTACTCACGTAATTGTAGACACCAAGCTCTTGGCAAGACTATCCAACAACGAAACGAGTCTTGACAGTTGACCTTATAGAAACTAAGCTCTGATCTAACACACATCCAATGTGTATTAGACAGGTTTAGAACATTTTACTTCTAATTTTAATTAAGTTTTAATCGTTCTAATTTCAGTGGGTTAGGTCATTCGGTTCGGTTTCTTAATCATTTGGTTCAAAACCAAACGATTACGGTTCGCATTGTCACCATATGCGTCGACTGACACACTTGGTCGACTTTTGATATGCAACCTTCAGATCATTCGAGATAACCGGTCAAATCCAATTTAACCAGTCCATCTAATCGAACCGATTCAACCAGTTTTAACTAATCGCCATAACCGGTCCAATCCAATTGAACCGACTTATCAATTCAAACTGATCTTAACCAATTAAATCGGTTTATTCTAATTGAGATAACCAGTTCAATTCAATTGAACCAATTCATCCAATTTAAACCGATCTTATCTACCTTAACCAAGCATGATAACCAGTTCAATCCAATTGAACCGATTCAACCAATCGTAAGGTTTGTGTCGACCGACATGAAACCTGTGTCGATCGACACAGTAGAGTATTAGGGATTTTGAATTAAACCGACATAACCATGCGAGATAACCAGTTCAATCCAATTGAACCGATCTATCCCTTCGCAAAGTTTGTGTCGACCGATACACCTAGTGTGTCGATCGACACAGTGCGATTTCAAATCTTTCGCATTTTTGCGGTGCATCGACCGACACACCCAGTGCGTCGATCGATGCTGTGCGAAAACCCTAATATCTTTTACGAGTTTTCGCGATGTTTCGACCGACACAAGCTTAGTGTCGATCGACACCATGCGACAAACCCTAAAGTTATTTACGCGTTTTCGCTCTGTGTCGACCGACACACGCTTAGTGTCGATCGACACGCTGCGAAAACCCTAAATTTTATTTATGTTTTTTCGCCCTGTGTCGACCGACACACATACATCGTATTTTCAACAGAGGTTCTAATCCGAGATTAACAACATGAAAACGCGATTTAGCAAGCAACAATCAATTCAATAACATCAGTATTCGAATTCAGTGCTTCAGATTCAATAGACTAAACCCTAAACAGCTCTGATACCACTGTTGGATCTCCTAGGATCTAGGGTTCGTTATATTGAAATTACCAACCTCGTTCTTACCTAGAACTGGCAGCGGAATGATTGGTGAACGAGATCAGTGAGCGACTCAGATGCTTCGCCTCTACCAGATACACACGCACACAAACCTGGAAACCGGGATGCTAGTCCCGGATCTATGGGATCTCTGAGTTTTGGTGTTTCTGCCTCTTCTGTCAAGAAAGAGACGACGGCTAGGGCTCCAGGTCGAAACTATATCACTATATAAATGACCTGGAATGACTTAAACCGAACCATGATTAATTAGATTCGTTTTGAGTCATAAAACCGAAACTCAGTTTCGGAATCGACCTTGTGTCGATCGACACACATACCGTGTCGATCGACACACCATTCGAAACTCAATATTAATGTGTATCCAATACACATTAACATGATCATTACCATAATGATCATTCCCATATTTTAGCTTGCAGTTTGCTTAGGTGTGTGACCCTATAGGATCATATAATACTGGCAGTAAGTCTACAACTTACGGATTGCAAGAGGCTTCTAGCAAAACATTGCAACCGCCCAGTATTATACGAATGTCTGATCTCGACACACAACTATCATCAGGAGTGAGTACAAGTGTGATTTCAGGACACTATCCCAACACGTCGTCCTCCGTCGTCACCTCCATCCTATGATTGGAGATCCTCCCTTTCTTTCTGCTTATGTCAATTTTTTATTCCATGTGGAGTTAGATTGGAGATCTAATCTCGTTTCTTTGATCTTTCACTTTTCTGAATACAGATCTAGGATTGAGACAATTCCGGCTGGCATATTGATTTCCGTTTTTCCAATAATACGTAAGCATACACGAAACACTCAATATGTCGTTGGAAAGCTCTCGGTCTCATATTTCCAAAAAGGCAAGAGTCGCTCAATTCTAACTTACCGTTTAGAAGTTATTATATGGTTTGTAAAATGTGTATGTTCATGACGAATATGTGAATTGTCTAGATATGTCTGTGTTTTGTGTTGAGAAAACGAATTCCGCTTGACCCTAATCCTTGCAGGGACTTGTTAGACACATAGATATAGCTCTCGGTTGAAGTAGAACTGATCTAAATCTTTAGATCATGGATAGACATATGCTTCTTCCGCGATCTCAATCTCAGTCCGTTCGTGTGCGTCTATCATCTCTCGTTGTCGTCATTTTGGCCAAGGTGAGGCGGTTTGTCCTGATTTGATTCATGTGTATTTTTTTTGTTCGTAATGTCTAGATTGGTATTGAATTGGCTTCGTTGATTGTTTCATGTTAAGTGTTGATGGTGAAGTATAGTATCGTTAGGGTTATATGAAGTATATGAACCAATAATCTATAACTACATATATATCGATAACTATATCTATACCTTTATCTATATCTATATCTATACCAATTTCTATATATATATATAACTACTATTTTATTGAGAATTGATTGAAGTCAGGCTGGTAGAAGTTGTTGCGTGTTATGTGATTGTAATAACCGAACTGAATATTGTGTGATGATTGAGATGATGCGTGAGAACATAGATGGCATGTTAAAACGGATTATGGTGTGAACCTAAAACTCGTGTGGTGATTGATTGGTGTCGTGAGGTAGAGCTAGTGAGAGGGTGTACATGGGCAGTGTCCTTATTGCACGTTGTTTGGTAGGACACGTACGAGGGGGATTTCGGCGTGTTATTTCGTCTTTGGGGGCGTGAAGAGCCCCCATTGTGGATGCCATGAGGGCATGATGTTGCGTCATGTGGAAGTCGGGTACGATCTATATGCGTTTATGGTCCCGGTGGCAGGATGAGAGTTCGTGTGGAAGTCGGGTACGAACTATATGCCTCTAAGGGGCCCGGTGGCTCGAACTAGTGTCGTGGCCGAGTCGGGCACGAACATGGCGCGTCTATAGACCCGAGCGTCACGGTGCTTTCATTGTTTGTTGGGTGTTTATGTTCTCGCACTATATAATTATTATTATATAATATTTCTTGTGATCGTTTAATTCTCGTGGCGTTAAGCCGTGTAATGATCGTATGTTTTTTGTTGGTCCAAATCGTCCTCACGGAACCATTCCCCAATTATTCATCCCTCTTTCTTTCCCCTTCGCTTTCCTTTTGGGACTAGTAGCATAAGTATATTACTGGTTGAGTTAGTGGCTTTGAACAGAAGGAAGCGTGTGTAGGACTCTTACGACCATGGGAGGACATGTCGGCTAACCTTTGGAGGTAGACACTTGTCCTAATGACGTCGTTTCCAGTTCTACGGAAGCGAATCGTTATAACCGTGCCCCGAGAGCCAAAGATTTAGGGCGAACTGTTTCATTTTTAACTCTATCATATATAGTTCTTGTAGAAAGTTTAAAATTTGTCACGTTAACTTTGGATTTGAAATATTTTATTTATAACAAATTAATTTGGAAATGGTAGAAAGTTATGTTTATTTTTAGATTTGGTAAATTAAAATCAATTGATATGCGGTCGGACAAAAACAACCCCCTTATGACCCGGTAGTTGGAGAAATTTTTTTTCATCCATTGCTACTTTAAAGTTTAGTTTTCAGTGTTTATGATTTGAAATTTGTTGGATATAGATTTAACACTTATCTATAAGCCTATTAAAATCTGTTCAGTCCATCTGATTTGTTTGACCCAAAAATTGAATCAAGGAGTTTGACCACTTTTACTATAAATAGAGTATTTATTGTTTATAAATGAGTATCTTGTATTCTGCTAACATCGAGCTACATTTATAAAGCGAGGAGCTTAGTAGTTTTTAGGGAGCTCGTCAATTGACGAGCTCTCTTTTCTTTCATGTTTTTCTTTTATCAGTCTCGGCCTAATTAATAATACATAGAATCTTTGACCCCACATCTTTTTCTTTCTCACTCTGATTACTTTGTTCTGTTCGGACTATTCTGACTCCAACTCTGACGATCTCAGACTTAGTCAAAATCCTGCAACAACAATTAGCACCGTCTATGTGGAAAAGAGACTTCTCTTCACTTTAGATGAGGTCGATAATGACAAGACCACCGATCAGCGACAATCCCTATATTTTGGGACAACATAATACGAGCTTGTCTCTTCTGAGCTTGATCTCCCAAGTGACGATAACGATGGACCCGAACTCTAAAGTCTCCGCGATCAACAATCTAGCTGGTCAGGCTCAGACAACTAACATGATCATGGGAGGGATCTTAACTTGCAAACATTTGGTGAGATCGATAAAAGAGTACAGAGGAAGGGCAGACATATACCAACGATGGAAGCAAAACGTCAACAACAAGCTCAGAATCAATAGCGAGTTAACATTCACTGAAGATGACGATGAAGGTTTATACATGCCGCACAATGACCAGCTGGTTGTCGAATTACGAATAGGCGATTGTGAGGGGAGCACGGTCATGGTAGATACTGGGAGCATGATCGGCCTTATATACGAGGAAACTCTACAAAGAACGGAACAAAAAGATTACATGATAAAACACTCAGAAAGACCTCTAACCGATTTTCCTGGTGTCACAAATACAACGGTTGGTACGATCAAATTACCAGTACACGTCCGCAATATGACGACGATAACCAAGTTTGTCATCGTGTGCCGACCAGCCATTTACAACACCATCCTGAGAACATCGTGGATTCACGCAATGAAGGCGGTTCCATCAACTTACTACCAATATATTAATTTTCCAACCCCTGAGGAGTCTTTACTCTCCGAGGAAGCCAGGAAGTCTCAAGAACATGTTTCATCGTCTAAAAAAAGCTACTTCAAAAATTTTGAGCTTGCTTGACCGCCGAACCAAAGATAGAGCTACCGCAACAGGATGGGCCCCAACACAAAACAGTCATACATGTCAACATCGATCTCAGCAATCCAGAGCGATGCGTCGCAATAGGAGCAAAGTTGAGGGAGGATCTAAAAGACCAACTCGTCGAATTTATCTGCAAAAAATCCTCAACCTTCGCTTTGTCAACTAGTGACATGACGAGTATCAATTCTACGGTTTCCTGCCATGAACTCCATGTCGATCCAATATTCAAACCCATCAATCAGAAGAGAAAGAAGCTTGGGCCAGAGCGGGCTGAGCGAGTCAATGATGAGGTAAAAATATTCGGACAGGCTAGAAAATCGGATGGTCGTCAAGAAGAAGAACAAGAAGTGGCGAGTGTGCGTCGATTCTACTGACCTCAACAAAGCCTGTCGAGAAGATAGTTTTTGATGTAAGCATCAGGGTAAGCTCACAAAGAACCGGTTCGGTTGGCACAAAGAGTTGCACTGAAGTCGCTCTCTCCTTGGGCCGGGGACGAGATATGGGCGGTGCACGAGCAATTGGACTGAGGTCGCTCTCTGCGGATGCTGATGGATGGACAGAAGATTAGGAACCGGTAAAAAGTTTCACACGAACAAGGGAAGCAACTCAAGTTCGATGCAGGGGGGTGCAGCCGTCAAGGGATAGAAACCTTAGGATTTAAACTTCTTTGTAAATAATTTCTTAAGGGTTTTACTATATGCAAGTGGCTTATATATATCACGAAAATAACAAATAAAAACAAGGAATGATGGGCCTAAACAAAAAAAAAAGAAGAAAGGAAAGAAAACGGGCCGCAAGTCTCTTTCTCATGAAGCGGGCCTTGGATTACCTCATTAAAAACCTTAGTGGAAAAACCCATTGGGATAAAAACCACCACTAAGGTAAAAGAGTATAAACCTTGGCCCAAAAAGATGTTTCAATTTCCGTCATTATCGCCAAGTATAAGTCTAAAGTGCATAAATCCATGAGCTTCCAAATAAGGCAAGTCCAAAACCATTGGATTAGAACTTGAATAACTTCTCTATCTGAACTGGGATTGGTCTGATTCCAACTCTCCTGGATTCCCTGATGAGTCAAGATTTCAGAACAAGTTACTTTGTTGCTTGGTTCGTCATGGTACATTATGTATTGTAACTTGCATAAATTTCTCATGTGAAAAGATTTTGAAGCACTTCCACTTCGTGATGATCCTTGATGAGTTAAGTTTCTGGAAGAGGTTGATTTGTATATTAACTCCCCCTGGTTAGAAAGATATGTTAAAAATGTGCATGTATGTCCCTGATATGATCAAGCTGCTTCTCTCCAAGGGCGTATACCAGCTTGGTGAGCCCTCCTATATTCTGCTTGGTTGAAGATGACTTGATGTCCTCATCATACCCACCCTGTTGAAAAGTTTTCGACCTCAAAACTACATGAACTTCACCAAGAGAAAGCAAGTTAGCTTTCATTCTGTTTTGTGATTCGAGGGCATTACCTTGATTGATCCGGGGCTCGTTGACGTAAGGGCCATCAGGAAGGTCTCCTTTGAGTAGTTGATTCAACATCATGATTCTTCTCTAGTGTCCTTTCCAATGACAAGTTGCTGAACCATTATCTCCTTTGGCATTGGTCTTCTTCTCCTTCGGTGCTGGTGATGCTTTCTTGCACCGTCTAATGTCTAGTGGTATTTCTTTACAATTCATTTTTGTGGTTCCTGCAATAAGATGGACACCTTTGGCAAAAAAAATAAGTGCATTAGGTGTTCTTTAGGACATAATAAGCGTGTTAAACATTTGCTCTTATTGAGGTCTGGCGGTGGTTTAAAAACGTGTTCTGAATCCTCATTTTCTTTCAAATTCATTAGGTCCTTTAAAACGATGTGGAATCAGGGCGGATCCTATTTGATATTAGCCTTGGCTTTGATCAGCCTCGGTCCTGATGGTACTGGCCACAACTTGATCCTCCTCAAACTCTTGGCTGATTTTAGATTGGGGCGAGGTTGGTCAGGTCGGGTGTGGCAGTCTTTCTTCATAGCTCCTTGTGTTATAGACTCCATAGCAGAACTGGTACCTACATGAACTTCTAAAGACAAGAGCAAGTGCATCATACTTGTGTTAAAAAATGTAAAGACATGTGGCGTAAGATATAAACATATTTGTACAACATCAACTAGTTGGAAGGTGATATGCCATGTGGCTTCTTCTGTGCTAAAATTGGTGTTGCTTACTAGCCCGTAAATGTCCAGCAATAACTCCTTCTCCTTTGAATATGCTTGGAGGTCCTTGATGTCGTCTCTTGTACCTTTTTTATCCCTAATACTCTCAGCAAGAATCAAGTGTGTTATCCCAGTCATGCAATCATAAATAGTTAAACAAGTATCAGCTTGGACCAGTTCATTGATTCGTTAGTTAACATATCCTATTTCTATCTTGGATGCAGCATTTTTAAATTCAGAAGTCACCTTGTTAGGGTCCAAGACATGAACCTCATCATGCATGAGGCTGGTTTGTGGTTTAAGTGTGAACTTGGGGCTCGGCTATGGTGTTTTTGTCACAACTTCTTGGGTGGATTCCGTATGCAGGGATTTGAAGGCTTGAGGTTCGTTAGACAACCCAGAGTCCGCTGGTTTATTCAGTAATGAATCTAATTTTTCTTGGTTGTGGCCGGATAGTGCTGCTGCCTCCGATGGGGGGTCGGTCTGGCCCATTTTCTTCTTTGTTCTACCTCTGTTCTGTTCAACACTTTTGGACAAGGGCAAGTGCATTAAAACAGTATTTGGATCATGGTAAATAGATTGACAATATTCAGTGTGGGCCTCGTTAACTTGCGAGTCAAGACTAGGTATTTGATCCGTTTTCACTTTAGTATCTAGTAATCTCGTTCCTTGGGTCAGATCCCTCAATTCAACCATATTCATGCGACTTACTTTGGGTGAACTTGTTTGCTGATTATAAGTCATGTTTGGTCGCAGCGGTTCTTGTTTTGAGGTAGCGGCCCTTATGGAACAAAACTCGGACACATGGCCTTGTGCTTTGTTCCTGTAACAAGTAATTTTATTTAAGCCTTTAGGATCAGAATACTTACATGGGGCATAACTTTCAACTTGGGAAAGAGCACTGGATTCGAGACTCTTTTCACTAAGAACGTGGCCTTTGGTGGCTGCCTAGATGCGATATAATGCTCATACATGAGTCATTTAATATCTTCCCACATGCGTGCTGGCTCATTATAATGAACTCGCCATTTTTTCTCCCCGTGCTTCCACCATGAATAGGCTTCTATGGTCAAGGTGTGGATGGCATACAAGGGCTTGTCTCATTCTAGGATGTTGTAATCCCGAAAGTTGTCCTCCAATCTTCTCCCCCTTGAAGGTAATCCTCAATTCCTGAAAAAAAATATGGGTTGTAAACCAAAGTTATAAGAGTTGCAGTTATATTCAGTCCAAGGTTGCCGTGGTCTTAGTCTGGTGGTGTGGCGCGTGTTGTAACGGTCGGCTGGCTCGGGCTCCATCTCTGATAGTGTCCTCCTATTGATTGGCATGCACATATATATGGTTCTCTCATAGCTTGGAGTGATGGGGTCTAGGCTCTTGTGGATGTGCTGGAGATCGTGGCTCAAGCCGGTCTAGCCGCTTTCCAATGGCTTGGATTGCACAGAGTACTTGGGCTAGGTTTACTGGTGCGTTATTGTCTCACATGCTTCTTGTTCTTGTATGATTACACTAGACAAAGGAGCAAGTGCTAAGGAAATAGAGAACAAGCAAAACAACAAGAAAGAAAATGGCAATACAAAGAAAAAGTCAAACTGCTCAGAAAAATGGAAAATTCACAAACAAGCAAACTTCAAATTTTATAAATGTTTGTCGCCTTCTAATTCTTTTTTTTTCTTTTACTTTTATGATGCAAGTTAATGTAAATTTGCTGAAAAACTAACAATCTAATCAGGAAATATGCAGTAATTCGAAATCAACCAAGAAACAAAACGAATGCAGTTTATGATCTTATCCGAGAATGATATGCACATTAAGAACTTAATGCTTTCTTTTGGGGTATTCTGATGAAATTTAAATGAATGGATTTATGGAGTAAACAGGACAATGAACAAACGAAACAAAGGCAGGAAATACAAAGGATATATAACATGCAACAAGTCTCTTACACAAACGGATGCAACCTACTCGATATGAAACCTTCAGTAGATGCGGATGCAACTAAAGACCTAACCACTTTTTAAAAAAATGATGCAAACAAGACTTTAAGTTAACAACCTGATGCAACTAGGGCATGAACCACAACTGAATTCAATCAAAACAAATCGGTAGTAAGCAAAGAAGCAATCGGTTCACAAACCTTAACAACGATATGTGGCCGTCTAATACTATGCAACTTAAGGTCTCCTATTTTGAATTTTTATGATGTTATGAATACCAAAAGCAAGGGTGGAGGGCAACAGTCAAAGGCTAGAAATCTTTAGGGTTTAAACTTTTTTTGTAAATTATTGCTTAAGGGTTTTATAATATGCAAGTGGCTTATATAGGCCACGAAAATAACAAATAAAAATAAGGAATAATGGGCCAAAAAAAAGAAGAAATGAAAGAAATCTGGCCGCATGTCTCTTTCTCATGAAGCATGGCTTGGAATACCTCCTTAAAAACCTTAGTGAGAAAACTTATTGGGATAAAACCACATTACGGAAAAGTAGTATGTTGCAATGTCCCTAATTGTCTCCAAGTATAAGTCTGAAGTGCATTAAATCCATGAGCTTCCAAGTAAGACAAGTCCATAAACCATTGGATTAGAACTTGAATAACTTCTCTATCCTAACTGGGATTGGTATGATTCCTACTCTCATGGATTACCTTATGAGTCAAGAATTAAGAACAAGTTACTTTGTTTCTTGATTCATCCTTGTACGTTTTGAGCTCTCCAATAAGTGGCAGTTGGTCTCTAGTGAGTTCCTTGGAATCTTTTGTATTGTAACGTGCATAATTTCCTCATGTGAAAATATTTTGAAGCATTACCACTTCGTGGTGAACCCTTTCTGAGTTACGTTACTGGAGCTGGTTGATTTGTATCTTAAATCCTCCTGGTTAAGAAAATATGTTCCAAAACGTGCATGCATGTCCCTGATGTTGGGATTGTGTCCTGAAATCACACTTGTACTCACTCCTGATAGTAGTTGTGTATCGAGATCAATCGTTTGTATAATACTGGTGATTGTAACGCTTTGCTAGAAGCCTCTTGTAATCTGTAAGTTGTAGACTTACTGCCAGTATTATATGATCCTATAGGGTCACACACCTAAGCAATCTGGAAGCTAACATATGGGAATGATCATTTGATAATGATCACGTTGATGTGTATTGGATACACATTGACATAGAGTTTTATGATGTATGTGTCGATTGATACATGAGTGTGTCGATCGATGCAGGCTTTTCGAGAAGGTGTGTCGATCGACACAGTAAGTGTGTCGATCGATGCATATCGGGTTTTGACATAAACGAGTCGGGCTTCTCCGACGGGTTTGGTCATGTCAATTCCAGGTCGATATATAAAGGTTTATATGGTCGACCTGAACCCTAGCCGTCACAGTAATTCTCAGGGAGAAAAGCAGAGACATCGAAAACTCATCCCTAAATCCGGCACTAGCATCCCGGCGTTCCAGGTTGTGTGAGTGTGTGCTTGGTAGAGGCGAAGCACTTGATTCGCTACTGATCTCGTTCACCAATCATTCTACTGCCAGTTCTAGGTAAGAGCGAGGTTGGTAATTTCAATATAACGAACCCTAGATCCTAGGAGATCCAACAGTGGTATGTGAGCGTTGTTAGGGTTTAGCTATTGAATCTGATGCAATTAATTCGAAAACTGGGTTTGTTGAATTGTTGATTGCCTGCTGAAATCGAGTTTTAACATGTTAATCTCGGATTAAAATATTCTGTTGAAAATTCTATATCTGTGTTTTTCGCAGTGTATCGATCGTTGCAAGGATGCATCGATCGATGCAGAGCGAAAACACGTAAACTCTTAGAGTTTGTCGCAGCGTGTCGATCTTTGCAAAGCGTGCATCGATCGACACAGAGCAAAAACTCGCGAACAATTTAGGGTTTGTCGCAGCGTGTCGATCGTTGCAAAGCGTGCATCGATCGACACAGAGCGAAAACTCGCGTAAAATAATTTTAGGGTTTTCGCACAGCATCGATCGATGCACTGGGTGTGTCGATCGATGCATCGCGAATTCGCCTATTAAATCATTGGGTTTCGATCTAGAAATCGCACTGTGTCGATCGTCACACTTGGTGCATCGATCGACGCAGGCTGTGCGAAAGGATAGATTGGTTCAATTGGATTTAGCCGGTTGTCTCGCATGGTTATGTCGGTTTAATTCGATTAAAATTCCCTGATTCTCTACTGTATCGATCGACACAGGTTAAGTGTCGGTCGACACAGGCCTTGTGATGGTTGAATCGGTTCAATTGGATTGAACTGGTTATCATACTTGGTTAAGGTAGATTGGTTAAGATCAGTTTAATTGGATAAGTCGGCTCAATTGGATTGGACCGGTTATCGCGATTAGTTAAAACTGGTTGAATCGGTTCGATTAGATGAACTGGTCAAATTGGATTTGACCGGTTATCTCGAATGATCTTAAGGTTGCATATCAAGAGTCGACCAAGTGTGTCAGTCGACGCATATGGTGACGATGTGAACCGTAATCGTTTGGTTTTTGAACCAAATGATTAAGAAACGAACCGAATGACCTAACCCACTGAAATTAGAACGATTAAAACTTAATTGAAATTATTAAAAGTTAAAAAAATGTTCTAAACCTGTTTAATACACATTGGATGTGTGTTAAATCAAAGCTTAGTTATTCAATATGGTCAACTGTCAAGACTCGTTTCGTTGTTGGATAGTCTTGCCAAGAGCTTGGTGTCCACAATTACATGAGTAAGGCAGGTAGTAGTGTTGATGGTCTTGCAGTGCTTGACATCAACTATTGCATGACCTAAGAGATTGAATTACTAATCTTTTAAAGTTCCATTTCCTCAACTAAATATCAAGTGATCTTGATGTCTTGCCCAATCTTGTCTACTGTCAAGACTCGTGTCGTTTGTTGGATAGTCTTGGAGTCCTTGGTATCCACTGCAACATGAGTTAGGCAGGTGGTCATTGACAGACTTGCAGTGCGACTGTCAGTGATCACAAGACAGAAGAGATTGGTTTACTTGACTGGGCTGTCAGAAGTTCTGGGCCCAGAGACGTCAGAGTGGATGAGACATGTATTATCTCATCTACGACCAAGAATTGTACTGAGTACAATTAGCAAAGGATTGCTTACCTAGATTACTAAACTCTGAGTAATGACGAGTCGTCCATTCAGATTTTAGTGATGTATGGATCTTGGATAATTATATTCATAGAGGAAACGTTGTTTGAATATAATGCCAGTTTTCTTATTGGATAAGATTCCTCATTTCCTGAAATCATAACTAAAATTTTCTTTGATTAAAATTATCAGCCTATGTCTAAAACTACCTTCTCGTTACGACCCGTCCTTGAGAAGGACAAGTTAAATGGGTCAAATTTCCAGGATTGGTATCGCAATTTGAGATTAATCCTCAAGCAGGAGAGTAAGGACTATGTCCTTGAGAAAGCTCTTCCAGAAAGGCTTGGGGCCAATCGCTCGAATGCAGTATATAATGCTTGGAACAAGCATCATATTGATGTGGTAGATGTGCGTGGTCTGATGTTGGCTACCATGAACTCGGACTTGAAGATTCAATACGAGAACATGGAGTCGCCAATAGAGATGATCACAAGCCTGAAACTGAAGTTTCAGGATCTGACACGAGTTGAGAGATTCCAGTTGGTGAAGTCTCTCACTAGGTGCAGACTACCAGAGGATGTTCCAGTGAGTCCTCATGTCATTAAAATGATGGGTTACGTTGATAACCTGGGGAAACTGGATTGTCCTGTCAGCTTAGAGTTGGCAACTGACATCATTCTGCAGTCACTGCCGTCAAGCTATGATAAGTTCATTAAGAACTATATCAAGAAAGGCTTGACGAAGACGTTGACTGAGCTGCATGGCATGCTCAAAACAGTAGAGCAAGACATCATAAAGGGTAAAAGATTTGAGAAATCTTGTGTTGTCAAGGGTAGAGGCAGGGCCGTCCAGATTTGGAATCAGGATAAGCCTATGTCATCTTATAAGCCCAAGTCCGGCCCATCTGGTGTTAGAAAGTGCTTCTACTGTAATGAGAATGGGCATTGGAAAAGAGATTGCATTAAATTCTTGGAAGATTCACAAGAGATGAAGAAGATGTACGGTACTTCTTCTTCAGGTATTGTGTTATTATTTCAAGTTCTACGTAAGTATTGGATACTGGTTGTGGTACTGATATTTTGGAAATATGCAGGGCCTAAGCAACAGTAGAACGTTGAAGAAAGGACAAGTGGAATTGCGTGCCTAGTATGGAGCAATGGTTGATGCATAAGCCGTAGAGATTCTGCACTTGTAGGAGCCTTTCAAGCTTGGTTTTTGAATTAAGTAATTGCTACTATGTACCTGCTTTATGCAGAAATGTCTTTCATTTTCTTGTAAGAATTTGAATGTTTTTCATTCTGATAAAAGACAAGTTTTGCTCTTTTGATCTTAATGAAATATCGTATAGTAGCACCCCTTTTGAAAGGGTTTTGTATCTTAAACCAACATACGCTTAAACATAACATAAATATCAAATGATTCAAGTCTGATGACTTGAACTCGATTTTTCCTTAGCATAGTCAAATTGACCAAATAGAGCACAGCGGATTCAGAAGTTCCATAGTTATGGGCTTCAGGTTCATTTGATTGTAAATCGATTGAGACATGAATTTTGCTTGCTGGGCCAAATGACTAAGGCTTCTTTAGCAGAGCTAAAGAAACGGGCCAGAGGCTCGTTGGGCCTTACACATACTGATGTATGCGGCCCGATGAGCATTAGTGCCAAAGGAAAACTTCAATACTTCATTGAATTATTGATGGCTTCAACAAGTATGACTGTGTTCATTTGATGTGACACGAGTCAGAATCCTTTGGAATGATCAAAGGAGTTTTAGAATGAAGTATAGAACCGATTTGAAAGAAGTATTGATATCCTCGATTAGATCGCGGAGGAAAATACTTGAGTCAAGAATTGAGTGACCATCTAAGTGAGTGTGAAGCCATATCACAGCTCTTTTCTCCCAGAATACCTGAATGGTGTTTCTGAGAGTATGAATTGGATCTTATTGAATATGCTCCGATTAATGATGAGTCACATGAATCTTCCATTATTCTTTTAAAATACGCTCTAAAATGAACATGTTTACGCTAAATAAGTTTTCTATCAGAATCAGTGAAAAACACCACATTGGATGTGGACTGGGTGATTTCCAAATATGTTTTTCTGATTAATTGGGATTGCAAAGTTTGTGTAAGGCAGTTGTCAACAAACAAACTTGAACCCAAATCTGATAAGTGCTCCTTCGCTGGTTGTCCTAAGGAAACCGAGGCTTAGTACTTTTGCAACCAATCCGAGAACAAAGTTTTGTTGTTCGGAACTCTGTTTTTCCAAGAAGAACAGTGGGAGTAAAAGTACAGCTCGAATAAATTCGAGAAACACAGGAGGCTGTTCAACCTGTTGAGGGAGAGCAGCGGTTAGATCTACAGAGTGCTGTAGGATCTACACCTGTGGAGCCTGAAATTCGCAGATCCGAAAGGATCCATCACTAAATTGAGGGTGATTCCTCGTGACCGATTGTCGTGATCCGTTGATCATTGAAAAGTGATGCGCATGCGAAATTCAAAGAAGCGATGGTGAGCCCCAACTCCGAAAAATTGGCTAGTTATGCATGTTAGCTTCACCGGTTGAAGCAAGCATCTTGGAGTTGGAATCTATGTTCTGATAAAACGGTCAAAGGCTTTGACTCGATCAGGAACGAATAGAAACAGTGCGTTTACAAGTAAACTAGTGGGAGCGTAATTGCAATTCTCAAACTGTATGTTAAGAACGTACTTAATCTCATAAACGACGTTCCGACGCTAAAGTCTTGCCAAGATTTGGGTCGGAAGTCAAATTTAACGATAGACATGGGAGAAGTCGCGTGAGTTCTTGGAATATGGATTCATTGAGATGGATCAGAAGAGCTAATTGGATAGTGTCAGAACCATTATGGTTATAAGGCATTGGACAGTTCCAATATGCATGATTCCAAGAATGGCTTCACACCAAAGGTCTTATGGCAATGATCTTAGCAAGATGAAGTGTCTTGGACACTGGCTGAGCTAGTGTGTAATGAGTGTGATTCCTTTTGCTTATGCAATAGAATCCATCATGAATGCCATATTATGCGCTCGTCTAAATGCAGATGACGCATAAAAGCATGACGAGAAGATACCAATTTGTTCCAGTAAGAGTCACTGGACAGTTGTAAAGGAATATCCCCAAGTGTTTGAGAAACACTAAGGATAGGTTCTTGTACAACTGAGAAATAGACGAATCAATTATGATTAGTAGACGGACAAAGATGATTCCCGGTTCTCACCTGGTTATGTCATTTTTCCTGTGTAACGGTACTGTCTGTTGGAAAGGGTTCCAAGCAGAGGACCGTAGAATAGTGCTTATTAAAGAATAGCGGTGTGGTTTGTTGGAATGGTTCCAAGCAAGAACACCGCAGCATCTCTCACAACCTAAGCACGAGTTGTATACTGTAGCTGTAGGTACTAGATATCTGAAGACTTGGTCTTGATTCTAGTGGGAGTTAGTTTAGTTATGATGTTCAGACAGATATGGTCATGTTTATGAAAAACTGACTTCAACATTATTTGACTATTGGATAATTAAATAATGGTCCCAAAATAAGTTTATGTCATATTATAGGCCATCAAGTTGAGGACTTGATCATGAAACCCTATAAGTAAATGACATAAATTATGATGTGTCCCTAGTCGAGGTTGTTAAAGTGGGACAATAACAACCGCGAGAGACTAGCTTGTGAGGTGACTGTTGACTAAGTTTCATGGAGTCAATGATATGAGTATCACAGTCAGTCACATAGATATATGTTGGTGAACATATGATCGGACGTGACCCGCTAATGAGAAGTCTCCAGGATATTCATATATGTGTCATGAGAGGTTCTCATTACGACTATTGAGTATAGTCCTTAGACCTGAGTTTATCATGCTTTCTTGCATATGAATTGGTGCACCTTGACCTTGTCAAACGTCGATCCGTAACTGGCGGCTATAAAGGCACTGCTCAGGTGTATCATGAAGTGTGTAAAGGAACAGGGATGGAACAAGATGGGATTTGTCCCTCCTGAATAACGGGAGATAAATATCTCAGGGCCTATCGAAGATTTTATGCTGAGAAAATGTGTGGCCGCACTCAAACGAACTGTAGTTCAGTTGTTTGTTTTGTTCAGTATAGATCAGGAGTTCGATAAACATGATATTGGCTTAATAAGAATGACACTAATCTTGTCTTATGCCAAATCGAGATATAGAGACAAAAGGATTGTAGGAATTGATGATTCCAGTGCAAGTGGGAGATTGTTTGGATTGTGTCCTGAATTCACATTTGTACTCACTCCTGATAGTAGTTGTGTATCGAGATCAATCGTTTGTATAATACTGGTGATTGTAATGCTTTGCTAGAAGCCTCTTGTAATCTGTAAGTTGTAGACTTACTGCCAGTATTATATGATCCTATAGGGTCACACACCTAAGCAATCTGGAAGCTAACATATGGGAATGATCATTTGATAATGATCACGTTGATGTGTATTGGATACACATTGACATAGAGTTTTATGATGTATGTGTCGATCGATACATGAGTGTGTCGATCGATGCAGGCTTTTCGAGAAGGTTTGTCGATCGACACAGTAAGTGTGTCGATCGATGCATATCGGGTTTTGACATAAACAAGTCGGGCTTCTCCGACGGGTTTGGTCATGTCAATTCCAGGTCGATATATAAAGGTTTATATGGTCGACCTGAACCCTGGCCGTCACAGTAATTCTCAGGGAGAAAAGCAGAGACATCGAAAACTCATCCCTAAATCCGGCACTAGCATCCCGGCGTTCCAGGTTGTGTGAGTGTGTGCTTGGTAGAGGCGAAGCACTTGATTCGCTACTGATCTCGTTCACCAATCATTCCGCTGCCTGTTCTAGGTAAGAACGAGGTTGGTAATTTCAATATAACGAACCCTAGATCCTAGGAGATCCAACACCTGATACGATCAAGCTGCTTCTTTCTAAGGACGTATACCGGCTTGGTGAGCCCTCCTGTATTCTGCTTGGTTAATGATGACTTGATGCCTTCACCAGTCTTCCATTGCCTTATATCGAGAGGATCGTCGAGGCAACAACAAGGAATGAGCTCCTTTTGTTCATGGACGCATTCTCTCGATACAAGCAAATAATGATGCAGTCGGACGACCGCGAGAAAACTTCATTTATTACTGATCGAGGAACATACTGTAACAAGGTAATGCCGTTCCATCTTTAAAATGTCGGGGCAACGTGTCAAATTCTAATCAACAAGATGTTTGCCAACCAGCTTTGGAGCACAATCGAGGTATAGATAGACGATATGCTGGTGAAATAATCATCAGCCGAAGATCACATCACCCATATAACTACCTTCTTCGACAGTCTGAATAAGTACGAAATTAAACTTAACCCGGCCAAGTGTATTTTCGCCGTCACTTCGGGGGAATTCCTTGGATATATAGTGATAAAGAGAGGAATCGAAGAAAATCGCAAAAATATCGCAGCACTCACCGAGCTTCCATTACCCAAAAATACCGCAAGGTCCAAAGGCTCATAGGACGAATCGCCGCCTTGAGTCATTTTATTTCAAGGTCGACGGACAAATGCTTACCTTTCTACCAGCTTCTCGGAGGGAAAAATGAATTGTAGGGGCGCCAAGTGTAAGGACGCTTTCTGACAGTTAAATGCGTATCTATCAATGCCTACGGTCCTGGATAAACCATATGAGGGAGAAATCTTGTACCTCTACATATCAGTATCAAGCTCAGCAGTAAGCGGAGTCCTCGTCTGAGAAGATCAAGGTTACCAAAAGCCAATATTCTATATCAGCAAGAGCCTTGATGAATCTGAAACCAAGAACTTAACTATGGAAAACTCTCCTTGGCAATGTTACCTCAAAAAGAAAGCTCCGACCATACTTTCATTTCTATTCGGTGGTCGTCCTCACAAACCAACCTCTCAGGACTATAATGCACACTCCGACCCAATCAGGAAGGATGGCGAAATGGGCAGTAGAATTGAGCGAGTACGACGTCGAATACAAGAACCGAATGAGTGCGAAATCCCAAGTATTGACCGATTTTCTGATCAAATTACCTCCAGAACTCACCAAAAAAATCGTTTAAGCGAAAAAAGAAAAAAATGATTTTATTCAACGACGGATCATCCTCATGCAACGGATTAGGAATTGGAATTAGGCAGACTTCGCCAACAAGAGATTATCTGGAGCAATCATTCTGACTTGCTTTCCCAACATCGAACAATGAGGCCAAATATGAAGCTCTGATAGCGGGAATGCGATTAGTAAAGGCGGTCGGAGCCAAGCATATCAACGTTTTTTCCGATTCGTAGCTTGTCGCCAACAATACATCGGGAGTATAAAGCCAAGAACGGTCGAATTGATGCATATTTAAAAAAAATCAAGGTTTGGCAAGTGATTCCGGTGCCGTTACACTTACCAAAATTACACAAAGCGATAACTCGTCAGCAGACGCTTTAGCCGCCCTTGCCTCCACATCCGACCCCGACCTCCGACAAGTCATACCCGTTGAATGCATTGAAAAGCCTAGAATCAATAATATGAAGGACGTATTTGCCATTGACGAATTTGAAGACAAGATGGACGACACGATGAGACAAATGAATATGTCATAAAGGAGGCGGCAGCAAAAAATGATGATTCGAGGGACAAAATCAAATGTTACATTTGGAGGGCATAATCCCTAAAGATAGATGGGAAGCCCATCACTTGAAATCAAGGTGCGCCCAATATGTCGCAGGAGGTAATCAATCCAACGGTTGAGGACTCGCCACGAAAATTAAGAGGCACAGACATTTCTAGCCAACGATGGTGGCATACTGCGAAAAGTACTTTGCTCGCTGCGAAAAATGCCAAAGGCACGCATCATATATCCATCAGCCCGCCGAACTCCTAACCAGCTCCGCCGCCATACCCATTCATGAGGTGGGCAATGTACATTGTGGGTACCCTTCCAGCCTGCAGACAAAATAATTTCATCCCTGTAATGAAATATTACCTCACCGAATGGTTCAAAAATGAGTCATACGCTGCAATTCGCGATCTCAACGTACAAACATTCATTTGGAAGTTTATCATCTGTCGTCATGGTTTGAGTTATGAAATCATTACGAACAACGACTCACAGTTCATCTCAAGTGTATTCGATGGATTATGCGCACGGTGGAGAATAAGGTTAAGTAAATCAATGCCTCGCTACTCAGAAAGAACAGACAGGCCGAGTCACCGACAAACAATTATCGACGGGCTATAGAGACAGCTTGAGAGTAAAAAAGGAGTTTGGGCCAGCGAGCTAGACAGAGTCCTCTGGTCTCACCAAACGACTCCCCGTCGATCTACCGACCAAATGTCATTTTCATTGTCCCACACAATGGAAGAAATGACTCCCACCGAAGTATGCATCCCGAGAATCTGGAAAAGCTAGCACTTGAGCATGAGGATCTCAATAAAAACATGATCCTTGATTAATTAGAAGAAAAACGCGACCAAGCGCCCTCCCAAAGATCCAAAATTATCAACAACATGCGACCGAGTACTACAATAAGAAGGTCAAAGGCATACACTTTAATGAAGGCGACCTCATCCTACGAAAATAATTTGAAAATACATGAGTGGCGATCTTCTAAGCTCTCAAACTAGGAAGTACCCTACATCATCTCAAAAGTTGTCAAACCATGAGTCTACGAACTAATCACCATGCAAGGCGAAGTGATACCAAAATCTTGGAACGCAAACAAGCTCAAAAGATACTACTACAAGCTGTTCAATGGCACAAAAAACTGGCTTACTGTACGAGCCGAGGTTACTCTAATGTAAAGACGATCGGCTTGACCCCTCCTTGGAGAGTACATAGGCAGCCTTCAGAAGGTTCAACTATTTAATTAAATTTTTTTTATAAAGTCTCTCCAAGTACTCCTTGGGACTTTACTTCATCGACATTCTGACCAAATGATTGACCAAAACAACTTGTTCCATAACACAGTGACTACGCACGTCACGTCTTCAAATTGAGATTAATTTGAATGACTTAAACTTGGGCAAATCCCACACAATTATTTGACCGAGCAACTAAAAGTAAGCCGGGCATCCCTTTGCAGACCTAGTTCAGCGAAGAATTTTGCAGGAAAAACCAAGCACAAACTCGCTCCTAAAAACACTACTTAATAATGATAATCAGAGCCTGTACTCGCTCCTAAAAATTATATTTATAGGATAAGCCGGAAACAGTTCCGCACCTTGAGAGAAATTACATGATAAGCTGAGCTCGTACTTGCACCTAAAATTTAATTACAGGGTAAGCCGAGCACATATCTGCACCTAAAGAAACTAGTTTACTGGGAAAGTCGAGCAAAGTTTCACACATAAGAAACAATTACGGGATAATCCACACTAGGATCCGCGCCCAAAAAATAAAATGCAACTAAGTCGAGCAAAAACTCGAAAACTCAAATAACAAAATTCATTTTATTACGATAAGAGAACGGTTCCATATACATAAAAACGAACCCTCCAAAAACCGATATGCTTAACAAAAAAAAAAAAAAAAGAGAATGAAGCTGAAATAAGAATCTTCAGCATCTTGGTTCTCCAAAGGAACAAACTCCTCTCTTCGAAGCCTAGTAGCCTAGACAGCAGAGATAAGTGCCTCGTTCGAACCATACACATCATCCACTGGCTGAATCACCGGAGAACTCTCTCCGCGACCATACACATCAAACAGATCGATAGTCTCCGTCGCATGGATTTTTTTTTATTCTAATGATCGCCACATCAACAACCAACTGCTTAATCTTGTACATCAGAACTTTTAAACCTTCACTAAAAAATTGGTTCAACTTCAAAAGTTTCTTCTGAGAACGAGTGTCTTCCTCCTTGGCCTTTCTGATCTTTGAAAGACAAGCTTCACTTTTATTAAAATCTCAGCCTCCGAAGAAGATCACACTCAGATTTTTTCTCAACTTGAACAACAAAAAGCGTATCCCTAGCCTCTGCAGCAAAGCTACAAGCCGCGTATTCTCTTTTGCAATTCAGCAATCAGTATATTGAGATCCTCAACCTTTTTCCTATCGCGCTCCAAAGCTTCACCACCATATCCGAGCTCTCGAATTCTGCCATGCGCCTCGTGAAGTCTCACCTTTAATTCCTAACTTTTAGGTCTGAGGCCCTTTATCTTGAGTTCGTAAGCTTTCACGAGGCGATTCTCATTCGCAAGAGCCTGACCAAAGAGGAAAAAAGGTTAGAAAGAAAACGCATAAAAACTCGATACACCAGTTAATAAAAAGATCTTACCCATGCATGGTCGCGACCCGCTGTCCGGTGAAGATCTGGTCTGAAAAGACTAGATAGGAGGAAACACCTTAATCGTAACTGACCTAATCGATCAAAAATTGCGCACAGGCACTTGACTCATTCACGATCACCCTAGTCCCCGAGTACTCAAAGCGGGGGGAGAAATTAACCGCATCAATATTGCATCATCCACAATCCCCTTGATCACCAGACTTGTGAGTCGGTAGCTCGGTCAAATCCCGTTCCAGACCGACCTCAACTTCGGAATCAGTGATGTTCGCACCATGAGCAAGATCTATGGCATTCACATTCGCCACCTCGGCGGTAGAAAGTAGATCCCCTTGACCGGGTCTCTTCTTCTTCTTATTTTTCCTCTCCTTCTCCTTAAGCATCTGATCGCTATCACCATCTCCCCCACTTTTAGCGGCGATCGGAGTAGCCTCGGACAATCTTTTCCTTTTATTCTTCCTCCCCTTTGTTGATTGCTTAACAAACATTTAATTGGCAATATCTGCCTCAAGACGAGGATTCAAGTCATCTCCCCGATCTTTCCATCAGAACGTTTGAGTCACCTTCGTTCTAACGATCCAGCATAAGGTCATCCCTAACAATTTGAGGATCTTCGAGAGCTCGTCCCTTGGGAAGAACATCCGGCATAAGATACTCGTCCATTCAAAGAAAGGCATCCTCATCACAAAGGGAAGAATCAAAGTTAGCTCGGCCCACGTCTTTGGCATCCGAAGCGGAATGAGCAAGAGATCGTGAAAGAGATTTCTTTTTTCTCTTCGCCGATTTACTTGGTTTGATCTCAATAGTAGTTGTCAAGGAAGAGTTTAAGACCTAATCAGAGACAAAAAGAAAGGGGGGGGGGGGGGAGGAATAGGTAGCTAACGGCCTTTTTGCGAGCAAAACACCTTTGGATCCTTTCCGCATGAACTTCGGGCCACCTCAGAACGCCGGGCGTAATCAATATCACAAAATCCAAACAATTTTTTTTTTCCGGATCGATGGCACTAAACGAATGACGATATGCAAAAACAAAAAGACGAGGCATAAGAGGGCTTTCGGCCATTTCATACCTCAACACTTATTCACGGTCCCAATCAAAACCTATATTCATACGTTGTGCTAATTTATGCCTTAACTCGTCTAATATTTGAATTTCATACCTCAACTTATAAATCTGGCCAATTTAAGCACAATCGTTAACTCCGTTTAATAACCGTTTGTTTTTGATGATGTGGATATGACGTGTCATATTAAACTTATAAAATTAAAAGGCGATTATTTTCTAGGTTATATATATGTATTTGTATAATAACAAGTAATGTTAATGTAGCTCAGTGGCGCTGTAACACTGAAAAGAAGTCACAGGTCTTGGTTTCGAGCGTGAGAGTCCGTTTTTTTTGTTTGTTTAATGATACTGAAATGACAACTTTACCCCTGCGTGTTCATCTTCCTTTTAGCGACTGTAAACCCTAATTTCTGCAATTTTTTTTCCGTCTCAATCTTCTCTATTCATTCGATTATGATAGATGAACAAATCAAAACAAAATCAACAATCGAAAACAGTACGATTCACAATCAAAAGGGGGAAGAAACCACACGTTTGAGGAGCACAAACATGGACATTGTAAAGCTCTTCGCGAACCAAAGCCTCGAAGAGAGAGACGAGTTCAAGCGAATCAATCCCATCACCATTCGTAACTAAAACAATGGATTTGGAGTCATTATTGCGAGCAGCAGTAACAGAAGAGGCCAAGTCACGAGCATGTGTTAGCTTCCCTTCGATCTGGGCCTTGACTAATTCCAACCTCCCCAAGCTACCAACAGCAGAAGAGTCCAAAGGCTGATGAACGACGGAATCCGAGAGGTTGCTGACAAAAAAACGATACTTGATTGACGGAATCTGCTTGTTGACCGACGGAAGCAGCCGATTGTTGACTGACGGAATCACCATCTTCATCTTCGTTGATTTCGTGCCTCCCGTATCCGATTCTTAACCCAAAAGCCCTTTTCTTTCTCCGAGACACATGACGCCTCATGGAGGAAGACGAAGACAGTAACAGAGATGGATGAGTAACTACTTCAGCTACGTGTTGGATCGGACTCACTATCGTTAAGTCGGAGAACATATTTTGTCCAAAAGCTCAGCCAACGTCTCTGTCATTAATTGTAATACATAGAACCCAAGTAATATAAAATGAAACCATAGGTATTAAAACATCAAGTCGAACTTGTCATAGTGGTTAAGTCCTATATGTGTTCCAGGTTCCATTCCCACTGATGTTAATTAATTTTTTTTCATTTGATAAGTAGTATAAACGAAATTTATAAATTTAATATAACACGTCATATCCACGTCATTAAGTTACAAACGGACATTAAACGGAGTTAACAATTTTGTTTAATTTGACCAGATTTTATAAGTTGAGGTATAAAATTTAAATATTAGACGAATTGAGGTTTAAATTGGCACAGCTGATAAGTATAGGTATCGATTGAGACCGTGGACAAGTGTTGGGGTATGAAATGGCCGAAAGCCCAGGCATAAGATAGCCAGCAGGAAGAACGAATGGAAGGGAAGAAGCGATTCTGCCATGATTGTGGTTCTATGACAATCAATATCGCATGTTCACGTCCGGATCTGATGAATCATTTATCTTTGCAAAAAAATATTGATCCTGCCAACTAGGTATCTTGCTTTTTGTCCCAGTAATAAGCTTGAGACCATGCCGGTTTTTCGCTGTAACATACCGTGTCCCGGTGGTCGACACGTTAGTAAAGATCATCATCACTTTCTCATAAATACAAATACTCATGTCGATGTTTCTTTCATCAGCAAGAGGCATAGCTCCGACCATATTTCGGACCGCAGCGGGAAAAAGCCGAGAAAGAGAAATCTTGTGCTGCTCACAATAGCCGATAAGAAGCTTGGAGAGAAGAAACCAAAGATGGTATTAGATGAACCAACAGTCGTAAATACAGATCCCCCATTAGGAACCGACCACGATCTTTCCACTAGCGCTGAAAGCCAAAGTTCGAGGCCAAGTTGACGAGCATAAACCTGCTTTATCTCGTCCAATGTTTTCTGTTTGCACGTAGATTTCTGAATCTTGCAGATTTTCACGGTCTCTTCGTTTTCTTCTTCTCCGCCTTTTTTCTTTCTTCTCTTCCTCTTCGGCATCTCAGTCGAAACAGATTCTCCGATGACATGTTCCCGAATTTCGTCCGTATCAGCCGGCAGATTCTCGTCTTGATCAACGTTTGGACCCGATTTGATCAAAACAAAGACCTTGGTTTACAGAATCGACGAGGGGAGACGATGACAAATTTTCATAAATCGAAGATCCGAGCCCTCCATCAGCAAACCTTAAAAGAGACGAGCTCGTACTCGAAGTATCAAATGAATGATTTTCATCATCACTATCAGGAGAGGAAGAACGACTAGATTCAACATTCATCGTCAGCAAAATGAAACTACAAATCAAAGATACAATCGAAAAAAGAAGAAAGATAAGAAAGGGAAGAAGTTGGTACCTTTAAAGAAGAGAAGAAAAGAAATGGAAAAGTGAAAACTTGAAGAAGGGTTTTATAGAAGAACCAAAGGCGGTTACCGAGGGAACATCATCATTACCCATATGCGACCCTTCGGATTTGATTGTTGCATGTCTATGGCGTCACATGAGATAGACAATATTTTGGTTTCTATGGTCATAAACTCTTTTTGTCTTCCCAAAGTAGGCCACGACACATAAACAAAAACGCAATTGTACTCAGAAGCCGTACAAGCTAGATAAGTCGACCATATTTCCATCAGACTTAAATACTCAGGAAAATTCGCCGACATCAACCGACGCCAAAGGTCGACGAACTGGGGGAGGCTAATTGTTAGATATGGAACACTCATCCATAAGCCCATCAAAATACGCTCAGTCCATTTGATCTGCTCGGCCCAAAAAACTGAAGTATGTGAAGGAGTCAACGGTCCATCAAAAAATTTGACCACTTTTACTATAAATACAGTATTTACTGTTCATAATGAGCATCTTGTATTCTGCTAACCTCCTAACTACAATTACAATGTGACGAGGTTAGTAGTTTTTAGGGAGCTCGTCAATTGACGACTTCTCTCTCTTCTTCCACCATGTTCGTTTATCAGGTCTTTGTTCTTTTCGAATTATTTTGACCCCAACTCTGACGAACTCACACTTAGTCGAAGTTTGCAACAACAAAATTGAAAGTTTAATTAGAAGTTAGATTATAAACCATTTTGTTTATTTATAAAATCAAGGTTTTTGCTCTAACTTAATTTGAATATAAAATTTAAGTTTCCTTTAATTGTAAAAAAAAACTACAGAAGGAGAGAAAAGTAGGGGAAGTTAATTCGGAGATGCCCACTTCGGTACAAGTGCATTTAATATTGTACCAAAATGGTTGGAAAGATTATTTAACTTTAGTCACCCACCATTAATAGTTACCAAAATGGTTGCTTAGACAAGGGATCTGTGTCTAAAAAAAAAAAAAAAAAAGATGCCAAAAAAAAAAAATAAGACAAGGGATCTGTGTTCTATATATATTATTCAACTTCAGTCATATTTCTACGCACTCTAGCTCTTTTCTTCTTCTCCCATTTTAAACACACAAAATCCTTTTGTTGCTCACATTGTGCACGTTAGAGTATAACTACCTTTTCGTCCTTATCCGATCCTAAGCTGTGACCTTGAGCATAGCTTCCAACCTCTCTCTTTTCGATGAAGCTAAACCCAAATTCAAGTGTGGATACGTCTTAATGGTGATAAGGACGCGCGGATCCACGTATGGATTAACATTTGGCTTGATCGAGAAGATAAGGGATGTAAACAATGATGTTACCTTTTAGGGTTTAGAATAAAGCGAGCCCCATGGTTCTCTACGTTAAGTGCATATGGTTCACACCACCAGGAAGAGTTTATATCATCATCTTCTATGGTTTGCAACTCCCAATCTATAGCCTTGATATCAGGAACCAACATATTTCTTCCTACTAAAAATTTGTTTGCACAAAATTTATCAAAATGTGGCAGTATGTTTTGTTTTTTTCCATTCCTGACAAAAGGGTTGTTTTTATTAGCAAATATATATGATATACAACGTTAGCCGTCATAATGCAACCTTAGCCGTCTGTCGATAAGTAAATTTACTTTTAACAATTTTCATATTGGTTTTCAGTGTTTTTCAGTAAAAATATCTATTTAATTTAATATTTTTATATTTTTTTTAATAATTTAGATTTCTATATTTACTGATTCACATGAATTCGAATGTGTTTCAAAGTTATGGGACAATACATCTCCGTAACTTTAAAACACATGCATGTTCGAATTCATGTCAACCAACAAATCTAGAAATCAAACTTATGGGACAATACATCTCTCAATCGGTCGAACAAACAATTTATTTGGAAAGAAATAGAGACAGTTCTTTCCTTTGTCCTCTTTCCTTCCTCTGTCTAGACCCTTTTTCGTTTTGCCCTCTCCGCCTCTTTCTTTTTTCCGGAGTTTGCTCCACCCTTTCATCCTCTCAGGCATGTCTTTCATCCGCGATATTCCATCTCTGTTGACCGGTTTGGTGGCGTACATGCTCTTGTTCCTTGTGGTGTTGGTTCGGTGGTGGGCCTCCGGTGACGGTGCATCTGCGAGCATGGATCTGTGGGGACCAGATCCGGTGAGTGTCCCTCCCGTGTCGTCCTCCGGAAAGATTTCTTCTCGGGCTCTCTGGGTTGGTTGAAGCTCCGATTCTCTCCTCTCCGGCTCAAGGTGCAGTTAGGTTTGGGCTTTAGATTTGTGGTGTGTCGGTGTTTTGGGCCATGTTGCGTTGGGTTTTCTTCTCTGCTTCTGTTGCGCGCTCGGGGACGGCAGCGGTTTGGTGGAGTGGTTTTCGCAGCGGGGTAGGTGGACCGAAAATAGCTTGAGATCGAGAGGCTTAGAAGCTTCTTCCGTTTAGTTTAGGCCGCCGGCCGGTGGTGGAATGACAATAGTGACGATAAGGTTCAAGTTTTTTTGTTCTCTCCAGCTTAGGCATCAGTTTTCATGTCATGTGCTTCCGGTCTCTGTTTGTCGTCTCTTCTTCCGGCTTCTCGGGCTCTCGATGTTTAGGACGGTTATGTGTTTTCTCTCTTCTTGGTGGCGGTAAACTTTCCAGTGACAAAGTTTTGGTTCAAGCTAGCGGATCTTCCCAGTGGCGACGGCGGTTTCTCCTCTTTCTTCTAAGGTTCACTTGGTTGGGCTTCTTTTGGGCTTGCCAGTCATTTAGGGTTTGGTAATATAGGGTCCATTAGGGTTTGTAAATGGGCATGAGTTTGTTTTTCTTTGTTTTTCCATTTGTCTTGTAAAAAAATCCAAAAATATTTTAATATGAAAGCCATTTAAAAATAAATACATCTCTCAATATGAACCAGTTCAAAACTTTGAATGGTTGATGCATCTATACTATTTAAAAATAGACTATATTAGAGAGTAATATTTACTTTACGTGTATATTACATTTTATACTATTATAATTAATTAATATTTTCATTATTCATTAAGGGCATTTTGGGTTTCGTAAAGTTAGACTAATGTGTGAGCTATGTTAAAAATTCTACGATTTAAGATTTCATCAAAATGTATTTATAATATATTCATAATATCATTTAATACTTTTTGTTTTAAATATAAATATATGTTTCTATATTATAACAAAATCTTATAAAGTATTTTAAACTTTTGAATTCTTAAGAAAAATAATTATTAAATTAGTATAAATTATTAAAATTTATTATAAAATAATTTTAATTGCATTTTGATCAATATAACAAAAATAAATATTTTTAAATTTCGACCATTAGAAATGTTTTCAAAAATTAATTAAGAAATTTCAGTTTTAAAAATATTAAAAATAAACTTTGCATATTGGATTAACCAATTTTCAATTAAAATATTCTTAATTTGATAAAATATTAAAATTATTAAATATGTATAAAAATATTCAAAAATATTTTTGTTCATTGGAAGACAAATTAAAAAAACAAATTAACAATTTGAATTATAGAAACATTAAAATGAAATTAAACCAATGAAAAATGTTAAATAAATGAATTATCCAGTTTAACTTTCATAAATTTTTATTATATTTATATGAAATTATAAATCTATAGTATTAAAACAGAAGACTATATTTGAAACTAAATTTTAGTCATGTGTTATATTAGGCTTTGTGGCATTGCATTTATTTAATATTTTAATTAGTCATTAAGGGTATGATTGTCTCATTAAGTTAGAGTTATATGTGGACCGTGATGAATATTCTCTAATTTATGATTTATTGAAAACATATTTATAATATCATTAAATATTTTTGTGTTAAATATAAATATATGTTTTATATTAGAGCAAAATTTCCTAAAAATAGTTTTAATCTTTTTTGATTTTCTTAAGAAAAATAATTATTAAATCCGTATTATCATTAAAATTTATAATAAAAAAATTTAAATTACATTTGATATGTAAAAAGTATAAAAATCTTTATCTTAAGACCATTACAAAACGTGTTAAAAATACATTAAACAATTTTAATTAAAAAATACTAAAAAAACTTTGTTTACTGGAAGACGGAATAAAAATATGGATTATATATTAATTTGATAAAAATATTAAATTATTCAATATTTATATTATTCAAATATATGATGGGTTAGACTATGGTTGATGTTTTTACAATCGAAGTATTGACGATTTATTTTATCAAATTTCAAAATATTTACACTATTTATAAGATATGTTAAAAATATATTAAATTATTTGATTATAAATTATTTTAAACATTTGTTTATTGGAAGATACGTTAAAAAAAAAACAAATTAACTTGTATTAGTTATAGAAACATTATAATGAACTTAAATCTATTCAAAAATATTAAATGGATGGATTATTATATTTTGACTTTCATAAATCTATAATTATATTTATCTAAAGTTATAAATTTATTTATTAAAATATTTAAAGTACTAATAATTCCATATATGAACATATGATGTTCAATATAAAAATAAATAATTTAAATCAATACAATAATATTAAATTTATATCACATAACATTAAATGATTGTTTTATTAAAAAAATATTTAAAAAATATTTTCAATCAGAAACTTATTTAGGGTAATTCTCGCATTAAGCACCTAATCATTATATTATTCAGTTAGTAAAACATTATGTTGAATAATTAATAAATTTATTATAAAAACAAAAGATTTATTTAATTTTTTTTCAGAGAAAAATATATCCGCGCTTCTTTGGCGCGGATCCATGTCTAATTAGATAGTTTGTTAAATGTGTTGCTGTTAATAATTGATTTACTAGCTGTTCATTCTACATATAATAGTTCACAAAAAG
Source organism: Orychophragmus violaceus (assembly GCA_030180135.1). NCBI lineage: Eukaryota > Viridiplantae > Streptophyta > Magnoliopsida > Brassicales > Brassicaceae > Orychophragmus > Orychophragmus violaceus. The sequence continues at coordinate 84,522,835 of CM058233.1, read as the reverse complement.
CTGTCCGTATACCTCGTGATATAAATTTTGATGGCAAAAGAATATATGAATTTTCTGTTATCAACATGTAGGGGTATCAAAACATGTAGGGGTATCAAAAGTGATAAACCAATTAAAACTAATCCATATCCAAATAGTTTTAAGCTTATATATTATGGATTGATCTAATCCATTTATAAAATGGATTGGGTCAATCGATAGGCCATTTATTTTAATGCATTATTAGTTTTAATAGTTTTTAATGGTTAATCCATTAGCATTATTGATATAATTTAAATAATTATAAAATTAAATTTTATGTATTTTAATAACTAAATTTATTTTAATGATTAATCTACAAATAAAATATGGTTGTAGCTATAATCTCATATAACAAATTTGACAGAAAATAGGATTTTGGAGGAAAATCAAAGTTTATGTTTTGCGGAAAACATGATTTTACAGTTTTAACGGAAAAACATGATTTTACGGTTTTAACGGAAAACACGATTTTACGGTTTTGGCGAAAAAACGCGATTTTATGGTTTTGGCAGAAAATACGATTTAATGATTTTGGCAGGAAAACACGATTTTATTGTTTTGGAGGGAAACACTATTTTACAGTTTTGCGGAAAAGCGTGATTTTTCAGTCTTGGTGGAAGCGATTTTACGGTTTTGGCGGAAAATGTGATTTTACAATTTTGAGGGGGAACACATGATTTTATGGCTTTTGTGGAACACATAATTTGACGATTATGAAGGGAAAACATGATTTTATGGTTTTGGCGGAAAAACACTTTTTGGTTTTGGCAAAAAAACATGATTTTATAGTTGGGCGAGGGAAGGACCATGGAATACGGCCATCACACCGGCGGTATTGCACGATAGGCAATAAGCTCACAGCGAAACTCGTAGCTGGAGATCTCGGTAACGCAATGAGCAATAAATATTTTGTTGAGAACGAGGCTAAAGACCGACCGATCGAATCAAATCAAGGAGAAAAGACAAATCCGGCCGACAAGCAAGAGCGAGCTCCTCGAGAAGGATTAGCAAAAACTGGCAATAATAGGCGAAGGAAAAGGAATTACAAAGATCCTAAGTCAAGCAATCGACAAAGGATAAACATGATCATCGGAGGATCGCAATACTGACGAGACACAGTATCCTCGATCAAAGCTTAGCAAAGACGAGCAGGAACAAGCGTCCAATGGTGTACACCTTCTAAACTCCCAGACGATGTGATAACATTTAAGGAATGCAAGACTGCAAGAATCGATCGACCACACAACGATCCCCTTGTCATCGAGCTAATCATATAAGATCATGACATAGCAAGGATCCTGGTCAATACCATAAGTTTGGTGGATATAATTTATCGTGACACCCTAAGAAGGATAAACATTAGCTTTCTGAGGTGTCTTCTTTCCCGAAACCATTAACGAGATTCACAGGAGACACATCATTGACCCTCGGAACAATTAGGCTACCCGTACAACATGGAGGAGTAACAAAAGTTGTCGAGTTTTCAGTAGCCGACCATCCGAAAATCTACAATGTTATCATGGGAACTCCTTGGATAAATTCCATGAGAGTCGTTCCGTCAACATATCACCTTTACCTGAAACTTCCAACACCTGGTGGGGTCACGAAGATTTGGGGGAGTCAAGAACAATCCCGATCTTGTTTCATGGCTGAGCATAAACTCAAAAAGCCGACAACCAAATTTTCCCAAAAACCCAAAAGACTGCGGATAAAAGCAAATCAGGAAGTAGTAGAAAAATTGAAAACGACTGCCAAGAAACAAAAATAACTGGAAGAAGAAGAAGATGAGCAGCGTTGGGAACCGGTGCTATCAATATGCATAGATGATGATCACCCAAAACGTTGTTTGGATGTGGGAGCGAATTTGGATGAGGCAATAAAAAAGGACAAAGTCTTGTGCCTGAGAGAGAACATAACAGCTTTGCTTGGTCCCTGGAAGACATGCTCGAGATCAGCATGGACATCGTTTGACATGAGCTGAACGTGGATCCGACATAAACACCGGTGAGGGAAGAAAGGAGGAAGTTAGGGTCGGAACGAGCTAAAGCGGTCAAAGACAAAGTCGAGCAATTACTCAAATTTGGTTCCATCACATAGGTAAAGAATCCACACTGGCTCGCGAATTCTGTCGTGGTGAAAAAGAAAAATGGAAAGTGGAGAGTTTGTGTCGACTTCACGGATCTGAACAGGGCATGCCTAAAGTATATTTTCTAACTTCCGCACATTGATTGATTGGTGGTAGCAACAGCAGGGAACAAACTTCTCACTTCATGGACACTTTCTCTAGTTACAATCAGATCATGATGAACCCAAACGACCGAGACGGCGTTCATAACTGACGGAGGAATCTATTGTTACAAGGTCATGCCCTTTGGCTTAAAAAACGTCGGAGCAACATATCAGCGGCTACTTATCAGATGTTTTCTGAAAAGCTCTGAAATACTATCGATGTATACATAGACGACATGTTTGTCAAATATCTCGATGACACGTGGAGCATCTGCGAGAATGTTTCAAAAAATTGAACAAGCACAACATAAAACTCAATCCAGCCAAGTTCAGGTTCAGAGTCACATCTGAAGAGTTCCTCGGATACCTCGTTACTCAACGAGGCATCAAAGCAAACCCAAATAAAATCAACGTCCTGATTCAAATGTCCTCACCAACGACAAAATGTGAAGTACAACGGTTAATAAAAAGGAAAAGTGGCAGCGGTCAACATGTTCATCTCACGATCAAAAGACAAGTTTTTACCTTTCTACGACGCTTTGAGAGGTAACAAAACATATGAGTGGTCGGAAAAGTGCGAAGAATCTTTCAGCTAAAGAAGTATTTAGCGAATCCGCCAGTACTCGCTATGCCAGTAAAAGGAGAGCTGTTATTTTTATACACAATTATATTGGCTACCACAGTAAGCAGAGTCCTTATCAGAGAGGATCGAGGCAAACATTAACAAATCTTCTTTGTGAGTCAAACACTAACAGACGCGGAAACTCGCTATCCTCAATTGAGAAGTTGGCACTACCAGTTGTCATTCGGAGTAGTAATATTCTGCTCGGAAATTGAGACCATACTTCCAATTTTATTCAGTCATAGTTTTGACAAATTTTCGGTTGCGGATGATTCTTCACAGTCCAAGCAAATCTGGAAGACTAGAAAAGTGGGTAGCGGAACTCAGCGAATCCGATATCAAGTACTGAACCAGAATGTGTGCAAAATTGTAGTTACTTGCGGATTTCTTGGTCGAGTTACTGCAAGAAGGAGTAGGAGAGCCAACAGAGGATTCATGATGGTTGCTTCACGTTTACGGCTCATCATCGAAACAAGGTTCTTGATTTGGTATTCGTTTAATGTCACCGACTGGAGAATCTTGGAACAGTCCTTCCGCTTAGCTTTTCACGCTTCAAATAACTAAGCAGAACACGAATGCTAGCTCATGCAGTCAAAATTCAAAGCATACAAGCGTTTTTTGATTCTCAGTTAGTCACAAGCCAGTTCAGCGGAGAATACGAAACAAGATATTAATGAATGGAAGCATATCTAAAATCGTTCGGCGTCTAGAAAATCTGCTCAAAATTTTCAAACTGACGTGGATTCCTGGAAAAGAAAATCCCCCAGCTGACGCATTGGCATCTTTGCCTTTGACATTCAAACCAGGTCTTAAGAGGATCATTCCAGTAGAGTTCATCGAGTATCCGAGCATCAAAAACTTTGGGACCCTCAACTTGGTTACCCACCCAACGAAGATGAGAACAATGAAGAAAATCCCCAACTAGAAGAAATCGATACAAAAGCAGACATACAGCCATAAGCAGAATATGGTTGCGACAAAGAATGGATGGGAGCGATTCGCATATACATCATGGATGGAGAACTTCCAGAAGACAAATGGGCAGCTCACAAAATCAAAGTGCAGGATGCTCGTTACGTCTTGATGGACGGAAACGTTTTCAAATGGAGACTATCTGGACCTCTAATGTCTTGCATAGAAGGCAGAGAAGCAAGGCAGATAATAGAAGAAGTTCACATAGATTCATGTGGATACCATTCAGGAGCAGAGCCTTAGCAATAAAATTCAAGCGTCACGGCTACTTTTGGCCAACAATCATCAAGGACTACGAGAAGTTTTCTCGGAAATGTAAAAAATGCTAGAGACACACTCATAGCTACTTTCTCTATTTCCGCACATATCCTTTCATGCGCTGGTCAATGGATATAGTAGGTCCACTTCACCGATCTAAGAAAAAGTGATTCGTTCTTGTCCTAACAGATTACTTCTCAAAGTGGATTGAAGTTGAATCTTCCAGGTCGAGCAATTCGAATGGAAAAATATCATATGCATGCATGGAGTGCCTTATGAGGTCGTCACAGGAAACGACTCGCAGTTCATCTCCACAAGTTTTGAAGCTTTTTGTGAAAAGTGGAAGATACGGTTACAAATTTCCACTCTGTGTTACCCTCAAGGTAATGGACAAGCGGAAGCCATGAACAAGATGATCATGGACGGATTAAAGAAACGACTCAATGAAAAGAAAGGTCGATGAATAGACGATCTAGAAGGAGTTTTTTGGTCCCATCATAAAACACCCCGACGAGCAACTGGTGAAACACCGTTCGCACACGTCTACGTAACATAATGCATAATTCCAGCAGAGGTTGAATTCCCTAGGGTATGTCGTAGAATACTTCCAGGACAAGAAGGATTAAATCATTTGATGCTTCTTGATGAACTAGACCTATTCACTAAATGCCGCGATCATGCATTGGTCCGCATCCAGAACTACCAATAAGCAACTACCAAATACTACAACTCCAACGTCTGTATCCAAAGATTCCTCGAATGTGATATTGATGAACGAAACGCGGGAAAAATGGGAGCGAACTGGGAAGGACCGTATGGAAATACGAAATAGTCCGACCCGAAGCATACGAACTCGCCAGCATGGACAAGGTCAAAATTCCAAGGCGTTTGAATGCAATGCATCTGAAAAGATATTATCTAAACCGAGACTTTCAAACGTCCAAAAAACGATGAGAAAAAACTTGTACTACGGCAAGGCTTGATCCCAGAAAGGGTTATGTAGGCAGCCGATCTTCTAATCGAATCATATGTCCTCCCTCTCAAAAAGGGGGAGTGGGTCCATATATATTTATACTTCCGCATCCGGAAATTTTCAAAACATGGACTCAAAGGCAACGATGACTCGGAAAATAACATAGTTTTTTCAATTATCTTATTGAGCAAGCTCGGAACTCAGCGAACTCGCGACACAAAAAATCAACTGGTCGGATCAATTTAATTCTCCAATCACTCCGTTACAATATCGCTTCAAATCAAGGTTAGTACACTTTCATTTTTCTCAACATTTTCTTTCTCGCCTGTTGTTGGCCACGACAGATAAACAATCATGTCCCTTGCAGACAATAACAACTATATCATATATGGATGATGGTTCTTATATATCTTTACAGATTTAAAAGTGCGGTATACAAATTCTCACTGAGTATACCTCGGTCTAATATCTGTTGGGTATATCCAGGTTGGTATCACTTAAAGTTTACTACCAAAGCAGGTCCATAAGTTGAGTATACCCCGGTAATCTCCGAACTCGGAGCATGACTCGAAACCCAGTAAAACGCTCCTAAGCACACTGATCTTAAACATATACTTACTTCCAAAACAGGTTTATAAGCCAAGTATATCTCGCTAACATTCAAACTCAAAGTATGACTCGAAACCCAGTAAAACTCTTCTAATCACGCTGGTCTTAAGCATAAACGTACTACCGAAGCAGGTTCATAAGCCGAGTATATCTCGCTAACCTTCAAACTCGGAATATGACTCGAAATCCAGTAGAACGTTCCTAAGCACACTGGTCCCAAACTACGCTTCACATGAAATGCGTGAAACTTCTCAGCACAGCTTCTGAGAAATCTGATAGCTCGGACGGATTCCTAGGACGATGACTCTGATCAAGAGAATTACGCGGACAATATTGGATAAACGCTCAGACGCATTGGGACGGTCCATGATCGGCCGCATCCCGGCTGCTTGGACTAATCTCACAACTACTCAGACGGAGCTGCTCGTTTGCTTGGACTGAGATATGTGGTTGCTTGGATTGAGCGGCTCGGATTCTCAGATAACTCATGATGCTCGGATGATCGCTTTACTCAACCTGGAATGGTTCTGCTCGGAACATCGTCGACATACCTCGGCATCGCAAACTGGTTGACTTTTCCGAACGTCCTGCTCGGCGCCACGACAAGACTGGACTTCTTGGAAAACGCTCATTGAGCATGCTGGCTGGCTTGATCAGACGACACATCCATAAAAATGATGCTCGGATCCTTCGGCGCGATTTTCCGCTCAAAAAATCGAGAAAGTTTCCTAAAAGTGCATATTGCTCAAGGAAACCGAGCACGCCAACTAGCATATAATGCTCGGCACACCAGTTTTCTAGGATTTCCTGCAATACTTTCCACTCGTAAACCGCTTAGATCAAAACGCGGCTCACAATCGATGACGAGCAGATTGCGTACTTACCTTTTAAAGCGTTCCATTTAGTACAAGTTCAGAAATGAGAAGAAAATATCAATGTGGCAAGTTAGTAAATTGGAAAACTAAGAAATGAGACTTAAAGCACAACATTATGTTTTTGGAAGATAAGCATCCAGGTCATAGACTGGAGCAGCGAGTCAAAAAAAGTAAAAGATTTCAGAGACATTCGAGATAGAAAAAAATAACATGAAATAAGTGAAACCAACAACTGCGTTCTTAGATATGGGCATCAGTTACACAAGCTGTTGTGGCTTCATCCTGAGTGGATGTGTCCCACTGTGACGGACCAGCAAGGCTGCCTAAAAAGGGAGAGAGGTCAAAGTACCCTTCAGCTTCGGCTACCAACCTGTTGAACTCATTGACTTTGCTCACCTCAAAGCCAGACTTTATCGACTCCATTTTCGCCTCCACGACTTCAAACGAAAGAGGACTCTGCCCCTTCAGCTTAGAAAACATCTTGAGGTTGCTCGACGTCTTAAGGTAATGACTCTCCCTTTGCTTAGCCTTTGGAAACTTGGAGAAATTCCACGAAGTTTGGAGAGACGGGATGGAATCTTGTCAAACATCCCTTTTAGCCTTCTCTTGGTCGCCTCTTCCAAGGCCGCTTCGCGGGAAGACTTTTCTTGCGCAAGTCAAATTTCAGAGTTTCGGTTTCAGCAAGGGCGTGCGCTCTCTCACTTTCAAAAAACCGCCTCGCCACATCGAAATCGGCCTTTCTTACCATGAGCGATCTTTTCAGCTTGGTCAAGGAACCCTCCAACCTTTCGTTATCGATGTAATATTTGGGAATCAATTTCTTAGCTTCTTGAATCTCTTTTTCAAACTCAATAGCTTGTCTGCTAACCAACGCACATTCCTGAAACAACAAGAAAATTAGACACTCATACCAGTTAAGTCATAAAAAAGAAGGGGATTCCTATCGGTAAAAGAAGAACGTGTTAACCTTCAAGAAATCATGGCATGCACCGGTAAGTAAGTTACTATAAACCATGCCCTCGTATAGAATAGGGTTATCGCCCGGATGCCGCACACCTGCACAGAATCTCACCACTTCAGAGGCATTGGCATACAAGGGACCACCCTCACTCAGATCAAAGTGGGTTGGCTCTGAATCAGGATGAGTAACTTCAGAATCTTTTCCATGCCTCTTTCATAACCTCTTCCGCTTCGTTTTAGGTTCTGTGATCTGAACCTCTAATGCTATAACCGGTCCTTGAGAAACCTGAGGAACGGACACGTTCTGGCTAGCTTCAACTTCGTCCGCGGCGACGAAGATGTTTTCTCTAAGGGTCGGATAATGTCCACCCCAATGGTTGTCCCTTATTGGATCTAACTCGGGAAGCTTTGCTCCATTACTGAGCCACGAACCTCGCGCTTGTCGCTTGTGCTAATTCCTCCTTTTATCTTTTTCTCTTTTGTCACCCTGTTCTTGGACTTCTCTTCTTCACGTGTAGGCATCGGCAAAGACATTTGTCTTTCTTGTTCAATTCTCTCAAAAGAAAAACTTCTTCTCCAATCCGTTCTTTCATCGGCCAATATTTGAATGATCTCGATCAAATTCGATGGACAAGATGGAATGATATCGAAATCAGCAAGAAATAAAAACAAAGGAAAGAATTGAGATTCAGCAAACAATAGACAAGAACAGTCCGAACTTAAGAAATTGAATCAGCTACCGATTGGTCCCCAATCCGATTTCATAACCTGAATGCAACCCCTCTCAAATGACTCTTCATCAATCAAGACATAAAATAAATGATTTCTCCGTTGAGGATCCTTGCTCTTGAAATCCGTAATGATGGTCCGACGCGTCACATGCTTAAGGTAATACTCATTACCACATTTTGTGATTGGAACCCACATCAACATGTTTTGGAGATTCCGAACTCGGTGCTCTATACCACCCTCGAGGCTCCGAACCAACGTTCTGATCACATGCCGAATGCCTCGGGTAGTAAATTGTGCGAGATCTAATCCTCTTCGTCGGAGGAAGTTAACTATTAGCCCAGGAATAGGAAACCACAGGAAACATGACTCAATGAAGGATTCGTAGACAGTGAAGTAAACGCCTTGTGGAATATCAACTCGATCATTAGACGATGGAATCGCAAACATCACCTCCTCAGAGATTCTGAACTTTTGCATGAGTCTTTGGACCGAATCACTCGTGGATAGGGTCGAAACAAGAGGGTCGGGGAGCTTCCGCGGAACTTCTTCTTCTTCATTGGAACCGCATTCTTCTCTCCGTAAAAATCACCCCAATAGCATCTACATTCCTCCGGGTCAATCGGGATATCTTCAAACTCTTCCTTATTAAAGGGTTCGCCGGCAACAGAAGGAAAATGCTCTCTATCTACGCGAGGATCATTTTCTCCGACGGACTGTTCTCCGCTATGAATTGGGGCATTCCCTTCATAGATTGGTTTGTTCGCAAACTCCCTCAAATAACATGGCTGGTCGACAGAAGGCATGGCTGGTTGCCAAGATTCGCTTGACCCTTCTTCAAAAGTAAAATCCTCATATCCGAACCATGAAATAAAATTGGTCTTGCCACTTGATTCCCCCATCAAAAATAAAGTGAAAAAGTAACACAAACTTGTGGAAGATCAAAAGCTCTAAATTTTGCCAAAAAGATCAAGAAAGCTCAAGAACGAGAAGAAACTTGGGCAAAAAAATAGAGAGAAACTAGAGAGAGAAGTGAAGGTGTGAAGAAATGAGTGAAGGGTGGGGGAGTACTTATAGATTTTACCAAGGCATGAGATCTTAATCATGATTATGGATGATTAGTTTAGCATAATCATGCTTAGGCTAATAATGCTTAAACTTATCATGATTAAGCATGGGTTTAAATCTGGCAATGTCCCGCTCGACAAACTCTAAATCGGTTTCTTACAGCTATGTGGCATGAGAACTTCATCAGAAGGTTTAAATAACCTTTTACGGAAAAACGTCTAGCTAGCTCTATTGGAGGATCGCCTCAATGAGTTACGACACAACTACTCCGAAAATATTCTGTTACAGCTAAATAATCATCAAAGAGAAGAACGCCTGAGCCAAATTTTCATACAATTGGTTTCGTCTCGACTACATAAAACTCTTCATCATCGTGCTCGAGTCTAACGATCTGGGGGCTAACTGTTGGGGCCAAAATCTCCTCAACGAAACCAATGGTCAAAAATGGTATAAGTGTCAACACGAATCCAGAAACTATTCTTTTCTTTTATTATATTTTTGGTATGATTTGCATTTCGTATAAAATGTATGAAATGCGCTCAACAAAACTTTCGAGCGATCAGGTTTCTCGGATGGATTGACCGGTGCACCACGACTAGACTGCTTAGTATCTCTGCGTGAAACACCTTCCACGGATTGCTCGGCACTAAATCATCCAGCGAACATGAACGTTCGTGCAAACCAGCCTAGCATCCGAACACGAACGTCTGAGCATACCAGCCTAGCATCCGAACGCGACCCACACTGCATGGATGAGTTTTTTCTGTTTCATGCTCAACACCATCCAGCATGTTCGGCATTGTCCTACCTCCCCGACAATCCACGTACTAACCGATAACCTGTCCCAAGCATAGCGTCCTGCTAGGAAGATCATCACGAGCACGTATCATTCTTGGCACCCCACTCGACATCCTGATCGGCACACCGGACTGCTCGGCATGTTCGGAGACTGCGGCGGCTTAGCGGTCCGAGCAGGACTACTCGGTAGTCAGCAGACCGCGGCTGCTCAGTGGTCCGATAAGGACTGCTCGGCAGTCTGTGGACCGCAGCTACTCGGAAGTCCACGGACCTCGGCTTTGCACAGCATGTTCGGCCGCCGTGGACCGCACTTACTAGGTAGTCCGAGCAGGACTGCTCGGCACTCTGCGGGCTACAGCTGCTTGGCAGCCCGCGTAGTACTACTCGGCGGTTCGCAAGATAGTTTAAAATGTTTAGCTTACATGGGGTTTTCTCAGCATGTTCGGATCTTGCCGGTCATCCTCGGACACATTGCTCGGCATGTTCAGATAAGCTGAAAGTAGAACAAGCTGTCAAACAATTTACCGATCAAGATTCCTAGTTTGCCAGTACTACCTCTCCAAATATTCTACCTCTTCGAGTTATACAAAAACACGAACTTGGGTCAAAACTCACAAGATTCGTATTCTATGGGCTCGAACCATCCTTTTCGGCCTATTCGGAAGATAAGGATTAAGTCGCAGAAAGATAAATGCAAAAATGGGAAGATAAATCCGAGAAAGAAAAGAAAAAAGGAAAATCCACAAAAATGGAAGATTTGATAATAGGAAGATCTAGAAATCTTGTGGGCGAATCTCTTCCAATTGACTCGTCGCGGCTATAAAAGAGAAGAGACTTCTTACGATCACGCCACGCTCGAAAACCTAGCAGAAATTACTTAGATGATTTTTGCTTTGTCCTCTTTTTCTATCAAAAGATCAATAAAATTATTTCGGGATCTCTTTTGTGTGTGTTTACATAGAAACTTCAGTTCCTTATATTTAAAACTATACAAGAATTTACAGTGTGAGTTCCGACTCTCACATATATATATATATATATATATATATAATTTAAATATTTACAAATATAATACAATTAATTTTAAAATTGTTATGAAATATATATATATATATATATATATATATATATATATAGCACTTGTTTCCTCGTCGAACAAGGTGTCAATGGATTATGACTTGCACTCCGAGGAAGCCAGGAAGTTTCCAGCACTTGTTTCCTCGTCGAACACAAGCTACGAGGGAAGTTCTGAGCATGTCTACTCGCCGAACCAAAGATAGAACTACCACCCCAAGAAGGACCCATCCGTGACGCGGTCGATCAAGTCAACATCGACATCAGCGACCCAGAACGATGTGTGGGCATAGGTGCGGAACTAAGAAAAGACCCGAAGGACCGGCTCATCGAGTTCCTTTGTCGAAACGCCTCAACCTTCGCCTGGTCGACCAGCGACATGAAGGGGATCGACCCTACGGTAACATGCCACGAACTCCATGTCGACCCAGTGTTCAAACCCGTCTAACAGAAAAAAGGAAACTGGGGCTGGAATGATCTCAAGCGGTGAACGACGAAGTAGAGAGGCTATCCAAGGCTGGTTCGATAACCGAAGTAAAATACCCAGACTGGCTTGCAAATCCGGTGGTCGTCAAGAAAATGAACGGGAAGTAGAGAATATGCGTTAACTTCACCGATCTCAACAAATCCTTTCCAAAAGACAGCTTCCCACTCCCCCATACCGACAGACTAGTCGAGGCCACATCAAGCAACGAGCTCCTATCATTCATGGACGCGTTTGCCGAATACAACCAGATAATGATGCACCCCAACGACCGTGAAAAAAAATCGTTCATCACGGACTGGGGAACATACTGCTACAAGGTAATGTCGTTCGGCCTCAAGAACGCCAGAGCAACGTATCAGAGGCTCCTCAACAAAATGTTCGCTAACCAACTCGGGCAAACAATGGAAGTGTATATAGATGACATGCTGCTAAAGTCAGCCTCAGTTGACGATCACATCGCTCACCTCACAACCTGCTTTGACAGCCCGAACAAGTACGAGATGAAGCTCAACCCAGCCAAGTGCACATTCGGGGTCACTTCAGGGGAGTTCCTCGGACACATAGTCACCAAAATAGGGATAGAAGCCAACCCACAGAAGATCGCGGCACTTACTGAACTCCCTTCACCAAGAAACACGTGCGAGGTGCAAAAACTCACAGGACGAATCGCCGCACTAAGTCGGTTTATTTCAAAATCAACGGACAGATCCGTTCTACCAATTTCTTCGAGGAAACAAGCAATTCGAATGGGACGCCAGATGCGAGGATGCCTTTCAACAGCTAAAAGAGTACCTATCTACACCTCACGTTCTATCCAAGCCTGAAGAGGGAGAAACCATGTACCTCTACATATTGGTGTCAAGCTCGGCAGTAAGCGGCGTCCTCGTCAAGGAAGACAGGGGAGACCAGAAGCCGGTCTTCTACATCAAAAAAAGTCTCGACGACGCCGAGACCCGGTATTCCACCCTAGAAAAACTCGCCCTCGCGGTTGTCACCTCGGCAAGAAAACATCGGCCGTACTTCCAATCCAACTCAGTAACCGTCCTCACCAACCAGCCATTGAGAACCATACTCCACAGTTCGAACCAATCGGGACAAATCGCGAAATGGGCGGTAGAACTAAGCGAGTACGACAACGAGTACAAACCACGAACAAGCGTGAAGACAAAAGTCCTGGCAGACTTCTTAATCTAGCTACCACCAGAGTTGACCCGTGATGGGGACCAGGCTGCAGTTGAGAAATAGACCCTCTTCGCTGACGGATCATCTTCCCGCAATGGGTCAGGAATCGGCATCAGACTGACCTCCCCGACCGGGGAGATACTGGAGCAATCATTCTGACTCGCTATCCCAGCATCTAACAACGAGGCAGAATACGAAGCCCTGATAGCGGGACTGCGGCTGGCGAAGGAAATCGAAGCAAGGCATATCAATGTATTTTGCGACTCGCAACTTGTCGCCAGCCAGTACAACGGTGAATACGAAGCAAAAAACTTTCGAATAAGCGCATACTTGAAAATCATTCAAAAATTAGCTGAAGAGTTCGGTATCTTCTCGCTCACCAAGATCCCACGGAGTGACAACTCACCAGCTGATGCGCTAGCAGCCCTCGCATCCACGTCCGACCCCGACTTACGACGGGTCATACCAGTCGAATGCATCGAGAATCCGAGCATAAGTCAAACTAAAAACTTGTTCGCTATTTCCGAATTCGAAAACAGGACGGGCGACCCCGACGAGACGGACGAACCTGCCGCAAAGGGGACCTTCGAGCAAGCACACGACTGGAGGGATGAAATCATGGCTTACATCCTGGAAGGGTCGGTCCCACAGGATAGATGGGCAGCCCGACGCCTAAAAGCGAGGTGCGCCCATTACGTCATGAACGACGCAAAACTATTCCGAGTAAGCGCATCAAAAACCATGTTGAGCTGCATCCACGACGAAGAGGTCAAATAGGTAATGGAAGAAACACACGAAGAAGCAGGAGGAAACCACTCCAGCGGCCGGACACTCGCTACAAAAATCAAGAGACAGGGACATTTCTGGCCGACAATGGTAGCGGATTGTGAGAAGTACGTCGCCCGCTGCGAAAATGTCAAACACACGCACCTGACATTCACCAGCCCGCAAAACTTCTAACCACCTCAGTCGCCCCTTACCCGTTCATGAGATGGGTAATGGATATAGTAGGCCCCATTCCGGCTTCCAGACAGAAGAAATTCGTCATCACCATGACGGATTACTTCACCAAGTGGGTAGAAGCCGAATCTTATGCCAATATCCGCGACCTCGACGTACAGAAGTTCGTATGGAAGTACATCATTTGCCGTCATGGCCTACCATACAAAATCGTTACGGATAACGTGTCGCAATTTATATCGAACGTTTCGAAGGATTTTGCGCGAGATAAAAATACGACTGAGCAAATCGACGCCATGCTATCCCCAGGGAAACGGGTAAGCCGAAGCCACGAACAAGAAAATTATCGATGGACTCAAGAAGCGCCTTGAAAACAAAAAGGGAGTTTGGGCCGACGAGCTAGACGGTGTACTATGGTCCCACAGAACAACCCCGCGCCAAGCAACTGGGCAAACCCCCTACTCGCTATAACACGGAATGGAAGCAATGGCACCGGCTGAAGTTTTCATACCAACAATTAGGCGCGAACTTGCACCAAAGCACGAGGATCTCAACAACAACATGTTACTTGATCACCTCGAACAAATAGAAGAAAAACGCGACCAAGCACTCCTCAGAATCCAAAACTACCAACAACATGCCACGTGTTACTACCACAAGAAAGTCAAAGGAAGGCATTTCAACGAAGGAGACCTCGCCATGCGAAAAGTGTTCGAGAATACACGAGAACATAGAGCAGGAAAACTCGGCGCAAATTGGAAAGGTTCGTACATCATTTCCAAGGTCGTCAAACCAGGAGTATACAAACTCGTCACCATGCAAGGCGAAGCAATACCCAGGTCGTGGACCGCAAACACGCTAAAGTGGTACTACTACTTAAAAAAAAAAGAGAAAAAGTGTAAAGAGGAACTACGATCGGCTTGATCCCTCTTCAGGGTACGTAGGCAGCCTTTGTTTTCTCAAGGTTCAGCCATATCAATAAAAATTCCTTATAAATTTCCTCCTCTCTTAGACGCTTGCATTTCCTTACACTCGCCGGCGTTCTGGCCAAACGATCGACAATAAAAATACACTGCACGGAAGACGACCAACGCGCGTCATAATCCAAGCCGGGCCCAGTCCCGCAAAGGTCTCCAATCGAACGGACAAAATAAGCCGAACATCTACTCGCACATCCAATTCAAACGAGACTTCTACAGGATAAGCCAAGCACGTACTTGCATTAAAAATTGTTATCAACATGATAAGCCTAGCACGGGCTCGCCCACAAAAGACTTGCCCCTAAAGGTTATTTACAGGATAAGTCGGCGACAATCCCGCACCTACACATAACCAACAACGAAATAACAAAGAAATAATGATTCGCAAAGTAAGGCAAAAAGCATAACCCTTCGCATTAATAAAAGCAAAGTACGGCCAGTCGGAAGCCCACAAGGGAACCAAAGCTTACAAAAAAACTAAGAGACAACAGCCCGCATTTCTAAAAATCAAGACCCGAATGGAACACAAGCCTCCGCAGGAACAAGCCCTTCGCCACGAAGCCTGGCGAAAATGGCAGCGGTAATAATCCCCTCGTTTGAACCATGCACATCCCACACGATGCGACCCGCCAAAATGTCTTGTCGACGATATCGACCACCCAGAGGCGTCATACGAAGATCCCCTTCCGTAAGCTCCTCTCGTAGGGTCTTCTCATCAGCAACCAATCGTTCGATCTTCGACATCGGAACTTCCAAACCATCGTTAACCAGAAGACGATTTGACGCTAGGACCGAAACAACCTTGTTCAGTTCCAGGAGTTTCCCTCGAGATCGCACGTCCTCCTCCCTAGCCCTCATGATTTTAGACAAATGAGCCTCGGCCTTGGCAAAAACCTCGGCCTTCGAACGAGCAACCTCATCAGCACATGATGCTCGCAATTTGCCACATTCAGACCGATGCACAGTCTGGGCGGCGAGCAAAGCGTCCCTATCCCGCGACGAGTCGGCTTCTCGAAGTTCAAGACTCTCAACCTTTCACTTCTCCGAGCGAAATACTTCACTGACCCCCTCGAGCTCACGAACCTTTGCACGCATTTCAAAAAGCCTCGATCCAATTTTCTCCTTCTCGAGTCTGAGTTCCTTGATTTCTCCCTCATAATCATCCGTCAGGCGATTCTCGTCCGCGAGAGTCTACCATCAAAATCAAGAGCTCACAACAAGAAAGAAAGAGAAGGGAAACAGAGGCACAAAGAATGGAAAAATCTTACCCGGATACGACCACATACGATCCGCCGATGGAGGTCAAGCCTGAACGTAGCAGAAACTGGAAGCCGCTCATCCAACGGACTCGACCTCACCGACCGAAGAAATCGGACACACGTATCAGCATCATTAACAATCGCTTCAGAACCAGAATATTTGAAGCGAACCGAGAAATCAGCCGCTTCAGTCCGACCACACCCCCTAACCTCTCGGATAGCAGGGTCTCGGACTAACACCTCCAACTTAGAATCGGAGGCCAAGTATCCCTTCTCGGTTTTCCTTTTCTTCATCGAAGACGACGTAAAACCATCACTACCCCTACCATCTAGTATACCAGCTGACATACCCTCAGACTGCCGCTCCCTCTTAAGATCCCACTTAGCCGCCCCGACATCCATACGAGAAAACTCCTTCGAATCTTCGCTGCATGAACATCAGGCCACGATAAAGAGCCAAGCGAAGTCAGCTTCCTCAAACCCAAAGAAAAATCCTTCGGGTAAGGAGCATTGTACGTACGACGATCTGGGCAAACAAAACACAAAACAATCAAAAGGCAAAAAAAGAGAGAGAAAGGAAGAAGGGGGGAAAAGGAACCATACCATGAGCATGGTTCCATGACGACCGGTACAACCTATCACTGTCAGGAACCGACGCGCCATTAACTTTTTCGAAGAAATATCGATCCTGCCAGTTGGATATTTTGCTCACCGCACCAGTAACAAGCTTAAGCCCATATCGACTCTTGGCCAAAACATAGTGCGTTCTAATAATCGTCTTGTTAGTCGATATCCTCATCACCTCCTCGAAAAACCGGAGAGTTATGTCAACCTTCCCCTCAGCACTAAGCAATAAGGCAGCTACTACATTGCGAACTGCAGCCGGGCAAAGTTGAGAAAGAGCAATCCGACGCTGCTCATAGTAACCTACCAGAAGTTTAGGAAGAGGAAACCAAATGTGGCACTTGACAAACCAACAATCATAAAGAGAAATTCACCCGTCGAGAACCGACCACGGTCGCTCATCCACAGTCGGGAGTCAGAGCACGAGGCCCGGAACACGAGCATGGACTCTCACTATTTCGTCCAAAGTCGCATGCTTGCACAAAGATCTCTGAACCTCGCGAGTCACTGGAACCCTTTTCGTCCGAGTCGCCTCACAAACAACACTCAAATCAGAGCCATAAACTTGGTACTCCGGAACATCAAAATGGAGACGACGACGTACAGAGGACGAGTTTCTTCCGTAAACACGAGACTCTCCCTCTTCATCAGGCATCTTCGAGACAATGGGATCTGTTCCCAAAGAAACAAACGAGCTGCCATCATCCCTATCACTGCTGGAAGACGAATAATCAGACGAAGAACTCATAGACGAATATCGAATAAGGAATGAAACCAATAGCGAAGGAAAACGAATGAAAGAAGACCCATTTAGAGAATACTTATACCAGGAACTTTCGGCAGACATCGAGGGAACACCATCATTACCTTTGCACAGATCCCAAGGTTTGACGGTTGCGCCAGTGATGTTGCATGAGATATGCAATAATCCCATCCCTACAACCATTAACGCTTTCATGTCCCCCCCCCAAGGACACCGCGACACGTGTACAAATGGACAAAGGGATGAAAGGGCCATGAGAATCGAAGCAAGGCGACCTAACAAGATTTCCGCCTAACTTAAATGCTCAAAGAAATTCGCCGACTCCGACTAAAACCACAGATCGACGAACTGGGGAGCTAATTGTTGGATATGGGTTGAGCACCCATCCCTAAGCCCATTGGAAATTTTGTTAAATCAGCATATTCATTTCGGCCCAAGAAGACAAGTCCGCTAAGGAGTCAATGGCCCAAGAAGAAGTCAGCCTTCAAGCGCTATAAATAGGACTCTTCATTTTTCATTTTAGAGACATTGTAACTTGCGAGAGTGTCGAGCTACTCTTATAAAGCTTCGAGCTCAAGCAAGATTTAGGGAGCACGTCATTTGACGGACTCCCACCTCGTAACCATCTTGTTCATTGCTCGGCATCGGCGTTAAGATTAATAAAGAACAGTTTCAACCTCGTTTAAGTTTATTTTGCACCTCGTAGTTCGAACTTCTCAGATCGTAACCCGACTTTCGGACTAGATCGAAATTCCGTAACAACAGTAAAGAAGCTCGATTGTGTAATAGGCCTTTAGTTATTTTTCGGATTGTACCCTCAACTTAACATTTTCTTTATGCAAGAGTTTAAAAGAAATGGAGATACTCCAGTCAAAACAGTAAATGATGAATATACCCTTATATAAAATGGAACAAATTGTAAAAAAAAAAAAAGAGGTGTTTTGCTATGATTTTGGATTTCTCAACTAGTTATTAATTATACAGTTATTTGTATTGATTTTAGTTACTGTTGAGAATAGCGAGTGAGCATGTGATAGAAATTTCATCTTCTAGGAAAATAAAAGTTGTCCACGGTTATTTCCCTTATTTTCTTTCCGAGAGCGTCGCTTCGGAGAGATACTTCTGCACAGTCAACATCACCATGAAGGTGTTCGAGAGGGTGAGAAGTTTTACTTCCGAAAACTTTATGAAGTATAAAACTTCCAAACCAATTCCATAGTAATTCTCACTTCCTTCTATAGAAGTATAAAACTTTAGTTTTTTTGGAATATAATTTTACATATTTTTAAAAAAAAAAGAAAAAAAAAAGTGTGGAATCTCATCAAGAGATCGAGATTCGATCCATTATCTTGAGTGTGTTGAAGATAGAAAAAAAATATAATTTTAGAAAGAGTGGAATTGGAACTCTTTCCGCTCAAATCGGATAATTGTAATCCTTAGGGTGCAAATGATTGTACATGAGAAGAATGGGTGGAATAAGTAGAATAAATATTAGTGGAATAGAAATCAGTGGAATAATGGTAGTTAAGAGGAATAAGAAAAATCAGTGGAATAGTTTAAGAAAATAAAATGTAAAAATAAATGGTAACAAGTTAGAGGAATAGAGTGGAAACATAAATCTAAATTAAAAGTATATATTTAAATATAAAATCATAAACTATTAATAGGTGCAAATGATCTTGTCATGATAAAGGTTACCGTAAATATTTAAAAAAAAAATAGTTAATTGAAAAATTTGTTATGCTAGATTGTTTCCTCCTCCCTACATGAGAGGACTAAAATCTAAGCAGAATCTGAATTTTTCCACCCAAAAAGTAGGTCCCACCATTTTCACTAAAAATATTAAAATGTTAAATGGAATGATTTTAAAGGAATCAAATGGAATAGCCAATTCCACTAGAATTTGTTCTTCTATTGAGCAAACCATTTGCACCCTTAGTAATTTTTTACTCGAGTGGAACTCTTTCGGCTCAAATCGGATAATTGTAATCCTTAGTAATTCTTTACTCGAGTATGCATCTTCTCTTTCGAGCTTAATCTCTTTTCTACTCTTTTTTCTTATGCTCGACAAATATATTTACGGAAAATGTACTTCTAGCTTAGCATGTAAGACCATTAGATGTATTCAGGTCCGGTCCATAATGACCAATACACCCCAACTAATTTTTTTTAGAATTAATATCTCTTACATCTGTAAAATATAATGATGTCTAAAACATTTGTTACATGAACTTTAGTCCAGTGCCAACCTTGAATGTATCTCATCCGTCATTTATTTGAGTATGAATCTCCCTTTATGTAATTGTTATCTGTTTTCTATATGTTGTAGTCGCTATCCGGAAATCTGTCCGTCTCTTTAATATGATAGAGATAAGCCATGGATATTTTTTGTCAACTACATTAGTTCTATCAAGTCAAATTTGGTCGGTTTAGGTTTTTACCAGCGTGTTTATTATCCTTATGACTAATATGAAAGATGCTAAAGTCTACAAATCTCTCTCGGTAGTTTTCACAATCTCCAATTATGATTTGAAGCTCTGCCACTAATCCGGCTTCTCGATCATTTTTAATAAGTTCTCGCAGCCAGTACCGAATCTGAAAATTTAATTACCCTTATTTCATAAGGTCTTCATAGCCCAAATAATTCCATCTAATTCCATATATAGAGCGGATAGACTCCTTCTACATCTATTTTCTCTTGCTAGTACCCAACCCATGTTATTCTTTAAACATCATCCCAATCTACTAGTGAGCCCATGATTAACCCACGAGACCTCAATTTGGCAAGTGAGGATGGGAAGAGTCTCAGGGAGTTTTTCCATCGTGGTTTAGTAATGGAAGTTTTCCACCACTACCTCACATTATTTTTTGTTCGCTCCAACATTTTCCCTCTATGATGGCATGATGGAGCGTATCTACCAGAGATATTTCAATGCCATAAAATTTTATCATTTCTTACTTTCCATATGTACCATATGATCCAAGGGAAGTTATCTTTTTGTGGCACAAGTAGACTGTTTTCTTTAGTTCTCCAAAACAAGAAGTCCATGTTTCGGTAAATATATGTACTCGGAAACAACCCGGAAGGGACAGAAAGCCCGAGAATTTCCACACATGCAAGACTGGGAGCACTCATATAATAGGCATGATGGAGCCCTCTATGATGGCATGATGGAGCGTATCTACCAGAGATATTTCAATGCCATAAAATTTTATCATTTCTTACTTTCCATATGTACCATATGATCCAAGGGAAGTTATCTTTTTGTGGCACAAGTAGACTGTTTTCTTTAGTTCTCCAAAATAAGAAGTCCATGTACTCGGAAACAACCCGGAAGGGACAGAAAGCCCGAGAATTTCCACACATGCAAGACTGGGAGCACTCATATAATAGGTGTTTAATAACTTCCTCTGGCGCTTCACATCTGGGGAACTCTTATATGTGTTGATACGTCAGTAGGCAAGACGTTGGCACGTCGCTACACATCCCGATAAGCCTTGCCAAATAGTGTCAAAATTTGAATGGGATCTTTCTCGTCCAAACATGGCTCTTTAAAGGAGTTAAGCTTGGTTCTAGCACAACCTGATTTGCTATTGCAAGGTTAGTCTTCCATAGGAGATCATAACCCGATCTGACCGTGTAAACCCATAAATGGTATGGTTTTATGCATATCGATCTAATGTAAGACTTCGACTAGGTATTAGTCCAAGAATAAGAGGAACATATTCGGGATGAAAAAGTTATCGTATCATGGGTTTGTCCACTCGTCTCATCAGTTGGTGCACCAGTAGATAGGGATCCCTCTGCCCCAATGGATTAGCACCTCTCGGTACGCGGGCCGTAGTATCTAGATTCCACCGTTCATCCCACACTCTAGTATTACTTTCCGAACCGATCCTCGTACTTAATATGTTTCTCTTGCAGCCATAATAATATGTCATCCATAGGACGATGAGCATACTCTACAGTCCTCCAAAAGTTAAGAATTCCTATAATAATGTCCTTTTAAAATTGCCGCAGGGAGAGAGTGTGGGTGTTCAATTAAGCGCCACATATGTTTAGCCAGAAGGGCGAGGTTAAAATCCTAAAAAATTTGGAATCCAATACCTCACGTATCCTGAAGGATATAAATCTTATCACATGCGATCCAATGAAGTCATCTACTATTTTGGTTTAAGCTCCAGCAGAAGTTTGATATTGCGCTCCTGAGTTTATCAATAATATTATGAGGGAGGAGAAAACATGACATAACATATGTCGGAATGGCTTAGGCAGCTGATTTGATCTGCACTTCCTTCCCTTTTTTCGAGAGTAAACTGGCAAACAGAGTGCAAAAACGATTATTGAGTCTATCTTGCACAAAGCATAATATTTTCTTTTTGATATGTATATTTTTTCATTGTGTACAAGGTATATGTCCATTCCTCCTTCATTTGTTATGCCAATTGATCTTTTGATCTCCTCGCGAGTATCACAATCAATTTTGCTACAGAAAAACAATGATTTTTCCGGGTTCAGTTGTTGACATGATGCCTCATCGGAAGATCAGAAGATCCACATCAATAAAATTATTTAATTTAAATTAAAAATAATTTTTCATTTTAATAGATCAACATCCTTAAAACTAATTAAGTGAATTAAATTCACAATTTTGATAAATAATAAGGTAGTATTTTGAGCGGCACATGTGGGCTAGTGGTGTTCTACCTCTGATGCCAATACTCACTTTTGTGGAGGTTAAGAGATCGACTCCACTCATCCCCATATGTGAGGAGTTCCTCCTAATGTGAGGAATATGGCTAATGGACCGGCCCGTTGTGGTCCAAAACCAGTTGACAAAATAAAAGAAATAAATTTATAGTAAAATATATATTTTTTAAGTATCAAATAAAATATGGATTGAAAAAGAATTTAGTTCTTTTCTAGAATTACCCCTATTTTAATTTTTTTTAAACTAAGAATTACTACATTGTTGATAAAACATAGTTGGATGATTCACCAATTGTGATGTAATAAACATAATATATCACCAGAAATACAAGGACATTCTTTTAACGCCCAGTAATTCATTCCATACTGAAACAGAGTATTGTATGGAAGTACAAACGAAACAAAGGGATACACAAAAGAAAAGAAAAAAACACACTAGGCATCCAGTAAAGGAGAAAAATAGCCCCTCACATAGATACGAGAGGGAGGGAGCATCAACACTGAGGTTGACAGAAGGCGCGTCTATAAGACCCGACAAGGGAAAAGTTACCCTGAATATGCATCTGTCTAGAGCATTGATCGAAGCCATCTTGGACCTTGTCACACAATATAAGATTGAGGATCATCTCTTATGACACTATGCGCAATAGCCAGACCTGGACATTATGGTAACAAGAAGTGTGGTGACAACTCGCTGAGGAGAAGGAATACAACAAATGGAAGACCCGGATTAAAAGATCAGAGAGCCCAGGAAATTTCTGAGGGTTGGTCAGGGCATAATGCACCATGGGAGAGCTTGTTTCAAAGAGCGTATGGGTAAACCTCATGGAGATTATAGGTTCAGATGCCCATATTAGCCCGCGGATATTTGCTTCCTGTGCAGACGAACAAGAGCAAGAACGTCGGCCATGCATAATTACAGTTCCGTTATTATCTCGGACTAGCCACGAAGCTCTCGAATTCCTTGATATTTTATTAGACCGGTATATTAGACCGGTTAGACTGGTTCTTTGGGTTAGTTAAATATAGCATCTTCCTCATTTGTATATTCTGCAAATTCTCTGGGATTCATTACGTGATTGGGGGAAAAGATTGATTCTCTCAAGCTCAGTACATATATGTGTAAACACCTTCGATATCAATACAAGAAACTCTTCTTCTCCTTTGATTCTCTTTATGGTATCAGAGCTTGACTCTTATCAAATCTGATAATTTTTTTCTTTCTTTTTGAATCTGACTGATCGCAATGGCTTCTGCGACATCGAACTCGACCACGAACGAGGTGAGAAAGACCATCTCTCCCTACGACTTGCACTCTGCCGATAACCCTGGAGCCGTCATCTCCCATCCGCTCTTCAAGGGAAACAATTACGACGAATGGGCATGTGGCATGAAAACAGCCTTGTCCTCGCGTAAGAAATTTGGGTTTCTCGACGGAACAATTTCGAAACCGGCAGACGATTCTCCCGACCTTGAAGACTGGTGGACGATTCAGGCACTTCTTGTGTCCTGGATCAAAATGACGATCGATCCTGTGCTGCGATCCAACATCTCCCACAGAGATGTAGCACAAGATCTGTGGGAACATCTCAAGAAACGATTTGCGGTGATGAACGGCCCGAGAATTCAGCAGCTAAAGTCCGACCTTGCTGGCTGCAAACAGAAGGGTCTTTCGATTGATGAGTATTATGGAAAACTGAACCGGATTTGGGACAGCCTTGCAAGCTATCGTCCTCTGCGAGTCTGCAAGTGTGGCAGATGTGTATGTGATCTGGGCGCAGCACAAGAAGCTGATCGAGAGGAAGATCGAGTTCATCAGTTTCTGTTCGGACTTGATGACCAGTTTCGTGTCATTCGCTCAAGCTTGGTTGCTCGGATCCCAATTCAGCCTCTCGAAGAGGTGTACAACATTGTGAGGCAGGAGGAAGATCTGCGATCCAATGGTGAAGAACGTCCTGAAGTAACAGCGTTTGTTGCACACGCAAAGCAGAGGTACCAAAGTGATGCCAAAGACAGAGGTATCTTGTGCAAACACTGCAACAGAGCTGGGCATCCCTCCGACAGCTGCTATGCTATCATAGGGTACCCTGAATGGTGGGGAGAACGCCCTAAAAGTCGCACCTTGAACGGGAAAGGGCGTGGTGGACAGAGCGCTGGGTCTGGTCCGAGTGGAAATCGCGGACGTGGAGCACCGACATACGCAAATCGAGTCCACATACCACATTCTGAGATTCATCAGACCAGCCAAGCCAACTACGTTGTTACGGACAGTGATCGTGATGGTGTTAATGGACTGAACGAATAGCAGTGGCGTGTGCTTAAGAGCATACTCAACGCAGGAAACGATGGAGGAACGTCTGAGAAACTGTCGGGTAAGTTCTCTACACCTCCTTGGATTATGGATACAGGAGCTTCACATCACTTAACCAGTAGATTTGAAGCATTGACTGATGTTCGAAAAATGGCACCTGTATTGATTATAATGGCTGATGGGAGGGAACAAGTATCTACTAAAGAAGGCTCTATTCGTCTTGGTCCAAATCTGATTTTGAAATCTGTTTATTATGTGGAAGAGCTGAAATCAGAACTGATATCTGTTGCACAGTTGATGGATGAGAATAGATGTGTTGTTCAGATGGCTGATCAGTTCCTTGTTGTTCAGGACCGCATTTCGAGGACGGTGATTGGAGCGGCTAAGAGAATTGGTGGCACCTTTCATTTTCGTGGGCTAGAGACTGCTGCTTCGGTCACAACTAAGGAGGTTGAGTCGTATGAGCTGTGGCACAAGAGGCTGGGTCATCCGTCTGCGAAAGTTGTTGGGTTGCTGCCCTCTGTTTCTATTTCTAGTTCTTCTACTTTTCTGAATTCAGCGTGTGATGTTTGTCTCCGCGCTAAGCAAACCCGTGATTCATTTCCTATAAGCATCAATAAAACTACGAAAATTTTCGACTTGATACATGCTGATCTCTGGGGTCCGTATAGAACTCCGTCTCATTCTGGAGCTCGTTATTTTTTGACCATCGTAGACGATTACTCAAGAGGTGTCTGGGTATTCCTGTTAAATGATAAGACAGAAGCTCCTGCGCATTTGCAAAATTTCTTTGCTCTTACTGAACGCCAATTCAACACCAAAGTTCGGGCCATTCGTAGCGACAATGGCTCGGAATTTGTATGTCTGAGCAATTACTTCACAACCAATGGAATTTTTCATGAGACATCGTGCGTCGGAACACCTCAGCAGAACGGCCGAGTCGAAAGAAAACATCGACACATATTGAATGTCGCCCGAGCATTGCGGTTTCAGGCCAATCTACCGATCCGATTCTGGGGAGAATGTGTTCTCACGGCTTGTTATCTGATCAACAGAACGCCGAGTTCTGTCCTGGATTTCCAGACACCGTATGAACGTTTGTATAACAAAGCTCCGCAGTATAGTCAGCTGCGAGTATTCGGAAGCTTGTGTTATGCGCATAATCAATTCCGAAGTGGTGACAAATTTGCTTCTCGCAGTCGTCGATGTGTGTTCATGGGTTATCCATATGGCAAGAAGGGCTGGCGCTTGTTCGACTTGGAAAAGGAAGAATTTTTTGTCTCAAGAGATGTGGTTTTCTCGGAATCCATATATCCTTACTCACCTGATTTTGATGTAACACTTGTTGATGATACAGATCAAGGACAGCCATTGTGGGCCCCAATTTCTGAAGGTGCAGTGTTCCATGACGATCATCGCACTGTTCGCCCCCTGAGACAAACCCCAACCACGATTGAAACAGGCTCCTCTACTCAGGTCTCGCCATCCCAAGTGGCAACACATGTACAACCTGTATCTCCCGATCAGTCTCAGCTGATACATAACGCCCCAGACATACCGATTGCTCCTGCTCCGCCAGCTATCTCTGCTCCAGAATCAGCGCCTGCAGAGCCTGAGGTTGAGCTACTGCTGGGTCGTGGCCACAGAAAGAAGACCAAACCAGTAACGTTTAAGAATTTTGTGGTCAACTCAGTAGACAGCAAAACGATTGAGGCAGACAACAAGGTATATTACCCAGTCTCTAATACTGATGACATTCATCGCTTCTCGGCCTCACACGTCGCCTATGTTACTGCGGTTCTGCATACTGTTGAACCAAGGTCGTATCGCGAGGCTGTGTCAAATGAATGTTGGAGAAAGTCGATGGGTTTGGAAATTGGTGCGCTCGAAGAAAATGATACATGGGACATTGTGGAGCTACCAAGAGGAAAGAAAGCAATCGGTTGCCAATGGGTCTTCAAAGTTAAATTCAACTCCGATGGCAGCATCGAGAGGCATAAATCTCGGCTTGTTGCTCTTGGGAACAAACAGGTCGCAGGAGAGGATTATGGAGAAACCTATGCTCCGGTGGCTAAAATGGGGACTGTTCGATTATTTCTTGACATTGCGGCTAAAAGAAACTGGGAAGTGCATCAAATGGACGTGCACAACGCATTCCTACATGGTGATTTGAAAGAAGAGGTTTATATGAGATTGCCGCCTGGTTTTCAATCCTCGAATAAGACACAGGTATGTCGTCTCAAGAAATCTTTGTATGGACTCAAACAGGCCCCGAGATGCTGGTTTGAGAAACTGTCTACGGCTCTTTTGAAATATGGCTTCACACAATCTCGTTCAGACTATTCTCTATTTACTGTGGAGAAATCTGGAATACGATTACATATCCTTGTGTATGTCGATGATCTCATTATCACCGGGAGCTGTCCGAAAGCCACCAAAGAATTCAAAGATTACTTTTCGTCTTGTTTTCATATGAAAGATCTCGGCTATCTCAAATACTTTCTTGGTATTGAGGTCGCTAGGAACGCATCAGGAATTTATCTATGTCAACGCAAGTACGCTCTCGACGTCATCTCTGAAACGAAACTCGCAGCCGCAAAACCTGCAGCTTTTCCCTTGGAGCAGAACCATGGATTGGCTCTTTCTACGTCTCCATTACTGTCTGATCCGACACGATATAGAAGACTGATTGGTCGTCTGATCTACTTGGTTGTGACAAGACCAGACATGGCTTTCACGGTTCATATATTGTCGCAATTTATGCAGACACCACGGCAAGATACTGGCTCGCTGCACTACGGGCATTACGTTATTTAAAGGCGGATCCAGGCCAAGGTATATTACTACGGTCTGAGGGAAATTTCCAGATAACCGGCTGGTGCGACTCGGATTGGGCGAGTTGTCCTCTCACGCGACGGTCTGTCACAGGGTATTTTATCCAGCTTGGTGATTCTCCAGTAGCATGGAAGACTAAGAAGCAAGACACGGTCAGTCGTTCGTCGTCGGAAGCTGAGTATAGGTCCATTGCTTTCCTAACACAAGAACTGATCTGGATGAAGCGTATGTTGAGGACTCTCGGTGTGTATCATGATCAGTCCATGAAGGTATATTGCGATAACAAGTCCGCTATCTACATCGCAACAAACCCGGTCTTCCATGAGCGAACAAAACATGTCGAGCTGGATCTCCACTTCGTGCGTGATGAGGTTGATACTGGCAACATCGAGCTCAATCATGTTCCGACACACTCACAGCTAGCAGACATTTTCACAAAACCGATTGGACGCGACGGATTTTATGATTTCAGAATCAAGTTGGGCATACGAAATCTGTATGCTCCCACTTGAGGGAGGGTATTAGACCGGTATATTAGACCGGTTAGACTGGTTCTTTGGGTTAGTTAAATATAGCATCTTCCTCATTTGTATATTCTGCAAATTCTCTGGGATTCATTACGTGATTGGGGGAAAAGATTGATTCTCTCAAGCTCAGTACATATATGTGTAAACACCTTCGATATCAATACAAGAAACTCTTCTTCTCCTTTGATTCTCTTTATATTTCATCCCAGACCACCCCAACATTGCATTTCAGACCGTTCTACGGAAGTTTGTGCCATGAAATATTCCTTGGAGGTATGGGAAATGAAGTATGGAAACAAGGAACATGGGATTTTTTCTCGCTAATTAGCCATAATCACATTTATCCAATCATTCAAATCCTCATTGGCCTTTGCTAGGATAGCTGCCGAATTTAACCTTGTGTTCACAAAAGCCAAAGAATTTCTCGCTTTCCACAAGTGCCACATGATCCATGGGGAAAGCAGGCGTTCTTTCTCTGATATGTTTTGTCTTTTAATCGTAGTCAGCATATGGTGAACATTTAAGAATACTGAGGAAGGAGACCAGCGGGGGTAATGGAATATTGGATAGCCTCCATGTTTCGAAATCTGTAGGACAGCTAACAGAACATGACATATCTTCTCAAGGGCAAGGGCTACGAAGTTACATGAAGGACAGCGAACATCCAAACTTATACCTCGGCTCAGCAGCCTTTCTTTTACAGCTAAAGCCCATGCTAGAGATTTCCATAGAAAATGCATAATCTTTGGAGTAGTCTTTGTTCTCCATACCTCTCTCCACAGTTTTTGTTCTCTGTCTAGTAGGTGTATGAGACATAAGCAGGGTTTCAATGAATCTGTACCCACTTTTAGACGTGTATACTCCATTCTTTTCCGCACACCAGTTCAGTTTGTCACTTCTTGAGGGTGAGATTTTCAGAGAGAGAATATGATTTACATCTGCCATAGTGAAACTTTGAAGCACACGAGTCACATTTCATTTTCCTGTTTGGGTGACAATGAAGTCAGACACTGAGTGAGAGAGATCAACCGGGTTGTAGCAAGGGGTTCGAGGGACCTCATCCATTATACAGTTATCCGACCACACTTTTATCTGTTCACCATCACCAATGCTCCAAGTTAGCCCCTATTTATGAAAATCTCTACCATAGATGATGCTCCGCCAAACATATGAGGGTCTGGTACCCACCCCACATTGTAGGAACGATGACCGCTTAAAGTATCTATGCTTTAGAACCTTCTCCAGCAAAGACTCCGAGTTACTGATGTTACGCCAAGCTTGTTTCTCTAAGAGAGCTTGATTGAAGTTGGCTATATCATGAAACCCTAGACCACCTTGATCCTTCGGTTTACATAATTTTTTCCAAGCTACCCAAGGAATCTTCTTCTTGGAATTCCCACTACTCCACCAAGTTCGATCATCGTACTAGTTAGCTTCGTACACATCTTTGGGGGGCTTTAAAAATGACATAGCATATACCGGGAGGGCGAGATCAACTGATTTCATCATAAGTTTATTTCCACCATGGAAAATGCTTTGTAAAACCAGCCATTCATACGACCGTGGATTTTTATTTCAAGAAGCTAAGGAGTTTTTGTTTTGAGCCAATAATTGATTGCAGGAGACCCAAATAAGAACCTTCTTTGCCTTCGACATTAATGTCCAGTGTATGTTTACTTGTAGACGATGTCGTCTGGGACCTTTGCTCCAAAGATGATGGAGGATTTGATAGTGTTAACCTCCTGTCCAGAAGCAGCCCCAAACATCCTTAACTAGTTGAAAATATGTCACCTCTTGCAGGTTAGCTTTGCACGTTAGGAGACTGTCATTGGCGAATAATAAATCATGGATAGTCGGGCAATTCTTCCCTAAATTAATGTCATTGAGATAACCATAGGCTTCCGAAACATTCACGCAATTCAGTGATGATTCATTAAGTACGACCGAGTATGTGACCGTGCTCACACATGCCATTATCCAATGGATCCAGGTGTGGTCAAAACCCACACTCTATTCTTACGCGAAGTATTACATTCCAAACCAATCCGCTTCTTTAATACGAGTTTCAGAACATTTATTGCAACCATAACAATACACCATCCATAGGACGATGAGTATACTCCGTGGTCTTCCAAAGGGTCGGAATTCCTATAATACCGTCCTTTTAAAACTCTCGCAAGGAGAGAGTGTGGGTGATCAATTAAGTGCTACATCTGTTTAGCCAAAAAGGCGAGGTTAAATCGTGAAAATATCGGAATCCAAGGCCTATTATATCCTAGAGATTACAAATTTTATCTCATGCGATCCAATGAAATTCTTTACTATTTTGTTTTGAACTTCACTAGAAGTTTGATATTGCCCTCATATTTACGAGGGAGGATAAAACATGACATAACATATGTCAGAACGGCCTAAACATCTGATTTGATTTGCACTACCTTTCTTTTGTTAAAGAGTAAATTTGCATACCAAGTACAAAGCCAATTATTGAGTCTTTTATTTTTTTGAACCGCGCTAATTATTGAATCTATCTTACACAAAACAGAATACTTTTTTATCTGCATATTTGTTCATGGAATCCAAAATACATGTTCATTCCTCCTTCATTAGTTATCTCAATCGATCTTTTGATCTCCCACTCAGTATCAGAATCAATTTTGTTATTGAACAAAATTGATGATGTTTCTAGGTTTTGTTGTTGGTCTGATGCATCATCGGAAGATTAAGAGATCCACATCATTACAAAATAGTTAATTTAAAATTAAAAATAAGTTTTTATGTTAATAAATCCACATCGTTAAAAATTAATTAAGTGAATAAAATTTACAATTTTGATAATAAAAAGGTAGTATTTCAAATTTATAATAAAATATATTCTTTTAAAGTATCAAATAGAAAATGGATTGAAAAAGGATTGAAAAAGGATTTAGTTCTATTTTAGAATTACCCTTATTTTAAAACTGGAAAAAAAAAATTGGAATTACTATTATGAATAAAACATAGTTGGATAATTCACCAATTGTCATAAAATACAAGGACTTAACTGCTAAATTCCCACTGTTTTAGATAAGGTTTCTCTAGCCCCATAAATTCAACATCACCATTTTCACGCAGTTCAATTTCAATTTTAATTCTCTATTTCTTATCCTGTGCTGTTTCACCATGTGCACTTTAGAAAAGCGCGGCGAAATCTTCCTCCTAACCCTAACCGGCGACAACGAGCACAGATTCCACCCCGACGCAATCGCTACAATCCTCTCGCTTCTCGATCAAGCCAAATCTCAATCCAAGCGTGGATCCGTACTCATCACCACCGGTCACGGAAAATTCTTCTCCAACGGATTCGATCTCGGATGGGCCCAATCCTCTGGATCCAAAACCGTCGCCACAGAACGGCTTCATCACATGGTCGAATCATTCAAACCGGTGGTTGCAGCACTCCTCGATCTCCCTATGCCGACGATCGCCGCCTTGAACGGTCACGCCGCCGCGGCGGGGCTGATGCTGGCACTGAGCCATGACTATGTTTTCATGAGGAAAGACCGTGGGGTTCTGTACATGAGCGAAGTGGACATCGGGCTTTCGATGCCGGACTACTTCGCGGCGATGGTAAGGTCTAAGATCGGGACAAGCGTGGCGAGGAGGGAGCTGTTGCTGAGCGGGAAGAAGATCAGAGGAGAAGAAGCGGTGGCTTTGGGGATCGTTGACTCGGCGGCGCATGATAGTGAGGAAGGAGTTGTGGAGGCTACTGTGCGCCTTGCGGAGAAACTGGCGGCGAAGAAATGGAACGGTGATGTTTATGCCTCCATCAGGAAGAGTTTGTATCCGGAGCTTTGTGGGATTCTCCGTTTAGAGGCAAAAGTTTTTGCAACACCGAAGCTCTAATGACATTTTTTTTAGAAAATCTTCAAACGAAAACAATTTTGTTTTTGGGAGAAGACAATGTTGAACTAAGAATATGATCACAAAATACAATAAAGATGTTCAATTCTGATTTTTCTTTTGTCGAAAAAGTTTCATCGATTTAAGCAGTACATATATGGTAAATCTATGCCCAATCTCGACACCGTGTCTTTGATAAACAAAACACATCTAAATTCTATTAGTAAGCATCTGAAATTACAACGTTTTAAGAAAAGCTTGACAACAGACTCCACTGATGTTATGTGTTCTCCATAGAAAGTGCTTTACTATCAAGACTGACTTGGCTAAATAAGGATGTGCCACTAAAAAGGTTGTCTTGTTTATTAGATAGCCCAACTTTACAAAATTAACGCCATCTTTAGCATATTTCCTTCCACATTGTGTAGTCATCTGCATTTCCTGGCTAGCTTCTTAATCAGCCTTTTTGCACAAAATCATTTAATATTTCTTGGTTCCGTTATTTAGTATTTTCACCAAACAAGCAATTGACGAGTATGGTTGGGTTCGTATGACAGGGTGTAAAGAATATTGTTTTGCTCTGAAATCGATGATCTTATTGATGTTCATGAGTTTACATTATATAGGTTAGCTTTAGCTTAACCTTCAAGTAAAAGATAATCATAAAAGGAATATTCCCAAATCTCGTATATTCTCCGATATCTTCCTAATACTTCCCCTCAAGATGGCGAGTGGAGACCACGAACTCCCATCTTGCGAAAAAGATATGAGAACTGAACTCGTCCAAGGGCCTTTATTAGTAGGTCGGCCATTTGTTCAGTGGTTCGTACATGAGCAGATATGAGCAGACCATCTTGAAATGCATCACGAATAATGTGGCAGTCATTCTTGATGTGTTTTGTCCGTTCATGAAACACCGGATTCCGGAGAATGTGTAGCGCAACTTTGTTGTCACAGAAGAAAGAAACTGGTTCCGGATGTGGAATATCGAACACAGGAACTAGTTGAAGAAGCCATTGTATCTCTGAGTATGTGTAAGACATAGCGCGATATTCAACTTCAGCTGATGATCGAGAAACAGTCTTTTGTTTCTTCGTCTTCCACGAAACAAGCGAGTCGCCCATGAGAACAACATATCCTGTCAATGATCGGCGAGTAACTGGGCATGCAGACCAATCGGAGTCACAATAGGCTTCGATGTGAAGATTCGGATTTGAGTTGAGGTAGATTCCCTGACCCAGAGTGTCTTTGAGATATCGAACGGCCAAAAACTGAGCTAGTAGGTGTAGGGCATAGCTCAAATCCGGTTGAGTTATCGCCAAATAAACCAGACGGCCCACAAGTCGTCGATAAGCAGCAGGGTTATCATAGAATTCGCCTTCATCTTTGCCCAAAATATGATTCTGTTCGACGGGAGTATCATACGGTCGTGCACCGATTAAGCCACATTCGGAGACAATGTCCAATGCATACTTACGTTAAGAGACGTAGATGCCTTCCTTTGATCGTGAGAAGTCATTACCACCGATAACGAGGTCATCAGCATAAACAAGAACGTAAACACAGGATGTACCTCGATGATAAGAGAACAGTGAATAGTCCTTCTTGTTTTGGACAAATCCGAATTGAAGTAACGAGTCCGAAAGCTTAGCGAACAAACACCTTGGAGCTTGTTTTAATCCATAAAGGGACTTCTTTAACCGACATACCTTGTGTTTATCAATAACATTATATCCTTGGGGTAGCTTCATGTATACTTCTTCCTCTAAATCGCCATGGAGAAAAGCATTATGAACGCCCATTTGATACAATTCCCAATTTCTCGCAGCAGCCACTTTTAAGAACACACGAACGGTTATCATTTTCTAACATGAGCAAATGTTTCATCATAGTTCGTTCCTTCTTCTTGTCGGTTTCCTAACACAACTAAACGAGCCTTATATTGTTCAAGGGAACCATCAGAATTCAGTTTGACTTTAAATACCCATTTGTTGCCGATCGCATGCTTGTTAGGCGGAAGATCAACAATGTCCCATGTATGCAAATCCTCAAGAGCTGTAATCTCAGCCTTAAATGCGTTTCTCCAATGATCGTGTTGCATTTCCTCTTTAAAGGAAGCAGGTTCATGATAGGCATCCACCGCATTTAAGTAAGCCTGTTGAGGTGGTGGTGACAAACGGTGAAGAGAAACAGAGTTTGAGAGAGGATAGACACACTTACTTGAGGACAATGAGAGGAGCGAAGCAGCAGTGCGAGGGGGTTTATCATTGATAACAACAGAGTGAAGAACATACGGTTTGAGCAATACCGATGGTTGTTTAACGTGATGTCCACGACCAATTCGTTCAATGACTTCTTCCTCTTCGTCGTTTACAACATTATCAACTGCTGTGTCGACCACATGTGAATTGTTGCCAGCATTCAACACTGTATCATCATCATCCGTGGTCACTATATGAGGTGCCTCAAACCGTTCCGGCGAGGAATTGTCATGGTCAGATGATGAAGTATCGTCTGCAAGTACCGGTGTTTCCCTAGATATGTCAGGCTCCCCCTCACTAAGAGCATCAGGTCCATCAGCTTCGACGTTAGGTGGAGAGACAGACGGAGCCAATGGTAGAGGAGGGGAGATCGACGAATCCGGTACATCAAATGCAGTATCGTCAGTCGGTGTAGGAGCAGCCTCAAAGGGGAAGACACTTTCATGGAAGTGTACGTCCCGAGATGTAAACAATTTCTCGGCCTTGAGATCGAACACCAACCAGCCCTTTTCCAAATGGATAACCGAGAAACACGCAACGCGAGCTTCGATCTTCGAACTTGTCACTAGAGCGAGGAGTACGAGTGACATAACAAAAACATCTGAAGGTACGGACACTGTCATAGGTGGGAGCACGCTGAAAGACAAGTTCGTATGGTGTCTTTCCCTTGAGTAGCAATGATGGTGTTCGATTAATAAGGAAGGCAGCAGCTTGGATGCTTTCTCCCCAAAACCGAGTCGGGAGGTGAGCTTGAAACAGCAAAGCTCGAGCCATATTAAGGAGGTGTCTGTGTTTCCTTTCGACATGACCATTCTGTTGGGGTGTGTATACGCATGAAGTTTGATGAGAGATCCCATTTTCAGCAAAGTAGGAACGAAGCGGAAGGAATTCAGTGCCATTATCAGTACGTATGGTCTGAATTCGCTTGCCAAATTGTCGATCAACCCATGCAACAAAATTCTTCATAGCAACTGAAGATTTCTCAAGGAGGAGATGTGTCCAGACTGCTCGTGAGTAGTCGTCTACAATTGTAAAAAAAAGTATGTAGAACCACATGTAGATTTTGTGCGATATGGCCCCCAAACATCACAATGAATCAAGCTAATTAAATCATATGCTTTATTAGAACTTTCTTGAAAAGAAACTCGAGATTGTTTTGCACGAGAACATACATCACAACACTCTCCAAAGCACTAATACTACTAGTAAAAAGACCAACATCCGAGAGTAAAGCGAGGACTTTAGAGGATGGATGACCCATTCTTCTATGCCACAACTCGCGATTATTCATTTTAGAAATCCTACTAACTTGTGGAAGAATTGCTCTAGTGAGATGAAAAACCCCATCGCGTGCTTCACCCGCTCCAATCAAAGTCCTCGAAGCTTGGTCCTGTATCAAACAAAACTCACGCGTGAATGTAACCGCACTTGCTATCTCACGAAGCAATTATGCGACTGAAATAAGTGTGATATGTAGATCAGGTGCATAGAAGACATTATGGAGTATCAATTTTCCACCAAGGTTAAGAGTTCCATGTTGTGTGGCCCATGTAATACCACCATTTGGAAGTTTGATCGGACAAGCATTTATATGACGAAGATCAGTCAACAAGTTAACCTCACCACTCATATGATGACTTGCCCCGGAATCAACAATTAAGTCGAAATTACTCTTTGTACAAAAAATAATGAGTTTTCGGTCTTACCAGAGAGTTTCTCATTGTTGTAATTCTTCTGATTTTCAATGAACGTTGCGAGATTACTCCATTAAGAGGGTGTATGAGATGGAATCCCTGCGGATGCTTCATGTCAGGTGGTCGCGGCATTAGCTTGAGGAGCAGAGGGTTGTGATCCTCTTCTTCCACGTCCACGTTGAGAGCCGCGTCCTCGACCTCCACCGTTTCTGCCTCCGCTTGATTGATCAGGCCACCAATCCGGGTACCCTACTATTTTGAAACACTGCTGCTTCTCATGACCAACTCGTCCACAGTGAGAGTAGAGAAGCGATTGTTTAGAGACTGAACTTGATGCAGCTGAGAATCCGACCGCAGTAGTCTGCTCTTGTGCGACTCGAGTAGCATTAAGGTGTCGCTCTTCTTGTACAATTTGTGAGTAGACTTGATCTAGGTTGAGATCCTTCAATCGTGTGAGCAGATTGGACCGAGTGGTTCCAAATCGCTGGCCGTCTAAAGCCATCAATAACTGGTGAATCCGTGTGACTTCTCTTTTCTTGTTAGACTCAATTATTGACGCACAAGATGGTTTATTGCAACAGCAGGTGAATCCTTTGTCTAGATCCGCCATATCATCCCAAAGAGTCATCAATTTTCCATAGTAATCTGCAACTGTTTGTCCATCTTGTTTGCACTTTTGGACGTCTTCGTGAAGCTGGTGTTCTCTTGTTCCATCGCTCACAGAAAAGCGATTTTTAATGCTTTTCCACATCACAGAGGCATCATCAACAATAGAGATAGAGGATCGGAGACGTTTTTCCACGCTTGAAAGAATCCATCCGATAATCAGTGAATTCACCATGTCCTAACGTTCTCCGTCATCTTCTGATTCAGTGGGTCGTGTCAGAGTTCCTTCAATGAACCCTAATTTTCTTTTGGTGCGGAGAGCATTAATTATGAGCTTCGACCATCGCTCATAGTTAGCTCCGTTAAACATTATTGGTGTCAATACTTGCCCGATGTTTTCTCCTTTTTGAATTGTATATGGCGACATTAATGGCGCCTCTTTCTTCTCTTCGCCTCCAGCCGTTGTTGGCGAGGTTAAGGTTTAATTTTTTTTTCTTTCGAGAGCAATTTTAGCACAGGCCAAAGGTTGGCTCTGATACCATGTAAAGAATATTGTTTTGCTCTGAAATCGATGATCTTATTGATGTTCATGAGTTTACATTATATAGGTTAGCTTTAGCTTAACCTTCAAGTAAAAGATAATCATAAAAGGAATATTCCCAAATCTCGTATATTCTCTGATATCTTCCTAATACAGGGTCTTCGTGAGGATTTGTCAGGATACAACCCGTTTCGAGTAAGCTTCTTCCAAATAGTAACGACTGCCAACCGTACGATGGTTCACTTCATTTATTAGCTTTCAGAATGTGCAATCTTTCATACTTGGTTTGCTGAGTTGCGCTTTGTTAAACTTGTGTAGATCTCTGAAGCTCTATTTCTTCTTGCTTAGATATCATCATTTTCTTCCATGCAACCGAAGCCATTCTATGTTTCTCTTGTTAGGTCCTCACCAAAACCGAGATATGATGCTATCTATCTAATATGTAATAGATGTCTTCTCAAAGTTGATGGGTAGGCCAGAAGCATTTCATAAACCTCAAAAATCATAGATAGTGCTATGCTATTCGTTTGATCGGCTTTGATGAAAAGTGAATCATTTGCAGCAAAGCAAATGAGAAATACTTGGTCCACCAATACTCTGTCTCAGAGGCTGAATTTCTAATTTTGCTTCTACTTTATGAAACAGAGAGCTAAGCACATCTGCACATAAAACGAATAGATATGTAAAAGAAAATCACCTTGTCTTATGCCTCTAGAGGATGTGATGTGTTGTTACCATTAAATAGTACTGAAAGTGTAACCGATCGAACACAAGTCATAATCCATTCAATCTATTTTTCACAAGAGCCCTTCTTAAGACCTCTTATATCAAAATTTCACTCGCTTTGATCATAAGCTTTTGCTAATATCGGTTTTTACCGCTTTGTAAAAAGTTTCGCGTTTCTTACTCAAAAAGAGTGGAATGCTTCGTGAGCTATTAAAGAATTATTAGTTATTAGCTACCCGGAATAAATGTTGTCTGATTCTCTAAGACAGCATTAGGAAGTATTCATTTTAGTCTCCACACTCTAATCTTATAGATGACCATGTAAATGTCGTTAGAAAGCGCTATCAGTTTGAAGTCCTTCATTGTATTTGGAGTGTCTATATTGGGTATGAGGCACAAGTTTATATAATTCAGTGTCTCAATAAGATTCCATGTTTTAAGGAAACCTCTCACTTCCTCCACTACTGTAGATGCCACTACATCCCAATATTGTTGATAAAAACAAGTTGTAAGTCCGTTCCGGACCTGGTTGTCTTTCTACTCCAATGAAAAACATACTTGTCTTAACTTATTCAGCTTAGATCAGACTTATGAGTTCATCCTCCAGAGCCGGAGTAATAACCGTATCAATATTACGTAAAACAGATTTCAGGTGCTCCAGACTAGAAGTGGAGAAAAGGTCTGTGAAGTAGCAATAAGCTTCTTGAGTAATTTCATTTGTTCAATGTATATCATACTCGTAACTATCTTTAATAATAGATAAATTCTTATTCATTTATCTTCTATTCCTCGAAAATGCATGATAGAAACGAATATTACGATTTCCACTTATAAGCCAACACACTTTACTTTTAAAACACCAAATATTCTTCTTCGTCCTTGTCATTTCTCATTTGGCTTAACTAGGAAAAAGGGACAAATTGTTGATACTGGTTCATCAACTGTTTCTGATACTGTAAGTAAGCAGCAGGAATGCAAGGGGCCTCCAGGTGAATCTGTTGTGACCGTGTCCACTGATGAGGCACCATTTATAATCCCCGACAGTCATCGATCCAAGGTGCTCAGACACTATTACATCCAACCATTTTGATGCCTTACAGCCAAATGACAGTGCAACAATGCAAACTGTGGATCCCATGATGGTCTCGGCGGAGGCTCAGACTGCCCAATGAGCTCCAAACTCCCCTTTAAGTGACAGTGGTCGAACCTCTGGAAAACACGGATTCTACTGCAATTGTTTCTCTTGCGGAAGCTTCTACAACTGCACCTCCCGCGGCAAGCCTCTCCATGTCCCCAACAGAAAGAAGGAAAGCTAAAAAGTGCAAGACCATATGTCAAAATTCTTATATTAAAGGTGATATTCTTCCTATTGAGTGGAAGAATACACATAACCATATATAATCAATATATCAAGAACCTTTTTTGGAACGTGCAGGGTATAAACGAGCCATAGAAGCATAGGCTATGCTGTATAGCCCACTATATAACTGGATCAATAGAAGGCCAGTAACTTTTGAGGGTGCTTCTTAAAACGCACGTGCAGGAAGTAAATAAGCTTAGTATATTATTAGTTTTGGGACAAAGATGGAATCTTTTGGATAACTATTAGTTTTCAGATTTAGGAAAAATATGGATCATCTACAAAGATCCTACAAGATTCCGGGTTCTATTTAAGGATCTTCAATCAATTACTTGTGAGGTCATATTGGAGAACGGTTCAGAGTTTGTCTTTATTACGGTACGATTGAATAGACATCGGTAGTTGCGTGATGTAACGGTAGGTTAATTTGTTTTTAATTTTATTTATTTGATTGAGTATTTTTGGATATTATAAATATAATAATAATGTTGCATGTATGAGTACAACCGCCGATCCATAGATGAATGATGTGATGTGAGTTCAGCTGTCTCAAACAAAGTTTAATTGATCTGTTGTCCTTTTTAAAAAATTGTAATACGGACTCGATTTAAACAAAAACACACGTTCATTCCAATTAAAAATAATTAATTATTGACACTTTCAATTAAATATAATTAACTCAAATCCACCTCATTCTACATCTTGATTGAAATTATAATCCAGTAAAAGAATTTGTCCGGTGGGCCATTATAGTCTTCATTTTTTCTAATATATAATTTTGCTACAACTTAAGTAAAACCAAAATATCAAGTGTTTTAGGGTTTTTTTATGTTTAGTCAAACCAACTTAATTGTGTCTTCTATTGTGCAGATGTTATGATGACAAATATGAATGGGTTATGGATTTATTATGAAGCTTATAGAATATCGAGTTGGATATTAGTGATCTTGTAAGCTTTTAAATATATACTATTAGACCACCATCTACTTGATCCTTTGTCCTTTGTTTATAACACCGTTTCTGTTTTGCCTCCAAATTCGATGCTAAAGTTCTCACTGGAAGCAGCCTCCGTCGATATGATCAACAATAATTTCTGCTTGCTTCAATTTAGTTACTGCAACAAATTTCCCTTGAAAATAAATAAATTATATATAGACATAATTATATATGAAAAGTTATTGACGATCAAAATTCATCCCATCTAAAATATGTCTATTACTATGTGAAATCAAATCATCAACTCGCACAAATACAATTGTTATAAAAATGATATTATGCATTTTAGGTTGAATCACTCGCTTTAATTTGTAGATTTTTCCATTTTACTATTGTTGTTTTAACTTTTCATAACTACGTACGCATCTATTTAACCCAACCCTAACGTTGTCTGCATACAGATCTTCACTCATCTCCCACACGCTTGCTTTTACCCTCCAATCTCCAATGGAATCAGAAACCCTAACCAACACGATTATGCCAAACCACATCGAGAACAAGACAGACTCGACAGAGTTCGTGAAGAATCAAGAACGATACCAAGCCCTAATCTCCACTTTTCCTCACGAGGAAGGCTGGGGACCTAAAAATCCCCTGATTGAATATGGTGGTTACTGGTGGCCACATTTTGTAATCGAAGGTTGTCTTCATGCACAAGAATTCTTTCAAGCCCGACCCACCGACTTCCTCATATGTAGCTACCCAAAGACAGGTACCACTTGGCTCAAAGCCCTAGCTTTCACCATCGCCAATCGATCACGCTTCGACGATTCCTCGAATCCTCTACTGAAGCGTAACCCTCACGAGTTTGTTCCTTTCATAGAGCTAGATTTTCCTTTCTTCCCTGAAGTAGATGTTCTCAACAACAAAGGAAACACTCTGTTTTCGACTCATATGCCACACGGGTTATTACCCGGTTCGGTACTGAAATCGGGTTGTAAGATGGTTTACATCTGGAGAGATCCAAAAGACACTTTCATCTCCCTTTGGACATTCATCAGCAAGAAAAGGTCAGAACTTGGCGAACCAGTTCCTCTCTACAGTCTTGACAAGTGTTTTGATATGTTTTGTCGAGGTCTGTCTGGGGGTGGTCCTTATCTTGACCATGTTTTGTCGTATTGGAAGGCTTACCAAGAGAATCCAGATGGGATTTTGTTCCTCAAGTATGAGACTATGAGATCTGATCCTTTGCCGTACGTAAAGAGATTGGCTGAGTTCATGGGTTATGGATTCACGGCTGAGGAAGAAGAGAAAGGTGTTGCTGACAATGTGGTGAAACTTTGCAGCTTCGAGACGTTGAAGAATCTTGATGCTAACAAAGGAGATAAGATGAGAGAGGATCGTGCTGCTCTTTATGAGAATAGTGCGTATTTCAGAAAAGGGAAGGTTGGAGATTGGGTGAATTATCTGACACCCGAGATGGCTGCTCATATCGATGGGATAATGGAAGATAAATTCAAGGATACCGGTTTGCTTGGGCTTGGTAAATGATGAGGTGGCATGGGATAATGGAAAATAAATTAAGTTTATCTTATTTCATAAGCATAAATAACTAGCATGATTCGCTCGTGCGAGCACAAACATTATTAACATACAAATTTATTAAAATTTTTTTATCAATTTAATTTAACAATAATAATATTATAAAAAAATCTATATCAAACTATTTGTAATTAAATGTGATACAAACATTATTACACAAAATCTCTTATTAAAACATTTAATAGTTTATTCTAAAATAAAATTAATAGCAAAAAATAAATTAGAATTATATACTTATACAACATGTAATACTATTAAAAATATTTCTCATTTATATATAAATTCAAAATTTATATATAAAATAAAAAATTCTATATAAATTGTATTACCTACAACAATCGTATTTATTAATATTTAAACATGTTCATAAATATTTTTATATTGATCATTTTACTTTTTATTTTTATTCAAAATTACATATATCTCATAAATAAAATTTTAAATAAAATATAAGTATATATGTATGAATATTTTAATTTGTAAAATATTTTATCGTTTATATTTATCCAAATTTAATTATAAATAATAATAATTTATTATATACACAATAGTCATAGTTATCAATATTAAAAACCCATAATTCAAAAATATTTTTCATATCTATCGTTTTTTTTATCCGGATGATGTATATCTCTAAAATAAAACTAATGTAATAAATACATAATTATAAATATAAACTAAGGTCAATATTGTAAAAAGCTTAATTTCATTAATGGTAATATAGTAATCAACCAATTTGAGAGTGAATATAAGACCAAAAGTACTTCTGATTTAATATAAATATAATGGGAGGTGATGCAACACATATTCACGTTACTGCTTCCTTCTTTTGTTGGGATTTTTTTTAGCTCATTTGAAGTTTCCTATTTCATTGGGATTTAGTTGCAGCTTTTCATTTCTTTTAAAATAAGTTGTACGTGAGATTGAGACTCACTTTTGACATTTGTTTAATCTCAAAGCAATTCAGCTCTCTTTCCCTTTTCGATTAACAATTTCATCAAACTTTTAATCTGCATTTGGTTTTATAACGCTTCTGCTACACCTCTTTCCCTTTGTTCGGCATTCAAAGAATCAATGAGCATTTGGTTTTATAACGCTTCTGCTACACCTCTTTGGTATCAGAGAAAAATATCTTATTGATTTCATTTTCAATCATGCCGTCGCGTCGGAACCGTGGGGATGACTAGATGAACGATTGGGGTTAGTTGAGGCAAACGCTGTTAGCCCGACAATCCATGATTCGATTCAGGAGCTTCCGGAAGTGCTTCTGCAACAACATGGTCAGTCTCGTCGTCGTCTTCCGAGTTGCTCACGTCACATCAACTGACCAACTAGTCGATGCTCTAACCAAACTTTTTCCTCGCGCCAAGTTCCTACTGTTGTGTGTCAAAATTGGTCTTGTTTCACGCCCTCCATCTTGAAAGGGCGTGTTAAAGTAATTAGATATTATTTGATACTTAGCCTAAATATTGTGTAATCACTACTATCTTTTTCTAGGTTTTTAGCTTCTGTATATATGTTTTTCGC
Organism: Orychophragmus violaceus; assembly: GCA_030180135.1. Classification (NCBI taxonomy): domain Eukaryota; kingdom Viridiplantae; phylum Streptophyta; class Magnoliopsida; order Brassicales; family Brassicaceae; genus Orychophragmus; species Orychophragmus violaceus. The sequence continues at coordinate 84,479,873 of CM058233.1, read as the reverse complement.
TATAAGTTTCGTTATTAGAGGGACACAAATTTTAAAAACAAAGCAAAGATAATACAAATATTAAGACCAGCTATCCGATAGTGGTGCTGTACACGTCTGCGTTTTTTTCCCATTGACGGCATCCTTGGAGCTTGGTTGTTTCTCTTTGTTGTTTGTGGGCGATGCTTCGAGGAGCCCGAGTTCCGTTTGAAGCTTGTGCAGAAGCATGCATATCTTCTTTTGTTCATGTGTTGCTTTAGTTTCCCTGCAGGAGAAGGTGTTTTGGTTATTTACCAAACGTGTAGTAAACGCTTGAGTACATTATTTTATGAGGTGTTAATGAATTAAGTATTTTAATGGAATTGAATGCATTTTAAATTCAGAATGAAATCACCTGATGATTCGGTATTTGTAATTTAAAATCCATTAAAAACAAGTGTTATTCAATATCAATGTGATTATGATAGATTTCAGTTATTATAGATTTTGATGTATTCTTTTGTGTAAAATATGAGTAAACAAATCTGAGAGTTTTCTGATGTATTCTTTTGTCTAATTCAAATAAAGCTTCATTCTCCTATTTATCTCTCTTCGACATCCATAGACGGCATACTCAATTGAAAGAGAAATCTATAGTCTTAAAGGAGAAGTCGAAGTGCACTCATCCTGTTCGTATCACCCTTATCGCTTATGGACGATATTGTTTCTCTTTTCATTTGTATTCCTGAATTTATTCGATTGTGTTTAGGGCTTGGATATGAGTATTTACATTGAATCTACTCAAGAGGAATCAATTCGATCGTGGAAGGTAGTTTCCAATTTTTACTTTGATTTGATTCGGATTCAAGATTTGATTGAGAAATATTCAGAAGCTGTATAACAGTCACTGAGATGGGGCTTTCTCTTTTGTGGTTTTGTGAACATTTCATACATCTTAATTTGTTTTTCTTGTTTTTGTTTGTATTGACATTATTGGGATGACAAGTACGTACCTTGAGACAACTCGATTACCTCGTCACCTCCACAAACGGGCTGTAAATTACTGTTTGGTATGTCGTGGGTGAGAAGGTCATTTATACTGACGGGAATCGGATCAGCTGAAAGTGTTTGGAAGTGGAGAGGTCGGGAAATTGAAGGACGGTGAGAGGGAAGGTTGAACGCAGGATGGGAAGCTGAAGCGGAGAATCTGTGATTAATTGAAGGTGGTTACATTTGGGCGTCAAGAAGTCTTCAGGGTTACGGCGCTTGAAAAATGTAGACGAAGGCTGGAGTAAAAACTGGCCTGTTAATATGTGTTATAGGGTTGTCTTAAGCAGGTCATTGATTATTTACCCATTAGTAATATTTCGAAAGCCCAAACATTTTTACAAATCTTATATATAATGGCAGTCTCTATGGAGAGAGAGGTCTGCCATTATATATAAGATTCAGCTAAGATACAATTGTATCATTAGACCCCTCATCAACCCTAGTATAAGATATTTGATTTTTTTTTGGGGCCGAGTTTGTCGGTACTCTTTTCTTCCATTGGGCAATCAAATACCAACAACTACTTTTATGTTTTTAGGTGGAGACATTAAGAGATTCAAAGCTTCCTGTCTAGATAGTGAAGACACAACAAGTCTCTGTGTCAGTCAAGGCGTGATACACAATGTGCTACAACGAATAGATCGAGATAAATAATGATATGGAGCTAAGGATTCGAAATTTGTGGAAGATGGAGCTGAAAAAGACAAGCCAAAGAGTATATATGAGCTGGAATAATATATTAGAAATATGTTGAGTCTTAAAGGAGTTTCCATATTATTCGAAGAAGATTTAGGAAAATAGGTCCTAAAAACATGATTTTATCAGATTGTAAAGGTTGACTAGGATTAGCCACGACCTATTGGGTACAAATAAGGTTGTTTAAGCATTGTATATGCTTAACAAAAAAGGGAGAGAGATTGCAATTGGTAACAATTTGGGTTTTCTTGTAAGGGGAATCAAACTTGAATGCTAAGGGTGAATCTGAGTGGTTTTGAGATCAAGTGTATATCAAAAAGCAAGAGAGACAAGATTGTTAAGGTGAAATGTGTAAGTTTGCTTTGCAATAAAAAGTCTTATGAAAAAACCCTCGTGTTACTTTGTGTTCTAGTTCATGTATCTAGTAGTTCTTGCGCTTTCAATTGGTATCAGAGCAGGCGCTTGTGGGTATTGCAAACAGGTCAGATCCTGTGTAAAAGATGGAGAACTACTCATTAGATATTTTGAATGAACGGAACTATGGTTGTTGGAAGTCAAGGTTGAAATCGATCATTAAAGGCATAAATGCTTGTGCTTGGAGAGCTGTTGCATTCAGGTGGAAGGAGACAAAAACCAAAACTCAATCATGAGATGAAATTACTAAGCCAGAAGAGGAATGGACGGAGGATGAAAGAAGACAGTCAAAATTCAACGCTAGGGCACTCACAGCTATTCATGAAAGTGTATCAAAGATGCAATTTGAGTTGATTCAAGGATGTAATAGTGCAAAGGAAGCATGGGTGTTCTGCAAATACACTCAAGATACACTGAGAAGGTACAAAGTTCAAGAAAAGATTCATTGGCTTTTAGATTCGAAAATCTTAAGATAGATGAATATGAGTCAATTTCTGAGTATAGCTCAAAAATCTGCTCCCTAGCTCAGGAGGCTTTGACTCTTGGAAAGAAATACAAGGATAAGAAGTTAGTCAAGAAGCCGTTGAGCGGTTTACCTCAGATATTTCATGTAATAAAGACTGTGATGGAAGTTTTACTTGACACAAATAATATGACTTTTGATGAGTTAGTTGAAGGTTACAAGTTCATGAATTGGGGTTACCATTTATTGTATCAGACGACTGTGGGATCGATGCCAACTCAGTTAGTGACAATGGAGAGAACGTGGGATCCTATAAAATAGAAGATCTTCTGGATATTGTGGAGAAGAAAGTCGAAGAAGTTCTGATGAGAAAAAGAAGAATCAAGTGTGATACTTTCAAAGGAGATGACAACACCAAATCTAAGGGTGCTAAGTTAAAAGGGAGGAATAAGGATGTTTTTAACCATTCCAACAATGAAGAGTCAGAAAGAGAGACACATAAAGAAGGATCAACTAAAGTCACATCTGACTCTGTTGTCGCACATTCGGATGATACAGACGCTAGCTCAACGAGTAGCTCAAGACGTGAAGATTATGATCTTCAATATGAGGATCTTCTGGAAATCTGCAAAGCTCTAGTAGAAGAGAGGAAGAGATGGAAAATCAAGGTTGAAAAGCTTGAAGAAGAACTTGATTGTGAGAAGAAGCGCTCAAAGGATTTAGAGAATGCATTGAACAATAACAAGAATAGTATGAGAAGAAAGGAGAACACTCACATGAATCGCAGAAGAAACATATCAGGACCTGGAGCAACTCAGAAATCTACTGCAAAAGAAGTGATAACAGCAACTGAATCTGAGGAACGCTTGCTAACAAAGGCAAACACAGAAACTGTAACAAACACTGCTACAGGTGGTAGAACACGATCTGGATCAGGAAAAAATGTCAAGAAAAAGATCAAAAATCATTCACATACAGAGTGCAGAGCAAATATAGTTGATACACGTGGTGATGCAACAAGAGTTGAGACAAACAGAAGAAGTAAAAGATCATATTGGCGCCGATCTACTCAATGTTATTATTGTGGTAAATTTGGTCATATCAAAGCACATTGCTATAGATTTCTACATCATACATATCAAATTTGGAGGAGAATTTGATATGTTTCCAACTATGTGATGTTCAGAAAGGCGTGGATGAAGAAACCTAAATTTTATGGTGAATATTCAAGGCATGTGGGAAAAATTCAAGGAATGATCAAGAAGGAGAACCACATAAGAGATATCAATTCAGGTCAGTGGAAGAATCGATCAGTACATAGATACTGATCTGAGTGAAGTCGTCAACATACAAGAATACAAAAATGGGAGAAAAGAAAGAAACTTGTCTATTTTGACGACTGTTTCAGGTTTTGTGCTAAAGGATGTAGTAGATTCAACAATAACATGGAAACCGAGTTATTTTGAAGAGAACGTCAGTTGTGGTATGTTTTTTGCTGGGAATGTCCTGAAATCTATTGTACTTACTCTAAGTGAAAGTCTTATTGTCGAGATGAGACAATCATATGACACTAGGTAGTCATAATGCTTTGCTAGAAGCCACTTATGATCAATGAGTTTAGAACTCATTGCTAGTGTTATATGATCCTACAGGGTCACACACCTAAGCAAACTGGACGTAGTTTATGAGGTTGATGATTAATGTAATGATCTGGTGAATGCATATTTGATATGCATTCGATACCAATTTTCTGGGGCAGTGTCGATCGACACATATAGTGTGTCGGTCGACACAACTCGCGAATTGCCAGATTAAAATCGGTTTAATCGTTGGCTAATTCGGTTGTGGTTTAAGTCAACATATATAAGATATATGGTCGACCTAAACACTAACTTAACCTAATACACAGCCACCAGAACTAGAAAAGAAACCTCTCAAGAGATTGGATCTCTATAGGCACTAGCATCCCTCCTGTTCAATTTGTGTGCGTGTGGATACCAGTAGAGGCACAGCGTTTGAGGTGCTTCGTGATCTCGATTATCTGCAAATCTTTCGCTGCTAATTACCAGGTAAATCTGAGATCTGATAGATTCAATTACATGAACCTTAGATCCTAGGCTTGGAATTTATACCTAGGGTTGCTAATCCTGATTAGAACTGCTAGAAATTCCTTCAGTGGTATCAGAGCCTTAGGGTTCTATTGAATCAGTAGCATGATGATTAGATTAGTTGAATCTAGATTTCTGTATAATTGATACAAGCATGCTAAAACTCGTTTTGATCAAAGTAACCTAGTTTAGGGTTTTTGTTCAAAAACGTTTTAGGGTTTTCGCATGGTGTCGATCGATGCCAATCCGGCGTCGATCGACACAGGGCGAAAACACGAATAAAACTTAGGTTTCGCCTAGTGTCGATCGACACAAGATTTGTGTCGGTCGACACAAACCTCTCGAGATTGATGAATCGGTTCAATTGGATTGGACCGGTTATCAAGCTTGGTTTATAATGGTTGAACACTGTGAATGGTTTAATTGCGATTGGTTTGATTAGGTTGGTATCGACTGATGCTAGTGTAGCATCGATCGACACTGACCGGTATTCAAAACCGGATCAATTGGATTGATCAATTATCGCGGATTGTTTTGGTTATTCTACATCGATCGATACTAAAGTAGTGTCGGTCGACATCAGATTCGATGGTTTGGGTTATGGAACCTGAAATCACATAACCAAAGCAAGATAAATCAATTAATTAGAAGAATTAAAACATAATAAACTGAACGTTTTAAATGGTTCTGTTCCTCAATCAAATATCAAGTGATACTTGATGTCTTTCCAATCTTGTCAACTGTCAAGACCCATTTAATACTGCGATAGACTTGCAATGCAAGATGTCCACAATTTCATGAGTAAGACAGAGGTAATCGTGTTGATGGATTTGCAGTGCAAGACATCGACAATTACATGACTTAAGAGATTGGTTTACTTGACTGGGCCATCAAAACCGTTTTGGGCTCAGAGACATCAGGTGGATTGGACATAAGATGTCAATCCACAACCAAGAGTTATACTGGATATAACTAGCAAGGTTGTTGCTTACCTAGATAGCTAAAATTTGGGTGATAGCCAGTGGCTCACTCAAGTTTAGTGAAGTATGGGTCTTGGATCATTATATTCATTTGAGGAAACAATTGTTTGAATATAATGCGAGTTTTCTTAATTGTTAAGACTTCTCATTTCTTGAACATCATAACTAAACCTCCCTTGTTTTTCAGCTATGTCTAGCACAAACCATCGTAACAATTTCTCCCTGCGATCCGTCCTTGAGAAGGACAAGTTAAATGGATCAAACTTTCTTGAATGGTATCGGAACTTGAGAATTGTTCTCAAACAGGAGAAAAAGGACTATGTCCTTGAGAAAGTTCTCCCCAAGAAGTACCGAGCCAATGCCTGGCAGTCAGATAAGGATGCTTGGGATAAGCATTCTAATGATGCGGTGGATGTGAGTTGTCTCATGTTGGCTACCATGAACTCGGAATTGCAGAAGCAATATGAGTACGTGGAGTCGCCAATACAGATGATCACTGGCCTGAAAAGTATGTTTTAGGAGCAGGCACGAACTCAGAGATACCAGACGGTTAGGTCTCTGATTGAGTGCAAGCTACCAAAGGGCGAACCAGTTAGTCCTCATGTCATTAAGATGATGGGTTATATAGATAACCTGGAGAAACTGGATTGTCCCATTAGCCAAGAGTTGGCTACTGACATCATTCTGCAGTCACTGCAGTCAAGCTATGATCAATTTGTTATGAACTATAACATGAACAACTTGACGAAGACGTTGACTGAATTGCATGGGATGCTTAAGACTGTTGAACCTAACATCAAGAAGGACACCCTAAATGTCCTTATGGTACAAAAGGGTAAAAAGTTTAAGAAACTTGGTAAGAACAAAGGTGATGGCAAGACGAGCTCGATTGTGAATCAAAGCGAGTCTGGCCATGCTCCTAAGGTTAAGACCAGTCCTTCTGAAGATGTTAAGTGTCGTTATTGTAATGGTTATGGGCATTTGAAAAGAAACTGCAATAAATTCTTGGAAGATTATGAGAAGCTGAAAAAGACGTACGAGACTTCTTCTTCAGGTATTATGTTATGGAAGTAAATGTTACTTCTTATAGTCCTACTTATTTGGTATTTGATACCAGCTGTGGTACTCATATTTTGTGAAAATGTGCAGGGCCTGAGCAAAAGTAGGACTATGGAGAAAGGACAAGTGGATCTATGCATGGAAAATGGAGCAAGAGTTGCTGCATTAGCCGTAGGAGTATTTTATTTGTTTTCTTTTATGGCATGTTTTGAACTTAAAACTGCTACTATGTACCTGCTATGAGCAGAAAGATTATTCCTATTCCTTGTTTGGATATAGAAGGATATCAATTTTCAAATTAAGAATAAGTGTTATTCATTTGATTACAATGATATATTTTATAGTAGCAATCCATTAGAGAATGGACTTTGTGTTCTAAACCAGAATGTGCCTAACTATAACATTAATACCAAGAGATTCAAGTCAAATGATACAGATCAAACTTCTCTCTGTCATTGTCGTTTTGGGCCACATAAATGAGAAATAGATTCAGAAGCTTCATAGTGATGGGCTTTTGGGCTTATCTGATTATGAATCATAATGAGTAAACTGAATCTTGTTTATTGGGTAAAATGACGAAGGCTCCTTTCAACAAAGATAGTATCGATCGACACAAACGGTGCGTCGGTCGATACAGGTTGCGAACGAACAAAATGAAAGGGCCAGAGGCTTATTGGGCTTTATACATACGGATGTATATGGGCCGATGAACTCTAGTGCTAGAGGAAAATTTCAGTACTTCATTACCTTTACTGATATTTTCAGTAGGTGCGGTTATGTCTTATTTATAAGACATAAGTCAGAATCTTGGAAAGGTTCAAAGAGTTCCAAAAATGAAGTACATAATCAATTTGGCAAAGGTATTAAAACTCTACGATGAGATCATGGAGGTGAATACTTAAGTCAAGAATTTAGTGATCATCTGAGAGATTGTGAAAGTGTTTCACAATTCACTCCTCCTAAATCGGACTTTATTAGATATGGTTCGATCAATGATGAGTCACTTAGATCTTCCATTATCCTTCTAAGAATACGCTCTAGAAACGTCTGAGTTTACATTAAATAGAGTTCCATCAAAATCAGTTACAGAGATACCACATGAGATGTGGAATGGAAATGTTTCTGATTTATCCATCATGGAGATTTGGAGTTGCGAGACTTATATAAAACGTTTAATCTCTGATAAGCTCACACCCAAATCCGGTAAGTGCTACTTCATTGGTTGTCCTAACGAAACCAAGGCATGTTGCTTTTACAACCAGTTCGAGAACAAACTGTTTGTTGCTCGGACCATGTTTTCTTGAGAAAGATTTTCTTTCCAAAAAGAACAGTGGGAGTAAAGTACAAACTTGAAGAAATTCGAAAATCACAGGAGACTGCTCAACCTGATGAGGAAGAGCAGTAGTTGGATCTACAAAGAGTTGTAGAACGTGCACCTGTGATGCCTAAAGTTTATAAAGGATCTGGTGAATGTATATTCGATATACATTTAAATGGCGAGTTTCTGAAGAAGTGTCGATCGACACAAAAGTTGCATCGATCGACACAGACCGTGAACTAAAATATTGATTTTGGTTTATGATTTAATTAACTACGGTTTGAATCTTGGTTAATTAGATCGTGGTAAAAGTATACATATGAGATATGTGTGCGACTTTTACACAAAACTGAAACTCGCAGATCCGAAAGGATCCGTCACGAACCCGAGAAATGTGGATTTCTCGTAACCAATTGCCGTGATCTACTGATCATTGAAAGTGACGGGCCTGCGAATTTTGAAGAAGCAATGATGGGCCTTGACTCCGAAAATGGCTGAAAGCCGCTGAATCCGAAATGGGATCCATGTCACAGATCCAAGTGTGAACTTTGGTCGATTTACCCATTGAGTGTAAATAGATTTTCAAAAGGAAACTGATGTGAATGGTGATATCCAAAGCTGGATTGGTGGAAAAGGTTTCAAGCAAATTCATAGTGTTGAGTATGAAAGAAACCTATTCCCAGTCAACATGCTTAAAGTCCATTCAGATTCTCCTAGCAACCGCCACTCATAATGGTTATGAGATCTGGCAGATGGATGTGAAAACAGTTTTCCTTAATGGAATTCTGAAAAAGGATGTGTACATGACACAACCTGAAGTTTTCATTGATCCTAATGAAGCTAGGAAGATATGCAAGCTTCGCCGATCCATTTATGGATTGGAGCAAGCATCTCGGAGTTGGAATCTTCGTTTTGGTGAAGCAGTCAAAAGGTTTGACTTCGTCATGAATGAAGAGGAACCATGTGTTTACAAGAGGACTAGTGGGAGCGCAATTGCATTTCTAGTATTGTATGTTGATAACATACTACTTCTCGGAAAAGAAGTTCCATCGTTTCAGTCTGTTAAGACCTGACTCGAAAGTTGTTTTTCGATAAAATTATGGGAGAAACCGTATACATTCTTGGAATAAGAATCTATACTTATACTGATTGGATAAGCTAATTGGATTGTGTCAAGATACTTATGGTGATAAGGCCTTGCACAGGTCCAGTATGCAGGATTCCAAGAAGGGCTTCGTGCAAATGACTCTTGGTATTACTCTTAGCAAGACGCAGTGTCCTTCGACACACGCTGAGAAAGAGCGAATGAGGGTCAGGCTACTGCTAAAGGTATTAGATGTCTTAAGATGTGATCTTAATTTTAGTGGGAGTTGTTGTTGTTAATTTTAGTTATGATATGATGTTCGTATAAACATAATTTGATTATGTTATTGAAATCTGACATCTGTATTATTTAATAATGGTTATTAAAAAATAGTCCCAAAGTAATTTATGACATTTTATAGGTCATCAAGTATGTGACTTGATCATGAAACCCTATAAGTGATAAATGACATAAATTAAGTTGGTCCCTAGTCAAGGTTGTTAAAGTGGGACATTAACAACCGCGTGAGATTAGTATGTGAGGTGACTGATGACTAAGTTTCATGGAGTCATTAATAAGAGTATTAAAGTCAATCACATAGATATGTGTTGGAGAACACAAGATCGGACATGACCCACTGATGATAACTCTACGGGATAGTTATATAAGTGTCATGAGAGTTTTCATTACGACTATAGAGTATAGTCCTTAGACCTGAGTTCATCATGTTTTCTTACATATGAATTGGTCCGCTTTAACCTTGTCAAACGTCAGCCGTAACTGGTGACTATAAAGGCATTGATTGGGCGTATCATGAAGTGTGTGAAGAAACAGGGATGGAACAAGATGGGATTTGTCCCTCCTATATAACAGGAGATAAATATCTCAGGGCCCATCGAAGATTGATACTGAGAAATGTGTGGCCACACTCAAACGAGGTGATTGTCAGTCGTTTGTCTTATCAGTATAAATCGGAGTTCGATGAACATGATCTTGGCTAAATAAGGGTGACACAGATCTTGCCTTATGCCATATCGAGATATAGTGACGAAGGGATTAAAGGAATAGATGATTCCAGTACAAGTGGGAGATTGTTGGGAATGTCCTGAAATCTATTGTACTTACTCTAAGTGAAAGTCGTATTGTCGAGATGAGACAATCATATGACACTAGGTAGTCATAATGCTTTGCTAGAAGCCACTTATGATCAATGAGTTTAGAACTCATTGCTAGTGTTATATGATCCTAAAGGGTCACACACCTAAGCAAACTGGACGTAGTTTATGAGGTTGATCATTAATGTAATGATCTGGTGAATGCATATTTGATATGCATTCGATACCAATTTTCTGGGGCAGTGTCGATCGACACATATAGTGTGTCGGTCGACACAACTCGCGAATTGCCAGATTAAAATCGGTTTAATCGTTGGCTAATTCGGTTGTGGTTTAAGTCAACATATATAAGATATATGGTCGACCTAAACACTAACTTAACCTAATACACAGCCACCAGAACTAGAAAAGAAACCTCTCAAGAGATTGGATCTCTATAGGCACTAGCATCCCTCCTGTTCAGTTTGTGTGCGTGTGGATACCAGTAGAGTGTTGGGATTATGTCCTGAAATCACATTGTACTCACTCTAGAGATAGTTATATTGTCGAGATCGGACAATTCATGTGATACTGGGTAGTCATAATATTTTGCTAGAAACCGCTTATGACAAATGAGTTGTAACTCATTTCCAGTATCGTGTGAACCTACAGGGTCACACACCTAAGCAAGTTGGACATAGTTCATAAGGGATTGATCATTGGCATATGGTCTGGTCGATGTGTATCCAATACACATCGAATATGAGTTTTAATGAGGTGTGTCGATCGACACCATTGGGTGCGTCGGTCGACACAAGACGTGTGTCGATCGACACCACAAAGTGTGTCGGTCGACACAAGGCCGAAACCGAGACTGATGTTTCGGTTTATGTTGAGGTCTGTATATAAGTGATTTTATACATTCGACCTAGATATAGACGTGCGCCGCCCAGACAGTGTTTTCTCAGAGAAAAAACACAGAAACCTCCACAAACTTAGTTCCCAGAAGATCCGAGCACCGGTACTAGCATCCCGGCAGATTCCAGCTTGTGTGCGTGTGGACTACAGTAGAGGCGCAACATCTGAGGCGCTCCAGAGATCTCGTTTATCTGACTCTATTCCGCTGCCAATCTCCAGGTAAACACGAGATCAGATCCATGATTCAATTAACTAGACCCTAGATCCTAGGCTATCTGGAACATGACAGCAATTCTGAATCTTATAGAATTGGCTCGAGGTTCCTACAGTGGTATCAGAGCCTTATGGTTTTATCATTGAATCAAACCTGTTTAATCGAATTTGATGATTTAGATTCGCAAACTAGGTTGTTTGGTTAGAACAGGTTAGATCGCTTTCGATCAAAATCGAGTCTGTGTTTTCGCACAGTGTCGATCGACACACTGGGTGTGTCGGTCGACACAAAGTGGCGAATTCGACAGAATCGGCGGCTAGGGTTTTTCGCGAAGAAAAAACGAAAGCCTACTGTGTCGATCGACACAGGTTTAGTGTCGGTCGACACAGAACAGATTCGGTCCAGTGTCGATCGACACAGTTTAGTGTCGGTCGATACATACCTAGCGAATGGTTAATCGGTTCAATTGGATTGGACCGGTTATCATGCTTGGTTAAGACCGAACAGATCGGTTTAAATTGGATGAATTGGTTCAATTGGATTGAACTGATTATCTCAATTAGAATAAACCGATTGCTTAAAATCAGTTTGATTGGATAAATCGGTTCAATCGAATTGGACCGGTCATCGCAATCAGTTGAAACTGGTTAAAACGGTTTATAAATTGGATAAATTGATTCAATTGGATTGAACCAATTATCGCAATTAGTATAAACCGATTTGAATGGTTAAGATCAGTTTGATCTGATAAGTCGGTTCAATTGAATTGGACCGGTTATCAAAACTGTCTTCGGTTTAGGTCTATGTCGACCGTCACACGGGTTGTGTCGATCGACATGACCGGTTCGATGAACCGGGTTAATTGGATTAACCGGTTGTTGAAGTCCGGTTTTGTTTGGTGGTGTCGATCAACAGACATAGTCTGCGTCGATCGATACAATGCTCGAAATTCTGGTTATTGAACCTTGAATTTGCAGAAACCAAACTCGACCTAAACCTTGATCAAAGCTTAGCTTCAATATGGTCAACTGTCAAGACTCGTTTTGTTGTGTGATGGTCTAGCCAAGAGCTTGGTGTCCACAATTACGTGAGTAAGGCAGGTAGTTATGTTGATGGATTTGCAGTGCTAAACATCAACAATTACAAGACCTAAGAGATTGATTTGCTAAACTTTTGGGTTTAGTTTCCTCAACTAAATATCAAGTAACCTTGATGTCTTGCCCAATCTTGTCTACTGTCAAGACTCGTGTCGTTTGTTGGATAGTCTTGGAGTCCTTGGTATCCACTGCAACATGAGTAAGGCAGGTGGTCATTGACAGACTTGCAGTGCGACTGTCAGTGATCACAAGACAGAAGAGATTGGTTTTACTTGACTGGGCTATCAGAAGTTTTGGGCCCAGAGACGTCAGAGTAGATGAGACATGGATTGTCTTATCTGCGACCAAGAGTTGTACTGGGTACAATTAGCAATTATTTGCTTACCTAGATAACTAAAGTTTGGATGATGGCGAGTCGCCCACTCAGATTTTGGTGAAGTATGGATCTTGGATCATTATATTCATAGAGGAAACATTGTTTGAATATAATGCGAGTTTTCTTATTAGATAAGATTTCTCATCATATACGTAACTAAATCTTTGTTTTTCTTGGATTTCAGCTTATGTCTATGACTACTTTCTCATTGCGATCCGTCCTTGAGAAGGACAAGTTAAATGGATCGAATTTTCTGGATTGGTATCGGAATTTGAGATTTATTCTCAAGAAGGAGAGTAAGGACTATGTCCTTGAGAAAGCTCTTCCAGAAAAGCTTGGGGCCAATCGCTCGAATGCAGTATATAATGCTTGGAATAAGCATTATACTGATGTGGTAGATGTGCGTGGTCTGATGTTGGCTACCATGAACTCAGACTTGAAAAGTCAATACGAGAACATGGAGTCGCCAATAGAGATGATCACCAGCCTAAAACTGAAGTTTCAGGATCTGGCACGAGTTGAGAGATTCCAGATGGTGAAGTCTCTCACTGGGTGCAAGCTACCAGAGGATGCTCCAGTAAGTCCTCATGTCATTAAAATGATGGGTTACATTGATAACCTGGGGAAACTGGAATGTCCTGTCAGCTTAGAGTTGGCCACTGACATTATTCTCCAGTCACTGCCGTCTAGTTATGATAAGTTTGTCAAAAGCTATATCAAGAATAACTTGACGAAGACGTTGACTGAGCTGCATGGTATGATCAAAACAGCAGAGCAAGACATCGAAAAGGGTAAAAGATTTGAAAAATCTTGTGTTGACAAGGGTAGAGGCAGGGCCGTCCAGATTTGGAATCATGATAAGCCTGTGTCATCTTATAAGCCCAAGTCAGGCCCGTATGGTGTTAGAAAGTGCTTCTACTGCGATGAGTCAGGGCATTGGAAGAGAGATTGCATTAAATTCTTGGAAGATTCACAAGAGATGAAGGAGATGTATAGTACTTCTTCTTCAGGTATTGTGCTATTAATTCAAGTTCTACATAAGTATTGGATACTAGTTGTGGTACTGATATTTTTGAAATATGCAGGACCTAAGCGACAGTAGAACGTTGAAGAAAGGACAAGTGGAACTGCGTGTCTGGTTGAAGCAATGGTTGCTGCATGAGCCGTAGAGATTCTCCACTTGTAGGAGCCTTTCATACTTGGTTTTAGAAATTAAGTAATTGATACTATGTATCTGCCTTGTGCAGAAATGTCTTTCATCTTCTTGTAAAGAATTTGGATGTTTTTCATTTTGATAAAAGACAAGTTTTGTTCTTTAGATCTTAATGAAATATCATATGGTAGCACTCCGTTTGGAATGAGTTTTATATCTTAAACCAACGAAAGTTTGAATATAACACAAATACTAAAGGTTTAAGTCTGATGACTCGAACTCGACTTTTCCTTGGCATAGTCGTTTAACCATAAAGAGTGAAGCAGATTCAGAAGTTCCATAGTATTAGACTCATTCGATTATTAATCATTTGAGATATGAATTCTGTTCACTGGACCAAATGACTAAGGCCCTTTTAGCAGAGCTAAAGGAAATGGGCCAGAGGCTTATTGGGCCTTACACATACTGATGTATGCGGCCCGATGAGCATTAGCGCCAAAGGAAATATTATGCACTTCATTGCCTTATTGATGGTATCAATAAGTATGGCTGTGTTCATTTGATGAGACACGAGCAGGAATCCTTTTAGGAGTTCCAAGATGAGGTGTAGAACCGATTTAACAGAAGTATTGAGATCCTACGATTGAATCGCGGAGGAAAATACTTGAGTCAATAATTGGGTGATCATCAAACAGAATGAATCGGATCTTATTAGATATGCTCCGATTAAGGATGAGTCACAAGAATCTTCCATAATCATTTAAGAATACATTCTAAAATGTCTGTCTTTGCGCAGAAAAGGGTTTCGATCAGAATCAATTGAAAGACACCACATTGGATGTGGACTGAAGTTTTTCAAGTAAGTTGTTTCTGATAATTTGGGTTGATAGCTAAAAGGCTTGAACCCAAATCTGATAAGTTCTACCTCGCTGGTTATCCTAGGGAAACCAAAGGCTTGCTACTTTTATAACCAATCCGAGGACAAAGTTTTGTTGTTCGGAACTGTGTCTTTTGAGAAAGATCATACTTTCAAAAGGAACAGTGGGAGTAAAAGTACACATCGAAGAAACTCGATAAACACAGGAGGCTGCTCAACCTGTTGAGGGAGAGCAGTGGTGAGATCTACAAAGTGCTGTAGGATCTACACCTGTGGAGCCTGAATTTTGCTGATCCGAAAGGATCCGTGACTAACTCGAGAGTGATTTCTCGTAACCAATTGTCGTGATCTGTTGATCATTGAAAAGTGACGAGCATGCGAAATTCGAAGAAGCGATAGTGAGCCCCAACTCCAAAAATTTATTGGGTATGCATGTTAGCTTCATCGATCCATTTCTGGATTGAAGCAAACATCTTGGAGTTGGAATCAACATTCTGATAATATGGTCAAAAGTTTTGACTTGATCAGAAAGAAATGAAACCATGCGTTTACAAGAAGACTAGTGGGAGCGTAGCTGCATTTCTCACACTGTATGTAGATAACATACTTAATCTCATAAACGACGTTCTGACGTTAAAGTCTTGTCAAGATTTGGGTCGGAAGTCAAATTTAACGATGGACATGGGAGAAGGCCGTAAAATTTCTTGGAATAAGGATCCATTGGAATGGATCAGAAAGGCTAATTGGATCGTGTCAAAATCCTTATGTTAATAAGGTATTGGACAGTTCAAATGTGCTTGATTCCAAGAATGGCTTCATACCAAAGGTCTTATGGCAATGATCTAAGCAAGATGAAGTGTCTTGGACACTGGCTGAGCTAGTAACAATATTAGCAAGATAAAGTGTTTTGAACACTGGCTGAACTAGTATTAATGAGTGTGATTGGTTATGCTGCTACAATAGAATCCATCATAAATGCCATATATGCGCTCGTCAAGATGCAGCTTATGCATAAAGCATGACGAGAAAATACCAATTTGTTCCGGTAAAGTTCACTGATCAGTCGCCAGAAATATCCCAAGTGTTTGTGGAACTCTAAGGATAGTTTCGTGGTGAACTGAAGAAGTGACGATCCAGTTGAAAGTAGTTAGACGGACAAAGACGAATCACGGTTCCCACCTGGTTATGTCTCTTTGTCTGAATGACGGTGCTATCTGTTGGAAAGGCTCCAAGCAGTGGACCGTAGAATAGTGCTTTTATCTGAATGGCGGTGTGGTTTGTTGGAATTGTTTCAAGCAATAACACCGCAGTCTCTCCCACAACCTAAGCACGAAATTTATTCTGTTGTTGTAGGTATAAGATATCTGAAGAGATGATCTTGATTCTAGTGGGAGTTGTTTTAGTTATGTTGTAATATTTACATAGACATGCCATGGTAGTGTTTGTGTAAGTTAAACTGACATCAGTATTATTTAATTATTGGATAATTAAGTAATGGTCCCAAAGTATTTTATGTTCATTTTATAGGTCATCAAGTTGAGGACTTGATCATGAAACCCTATAAGTAAAGGATGACATAAATTTTGATTGTCCCTAGTCAAGGTTATTGAAGTGGGACACTAATAACCGCGCGAGACTAGCATGTGAGGTGACTGTTGGACTAAGTTTCATGGAGTCAATGATATGATTATCACAGTCAATCACATAGATATATGTTGGTAAACATATGATCGGACATGACCCACTTAATGAGAAATCCACAGGATAGTTATATCAGTGTCATGGGATTTTCTCATTACGACTATAGAGTATAGTCCTTAGACCTGAGTTCATCATGCTTTCTAGCATATGAATTGGTGCATTTTGACCTTGTCAAACGTCGTTCCGTAACTGGCGGCTATAACGGCATTGCTTAGGCGTATCATGAAGTATGTGTAGAAACAGGGATGGAACAAGATGGGATTTGTCCCTCCCATATAACGGGAGATAAATATCTCAGGGCCCATCGAAGATTTGATACTGAGAAAATGCATGGCCGTGCTCAAACGAGGTGATTGTCAGTCGTTTGTTTTATCAGTATAGATCAGGAGTTCGATGAACATGATGTTGGCTATAATAAGGATGACACAGTCTCTTGCCTTATGCCTTATCGAGATATAGAGACGAAGGGATTATAGGAATAGGTGATTCCAGTACAAGTGGGAGATTGTTGGGATTATGTCCTGAAATCACATTGTACTCACTCTAGAGATAGTTGTATTGTCGAGATCGGACAATTCATGTGATACTGGGTAGTCATAATGTTTTTCTAGAAACCGCTTATGACAAATGAGTTGTAACTCATTTCCAGTATCGTGTGAACCTACAGGGTCACACACCTAAGCAAGTTGGACATAGTTCATAAGGGATTGATCATTGGCATATGGTCTGGTCGATGTGTATTGGATACACATCGAATATGAGTTTTAATGAGGTGTGTCGAGGGACACCATTGGGTGCGTCGGTCGACACAAGACGTGTGTCGATCGACACCACTAAGTGTGTCGGTCGACACAAGGCCGAAACCGAGACTAATGTTTCGGTTTATGTTGAGGTCTGTATATAAGTGATTTTATACATTCGACCTAGATATAGACGTGCACCGCCCAGACAGTGTTTTCTCAGAGAAAAAACACAGAAACCTCCACAAACTTAGTTCCCAAGAGATCCGAGCACCGGTACTAGCATCCCGGCGGATTCCAGCTTGTGTGCGTGTGGACTACAGTAGAGGCGCAGCATCTGAGGCGCTCCAGAGATCTCGTTTATCTGATTCTATTCTGCTGCCAATCTCCAGGTAAACACGAGATCAGATCCATGATTCAATTAACTAGACCCTAGATCCTAGGCTATCTGGAACATGACAGCAATTCTGAATCTGATAGAATTGGCTAGAGGTTCCTACATAGAGGCACAGCGTTTGAGGTGCTTCGTGATCTCGATTATCTGCAAATCTTCCGCTGCTAATTACCAGGTAAATCTGAGATATGATAGATTCAATTACATGAACCTTAGATCCTAGGCTTGGAATTTATACCTAGGGTTGCTAATCCTGATTAGAACTGCTAGAAATTCCTTCATTTTTAACTTAGTTGTGCACTCAAGCAGGGGGATAGGTCAGCACAAGTGAGAGCTTTCTGATTTTGAAGATGTGATATGACTTAGATGCTGATTCATATGGAGCTTAACCCATGGGGGAGTTTTCTGATTTTGAAGATGTGATATGAAGAATTTCTCTATTTTGGTATGTGTTCGTAAGGGTTTGAAGTTCATTAAGAACCAACAATGCATGAGTATCAAACTAAGCTAAAAAGGGGGAGATTGAAGCCGCAACAAGTCTCTGTGTCTGTCAAAATATGGTACACAATGTGCTACAACGAACAAGATCGAGATAAATAATGACATGGAGCTCAGGATTCAAAATCTGTGGAAGCTGAAAAGGACAAGCCAAAGAGTATATATATGAGCTGGAATAATATATTGGAAAAGATATTGAGTTTTAAAGGAGTTTCCATATTCTTGGAAGAAGATTTAGGAAAATAGGTCATAAAAACATGATTTTATCAAATTTTACAGGTTAGCTAGGGTTAGCCACGACCTATTGGGTACAAATAGGGTTGTTTGAGCATTGTATATGCTTAACACAAAAAGGGAGAGAGATTGCAATTAGTAACGGTTTGGGTTTTATTGTAAGGGGAATCAAACCTTCGTGCTAAGGTTGAATCTGAGTGGCTTTGAGATCAAGTGTAGATCAAAAAGCAAGAGAGACAAGGTTGTTAAGGTGAAAAGTGTAAGTTTGCTTTGCAATAAAAAGTCTTGTTAAAAAACTCTCATGTTACTTTGTGTTCTAGTTCTTGTATCAAGTAGTTTTTGCGCTTTCAGATAGGTGACTTGATATAACTCTTCATTCATAGCTAAACGGCTACCGAATCTAAAACACTCATGCCTCAATCAATTTCTTAATAATGGAAGTCATGTGGTCAGATTCAATCATCTCAAATACTGAATTTGAGAAGCTGGAACATGGGGAACCATTCATCATTAGCTATTTTATGATAAAGATAACTCATTATCAAACCAATTTCTCCAATCCCCTCTTTTGTGATCCCCCCCCAAGTTTTTAATTTGCATGTAAGGTCTTTTTAGATACAAGAGGAAACTATTGAGGACCAATGTTATTTTATGAGCATTCATTTGCTTCATACGTCATTAGTCCACATTCAGAAATTGAATCCTCTTATTTATGTTAACGGAAGCGTAATACCACAATTGCTCACCAAACTTGAAAAAACGTTGAAATCGAAGATGAACTTTGCCAAACTAAGCGGATACGAGCACAATCCATATTCATTGTCCCGTCCACTTAAAAGTCGGTTCCCATTACATGGCCAATATGTGTGATCATTCTTTATGTGACAAATTGAATTAGAATTCCTATGGACATGAATCCAGTAGAGATGTCCATTTTTGGATGGCCCATTCACTCATTAAAACTCCACGGAAAAAAACCCATAACCAAGATAAGTGAACATCATAACTGGAAGATGAATTGAATCTTATGGATTGGGAGAATTCCCTCGACGATTTCTTCTGCTACTCCCATAATCTCGGTAACGCCATCATCATGGCATGAGATTCTGTCTTTGTTGATTAACAGGCCCCGCCTTAAATTGTAACAAATTTTCTCTATCCCTTATTCACAAAGGTCATTTGGAAGGGAGATAGAAACGTCATCGATTCCCAACGAGATTTTTTGGAGTTTGTTATTGATTTTTTTCTTGTCATGACAAGTAGAAACAGAGGAAAAATAATTTGTTTATTCTGATCAACACAGAGATGCACTGGAGAAACCAGTAAATGGTTAACAGAATGACAATTGAGAAAGCCTGAGAGAAAAAAGGACTAAAGAAGCGAAATGGCGATCAAATGGGCGATTGTGCGGGTTCAAGCATAATTGCCACCATCTCTCACCTGAGAGTATTGTCCGACGGTTACCGGCGGTTTCTTCAGAGAAGGGAAGAGACCCGACTGTCTGTAGTTCCCAGACGGTTACCTGCGAGTCTCTATCTATACCATGTGAATGTCCTATTCCAATTCATGTTGACCACTGTTGGAATTCCTTTTCCGATTTTCTTAGTGATCATGTCAGATAATATTTGCCGGAAAATGCAAGATATCTCTTTAGGAATCGCAGATGAAATCATTAATTTGCCGCTTGATCTCTGTGAGGAAGCGGCGGCAGAGACGAGATTCAGTCTAATTGTGAAATCGGTGAACCCTCGGAAGTAGAACTTAAGAGCAATGATGCTGACACTTTCACGTGTATGGAGTATGGGCGATGATATTGTGGGAAGAATCATGGAGAATAAGAAGATCCAATTTTATCTTTGAATTAGAAGAAGCCACGATTTTAGTGTTGAGAAGAGGCCTTTGGTCCTTTAACGAATGGATG
Organism: Orychophragmus violaceus; assembly: GCA_030180135.1. Classification (NCBI taxonomy): domain Eukaryota; kingdom Viridiplantae; phylum Streptophyta; class Magnoliopsida; order Brassicales; family Brassicaceae; genus Orychophragmus; species Orychophragmus violaceus. The sequence goes on along the minus strand of CM058233.1, from coordinate 84,459,526 downwards.
ATATCGTTACAACGGTGGTCCGCCATTATTTATGATGAGGAACTCAAATACATATTTTTTTGGATTCGGATACGGGGAATACCAGTTCAATTCCTCACTCAGAGGATGGTGTTAAGAATCGACAATATAATATGCCGATTTTTCGACGCTGACATCGATCAAGATGGTGCTCTGCAAGTAGAGTACGTTCGTTTATGGATTCTTTGGAACACGGACGAATCATTACGTTTCCATTGGATTTTTAATTTCGGTGGACATATTGATGTTCTTAAATTTCGCTACGAGAAAAACAGTTTTTGTGGTTAATGCGGTTTGATGACTCATGACCTCAATGAATCCCGCTTAACACTTATTTTGTTCCACATGACCTAACATAGATAAATTATTGGAGATTCAGTCTATCAAAAAAATAGCGAAACTTGAAGACTCCATGTGATGTTATTGGAAGAGGTGAGCCTTGTTATTGAATTCATGTTGATTGATAAAATCAGTTTAGCTGGATCATTGGGGTTAACAATCAGCGTTGGGGCACTGGAGACAAGAGGGCATCACTGAGTTAGGAAAATTCGACATTTGAGATTTATTTTATGAAAAAGTAGGTTAGATCGATAACTCTAATACCATGTGAGAATATATTGATTGTATATTATTCACATAAAATGGATACATATATACATCTCAAGAGATAATCTAGACTAGAGAATGTCCTAAATTACTTAAGATACTATCTTCTAGTGATAAGATCATATTTGAACTGCCTAGCTTGAAACCTTGACTTTGTTGAAGGAGAGTAGTAAAAGTATTTACAAATTAATCAAAAAAAAAAACATTTACAAGAATTTTGGTAGCTAAAGATATTCCCAAATAAAATATGTTTAAAAAAAAAATTGAATATCAATTCAAATTGCTCTTTATGAACTCTCTTTATTCAACTTAATCTCAGTAAGAAAAAAGACACTTTTCGCTTAGGACTCTCTGTGTGAAGTAGAGTGTTTCACTTTACTTTTTAGAGCTTCTGTCTGGAAAAAAAACACTTTCCCATTTGCATCTCAACCCGGTTTAACCCTCGTATACCACTTTTTGTGTTCAATTCCCAGAAATTTCTAGGGTTTTTATTGTGTTCTTCAAGACCTCGACAAAACTCTTCGATCTGTCTTTTCAATCATCTCCAGTCAACAGGATTCTCTTCATCCGACTCAATTCTCGGTGCCGTTGACTGTTTCTGTATCATACTATCTCTTGCTCGGCTAAACTCAGGTCCATCTTCGTCTTGGAGGATGTCTGCTGCCATGGATAAGGCTCTCCTAGCCCTCTCTCTGGACGAGCCTGAGGTACCGTTCACTCTACCAGATCTACCAGAGTACTGCTCCAGTGAAAACAACGCTATTAGCTTGATTGGGCGTATGCTCAATCCAGATCATCAGAAGATGTCGAGCTTGATCCTTGACATGCCGCGTAAATGGCAAAAGTATGAAAGGGTTCGTGGAGTGGCTCTGACCAAAGAGAAATTTCAGTTCATCTTCCAATACGAGCACGAACTAGAAGAAATCCTCAATAAAGGGGTTCAAACCTTCCAGGAATGGCCGCTAGCCATTGAACGTTGGGTCGAATTCCCTCCGGCTGAGTACCTTCAGTTCGTTCCGATTTGGGTCCAAATCAGGAACATCCCGGTTAACCACAGGACGCATAAAGCCATCACAGCAATAGCAGAGCTTGTTGGCCAAGTGATTATGGTGGCCTTTGATCCCTCCAAAGCTCAAACACAAGACTGCGTCAGGGCTCTCATTAAATTCGATGTTTCGAAGCCGCTTCGCAAATCCAAAGAGATCAACTTGCCCCATGGACAGAAAGCCAACATTATGTTCTTTTATGAAAAGATCCAGAAACGTTGTTATTTCTGTCAAAGGATGACCCATGAGCAATCGGTCTGTCCGTTTAAAGTTGGACATATTGATGCGGATAACTTGCCAAAGGCTCCTCCTGCTAAAGCTAAGGCCCCGGTTGTTTTGAATGTCGAAGATCCCCTCTTTGGAGTGCTTGAAGAGGAACAAGTGGGATTAGATCCCCTCTCGGGTAGACCAAAAATAGCAAAAGAAGTCTTAGAGGAGATGAGAACTTATCTTCTAATGGCAAACGATGGGGATCGTAAATTAAGAGAAGCAAGAGTTAAGCAGTCCGTTAAAGAAGTGGAGAACGATCCTATTGCTAGGAAGACAATGCTCAGACTAGAACCAGCCCCAATCTTCTCTCGCGACACTAACAAAGGGAAGGGCTTGGTCTTTGAATATGGTTCAGAGGATGCTCAATCTGGTACAGATCATCACACCTCTGACAAACTGATGATGAGTGCAATAAAGTCAGGACGAGATTTGCCAAGTAGCTCGGCCCCTGTCTCCTCCCAAAGCGAGCACTCAAAGTTCCTAAGCTCTGGTAAAATGGTATCCTTTAACGCTTGTTCAACGGTTTATGGAGCTGGCAGTTCAATCGCCACTCTATCCGGGACAATGCTAAGGAAAACCAATATCAGACGCAGGCCAAGGAAAAGTAACAGGAAAATGAAAGGAACGGCAGACACAATGAAGGATGCAGAGATGCTTTTAAAGAAAGGTTTGGATATTGGGGTAATCACAAAAAGAAAGGCGGAGGCTTTGAGTCATAGCAAGGAAAAAACTGCGAGGCTCGATACTCAGATGATGGTCCCAAAGGAGGGACCGTCCAATCCCCAATGAGCATTCTCTCTTGGAATTGTCGGGGATTGGGGCGGCCTCAAGACCTGACGATTCCGCGGTTACGGGAGATGTGGAAAGAACATTTCCCGGAGATTCTGTTTTTGATGGAAACTATACACAGTAGAGATGTTTTAGTAGACCTTCAAGTTTGGTTTGGGTACGATCGGGTATGTACAGTTAACCCTATAGGAAAGTGTGGTGGTTTGTCAGTCTTTTGGAAATCTAATGTAGATATGGAAGTTCTTTTTATGAGTAAGAATTTGGTCGATCTTCATGTAAAGTTTGGAAGTTTCGATTTCTTTGTCACATGTGTATATGGGGACCCAAATGTGAGCAGAAGACACATGGTTTGGGAACGCCTTCTCAGGATTGGTATAAACAGGAAACATAGCTGGTGCATGCTTGGGGATTTCAATGAGATACTGAACAATGACGAGAAACTGGGAGGTCCTCTGAGAAGTGACACTACTTTCCATCCGTTTGCAAACATGCTCCAGGGTTGCGGTATGAAGGAACTGTCAAGTGTGGGAAACGGCTTTACTTGGGGAGGATGGAGAAGCTCCTTATGGATCCAAAGCAGGCTTGACAGGTGCTTTGGGAATAAAGAATGAGCAGTAATGTTCCCAACAGCCAATCAATCCTTCTTAGCTAAGCGAGGGTCAGATCATAGGCCAGTCCTTGTTAAGCTAATGTCCTCCCAAGAAAGCTACCGTGGTTTCTTCAAGTTTTACAGGCGCTTTTTAAAGAAACCACTTGTAAAGGAAGCGATTACTGCTGCTTGGAATGCTTTTCCTTTATCTTATAGAACCGTGGCAGAAAAGCTTCGTGGCGTTAGAAAGGCCTTGAGCGCCTGGAAAAGAGAGAATCAACACAACGCTCAAGACCAAATTCAAGGAATTCAGCATGATCTAGAAGTGGAACAATCTTCGAATGCTCCTTCAACCAGTCGGGTCTTCAAGTTGCAATCTGATCTAGTGAAAGCTTACAAGGATGAAGAGCTATATTGGAGTCAGAAGTGCCATGAAAAAGTTCTAAAAGAAGGGGATAGAAACACAAGATTTTTTCACACATGGGTTAAATGCAACAGATCACGTAACAATGTTGTGAAACTCAATGATAACAATGGTTTGACCCACAGGTCAGAAGCAGCCAAAGGAGCGGTAGCAGTCAACTACTTCAAGGACCTTTTCACGACTACTACCCCGACCAACTTCACAGACCTTTTTGGTGGTTTTACAAGCAAAGTCTCTCCACAAATGAATGAGCAGCTAACCAAACAAGTTACAAGGGAAGAAGTGAAAAAGGCTGTGTTTTCTGTAAAACCATCAAGCGCTCCTGGTTCCGACGGAATGACAGGTCTGTTTTTCCAAAATTACTGGGATATTATAGGCAATCAAGTGACCACTGAGGTTCTGAGTTTTTTTTAGCATGGTCAATTCCCAGTGGAATGGAACTACACACAGTTATGTCTTCTCCCGAAAGTCCAAGTTGCGGAAAAGATGTCTGATCTTCGTCCTATAAGCTTATGCTCAGTAGCTTATAAGATTGTCTCTAAGATACTTGTCTCTAGGCTTCAACCTCTTCTGTCAGAACTCGTATCCCCGGCACAATCAGCGTTTGTCTCGGAGCGAATGATCTCAGATAACATTTTAATAGCTCATGAGGTAGTCCATTCTCTGAAAACCGTACCGAGAATAGCTGAAGAGTTCATGGTTATAAAAACAGACATGTCAAAGGCTTTTGACAGAGTAGAATGGAACTATTTGGAGGCTTTGTTGCGGGCGTTGGGCTTTGACAGACAATGGATACAATGGGTCATGTTCTGCGTCAAAACAGTGAAGTACACAGTCTTGTTAAATGGAGCAGAACATGGTTTCATCTCGCCACAAAGGGGATTACGACAGGGCGATCCCCTATCTCCTTTTCTCTTTGTCTTATGAACTGAAGGGCTCACTCATATGTTAAACAGAGCAGAACAGTTGCAAATGATTGAGGGCATCCGGTTTTCTCCCTCTGGACCGTCTATACATCATCTGCTGTTCGCTGATGACACGCTCTTTATGTGTAAAGCCAAAGATGATCACTGCTCAGTCATCTCTCAAATACTGTTTACATATGGGGCAGCGACTGGTCAGGTGATAAATGTCAACAAATCTTCGATTAACTTTGGCAATGGTATCAGTGAAGAAAACCGTCTACTGGTCAAAGCAAGGCTGGGAATCACGTTAGAAGGTGGCACTGGTACATATCTTGGGTTGCCGGAATGTTTCTCGGGTTCTAAGATAGAAATGTTGGCATATATAAGGGACAATCTGAAATCAAGGCTCTCAGGCTATTTTGCTAAACAGCTTTCGCAAGGGGGAAAAGAGATCATGCTTAAGGCTGTGGCAATGGCTATGCCGATCCACGCAATGTCTTGTTTTAGATTACCAAAAGGAACTCTCTCTAATCTAACAAGTGATATGGCAAGCTTCTGGTGGAACTCTCAAGAAGAAACCAGAAAAGTCCATTGGATATCTTGGGAAAGGATGTGTTTACCGAAACATCTAGGAGGTCTCGGCTTTAAGGACTTGGAAAGCTTCAATCAATCCCTTCTTGCTAAACAACCTTGGAGACTATTGCAAGATCCTGAATGTTTGTTTGCAAGAGTTTTTAAAAGCAAATATTATCCTAATGGGAATGTGCTTGAGGCTGCATTAGGGGCCAGACCTTCGTATGCTTGGCGGAGTATTCTGTTTGGGAGAGAACTGCTGCAAAAGGGCTTGAAACTGATGGTAGGGAATGGAAGCACAATTCGGATCTGGATAGACCTATGGATTCAAGATGAAAGGAAACGAGCACCTCTTTTGAAGAACATCTTCACAGACATTGATATGATGGTCAATGACTTGATCAATCAAGATACAAGAGGTTGGGATAATGAGAAATTGCAGGAGCTGTTCTATGAGGAAGATATCAGATTGATCAAATCAATCAAACCTGCAACGACAGAACCAGATTTTTTGGTTTGGGAGCACAACAAATCAGGATGTTACTCAGTCAAGTCCGGATATTGGCTAGCTTCTCAACTCAACAGACCAGTACTAATGCAGGAGGCATTAGCTCAACCCTCCCTAGCGAGCTTGAAAACTCAGATTTGGGAGCTCAAAACAGAACCAAAGATTCGCACATTCATTTGGAAAGCTCTCTCTGGTGCTCTCCCGGTTGCTGATCTTCTCAACTCTCGAGGTATGAAAGTTGATTCAAGATGCCAAGTATGTGGTTTAGAAGGAGAATCGATCAACCACGTCCTATTCACTTGTACGGTTGCTCGACAAGTATGGGCAATGTCCCTTTTCCCTACTCCGGAAGGAGGTTTCAACCTCAACTCCATCTACGAGAATATACATTACCTGCTCCACTCGATGAAAAGGTTTATGATTCCTCGAACAACAAGACTCAGTTTTCCCTGGATCTTGTGGACGCTGTGGAAGAACAGAAATGGCTTGATCTTCAAGAACAAAAGACCATTAGCTTCTGAAACAGTCTCTACCATACAAAACGACTTCAACCTTTGGAGTATGGCACAATCCGTAGAGGATCAACATCAACAAACTTATGTCCCGATGGTCTCATACCTCACGCGCAGATGGCGACCTCCACCGGAGCCATGGTTAAAGTGTAATATCGGATTTGCTTGGTCAAAAAATAGGAGAGTTGGTGGTGCATCTTGGGTACTACGCAACTCTTCAGGTATATGCTTATCACATAGTAGAAGATCTTTTAGTAATGTTGGTTCAGTCATGGAAGCCAAGACTAATAGTTTTTTGTGGGCAATTGACAGCATGCTTAGCTTAAGATTATCTAGTGTTATCTTTGCGATCGACGCTAAGAACTTGGTTGATGCCATAGTTAGGCCTACTGCTTGCCCGGCTTTAACGTGGTTCCGCGCAGTTTCTTTGAACACTTTAGCTCGTATCTCCACTTAGAAAATTGTGGAGGAATTTTTGGAATCAAACCGTGCAGCTATTCTAATAGCACGAAGCGCGACATGAGAGAATCTATGGCAATCATACGTTGCGTCAAATGAACCGGCTTGGTTGATTTTTTTGTTTGCCGAGGAGAGACTCAATATCTTGTAGTTTACTCTCTGTGTTTACACAAGTCTGATCGTTTTGATCCATAGTTGAGTCCTTTTGTCTCTTTGTAATACAAACTCTTGAGATAATCCTACGATCTATATATAAAGCGTTTCAGATGAAAAAAAAAAAAAAAAGAACTCTCTTTATTGGTGGTCGGTATAGATACTTAATGACAAGGACGCATGTCATTGGCCAGTCGACGTGTAAAATCATCTCGATTTGGTCAACGAACAAAGTGGGCTTCGAATACTCTCTCTCTCTCTACTTTTGACCCCTCAAATTTGTAAATATTTCAAATATCGCCTCTTGGTTCTTCTCCTCCTTTTTATGTCGGTTGATTTACAGACCCAAATCTTAACTCTTCCTTTCTCTGTCCGTCTCTGCTTCAATGGAGTTAGTTTCCTTCCTTGGTAGAGCTTTGTTCGTTTCGGTCTTTCTTCTCTCCGCATGGCAAGAGTAAGCAATTGTCTTCTAGATCTGCTCTTCTTTGACTATTTTGTAATCTTCAGTTTACTAGGATCAAATATATGTCTTAAAGAAGAACTAAATTATGGCTTACCTAGTTCGTGATGAAACATGGGCTTAGGTCTTTGCCCTTAATTTGGTAGCTCAACATATAGATCTTACTTGCTTTGTAGATATGATATAACTATTTCTGATTATATTTTTGTTATGATTTAGCTCTAAGGTTGCTAGATTTGCTCTTTTATTCATCTAATCTTGCCAGTTTGGTTACCCAAAATTCTTGGCTTTCTTCATTTGATGCTAGTTGAGTTCGTCTTGTCTTAAGGCTTGATTCTAAGTCCTGTAACGTTTCCAAATTCTAAGACTTAAATGCCGATTTCATGTTTTAAGTTGCACAATTATCTACGAGCACTTGATTTAGCAAATATATTTGGTTTATTTTGACTCTGCTTTCATATTTTAATTGTTTATGTTTGCAAACTCCAATTGCTCTCTAATTAAGGTACCATTGCTTGGTCGAGCAGGTTCAATGGTTTTGGCGATGATGGTGGTCCAGCAGCTAAGTCTCTAAGACCAAAATACAATGCCTTTGTTAGCCACGTAACAACTCATACCGGTCAGCAATTGCCACCAGTTGATGTACGTACTTGTTTATATCTTCCAAACACACAATAACTAAATAGTTTCTGAGTCTTGTTGTTTTGTTCAATCTGCAGATGAAGCTTCTTGTTGCTGCTGCTATAGCCTTAAAGGGTATTGGTGGACTTTTGTTCGTCTTTGGCAGCTCCTTGGGAGCTTATCTCTTGGTATGTAGCAACTGTTTCTTTCACAAATTTATTCGTTTATCTGAATCAAGAAAACCCTATTAAAACTTTGGGGGGGTTCAGCTTCTGCATCAAGCCATTGCAACCCCGATCCTGTACGATTTCTACAACTACGATGTTGACAAAAAGGAATTCAGCCAACTATTTTCCAAGTTTACTCAGGTTAGCAAATGTCATATTGTTGAAATTTGAGTTCAATATAGAATCTTGATGAGTTCTATTATGTGTGTTTCTTAACTCATCAGAGCATGGCACTCCTTGGGGCACTGCTCTTCTTCATTGGAATGAAGAACTCGAGAAGACACGCTAGGCAACTCCGTAAGAAGGCTCCAAAAGCTAAAGCAAACTGAAAAACATGTTTTCATCTCAGCTTTTCTAGCTGTTTGTTCATGTGTCCGTGGGGATTTTAATGGGTTTTGATTTATCGATGTTTACACTAAAGAGATCTTATTTGTTACTTCCATTTTAGAACTTGAAATTAGTCAAACGGTCAACACTTTTTCAACTTTTGTTTGCCTTGAATAACAAGTAACGCTTGGTTTTTCATAGTACTGAACAACGGGTTTGAAGCATAATTTTCCTACTTATCTTCAACAACTCGATGCACACGCCCTGTAAATCCTGTAAATCGCCTTCTCTGCTTAAGATTGTTTACCAATTTTGTCACATTATGGTTTCTGTGTGATGATCTATTGAACGCTATATATACATTCACTCATTCGAATCAAAGCTTGTAGAGTCTCTAGTCCGCCAAAATGTTGCTTGATACTGTCCCGTGGCCCGTGGTAGTGAAGAACGGTTTTGGACCTCATGATAGATAGTCTTCCTATGGTTGAAATTTCTCGTTTTAGCTCCTAGCTGATTCTTTTAGGGTTTAAAATGAATGCCTTTATCTAATTCTCGATTTAGCGTGAACTAAGTGACTGGCCAGTGACTGGCCAGTGTTGTGGACTCTCGTAATTATTCTTTGTGGAAGTCCCATTGGTTCAGTTGTTTGACTAAGGATTCATTAATGCTTCTACATCAGAAGGTTTGGAGTTCGAATCCACGAATGTGCGATTTATTATATATTAATGTAGACTAATGGGAGATAAGGTTACATGAGGTTTTCAGCGTGGTGCAGATGCAATCGTCAAGCGTTGATCTTCATAAGGCGATTCAGTGTGAGGAAAGCATGAGATATGTAGAACCGTCAGACGTGGATTTTCATAGGACGGTAAAACTGTCAGCTGATAGAGTTGTCGATGTAATAATTCTCATAAAATCTGTAATAGAATAGTAAAACCAATGTTAAAAAAATACAATTCTTTTGGGATTTTAGTCCGATCCCAATTCGCCGTAAAACCCATTTTGAGACGATTTTACGACGGATGACGTTTTGTCGTTAATCGTTCGACATAAAACGTAATTTCGTCGTAAAATTATGTCGACTAAAGATTCGTCGTAAATACGATGTAAGACAATTCGACGTAATTTCGATGTACTATTTACAACGAATTTATATTGAAATCATTCGCCCGTTATTTGTGGTTAATAAGATGTAAAATTTACATCTATACTTTTATTATAAAATGAGTATTTTAGAAAATACATTAGTCGTTAATTCGACGTTAATCTATTTGTCGTAAAGGCTAACTTCTTTAATTCGACGTTAACTTATTCATCGTTAATTCGATGTAAAAGTTAAAGTCGAATTAACGATTTACGTTGAATTTAGGACGAATAGATTAACATCAAATTAACGATATTTAATAATAAATTACTTTTTTTATTTAGTTTGTAATTCGATTTTATTATAAATATATTATTAATAAAAAATATTTAACGTATTCAAAATATAATATAATATACTACATTAAAAAGTTTTTTGATCTAATGAATCTGTAAGTTGGGTTCTCTTAAATACTCTGAGACGGGATCTTCAGTTGTTTCCTCATCCTCCTCATCCGCAGTACTGGAACTCTGTGTTGCCTGTTTCTTCTTCTTCCAAGCCTCCGCTAGTCTTGCGTTATCCTCAGCTAGGATCTCGAACATAAGGTTGTAACTAGTCATCTCCTATTGTTGTGCAGCAAACATAGATTTGGTCTCGTCAACTCCACTTCTATTTGGGACGGATTTCTAAATGAAGTCTGTCAGGGAGCTAACGTAGATGCAAGATGAGTGTCTTGGATATATCGTAATTCGAGAATCCGTCCTCTCTTCTTCGGAGCCACCTGCAAAACCCGAGATATATATATATATATATATATATATATATATATATATATTAATTCACATATAGATTAATTAAAAATTAGAAATAAAATTTAACATAACAAAATAATTACCTCGGTGAAGACAAGGTATTTCTCCTGAGTAGTCAACTGAACCTGGGTACCTTCGGGAGTAAGTTGCGCCTCCCGCTCCGTGACTCGCGCCATCTCGTCGTTTTAGATCTGCTCCGCTCTCAGACTCACAAACTCTCCCGGCGACTTGTGCGTATGAAGCTCTATAAACATCGTTTAACGAAGGAAGCTCTCCGCCATCGGCCTGAAAACCAAAAAATACATCAATTAATTAACACTATAAGAGAATTAAATTTACACCATAATTAAGAAAATTTAAATTAAATATTAATTACTTACTATAATGATCCGTCTACCAGCAAAAAAATCTGGCCGGAGGTATGGGGCATTGGCGGACGACCATCAGGTCCTAGAGTGTTCCGCGATGAGGAACACTTAACAGACTTCAACTCGGATGATGGTAGCATCCAAAACGCATATAGACCGTCCCAAACCGCGAAGGAGAGGTATGGTGGTCGTCCATCATCTCCCAACGTCTTCCACTTCTTCTTCTAGTCGCACACCGTGTTGTTGAGCCGAGACACAACTTTCTTCATGAACATAGCCTCCATGGTTCCCGTATGTACCAAATTCCAATGCCATTTTTGTTGAATAAAAAATCTAGTTATATAATTTTTCATAAAAAATAAATTAATTTAATTTTTTATAAATAATAAATTACTGCAAAGCATTTGAACCAATTATCTCGGATACTCTTATCAACCTGACCCCAATTGGCGTGCGGCTGTGAAAAATATCATTTAATTGTGTTGGCCACACTACGTTGAACACAACCACCTATCACAATCCTACAAATTAAAAATCAGATGATAATAATAATTTATTGTTTATTTAAATATTTTTTTAAATATTATTACCAATAAGTGCATGGCGGTATGTCATGATGTAATCGCGGTAAGTTGTCGTGGCCTGGTAGTGCTAGTAGCTGCTCGACCGTATAATCAGTATACGGATAAGGCTACTTTGCATGAGGAGGTACCATGTGGCTCGTCTTCCAGAGGCGGCAGAGTCTGAACAAAAACCCGTGGCTGCGGAATCGATTATGGAACCCGTGTTTGTGGAGGTAAGGCACCGGCCTAGTAATCGACTCAATAGCGGATGATGACAACATATGCTGATGTCGGCTTCTACCGCTTGTCCTGGGTATATCCGGCGTCATAAACGTGTGCATATAATGCCTCCTACCGGCCATATGTCGATCACCCATATCTACAAACGTAAGGAAAAAAATTAAATTAGCATGTTATCTAACTAACTTTGTTTTCATTATCTAAATATGAGTATCCTAAAAAAAAAATTAATTCCTTCCTAAACATTTATAAATTCCGTGACTAAACATATTTAAATTCCATTCCTAATTATCTAAACCACCTAATTATATAAACAATTAAAAAGTGAAATTTTTTTAATTACCTCGATTTTCAGAGCAAATAAGGAGATTTGGATGATATTGTTGCATTTTAATGCATTTAAGATAGCATTTAGTTCTTGTTTTAGTCTCATTTGACATTCATTCCTAGCTAACTCTTGTTCTTTGTTGCATTTAGAGTTTATGTGCATTTAGCTTTAGGATTTGCATATTTTCTTGTTCTTGGAGTGTTTCTTGTGTCTTTCTAGGTTCTTGGAGTTGCTAAAGAGGTTTGGAGTCCAAAAGAGTGATTGAAAGTGAAATGGTGATGAAGGACCAAACCATTGGGATTGAAAGATTGAGTCATATGAAGACCTTACGTTGACTTTTAGCTCTGGGATTCCAAATACAAATCATGAGAAATTGAGTTGGATTTCTAATGGAGGTGGTTTGAAGTCAGTTGGAGCTATATGGAAAGAGTTATGCCTGATTTGATGGATGCATCTCAACACAGTCTGCAAATCAGCATCATGCCTAAAATTGTCCAGGAGAATGTATCGGCCTGAGTATCGGGAAAATGCACCGATACATTTCCACGCCCAGAACCAGGGAAATGTATCGGCCTGAGTATCGGGCAAATGCGCCCGATACTTTTCCCTGTGAAGACTATTTTCAGACCACTTTATTTACAAAAATGCCATTGCGTGGCTCCCAACTATAAATACTCATTTTGGGGGATTAAAAACCCTAAGCTACCTAAGCCTAGTTTTCTCTTTTCTTATGTTTATGATTTAGAATTTGTAAACTTTTAATTTTGAGTTTTAATTACGTACTTTGTTACCTTTTGTTAATCTCTTCTTCCTATCTCTATCAAATCAAGTTTTGTGAAGAACATGGTGATTAGAGAATAAGAGTTTTGGGTCTTGAGGGTGAGGTTGATTTATGTGGTTTATGTGATGATTAGTGATTTTTAGGACTTATTTGTGAATAATCCTTCTCTAATTAGATGATCTCTATGCTAAGTTGCAAGGAATTGTTCAATCTAGATGTTAGGCTTTTTTCATGTCCGCAAGGTGTTCGATGAAATGATTGAATGAACTCTTTAGAGGATTTTCACATCTTAGCCTAAGAGATTAGATGTCTAAGGTGATTATTGGTAATGAGAACTTGAAATTAATGTTTGTTTATCATGAGAATTTGATCTTGATTAGGGATTAGACAAAGGGATTAGTGTCAAAAGATTGGATTAGTCTAATGATTAGTGTTCTTAGCCTAAGGATTAGATTTGCTAAAAGGTATTTTATGGATATTAATGCATGCTTGTCTTGTAATTTGCAAATGAGAATTGAATGATTGCATGATTAGCATAGTAGTTATGAACATGAGAATGTGATTAGCTTAATTATGATCATTAGCCTTGTTTAGCAGTGTTTGATTGATTGAAGCATCATTGATTGTCTCTAGATCACCTAGTCTCCATAGCCTCATCCTAAGACTCTTATTTTAGCTTGTTTGTCTTCTTGTTTAGTGTATGCTTAGTGTCTTGTTGTTTTCTTTGCTTTCTTGTTTTCAATTCTGTTTAGGTTATTAGATAAACCATTTCTAGATTTTGCTTAGCTCTAGTAGTATCTTGTATTCTTGATTGGCTACTTTTCTTGCCTCCTTGGATTGATATCTCAAATGCTACAATGACATGTGCATTTGGGTAATTGATTAGGAATCTAAAATTATCCCGCATCATTGGACAATGATTTACAAGAGAAAAAGGTGAGAAATAGGCTTGGGCATTTTTACCCGGACCCGAGGAACGACCTGGAACCGGCCCGAATAAGGCAGGTTCGGGTAGGAACCTAGTTTAGAGATTTTAACCTGTTGGTTCCAGCTGTCGAAGACCCGTGGGTACAGGTTCGGGTCTGGGTATTACCCGCGGGTCTTTCGGGTACCCATATAAACTTGTATAAATAAAAAAAAATAAAATATATATATATATATATATTTATATATATTAATATAAATGTATTTATATATATTAAATATATTAATAACCTGTTCTGAACTTGTACCCAACCTATTCCGGACCTGTTCGCAGTCTAATCCGAACATGTTCCAAATATGTTCCGAACTTGTTTCGAACCCGCTCAAACTTGTTCGAACCTGTATCCGAACTTGTTCAAAATTGTTCGAACCTGTATCCGAACCTGACCCGATTAGTATCCGAATAAAAACGGGTATTGGCAGGTAAGCTACCCTAAGACCCGACCCAACCCGGACCCGGCAGTACCCGACCTGAAACTAGCAGGTCCTTAAAGGGATCCTTCATTTCTTCAACCTGATGGACCCGGACCCGACTGAGACCCGACCCGAGGACCCGAATGCTCAGGCATAGTGAGAAAGGTTTCTCGTGTGTGCAAATGAGAAGAATTCTTGAGTTATATAGATTTGTCGATGTCGGTAAATCGTTGCAAATTTACGACAATTTGCGTTTATAAATGCAAATCGTCGTAAATCGCCAAAGATTTTCCCGCGCATGGCGCTAAATATTTTACTCATGGCGCCTAATAGTTTTTGGCATGCTCGTTAATTCGTCGCAAATGTAGCGAGGAATTCACGACTACACTTTTAATTTAGGGTTTAGGGTATAATAGGGTTTATGGTATATCATTTTTGTTTGGGGTTATTTGGTGTAGGATGTAATTAAGGGTATGTGGGTTTAAGTTTTTTTTGTGTTTAGGGTTTATTTCAGGTGTTGTAAATTTGTCGTTAATTTACATCAAATTTACATCGAATCGTTTTAAATACGTCAGTATTTATTTATTTTATTTTTTTTAAATGTTACAATCTTATTGAGTAATTTATGTCTTACAAACCGAAAACAAATACATTATTCGCTGTGGTGAATCCAAACAAAATAGTTCAACATAAGTCATTTACTCATTAAGTGACGCCAAACCTTATTGCTTTTAATTAGTTTTGTATTCATACAAGCCCGGTAAGGACACAACATTTTTTTGTTGGTTTGATATGCTTGATCCATGAAAATTTCTACCCCGGCACGAAACTCTTTCGCCACCAGTCCTTCCCCATCTTTATGTTGATATATCCTTTTTCTCGTATATCACCATTTTATCATATAAGTTTATAAACAATGTTTTTGGTTGTTATAAATCTTCTTTGGGTGAAGGGGGTATCGATGTAAATGTTTAAAAAAAAACAAATTACAAAACACATTATTCATTAATTCAGAACTACAACATATATTATTTATAACATAGATTCAACAAGACAAAGGTTTATGATAATTTTATTCTTCGTCAGAGTTACTTAATAAATTATGATCTGAGTCATTCTGATCAAACTTAACATCGTCATCATCATCGCTAGATTCCTTTTCTTCTGACTGGCCTTCTTCTTTGGTATCATCTGGGAGTTGATCAAATTGCCGATTACGAGGATCTATAAGTAAAATGTCATATGCATTCTCGTCGGGCGTGGTAACAAATTCACAGCTATATTGTTGAATTGGCGGCATTTCCTCCACTCCAATTATACAACACCTAGGTCCAACTTTTATAACTGACAACCATCAGATCCCAGATTTTCGAGTACGCGGATACAAGAGAAAAGTGACTTGCTCCGCTTGCGAGGCTAATATGAACGGCTCAAATTTATTGTACCATCTTGCTGCATTAACGTCCACAACTCCAAAATTGTTAACTCAAACTCCTCGTCCATCAACATGATTGAACCAATCACATCTGAAGAGGACGGTTGTCAAGTTAATAAATATCTGGTACTCAATCTCAATTATTTTTTTGCAAATCTCCATAAAAGTCTGTTTCGCCTCTAACACATACACCATAGTTTGTAGTCGCACGGTGTTGGTCATACTTGTATGTGTGAAAAACATAACCGCGTGTGAAATACATTGGTGCGGTTTTTATCTGGGCAAGGGGACATAAAAGCAGTTTGTGCAACCATGGGTGATATTGTGGATCACCATAATCAATCTATAAAAATAGAAATATATACCGAAGGTGTTAATTAATTCTCGAATTAAGACATAAAACTATTAAGTATAATCTAACTAACAATATAATTGAGTTCGCAGCCAAGGCACAAAATGTTGATCTTTACGTCTGTTGACCTCCATGTCTGAGACACCATCTATAGCCTCTCGAACCTGCTCCTCAAATAAGCTAAATAAAATAAGACATATGTAAGTATAACATGAAATATAATCAGTATAACTACCAAATTATCAAGAAAAGTACATACTTATAATTACCACGAAACATTACCTCTCAAGAAGACAAAGTATATCACAATTTAGAAGAATGTACATGTGGGAACTATGGCTGTCATTCGGGCTGCTCTACCAGCATGGTCTTAGTTTACCGGTTAGATGGCCAATTGGTGAGAAGATGTCTGGACCATCATCAATAGGATATATTAGTCCAACACCACCATCATCATATCATTACTGCCTTCTTTTACGTGTCTGGAGTTTTGAAGCAAAATAATATGATGTGAAGTGAGAGGATTCTTCAGTTAGACTTTTTGCAACAATAGACCCATGTACTCGTGCTAGATTCTTCGCTTTCCCCTTCAAATGTTTCATGAAACGCTTGAGAGGATACATCCACCGAAATTGAACATGTCCGCCTAATTCTGTTTCATGTGGGAGATGGTTGGCGAGATATTCCATAACATCAAAAAAGGCTGGCGGAAATTTCTTCTCCAAATTGCATAGTAGTATTGGAACATTTTCCTTTGGGTGTGCAATGACATCTTCCGATAAAGTGCAGGTACTGAGATCTTGGAAAAAGTTCTGATACCTGCTTTCAAAATAACTCTCATTAGAATACAATTTTAAACTCAATAAGTTTAATTCTGCAAAATTTACATAGCAGCAATTGCGTCGTTCACTTTTTCTGGAAGGAGCTCGTTAAACGCGAAAAGGAGTAGTCGTTGTGTAAACACATGACAGTCATGACTCTTCATTCCTGTGAATTTTTTTTCAGGCTCAACACATTTCGAAAGATTAGAAACATACCCATCTGGAAAGCACACATCCGCAGATACCCAATCAAACAATGCTGATTTAGCTTCAAAAGACAACTGAAATATAGGATTTGGTGCAGCCCCACTTCCTTGAATTTGTAACTCATTTCTTGAACAGATCTCTGGAAAGTCTAACCTTGACTTCACAGTATCTTTATTTCTTCCCGACACATTTAACACTGTATTCATGATGTTGTCGAAGAAGTTTTTCTCAATATACCTCACATCCAAATTGTGTCTAAACAATTGATCTTGCCAGTAGGAAGTTCCCAAAAAATGATTTTCTTATGCTAGGTATGTTGATCACCGTATCCGTCTGGAATATTAGCAGGTTTGTGCCAATTTCCTTCACGCCTCATTGTCCCATGTGCACCAAAATGATCAATTTGGTCATCTATCTTTACTCCGGATAGATAAACCGGCGGCGGAACACGAACAAATTTGTTTTTCTTAAACAATTTCTTGGTTCTCCTGTATGGATGGTTGCTAGGTAGAAACCGGCGGTGCCAGTTAAATGAAGATGTTTTTCTACCGTGCTTCAGTTGAAACGCTTATGTCCGGTTCATGCAATACGAACAAGCTAATATTCCATGTGTAGTCCAGCCTGATAACATGACGTATGCCGGAAGTCGCTTATTGTCCACATGACCGCCCGCATCGTAAAATTCCTTTTCCTCGAACAATCATACGTTCGAGCAACTTTTGACCACAACTGCTTCAACTCATGAATCAGGGGCTGAAGAAATACATCGAGTGACCGCTTTGGATGCTTAGGACATGGGACCAAAATACTCAAGAAAAGAAATTCCCTTTGCATGCACATACTTGGGGGAAGATTGTAAGGTGTAGATAACGATCTCCTTCCTCAGTTAGGCTTCTTCATCTCCTTCCTCAGTTAGGCTTCTTCATGATTCTTGTGGTGGCACTCACAGCGCTCGTTCTTCCTCCGTATTCTTTAGTCTCTCACCTCCTCCCCGATACTTCCTCTTAGCTACTTCAGGTACTTAGATGATCGTCACTTCTTTTCGAGGTATGGCTATTCACTCTTCCAGTTTCCATTAATTTAGTGAATTTGTAATCACGTCGTTCTTTCCCGGTCTCGATGTTGTAATGCGTGCTAAACTCCATCTCATAACATTCCTTCCGATCAATGGTTTGGCCATCCTTGTAACCCTCTTGGCCAACTTCTGGTAGTAGCCGGTTAACTTCATTTAACTTTTCCACTTCCGTCGCTTCGGTAGGTCTTGGCTATTATTGTATGAACACATTCCTCTCCAAAATCCGTGATAATTCTTTGTCCCGGCACTTGATGTCTTGCCGTCAAGTCCATCCAATTTCCCATAACTTCCCGTAGTTGATCCAACACTCATCGATCTTTGGAAAAGATCATGACGTTGTTGATCCCACAATAGCTTGACGCTAAAACTCTCGTGAATATTCAACTACCTCCCCGTAGATGATCTACTAACTCGTTGCCGATGATCCTGCAATTATCAACACATGGTCTCAACCGCCGTCCTTGTCCACCCACAATGGTTTTATCTATAAATGGCCTGCTCGAGTAATGGCTTTGGTGCTAGGATTTTAGGATAGGAGTCCTAAAATTATTACTACTTTATCCTAAGCTTCTGGGGAAATCACCTCTTCCCGGTAACCTAAGGATCTCTCACCAACACCAACCATGTTAGGAAATACTATCCATAACTTATTTAAGCAATTTAAACCATTCATGCTTAATTTAAACATCTCATTTCAAAAACGATTTTTATATAACATAAACCGTTAGTTTCACACATATACATACATGTCTTACTAACACTAAAACATATTCACATGTGTTAACCCATCCACACATATATTACACATATGCATCACGAGTTTAGTTAGAACTCATACATACCTCGCCTGTAGGATATGAAGCGGTCCCTGCACCTTACTTACTATACTATATTCCTAACCTTACGCTTCGTCCATCCGTTACACTGGATCGTCGCTCGATCCCTGAGCCGATACTGAGTGATCAATCGGAGCTACAAAATATGGGGAAACAGACGGTCTTCTAGACGGACAATTTGTATCCTCGTGGCCTCGTCCTTCACAGGAAAAACATACTCTAACCTGGGGTAACATAGATAACCCGAATCCCATATTGGGACACCCAAAGTCGTAGTGTCCTCTACCTCCACAAATTCCACACAATGAAGTGATCTCCTCCGGCCGTCGGACTCTCCTTCGAGGCTTGCGTTTTTGGCTACCTTCGTCCACCTCCATTCTTGACTGATTTGTGGTTGGGTTCATGGGTCAAACCGTCCTTCGTCCCAGGCTTCCTTCGAGATAAATTCCGGATTTATGATACGATGTCTCCCTTGTTTCTCTCATGTTCTCTTCCTCTGGGTTGTTTGTACCAACTACTTCCGTCTCATCTGTCATGCGTATGTTGAGATTATCCCATCCCTACAGTACTCCATGTAGGAGTTCGGAAAATGTAAGGACCTTGGTGGGTTTCCCCAATCCCACAGTAAGTTTGATTTCTCCTGCTGGTTCTCTGACTCTCTCGGGTTCGTCACTAATTCAGGAACAACCTGATCCTGTTCTGACCGTTTACGCCTCTCCTCTTCAATCACATAATATGCCCATACTGCATTCACAGCCATTCTTGCTCTAACTACTGTCTGAATATGCTGTCGTGATTCACATCTTGCGATGATGTACTGATGCCGATCTCGGCTCCTGGGGTGCGTGCTGGGAAGTATCCCCAATAACAAAGGAGTAGGGGACCTAGGTACCCCTGAGTCTGAAGATCTGCTCGCCAAACTTGCTCATGATATGTCCATCACGGCCGGTGAGGATGGTTCAAGACTTCTACATCCGAGTACTCCGTGGAAACTACCCTGAAGTTATCATAGGATCCAGTCACTCCGGAAACGGCTAATGAGTCAGAGTCCATATTGAGGTTAAGAAATCTCCGGAAAATATCTTCAGCAACTGCCAAGTCTGAACTTGTCTCCTCCGGGTCCGTCTCCACCGATGTATCTGAATCACATACACCTCATACACTGATCCCGAGCTGATGTTGGATCCACTCGATCCATCCAATAAGTTTGATCTACCAGATCCGTAATACTGAGAGTAATTGTCCGTACTGCCCCCGGTAACCACTCAGGATCACACTCATATCGTCGCATTCTTCCTGGCATCCTACAAAGATCGATAATAAGGTAAGTCTAAATTCCACAACCTATCATTCTATCGGCACTCGGACATCCGGATCCCTAAAAAGTTTGGTTGTGACACATTTGAATCGATAAAACGTTTTGAAAACTCTGTCCCTTGATCATGATCAGAAACCATGCTCTGATACCACTATTTGTAACACCCCCGATGCGTACTACGGACAATAGCCAAGCCAGAATCACAAGTTGTCAAATACCGCCAATGGCCAAGACCTGCACATAGTCTGGCCGGTCCATTGTCGATATCTGACTCTCTCGACTAAGGCCTAAGGCTTGCTAACCCATACCCGAGCCGAGAGTTGTGTTGACTTGGACAAAGTCATGTTGGGAATGTCCTGAAATCTACCGTACTATCTCTAGAAAGTATGATAAATGTCGAGATCAGACATAAGTCATAAATACTGGGTGATCATGATGACTTGCTAGAGTCCGCTCTTGATCTATAAGTTTAGGACTTATTACCAGTATTGTATGATCCCAAAGGGTCACACACCATAGCTAACGGGAAAGTTAACATGGAATGAATACGGTAAGATGCAAGGCATTTACTGTATTTGTGCAGAGAGTTGGGCCGTTAGTTTAATCACTTGGGCCCATATCGAGACAAATGACTTGTGTCGATCGACACAAGTGTATGTGTCGGTCGACACAGTTGCGAAACCGAGACATCGGTTTAGGTTTATGACAGAGTCGATATTTATATGAGTCGTCTTATAATTTCGACTCTAACAGTCTGCGACCTAAAAACCTGAGCAGTCTCTCTTCTCTCTCTGATCAATCCATTGCTTTGGTCTAGCAACCATCCCGGCTTGTAAGAGTGTGGATACTGAAGGAGGAACAGGCATCTGATCTGTTCTAGCTGATCTCATCATTACCATCCATCAATCCGCTGCAATCTGAAAGGTAATGATCAGGTTTGGTTTTGTGATTCGTTCTGCAAGAACCTAGATCTGAGTTATATGTGCTAGGTTGCAATCTGTTAATTGAACCATGAACACATATATAATCCTACAGTGGTATCAGAGCCAGGTTATTGGTTTTTGCTTTATGAATCTGATTTAGGTTGTTCTTACTGTTTAAAATCGAATTTGGTTAAGAAATTTGATCAGAAAACATGAAAACCTAAGAATTAGATCGCATCAATCCGATTGAAAGCCATTGGTGTGCGATCTGGTCGCCCGTGTCGATCGACGAGGGAGCGAGGTATCGGTCGATATCGATCGATCCGATTGACATCTCGCGGTCCTGATGACCCGATTGACCCGAGCTGATACTCGCTAGTATCGATCGACATGAAAGACTCATATCGATCGATACGAAGGCGATGCAGATGATCCGCGAGTAGCCAATCGGTTCAGCCGAGCTTTGTGGTTCATCTTTCCCTAAACCGAGACAATGAACCGATCAATCCGATTGTGGTTCATTGTCTACTTTAGCCAGAACCGCAAGTTAGGTCAAAATTGGCTAAAACACAAGGTGTTTCTTCCCGGTTTTGGACTTAACTGAACCGATCCAATTTAATTGGTGGTTCAAGCGGTTAACCCAAATCGCGGTTTGCTGGAAATAATTTTATTTCTGGTTAAACCGGATTGAAATTCATAAAATTGAATTTTAACCTAAACCGAAGGCTGGTCTAAGTTTGATTTGGTTGGACCAAATAATTTAGAGCTGGTCTGGTTTAGTAAATAACTGATGGTTTTGATAGTTAATTTGGTCTTGGACCAGAATTAATAAACCGGATCGGTTATGTCAAATTATTGGGCCAATTGGAATTTTGTGGTCTCGGGCCAAGAATTGGGCCTATAATTTGTGACCCAACCGAAAACTTTAATAAGTTACTAAACTTAGAAAGTTTCTAAAATAAGAAAGTTTCCCAAAATAGTAATCTTCTATTTTTGGAAATAAAACTTAAAATCCTCAAAAACAATATCAAGCTTGGATGTCTTTCCAATCTTGTCAGCTACTTAACGCTTATTTGATTACAGACATGGCTTACAGTGTGAGGTGTCTGTTTTCGCGTAAGTAAAGTAGTATATAGTCACTGATTTCATTGGGAGTCCCAGATTTCAGTGATTATTTGGCTGTAAGAGATTGGTTTCCTTGACTGGGCCATCGGGAGTCCCGGGCCTTGAGACATCTGGTGAATTTGGGCCTCGGGTCCAATTCACAACCGAGAGTTATTGGTTATAACTAGCTGTGTGTATGCTTACCAAGCAAAGCTAATTGCGGGTGACGGCCAGTGGCCCACTTTGGATTTAGCTGAACATGGGTCTCGGAATCATTGCATTCTTATGAGGTTAAACAAAGAAATTTTGAATGCAATGCGAGTTTTCTTATAAGTTGTTAAGATTACTCTTTTATGAACTTAATAACTAAAACTCTATTTATCTCTAAATTTCAGCTATGACAAGCACAAACAATCAAAACACTTTCTCGATCCGGTCTGTCCTTGAGATGGACAAACTGAACGGATCAAATTTCTTGACTTGGTCACGGAACCTGAGGCTAGTCCTCAGGCATGAGAGAAAGGACTATGTCCTTGAGAAAGCTCTCCCCGAGAGGATCGGATCCAAAGCCAGTCATGCAGTATATAATGCTTGGAATAAGCATTGTAATGATGCGGTAGATGTGCGTGGTCTGATATTGGCTACCATGGAATCAGATTTGCGGAAGCAATATGAGAACATGGAGTCGCCAATAGAGATGATCAGCAGCCTGAAATTGAAATTTCAGGAGCAGGTAAGAGTGGAGAGATACCAGTTGGTTAAATCTCTCACTAGCTGCAAGCTACCGATGGATCATCCAGTAAGTCCTCATATCAGTAAAATGATGGGTTACATTGATAACCTGAGGAAACTGGATTATCCAGTTAGCCAAGAATTGGCAACTGATATCATTCTGCAGTCACTGCCGTCAAGCTATGATAAGTTCGTAAGGGACTATATCAAGAAAGGCTTAACGAAGACGTTGACTGAACTGCATGATATGCTCAAGACAGTTGAGCCAAACGTGAAGAGTACCCTGTACAATCTCATGAATGAGAAGGGTAGGTTTACTAAACCTAATGCTGACAAGGGTGAAGACAAAGTTGTCCAGATTTTGAATCATGGCAAGCGTGTGTCTTCTGAGCCCGAGTCAGATACCTCTTACGTTGGTAAGTGATGCTACTGTAATGAGACTGGGCATTGGAAAAGAGATTGCATTAAATTCATGGAAGATTATGAGGAGTTGAAGTCGATGTATGAGACTACTTCCTCAGGTATTCATGTTATTACTTCAAGTTATACCTTAAAGGTATTGGATACTGGTTGTGGCACTGATATTTGTTATAATATGCAGAGCCTGAGCAACAGTAGAACGTTGAAGGAAGGGCAAGTGAAACTGCGTGTCTGGAAGGAGCTTGGGATGCTGCCTCAGCCGTAGGGTTTTCACTTGTAGATGCCTTTGAGGCTTGGTTTTATTAAGTAATTGCTACAATGTACCTGCTTTAAGCAGAGTTGTCTTTCATTTTCTTGTAAGAATTTAAATGTTTTTCGTTTTGATAAAAGACAAGTTTTGTTCTTTTGATCTTAATGAAATGATAATTGTAGCACCCTATTCAAGGAATGGGTTTTATATATTAAACCAAAGAGTGCCTAAATGTAACATAAATACCGAATTGGTTTAAATCTGATGAATTAAACCTGATTTTTCTTGGCATAAATGTTTTGGTCAAAGAGTAAGTCGGATTCAGAAACCCCATAGTTATGGACATTTGGGCTCATTTGAATGGATATCTTATGAGACTTGAATTCTGCTTACTGGACCAAAAGACAAAGGGCCCATCTTAGCCGAGCTAGAGAAAGGCCCAAAGGCTTATTGGAGATTGAACATACTCATGTATGTGGTCCGATGAGCAATAATGCCAGAGAAAATTTCCTGTACTTCATTGTCTCTACTGATTACTTCAGTGAGTGTGACTGTGTTCATTTGATGAGACACAAGTCGGAATTCTTTGACATGGTCGAAAGAGTTCCAGAATGAAGTATAGAATCTGAATGACAGAAGTATTAAGACTCTGGATTAGATCACGAGTGAGAATACTTAAGTCATTGATTGTGTGATCATCTGAATGAGTGTGAAGTCGTTTCACAGCTCATTTCTCCTGAAAACCTAGAGGTGTTTCTGTGAGAATGAATCAGATCTTATAAGAAATGATTAAAGATGAGTCACACGAATCTTCCATGATATTCTCTAAAATAGCGCTCAAGAAATATCTAAGTTTACGCTGAAATAGTTCCACCAATATCAGTTGAAAGACACCACGTAAATGTGGATTGGAATCGATCCAAATTCGTCTTTACTGAGTATTTGTAGTTGTGCTACTTCGCTGGTTGTCCTAGGGAAACCAAGGCTTATTACTTTTACGTCCATTCTGTTTTCTAAGAAGGGAAGTTACTTTCCAAGAAGAACAGTGGGAGTAAAAGTATAACTCGAAGAAATTCGAGAAATACAGGAGACTGCTCAACCTGTTGAGGGAGAGCAACGGATGGATTTACAGATTTCTGTAGAATCTACACCTGTAGAGCCTGAAGTTCGCAGATAAAAATGAATCAGTCACTAATCCGAGAGTGATTTCTCGTCATTAGTTGAACCTGATGATCATTGAAAGTTCGCATGATCTGATGATCATTGAAAGCGACGAACCTGCGAAATTCAAAGAAGCGAAAGTAAGCCCGGACTCCGAAAAATTACACTGTGTGTAAGTTAGCTTCATCGATCCATTCATGGATGGAAGCAAACATATCGGAGTTGGAATCTTCGTTCTGTTAAAGTAGTCAAGGTTTTGACTTGAACAGGAACGAAGTGGAACTATGCGTTTACTAAAAGATAAGTGGGAGCAATATTGCATTTCTCATAGTGTATGTCGATGACATACTGATTCTCGAATATAACGTCCCAATGCTGCAGTCGGTAAAGGACTGGTTTGGGAGTTGGTTTTATGGTTGACATGGGTAAAGCCACGTAGTTCTTGGATTTTGGATCTAAAGATAGAGATCCAAAAGAGCTGGTAGGACAAAGTCAGGGTTCTTAAATTGACAAAGTCCTACACGTAATCAGCAATCCAAGAAGGGTTTTATGCCAATGTCACATGGCAATTCATTAAGCAAGATACAGTGTCCTGCGATATCTGCTGAGCTTGAATGCATGGATAGGATTCCATATGCGACGGCAATTGGATCTATCATGTATGCCATGATACATACTTGTTTTGATGTTGCTTTAATGCTAAGCAAGACAAGTAAAGACCAGTCAAATCCAGCAAAGAATCACTGGATTGCCGTAAAGAATATTCTGAAGTATTTGAGGAATACTTAGGATAAGTTCTTGATTTACGGAGAAAGTGAGGTGCTACAAGTCGATAGAGTCTGAAAGGCAAGTTTCCAATAGACAAAGATAATTCCTGGTCACAGTCCGGCTATATCTTGTGTCTAACTGGCGGTGCAAGGCACTGTTGCTGACTCCATGACTTAAGCTGAACATTTCGCAGCTTGAGAAGCGGCGAAAGAGGTTGTTTGGATAGAAGAGTTCATCACTGAACTTGATGTGATTCACAGCATAGATGAGGCTAGCTGCACATCAGAGGTCCAAACACCTTGAGGATAGGTATAACCTATTCCTTGAGATAAATGACAGAGGTGTTAAGTAGATAAGCAAGTTTCATCGAATGAGAACGTTGCTAATCTATTAACGAAGCCACTCCTTATGCCTAAGCACGAGTCGCGGACTGTAGCTGTAGGATGAGTGAAATTAAGATACAGTCTTAATTTCAGTGGGAGTTTGTAAAGGGCTTTACTTAGTTGTTTTGAAAGGTTCATGTAAACATAATATTTTATGTTTATGAAATCTAATGATTTCTGGATTATTTTAACTGTGATATAAATAATCGTTCCAAAATGATTCATGTCATTATATATGGGCCATCGAAGTACATGAGTAGACTTGATCCTGAAACCCCATATTTAACGAAATGACATAAATCATAGTGTCCATAGTCGAAGGTTGTTGAAATTGGAACACCAACAACCACTTGAGACTAGATTGTGTTGAGACTTATGACCAAGTTTCGAGGGGTCATAGATGCGCGGCATCAAAGTCGACACATAGGTATATGTAGGGGAGCATATGACCGGACATGGCCCGCTGATGAGAACTCTACAAGATATTAATATCTGTGTCATGAGAGGTTCTCATATACGACTATAGAGTATAGTCCTTAGACCTGAGTTCGCATGCATGTGGCTGCACATGGAGTAATGCGCTTTGATCATTGTCTAACGCTGTTTCGTAACTGAGAGCTATAAGGACCTTGGTTGGGTGTATTATGAAGTATGTAGTTCATAGTGATGGAACAAGATGGGATTTGTCCCTGCCGTTTAACGGAGGTAATATCTCTAGGCCAATCGGAGATTTGATAGCTGGTAAGAGAATGGCCATTCCCAAACGGACTTGCCCAAGTCGTTTGCATTGTCAGTATCAAATCTGGTCCGATAAACATGGTCTGGCTATATAAGGATGACACGCATATTGCCTTATGCCAGATCGAGATATTAAGACAAAAGGACTAGGGAATGTAGGATTCCAGTACAATCGGAAGATTGTTGGGAATGTCCTTTGTAGGATTCCAGTACAAGTGGGAGATTGTTGGGAATGTCCTGAAATCTACCGTACTATCTCTAGAAAGTATGATAAATGTCGAGATCAGACATAAGTCATAAATACTGGGTGATCATGATGACTTGCTAGAGTCCGCTCTTGATTTATAAGTTTAGGACTTATTACCAGTATTGTATGATCCCAAAGGGTCACACACCATAGCTAACGGGAAAGTTAACATGGAATGAATACGGTAAGATGCAAGGCATTTACTGTATTTGTGCAGAGAGTTGGGCCGTTAGTTTAATCACTTGGGCCCATATCGAGACAAATGACTTGTGTCGATCGACACAAGTGTATGTGTCGGTCGACACAGTTGCGAAACCGAGACATCGGTTTAGGTTTATGACAGAGTCGATATTTATATGAGTCGTCTTATAATTTCGACTCTAACAGTCTGCGACCTAAAAACCTGAGCAGTCTCTCTTCTCTCTCTGATCAATCCATTGCTTTGGTCTAGCAACCATCCCGGCTTGTAAGAGTGTGGATACTGAAGGAGGAACATGCATCTGATCTGTTCTAGCTGATCTCATCATTACCATCCATCAATCCGCTGCAATCTGAATGGTAATGATCAGGTTTGGTTTTGTGATTCGTTCTGCAAGAACCTAGATCTGAGTTATATGTGCTAGGTTGCAATCTGTTAATTGAACCATGAACACATATATAATCCTACAAGTCAGGTATCATTAGGTAACGAGGTTTGTATTTCACAAAATGTGTGTACCTCGCAAATAATAGTATGTCATTAGCTAGGCCGGACAACCTTTTCGAAAATGAAAACATAATATGAAATACATATTTGATTTGTAGATCAACCATTTTTACAAATCTATTCCAGTCACAACCTATGTCCGAATCCGCCCATTATCCAACCTAAAGTTACCTGCGAGACAAAAGTTGTTTAATGAGCAACCATATGGTTTACCCAGTAATTCCATAGCTACTATAAACGTTAGTGCCCGACCCATTCCCATAGCCTAAGCATATTACAATAACATCTCGCAGAAGCATCAATATGCAATACCAACAAAGATAAACGCATGTGAAACTGATTAAACCACAATGCATATGATCAATGCCTAACCCGTCTAGACCTTTCTAGACCAATCACCACAAAGGTTCAAGGCCCTATCATCACACCCAAATCCACGGGATCTCGTCGTCACACGATACTTGGCCATGGGAGCGACCCAAGTAACCCTTAGAGCCTTCTCCAAATCCACGGAGTACGGGTGGTACCGAATACACCATCCTAGATAATGTTACTCATGTCCTAGAATGCATCACACAACTCAAGTAGCTTAGACTGCATGATACCCGCATATGCATCTAAGTACTTCCATACATATTTCCGAGTGGAGGCTTTCCACCTCGTACTAATCTCATAACATTCTGGGGCGGTTCTGTAACCGTTCTCGTACTTATCACATCATGCATATAAAAAACATGCACACAAACATCGTAAACCTCGGTCCATTGATATATCATGGTTTTTACCGGTTTTAGACCATGATATAAGTGTGTTTTAGAGTCTTTTAGTGTTGCTTTAGAGTCTTTTACAGGTATTAGCACGTTTGGAGCGGAATTGGAGTTTATGGAGCTTTTTGGGGCATTTTGGTGTTTTGACCCGAGAGATAGAGTTCACTGTCCAAAACAGAGATCTGCATCGATCGACACACATTGTGCATCGATCGACACACGAGCGAGATGGGCTTATCTTCGGCGGTTTAATGAAGTTTGGATATTGCACTTTAACCCAGAAGTTTCCAAGAATTACAAAGAAGCCCCAGTCGTGATTAGACCTTTATAATTAGGTTTTTACATCAGTTTTTGGAGACGCTTACGCTACGCTTTCATACTTTGAGCATAGAGATTTTAGCTTTTGGGGCTGATCTAATCCTGTACTGCTTCCTGCTTTTGGAGAAGATTTCGAACCCCTTTAATCTTTACTCTTTATTTATGCAATCTATTAATTCATTGATTATGTTTTCATTATCTATGTCTGAGTAGATTCATAGTTAGGTTTAGGGATTCTCATTAGGGATTTCATGACTTGCTAGATTTATTTATCTCAGTTAAAGATTCATATCATAATTGTTCTTCAATCTAAATTGTGCTTAACACTAGTTTCTAACTTGATCACTTAGATTCTAGATCTTAGGTTGTTAAATTGACACGAAAGTGTGATTTAGAATCTGAACTATTTAGGTTGAGCAATTGAATTACTCGCAAAGAAATTTGGTTTAATTGAATTGTGAACATATTGAACCTGAACTTAAAGCTAGTTTAATCTGTTAGGAATTACAAAGACATTTGGATTTCTGCTATTAGGCTTAGAGAATTCTCACAACGAAAGTTGGTTCGTTCTAATTCCATGTTTGAGTCCTAGAACCATACTTAATTTGATCCTGGCTGAATATCTGATATGCTTGTCTGATTTCCTGAGAACTTCCTAGACTTAGCGCTTTTAGTTAATTGCCTTCAAACCAATCTTGCAACCTGATTTACTTTTCTGCTTTGCTTTTAGTTTCTCACTACTTTATCCTAGTTTAACTCGACTGTTCTTAATTCTATCGTTGTCTAGAGTCCTTGTGGATTCGATACCCTACATACTGCAATCACATAACTGTGCACTTGCAGTAGAATAGGATAAAACTTACACACCTATCATCCATGCACCATTATTATATCAGAATACGATGGCACCACCGTGCTTATCCTAACCGTTCCTGCATCACAATCATTAGCATGGCATGCGAACGGGTTCACGACCAAACGAAATTCATGCAACACTCAAGCATGAACAAAACATCAAGCATGTCACAAAAAATGATTACCCGTTATGCCTGCAAATGAATCTCATCATGCTAGAAAGCGGTTCCCGTCCTGCTTGCGAACGGTTACCCGTCCCGATTGGAATGGTTTCCCATCATGCTTGCAGAACAGTTCTCGTCGTGCTTGCGGAACGGTTCCCGACCTGCTTGCGGAACGGTTCCAACCATACTTGCAAATGAATCCCGACATGCTTACAAAACAATAACTAGCATCATGCGTGCATAAGCATAAATAAAATTCAAGCTTGACTTCCATTATATGCATAATATTAACAATTCATGGAGTAAAATATTCCCGAGACTTAACCCCAAACTTATCCATGCGATATAAAATCGTTAGTCCTAGTTATCAGGACTCACTAAGTTTTCGGTGCGGTCGAGGTTAGGTTCCCAAAGCACCACTGTTCTACACCTCCTGGTCCGCCTTTACTATGGTCTTAGCTCTCCTACTACACTTCCCTCAAATCCAGAACGCTTGGCCTTTGGTTCACGATCGATCGGGGCTCGGTTTCTCCTTACCAATAATTTTCTCTCTATAACTCATTTTTCTCTCTTTTATCTCTCTAAATTTCGGTCTGAGAGTGAGTTGTGGTGAGTTTTAACACTGAGGGAGGGTCCTATTTATAGGAAAACCGAAGCTGGTGATGGAGGACACAAGCCGGCATTCGGTTGGCCGGTTTCGAGGCGACCATGCATCGCGATATCTCGGTGACACTCAGCTGCGTCCCGGCGTCAACACATCATGGTATCCATGCATTCAGACACCTCAGGGAGCCTGGTGGCGCCACCCAGTCAGCTTCCATGCACGGAAACAAGTGGCAGCCTCCGGTGATTACATTTTGGCGCTTGCATGCGCGGCGACCCATGGTGGCTTCCAGTCGCGACATGCAATCGTCGCCTTGCCGTGCACCACCTCCTTTCTGACTGCTTGCTTGCTTCAACTATCTGCATGGTTTCTTACGAACACCATGTTCTTGGTGTCTTGGGCGTTAGAATTTTCGATCGGCCGTTCGTCGTCCAAACAGCTCGTTTTCCTCTGATGCTCGTAAAACCTTAGGCCAATAGTTAATCTCACTCCGGCCGCTAACTTTGCTTGACAACACTAAGTTCCATAAATAATTCTCCGTACAGTTGTGGACAGTTTTAGGTTTAGTGCTCTAGTCGTCCTTCTTGGTTCTCCATTTCGGTCATACCGACATTCTTCAGGCATTGTCGGATATTGCCTTCGTCTGATCCATAGCGTTTTGGATGAATCCAAATTACTTAGTCATTCCTCTTCCATATTTTAATTCTTTAGATGGGGCAGTCACCATCTGCCTGCGAATGCTCAGCATGCCATCACATCGAAGAAGATGTCCTTTAAGATTGAAACATACGTTCCAACCTTTATGTTATAGGAAGGTACCACATCCTTTGGTACGGTGCTTTGCTCTGGCCACTTCCTTGCGTCTTATACTCTTGGTTTCTCACAAAAACGACACTCTTGCACTTTATCATCTTCTTTCCAAAAAAGCATGCAATTAACAACACATACATCAATCATCTTAGAAGGCATACCAAGACTAGAAAGCATTCTCTGAATCTAATAATAACTTTCAGCAGCCAAATTATCCTCCAGTAAATACTCTTTAAAAATATCCGCAAAATCATCCATGCAACCTCAGCTAAGTTATGATCAATTTTAATGTTCATCATCCTAGCTGCCAACAATAATTTTGACAACCCTTATCTACATCCATCATAGAGAGATTGATTTGATGCGTCTAGCATATCATAAAATTGTCTGGCATTTAAGTTGGGTTCTTCAACAACATTCTGATCATTACTTATTGTTTCATAAAATGCATATGTAATCATATCATGCATCCTATCATGCTCATGCCCCCGTGATAGCCAAATTCATTTTCATGCTAGAAATTGCTACTACTACTTCTTCTTGCATTATGCGGACTATGGTCTTCTCCATGTTGATACCAAATAAAATAATTCGGTGTAAAACCTCTACTAAATAAATGACACCAAGCCGTTTCACTAGGAATAAACTTTCTATTCATGCATTTACGACAGGGGCAGAACATCTCACCGCTTTCCATGGTTATCGATGTTTGGCTTGCTTGATACATGAAGATTTCCACCCCGCTTTGAAAATCTTTCGTCACCACTCCTTCGGCATCCTTATGTTGATACATCCAGCTTCGTAAATCGTATATAGATATTTGAAAACTAAAAATTTGTGTTTTTTTCCTCTAAGAAAGTGTTTTTTGTTGTTTGGATTGTGTTTCTTTCGTTTCTATGAAGGGGTATTTATAGATTTTTTTTAAAAAACATAGCAACAGATTTACAACAAAAAATAATACTACGAATTTACAATAAATTATTTAACATCGATTTTACATCGAATGAGTGACTAATTTACAATATTTTTAATATGTCCCAAAAAGTTACACCATAAAAATGTGTATATCTACCATATTAGACGTTAATTCGATATTAATTCGGCGTTAGTTGAAACTTATATATTCGATGTTAATTGGTTGTAAATTAACATCAAATTTACTACGAATGCGTACAAATCCCTAATTTGTCATGAAATCGACGTAATTTGCATCGATTTTACGATGATTATTTGTCGTAAAATGGATGCAAAACTACGACAAGTATTTTTTGTTGTAAAATTTCGTCCCAATGATATTGTTTTCTTGTAGTGAAAAGCAGACATATGACTCATTCGAGGATCTTCTTGTAAACTCTGATAAGACAGCTTTGGTTGATTTTTATGAGTCCATCTTTGTACAATTCAAGTTTTTTGTGGCACCAGACATAGACCTTCATGATAACATGTGTTAGCAAGCTAGATTTTCCCCATTATACGCTAGCTAAAGAATTTTGTGTAACTATTATAACGAAGCGAGTTCGTCCTACTTTTTTGCTCCCAAAAGTCTTCTTTTTCCAGAAGACTGAATCATCACTTTGGGCTTTATCAATTTGATTTTGAGTTCCCTAAGTTTGTTGTGTCCCTTACTTCCATATCAAAATAGCTTTTCTACAGCTATGGATACAAATTAGGTATGATGAGTTCCATGCATTTTCATATATAATGGTTTTAGTTTAAGGTTCTTAACCACGCTCACAAACGTTTACTTTCCTTTCAAGAGGGTGCTTTTGGCAACTAAACAAATCATATTGAGGATTCTCTGGAAGTGAAGCCATCCATAGTTATGGTCCTTATGGATCATGAACTCTTTTAACTATTGGTATGTTTGTGTTCTACTGTCCTTGAACTAATCCGGTCATAGTTACAAATCGCATTCCTACATTCTGATATCAAATCTCGTAACAGTTACTTTCTTCCCCTGTCTGCTAACAAATACTTTATCTTTGATAACATGAGCCTCAACCAAATCCTCAGGCGAAATTATTTTTTCCACTACCGTCTCCTTCTATGCAGTGTTTTAAAAACCGGTCTAGGCGGTCGTTTAGGCGGCCGTCTAGGCGGGGTCTAGGCAGTAGATAGTCTTAAACCGTGGTGATTTTATTTTAGGCGTTAGAATTAAGAGTTTATGTTATTAAGTGGATAAGCGGTTGTAGATGAGTCTAGGCGTCTTTGCATAATCTTTAATCAATTATCATTTGGTTTTTGATTTTTGTGTTTGTTTTGGTGTATTTTGAAAATTTTATTACATATAACTTAATTTATAAGTTTCTACTTCATAAACTAATGGTTATCAATATAAAAATGTCGTAAATTTATTAGATTTTGATAGCATATGTCGTGTGATGATAGATATAACTGATTTTTTTTGTTATGTTGATGTAATTTGAGTTCTAAATCTATTTTTAGTACTAAGATTATTTGAATTTATGACGTATATAGTATAATATATCTAATATATATCGTTTTCATTTATAAACTTATAGGCCACCTAAAATCTTCTAGACAGCGACTGGCGTTAAGCGTTGCATCACCACCTGCTTAGCATTCATGTGTTATATTCTCATACTTCTAAGTGTTGCATTGTCACACCTTTAGTAGTTGACAAAGCATATGATATGACTCCCTTATTATACGTGTTCAAAGTTTTGGGGAACTTGATTATGGAATGTTTTGTTACATAAGCCATTGATGATTCCCCAACCGTTATTAGTCTTCTTACAACCGGTATAGTATTAGTCTCTGTTCGGAAATGTGTCCACCTAGCCGCTTAGACGGCTGCCTAGGCATTAGACGGAAGGAAAACGCAGTAATTTCAATTGTTGCGGCTTGATAAATCGGTTAATGCTCACACTTTTTTCCGCAGCCGCTTAGTTACTTAAATCAACTAGTTATTTTAATTTGTCAGAGGTTCTAAAAAATCGGCCCAAATTATTTTCTTCATTTGTTTTATATTTGTGCTAAATTCATATGAAGTCCAATGTTCTTTATGAGTGTTACATAAAAATACGGCTAAAAATCAGATTTTGTTTTAATTCTTTATGTTTTTGTGATAAATGGGTATTAGAAGAAATATTAATATCATATTTTATATTATGATTTAGTTTATTTATCGATGAATGTAAAAAAAATGAAACTTTAAGCTTTATTGTATACCTTATTTACATATAAAAACTTCAAAATCTTAATATATATATATATATATATCTATAAATTCTGCCCCCCATAATCTCCAAAGTTTTCTCGATTTTATGAAACTCGGTAGGTTCGGATCAGTCGTGCGCATAGCGCCTAGCGAAATTCCGAATAATAATATTAATATATAATTAGAACAACTCTGAAAAATTTTCTCTTGTTTTTCCATCTTCATGACTCATGGAGCTTTTACTATTGTATAGTATAGCTGGTGGACGATAAATATACGCTTCGAATGGAGAAAGCGGATCAGGTGTTGCGGATCAACCGGTTCAAGCAGAGCAGACAGATCAAGTGTGGATCAAGCAAATCAGGAAGGGTGCAGATCTAGCAGATCAGTTTAAATATTGGTTTTGAATGGAGAAAGCGGATCAGATGTTGCAGATTAAGCGGTTCAAGCAAATTAAGCGGATTTAAACATTGTAAATTCATAAAAAATCATTTATTTTTCTAAATTCTAAATGTTATCTTAGTAACACAAATATAATTATAGTAATTAGAATATATATATAGATATATATTAATTTATGTAACTTTATTAAATGAAATTATTATTAATTTTTGGGATAAAATATGAAATGAAATTATTTATTACACATGATTTAACTAATAAAATTTATTATTATAACAGGATAAAGTATGAAATGAAATTATTTATTACACATGATATTAGCTAATAAAATTTATTATCATAACAATCTCAAGTGTAATTTAGAAAAACTTAGATATAGTAGTAATGGGTACATGTAATTTTAGATATTCTGTTTAATTACATGTTGATGAATAAAATAAACTATATTAAAATAATAGATCTTACGTTATACACCTCGCAGTTGACAAAAAAAATACGTTATACACCTCGCATAGGGGGGGGGGGGGGTGGAGGACGTATTACTATTGTACTGTTCGGACTGCTTGAATATTTTTATTTTTTAATTAAGAAACGCAAGTGGGCTTATCTTGTTGGCTTAATGAGAGTGCATATGCAGACGAAACGTATTAGGTGGGCGAACCATCTTTTATCTGCATCTAAAATTTATAAATGATGGTGATGATGATGATTATGAAAGCGTAAATGATGATTAATGATAAGTAGATTTTTTTTTTAATATTTAATCATGACATCAGAGAAATATTCAAAGTTCTAAAAATAGCCTTTACATGTCTCAAACTAGTCGGATTTCATCAATTTCATATAATACATTTTAAAGGTTTACTAGTGTTTTTAATTATAAATCTAAAATTTATATTACACATTTTAAAAACTATATTTTGTGTACATTTTAAATGTTATAGTATAGATATTTGATTTAGAACGTAACATTTTGTTTTTGTTTATGAATTTATTTGTTTTTTGTTTTATTTAT
The DNA here is from genome assembly GCA_030180135.1 of Orychophragmus violaceus. Taxonomy (NCBI): domain Eukaryota; kingdom Viridiplantae; phylum Streptophyta; class Magnoliopsida; order Brassicales; family Brassicaceae; genus Orychophragmus; species Orychophragmus violaceus. The sequence continues at coordinate 84,423,873 of CM058233.1, read as the reverse complement.
TTTTTGTGACATACAAAATTACTTTAATCTAAATTGGCTTTTATATCTGGTTATATAATTAAAACTTTGAATGTAATATTTTAATCACAAAAATTTTACAAAATCATAAAACATAATTTTGATTATAGAATTAATAATAATCTATTTAAGCTAATACGTGAAGTCCATTCTACTTGGGTGTAGCGCGGATATTGTTTATATTTAAAATTTACAGTTTTATTAATTTTATAATATTATAAAGAACAATTCTTGGGTTCACCTCTAGGGATGAACAAATGGGTTAATCTCTTATTTTAACCAATAAAGTATTTACACATAATCTAGTATTAAATAATTTAAAATTTTAAAAGTTTTAAAAATTAGAAAGAAAAAACGATAAAGGATAAAATATGTATAACTTTAGACAAAAAAATTAAAAATAAACGAATTTATTAAAAAAAACTAAAACCTAAATCTTATTTTGAAAACCCTAAATTCTAAACCTTAAACCCTAAACAATAATTTGAAAACATAAAAAATAAATTAAAACTAAACCATAATCTTTAAACCCAATATGTAAATTTTAAATAATAAAAACCTAAACTCTAAATCCCTAATCCCTAATTTAAATACCTAAAAATCAAAATAAAAACTAAACCCTAATCTCTAAACCCTTCGATGTAAACCTTAAAAAAACCTAAAGCGTTTAAATCCTAATCCCTAAACCCTAATCCCTAAACCCTGAACCTCAAAAGGCTTAAACCCAAAGGACTCCTAATCCCTAAAACCTAAAGGGCTTAAACCCTAATCCTAAAACTTAAACCCTAAACCATAATTTCCCAATCCTAAACCCCAATTTGTAAACTTTAAAAAATATATAAATATTGATATATATTAATACTATTTGTATAAAATATTTGAATGTGTTTAATTGTTTAAGTTTAATTTTATATATTTATTTAAAGATATTACTATATGACATATTCTTATTGGCTAAAACGAAGGTATGGGTGAACCCAAATATTTTTCTATTAAAAATTCATTATATTAGGTTTAGTTTTGATTTATTTTTTTAAAATATTATAGTTTAGATCTTTGTTTTGATTTTTATTGTTTTTTCTTCTTTGGATTTCATTGTTTTCAAAATTGTTTTGAATATTTTTTGAAATATTCCGAGTTTAGATTTTAGTTAAATGAGTTTTATCTATGATTTTACAATTAAGATTTAAACATTATATTTGAATCAAAAGTATTTTATCAAACTATACTATAGAATTTTATTTATGTATTGTAGAATTAATCTTTCTATTTGGTTATTATGTGGGATTTCATTAATTAGTCTATTTTATTTGAAAATAAATAAAACATTAAGGAAAAAATAATTTTATATTTAAAATTATATATTTTTAAACTAAAATTTTACAATTTTCTTTAATTTCATTTTAAAATATTCCGTATTTAAGTGTCAATTGACTTTGATATACTATTTTAGAATTACGATTTTAAACTTTATATTTGAATCAAAATTATTTAACTAAATTATGATATATAATTTTTTTGTGTAATTATTTTTCTTTAGAATAAAAAGTTTTGTGTTTAGTTTTTTGAATAATGTGTATTTGTAATTTAAAAGTTTAGGATATAAAACGGTTTTAATTATGTATAATATATTATATAGGTTAAATATGTTCGGATGATGATATTTTTAAATAATTTTTTATTTCTATATTATATAGTTTTAATATATTTGGATGATTATATTTTTAATTATTTTTATCTCTATATTTTTACTTTATATGAAAAATATATTTATGAAATTTATGATTCTGATAATCCATTTACTAAACTTTTATTTTATTAGTTGTTTTCATATTTTATAATCAAAATGTATTAATTATTCTTCTTAATCCGTTTTGCAATTGGTTAAAAACTGTAATTGTAAAAACATCCTACCTATCTCAATATAATAGTGAATAATATATAATATTTTAATATTTTAGTTTTATCAAGTTAAAAATATATCCACTTAATTTTAATATTTTAAATTTTGTAAAAACTTAAAATTTGCACCTTATAAATCAGAAACTTATTAATCTTACATATCATTTTTCAGTTTTTTATTTTTTTAGTTAAATATATTCATAATATATTTATTTATGTGTAATTTTAACAATTTTTATTATTTTTAAAAGTAACTGATATATTAAATATTTAGTTATATATATCAATAGATTTAATATCTTGTATGCATATATATTTTTGAATATTAAAATTCTATTGTCTTAATATATTATTTATTGTACAATTTATTTTATAAATTATTTTTTATTTAAATAAAATAATACTATTTAAATATATGTAATTAAATTTTCAGGAAAAATTAATATAGTAACCCGTCAATTTTTTTTTTCATGTAGAATAAAAATAATTTGTCAAATTTAAAGAAATTGCCCTAAAATTAAATTCTAACTTTTAAATTCTTCATGTTATAAAATAAAATTAATTAATATTAATTTAGTACTTATTTTTATAATATTTACTTTTGAATTATATCGTAAAAAGCATTGGTGTTGTTTTGTGTATGATTACTTTAAGTTTATTTTATACTTTATACAAATAATTTATGTATTAAATTATATAATTATATTTATAAATTGATTTACTAGCATAAGTATACTTATATATATCATATAATTTTTATTTTTTGTAAGTCAAAATTTTGTTAATATTAATTTATAATAATATACTAATATTAATTACAAATTTATTAAATTTTAGGGAAAGTTTTGAAAAATATTTTTATAATATTTTACTATGATAGACAAAGGAAATGAAAAAATATTAGAAAATTTTATGAATAACTTAATTATAAATGAATTTGACATTTTTATTCTTAACAAAATTTTAGTGGCTAATGGCATTTATTGTAAATAACATGTAGGGCTAAGGTTTATTCTATAATCGTCTCCTGATTTAATAGATTAGATTATTTTAAAAGGCGTCTTGCGGATCCTCTTGCGTAGTGTGGCACTGGTGGGCTTCTCGGTTGCGTCGTTTCGCTAAAGTTTCTGCTTTTCTTTTGATAGGCTGGTTTTGAGTCTATATAGTTTGTTTCTTTTCACGACTCGGGTCCACTAGGGATTTAAAGTTTTTTTTAATTACTGAGGAAGTTCCGGACCTCAGGCCCATAATCTTTCATGAATTCGGAGACAGTCTTTAGATAATCCGATTTAAAGATTAACTTTCCGTATCAAAAAGTGTTTGAATCCGGAAGAGAACCAACCCTCTTGTGTTTACCACTAGGCCACCACCTCTTTGAGAGATTTAAAAGGTTTTGCTTTCAAAAAATTTAATATGAAAATCCTTAAAATAAAATAAATTGTTTTAGACCCCAAAATATATAACCTTTTAATTTTATTGTGACATCTATATTTAAATGTTAAATCTATACATATAAATGAGAAGTAATTTTCAGTCAAATCTAAGGCGTCAACACGAGAGGGCTCTAAAGGAGGATAATGTTGAAGTGGAAAGATGACATGGCAAGCCAAAAAAATAACTAAAAGGGTTTGGACTTAAACTTATTTACGGGAATACCATTTTGTCGATTTTTATTTATTTAATTAATTCACTATCCTCAAAAAATCACAATATCTTTCCAAATATCTTACTAGTTCGATTTTTTTATAAATATTATATGACACATACCAATCTTTCGAGAGAAGTTTGTTGTTCTCCAATGGAATCCTATATAAAGTGAGCTTGGTGGCCTAAAAACATAATCATTTGCATCTTCCATATTTTCAAGAAGTTTTCTCTCTATTTTTTTTTCATTTGTTGGCAGTATTTTTTCGGACTATTAAAATTTTAATCAAATGATCTGTTATCATTTCTATTACGTTCTTCTTCTTTTTGATGCGAAACATATTTTTTGTTTTTAATTCTGTTTTTTTCTTAGTCGCATGAAAGAAGAAGCTTGGTTATCTCGATTTTTTTGTGAATGATGTGAGGTGAACAAACAAACATTGAGATTTTCTCTAAAAAAGGTGTGTGAATTTTTACTCGAGATCTAAAAGTCCGATTGAAGGTTGTTGCCAAGACGTTGTTAGTTCACCTCACATGTCCTGATTGTCCTAATGAGCCTATAGTTTGAATAAGTGTTTTTGATTACTATAAACATGGATTTGGTAGTAAACGAAGAATTTGGTAAATACTCTTTCGAATACCAAATAAGGTTTAGTCCCGATAGTCTGAATAAGGTTTCAATAACATTAATGGATTGATAGATGTATTAATCCATGAGTCCGATAAAGGCCTATAATATTTAAATATATTGAACGATGAATTATTAAATGTTTTCTAAAATCCTAAGAGTAATAAGTGGACTTTAATGGAATGTGCAATTGATTCGTATCGATTCAGTGGAAAGATAAAATATTCCAAAAAAACTCTCAACTCTTCACTTTCTTATTTCTCCTTGCTTTCATTCTTTGATATCGCGAAGAGCAAACCCACAAAATGAATCCAAGTAATGATATTGCTTCTGAAAATACACAATTTCACAAAATTTATGATATTAGTTATATGGATACTCGCGGGAATGTTAGAGCGAAGGTTTTGAGGGCGTGGTGTTTTTCTCACTATGATGCTCCCTTAGAATTAATTTTATCCGATGAAGAGGTATTCTCTTCTAATCTATATACATATTTGTATTTCTTTCCTTTCATCTTTTTGTATAGATAACACCCACAAATCCAATTTAGTTTTTATTTGGTATTCTTTTTGTTACTTTTGGTTATTTAAAACTCATATTAATTTTTATTATAATCAACAGGAAAGTTGGATTCAAGCCGTGTCTTATGGAGATAACGTCCGAAAGTTTCTTTATCTTTACCGACGTCACTGAGTAAGTTAACACCTAGTAAGAACCACTACCCGATAATACGTAAACTGACCGGGATCACCTGATGATCTAATCAGGAAGGAAGCACCAGAATGCCAACGCAAGACTTGCGAGATCTAACGCACCCTTTAGAGTCCTAGTAACAATAATATATACTAAACAATCAGACTCCCTGGGACTCTATGACACCACGTAAGAGCGATGAGGCAAGACGACACCACGTAAGATCGATGAGGCAAGACGACACCACGCAAGACTAATGAGGTCAAGAGATAATACTAACCCAATCCAGTATCCATTTTATCCCGCAAGTCCTATCACCGTTTACTAATTTATCCAGACCTACCCGGTCCCGTACCAGAATATGTATTCACAATCCAAACTTACCCAGCCCCGTACCAGAGTAAGTATGAAAAAAGTATACCTGGCCCAACACCGAAGTAGACAAACAAAAAAAAATCAATAATAGCAACACATCATCCATAAACAATACACATATGATTGAGTTTATAATTATAAATTCTAGTTTAATTCTTTATACCGGTTTAGTCTGCTACCTTGAGATTAGTAGACTTAGTAACCCCGTAGCCCATTTAATTAATTAATTAATTTAAATTATTAGATTCCCTTAGTTAATTCCTTAGTTTTAACCCATTATTATTTATTTGTTTATTTACTTGGTTTACCGCTAGATTAAAGTTAATAAAATTACTAAGTCTCTAGACGGTTTATTCCTCGCTTAATAAGTTTTCTAATTAATTATTTATTATTTAACCCATTTTACCCGATCTAACTACCCCAACCCCAACTATAATATTCTAAGGTCTGTTATATATCTTTTATATGTACTAGGAGATAACCTGCGCAAATACGCTGATTTTGCTTAAAGTTTTGTAGATATTTAATATGTTTTGATATTATTTTATGTATCAATATTGTTATATATTTTTAATTTTCAAATTTGTATTTTTTTTCTTTTTATGATTATTATGATTATATATGCGCTAATATACGATTATTAATATAATTTTTTACAAATAAATTAACTATCAATTTTCAATGAGCTTTTTATAAATTTTATTTCCTTCACCCTTTTTATCATTCTTTTAATTTTTATAAACTACTTAAAATATTTATACTTTTATTTATACATTTTCATTCATTAAATTCCTAAATGTTTAGTTTTTTCATAATATTTTAATATTATTGTTATTATATTAAATTTTGTAAATTTATATATATATTTTATAAATTTTATTTTTTATGTTCTTATATTTTTATATAATTTCTTTTTTTTTGTTATCATTTCATCTCATTTTGTAACATTTTTTCCATTCTTAATAATTATTATTTATATATTTTAATATTTTAGTAATCATTTCTTGAATTTTACATATGTATATATTTCATTGATTTAATTTCATTTCTTATGTTATTATATTTTGTATAATTATTTTTGTTTTTATTTTTTTGTTTTATGGTTCTTTACTTTTAGTTTTCAATACTTGAATTTTTTAATAATGATATCTTTACTTTTAGTTTCAATACTTGAATTTTTTAATAATGTTATTTTTACTTTAGTCTTATATTTAACATTTTATTTGTATTGAGATTTATTTATTTTTATTTATTTATTACATAAAAATATGAATATATATTTACAATTTATAAAATTTAATATTTATAAATTTATGAGATTCTAAATTAAATTCAAATTTATAATTTATGTTTTAATAATTTTAACTAATTGATTTTAAATAAATGATATTACATAAACATTATATTTATTTAAATTTTAAATGATGATGTGAAATTTTTTTAATGAGGTGGACCAATAAAGGGGAGGTTGATATGGCAGCTTGAGAAAGCCCCACTTCTCTCATTATATATAGGATTTTTGATTGTCTCATAATTTCTGTATATAGATTCATTTATTTTAAACATGATATTTTATATGCAGTGCAATAATCAACAAGCAACTGTCATGATACTTAAACGTGTCATGTATGTATATTTAGTTATTCTAGCCAATTTAATTAATTCTCTGATTATTTAGTTAGCCTAAGCCGCATTTTATCAATTTTCAATTATGGATACGAGATCCTACGATTCTACGGTTTATTAATTTCGGCGTCTACATGTTGATTCGATATATCCTAAATACAACATACAATTGACGTAGCCAACTCACAATGTCAAAGTGACAGATGAATGGATGATGGAACTCTGATTCCCAACACGAACTCGTAGCTATGAAGAACGTTGACCTGCTTTGACCCAAAATTGACCGAGTATGTTGACTCAAGGGAGTTGACCGTGTGCGTTGACCGGGGAGTGGATGGCGGGCGGTGGATATTAACCGTAGTTGACCGGTTAGCTGGTTGACTAGAGAACGGCCGGCAAAAGGTCTGGCGGCAAGGAGCTATCGCGGGTGAGAATTATGGCGAGCTCCGGCAATCTACAAGAAGGCTCTGGTGAGGGTGGCTTCTCGGAGACTTCGCCGGTGGGGGATCAGAATTCCAGCAAGGGAAATGGTGGCGGAGAGGAGATAGCGATAGTGGGAGGCGGAGATAGCGGTTTCTGGCGGAGACTCCGGCGGTGGCTCCGGCGTAGATTAGGTGGATGATTAGGGAGGTTAATGATATGATTAATGGTTAATGATGATAGTTAGTGGCTTAATGATATTTTAAGAGATTATTAGGGGTTGATTAAGGGTTTAATGAAAAGGTGTAAGGGTTGCTTGACTCACAAACAAGAGAGGGATGGAAACTGATTGTGGTCGGCAATTTATGGGGACGAGGAGAGCAAGCTTTTGAGTTTTTTTTTTTGTTTGTTGTGGAGAGAGGAGATGAAGATCACCCCTTTAAATAACCAAGGTCTTCATGCACATTCATGCACCTTAACGTAATACAAGACGGGGTATTACATTCTCCCCTTCTTACAATAATTCAGCACCCAAATTTTCTGTTCAATTAAACCTCAAATTTGGAAGAAAATCTTGTAAGTCTGCGGCTTCTGAATTAAAAATTCCTCTACTCCATTTTATTTGTTTATATCTGATTCCAAACTTTGCTGCACCAATTTGGTACTCTGTCAAATCGTCTCTCAAATATTTTCGTTAAAACTTGAATTGCCAATACCAAGAATGACTTGCTCTTGCAATGATTACTGAATCCCAAACCTTTTTGCTTGAGTTCATGCTTTTGATGCGATCTTTAACTGTCGCTGATACTCAAAATTATTTTCTAAAACCACACTGACTTTCTTTGTTTAGTTGACTCGGTTCAAAATTCTGATCCAAAATCACCATTTGATCTTCGGGGTTCGGTTTTGTCTCGTATTCACGTCCCATCATGTCATGTATTACACACTTACCACACTGGAATGGTTATACGTTCATAATTTAACCGATTTTCAATTCCGAAACTTATTTTTAGCTAGACGGTTTCCTAATCAGTCATCTGCCAACAATGCTAATGGATAACTTATCATTCCATCTACCAGAAGTTTAATAATAAAAACACTTAATACAATGATTAACACTCTAACTAATCTATCTACGCAATCACTAATCAATCAATGATCATTTTTTTTACAATCTAGCAACCTAGCAAAACAATCAATGCAATAATAATCAGCCAAGAGATGTGATGGATCGACCCTATCATGATGCAAGTTAAAATACGGTTCTCTTTAAGGGTCCTGATGAAAACCATATGTTCGGACAATCACTTGTTTTCACTTTGTAACAGTATTTCATTTATCATCATGAACATGTAATAATGTTACTTCGTTACTCAAAATGGTAAATATAGGATCACCCAACATCCACTATGTATATAGAACATCCATATATCACATGAAAAGTTTTAATACATATGTATGTCCGTCATATATACATAGCGGTCACACGTCCCCCAAGAGGTACCGGAGAGATTGTCCTCGTCATGGCTTCTCTGAGGTGCAGCTGTTATGTATCTTTTTCAGAGGAGTTGATTTGTGGTATCAGATGGCTTTAGCTGCTGCAAGTAATGGAAATTTCTATACCAAATCTCCAGAAGAAGCCAATGAGCTTATTGAGAACTTGGTCACTAGCAATAGTGTCAAGAATGCTGATATGGAGAGGATGAAATCTGGTGGAAAAGCTGACAATTCCCAGATAGCTGAGATGAACAAGAAGATTGATTATGTCCATAGTATCTTCGCTGGTAAGAAAGTGGATGTTCAGGAGACTGAGGATGTTAATTACATAGCTGGAGCTGGTTATCAAGATCAGAGGTATGGAAATCAGCAAGGACAGACTTCAGGTTTCACACCAAAGTTTGCATTTCAGAGACATTTCCAGCAGAATACTTCATTTAATAGAGATTATGGTGCTTCATCATATCAGCATGTTCCTCCTAAAAATGAGCAGAATGATAAGATGATGGGACTCTTGGAACAGCTCTTGGAAGGACAGCAGAAGAGTACAGTGGACTTTGATAGGTCAAGAATTAATCCCTATACTAAACTGCAAGTGTACAGCAATGTCAAAGTAGTATATAGGGTTATCGAATCCACAGGGACACTTGGTCTCAAGAGAATCAAACCGTAGGGAATGAATACTAGAAATAAGCAATGTGATTGTATTGAAAACAGTGCAAGAAAGTAAATCAGTAGCAGAGATTATCGGTTGTGAAAGCAAGTAATTAAAAGCGTCAAACCTAGGGTATTCTCAGGAAATCAGACTAGCAAACAGTTCATTCAGCAAGGATCTAATTAAGCGCAGTTCTAGAACTCAAAACACAGATATAGAATTAACCAAATTCCTTTGCGATAATTCTCTAAGTCTAAGTGCAGCAAACCAAACTTCCGTTTGCGAGAACTAACAGATTAAACTAGCAATAAGTTCGAGTTTGATATGTTCACAATTATCCTAAACCAAACTTTCGTTTGCGCAAAGTTTAATTGCCCAATTTAATTAGTTCTGGTTCCTAAACCCCACTTCCGTGACGTATTTAGCAACCTAAGATCTAGATTCTAATTGATCAGGTTAGAACTAGCTTTAAGCACAATTAAATTGAAGAACAGAATATAGTTTGAATCCTTAACTGAAATTGAACAAGTCTAGCAAGTCATGAAATCCTATGTGAGAAACCCTAAGTCTAACTAGGAATCTACTCAGACATAGATAATGAAAACATGATCATATGATAAGTAAATTGCATAAAAGAATAAGAGTAAAAGGGGTTCGAAATCCTCTCCAAATACAGATGATGAATCTGGTTCAGATCAGCCCCAAAAGCTCTAAAAATCCTCTGCTCTTAATTATAAAGTATATCTAATAAAAACTCTAAAAACTCTATTATATAGGCATAATCTCGGCCAGGGGCTTCTTTGTAAATATCAGGAACTTCTGGATCAAAGTGTAATATCTTGATTCTTCTAAACCGCCGAGTTTTTGGCCCATCTCGCTAGTGAAACGATCGTTGCTAGAGTGCAACGATCGACACCTTTCTCTGTTTCGGACAGTGAACTCTATCTCTCGGCCAATCACTCCAAAAATCTCCAAAATGCTCCATAATCTCCAATTTAGCTCCCAACCTGATTATACCTGTAAAAGACTCTAAAATAACACAAAAGACACTAAAAACATACTTATATCATGGCCTAAAACTAGTAAAAACCATGATATATCAACTCCCCCACACTTAGCCTTTGCTTGCCCTCAAGCAAAACATAGAACTAAAACATGGTGAAGAGGTTTGAAAACTCTTCAGAAACTCATTTCATCTTAGAAGCTACAATACTCAGATTCCCCTTAGTAAACCACTGAAAGAATCAATCACAGGATATCAAGACCAACATGTACTTCCCCCACACTTAGCAACTGTCCTAGGTAAACTCCACAATCACATTCAAGCATTCAAATTCTCCCTACTGACTTCTGCAAGTATTTAAGTGCGGTCTCACCTAAGGAGTATCGATCTAAAGGCACATGGATTCTTACCTAATCAGCTCTAGACCACCATACTATCTTTCTCTAGTCCCTTTCTTCTCTTTCCCTTCTTTAACAACTGATTTTTCCCCACTGGGTATCATTTTTTTTTTTTTATCAGTGTTCTTCCCGTTATGGGGTGTACTTTGGACACATTCCATGGATCACATGAGAGATAATAGTGTTTGCTACTATTCCCATGACCACTTCGGAGTTACTAACTCATCCTCAGTTTATTATTATTTTTTTTTTTTACTTTATAGAAGGGGAGAAGGGAACTAAATAGGACAGGTTTACAGGCTGTGTCAGAACTAACAGGGAATCCGACATAAAGTATACCAAGCCCTTAGGTGAGAAAATCTAAGTCAGTATTAGGGGTGAAGTCAGTAAAAGATCCTCTGGTACCTGAAGTGATATGGGTGTTCCCAGTAGGTTGATCTGTGATGGGGTTTTCTAATAGTCAGAGATAGATCTTGCAACTTCATCCCAATGGTTACTTAAGTTCCTGCAAGTCTTGTAAATCTCCTCCGAAAATCATAGTTTCTTACTTAGACAATTTTGACTCAATAAAACAAAATTTTTTGAAAAAACGGACTGACTCTTAAGAAAACAGAAAGATAAACGTCAGTAGCACCTCCCCCACACTTAAGACACACTGTCCACAGTAGTGTCCAGCGAAGGATCGGTAAAAAGAAAATAAAAAAAAAATTGAAAAGGTGAGTTTATGTCTGTCGGGTTACCTCTGTCGCACAGCATCGATCGGTGCATTAGATGCATCGACCGTTACTTGGCGATTTTCGTGTATGGTCGATCGTTGCTCAGGACCGCAACGATCGCTGCAATGCGATTCCTTTCGTGTTGTGACGATCGATGCAGAAACGCATCGATCGCTGCACTGCGATTTAATCCGAGACCTGCAAACATGACTGCACCAGAAACAAAAACAAACGTAAAATCCTAACAAAAACACCAAAAATTAAAAAGAAAAACACCAGTACCTAATGGTGGGTTGCCTCCCACCCAGCGCTTGTTTAAGGTCAATAGCTTGACCGGACGCGCAAGATATTTCAAGCTCCGGAAGATCCTGACAGAGACTTTTTCTGTCTCTGTTCAAGTCTCCTCATCCATGGCGGAGAATAGGCTGTTGCAGAATGCTTCAGTCCAAGAAAAGATGGAGTAAAATGCGCCCCAGGATCTATTATCACAGTCTCATTCAGCTGCTCATCATCTGCTTCCAAGATCTTGAAAGTCTGTCCATCTATCAGTGGCTTCCGCAGCTTCTCCATCTCATATCGCAGTGTCTCATCTCCCAGGTGGAGGTCTATTAGACTCTGTCTAACATCAATCACAGCTCCTGCTGTAGCCAAGAATGGTCTCCCAAGCAATAAAGCTTCATCCGGATCGCAGGCATATTTCAGCACAAGGAAGTCCGTTGGAACTAAGTAGTTTCCAACTCTTACCGGAATATCAATAAGGAGCCCTTCAGGAACTCGTGTGGACTGATCAGCTAGGATAAGACGTGTCCTAGTAGGAGCAAAATCCAACATACCCAGCTTCTCTGCCACAGAGTAAGGCATTATGCTCCCAGCAGCTCCTAAATCACACAGAGAACGCCTAAAACTATCTTCAAAGATAGAACAATCAAGTACAAAGACTCCAGGATCAGGCAGTTTCTTTGGGACCTTAGTTAACAGAACATCACTAATATGCTGAGGAACTACTATCACCCATTCTCTCAGCTCTTCATCTAATGGCAACATCTTGTTCAAATATTTCTGAACACATGGATGATAAGGTGGATCATCGGATGATGGAATTTCTTCCAAGTCTTCACCACCCTTTTCTAGCCTTTTCAGCTCTTCAATCTCTTGTTTAATCACTTCAGACACCTTGGGACTGTGGCAAATAGCTCGTGCATAAACATCTTCTGGAGTGATTTCAGATGTATCAGGGAATAGGCGGGCTAGTTCTGCATCAATCTCATTTTCATCCCACGGATTCTCTGCTTGTTCACGACCTGCATCGATCGATGCCAGATGTGTATCGATCGTTGCATCGCGATCATCACAACTTCCACCCGAGAGTTTTTCACAGAAATCCGAAAATTCTTCCTCAGTCACCAACTCAGCTGTACTTAGCTCAAATTTCTCCCCTAGATAAGATCCATCATTAATCAGTACAGAACAGGCCTTAATATGAGTGTCTGCAACTCCTTTTCCTTTCAGTGAGCTGGACATCTGATTCACCTGAGTGTCCAACTGCTTCATGTGAGTGCTCAATGTCTCAAACTTCCCATTGAGGTCCTGATAGACAGCGTCCAGCTTCTTGTTGTTGTCTACAGAAAGCTTGGTTTGACTTTCCATCAGTTGTTCCATCATAGCTTCCATTTTGCTCTCATGGGCTGTAGGTGCAGGAGGAGTCTGATAGGACGTAGATCCATAGGTTCTCTGATTACCCTGTCCATAGGTCTTTTGAAAACCACCAGATTGTCCTCCATTTGAGAATCTGTTCCCCTGTTGATTGTTAAATCTATTACCTTGGAAACCGGAACCTCCTATGAAATTCACATCTTCTTCCTGAGTGTCCACCTCAGTCTGAATCACCTCTACATCTTGGGCAAAGTGGACAGCTTTCTTATTTGTCAGAAGATTGTAAACTGTGTCCAATCTGGATCTAATATTAGCTATATCAGAATTCTCTACAGTTCCACCAGATCTCTTCCTCCTTTCATCCATTGTTTTGCAACTATTGCTGCCAATCAGGTTCTCTATCAACCGTTTAGCTTGTGTAGGAGTTCTGGTGCTGAAATTGGCATCACTGGAATTATCCAGAGCAGTCTGATAAGGGAGATCTATGCCTCTGAAGAAAATACCTATCAGCTGTACTTCTGTGAATCCATGGTGTGGACAATCACGCTGATATTTCTTAAATCTCATCCATGCAGTTGTCAAAGGCTCCACAGCTCCTTGGGAAAAAGTGAGTATGTCCTGTCTGGACTGATCTGAGCGCGCAGCATCGTAGAAGTGGCGCAGGAACTCACTCTTTAAGGCTGTCCAAGTAGTATACTGACCAGGTGCCAGTTGTCTCAGCCATGCACTAGCGTCTCCAGCAAGACTGTGCGGAAATAGCTTAAGGAACAGATAGTCCGGGCATACTCCTTCATACTTCATGCCAGTGACTATGTCCTCAAACTTGTCAATGTGATCCATAGGCTGCTCTGATTGAAGACCATGAAAAGCAATCTGCCTCATCAGTTGGTAGTAGATAGTTTTTACCTCAAAATCATTCCTCTCGAAAGCAGGAAGCACTAGAGCTGCTCGGTTTGCATGAAACTCATCAGGTCTATTGTAGTCAGCTAGTGTCCTCTCATGAACTACCATCTCTCTACCTTGAGCTTGATCTTGCGGTTGTTGCTCAGGTTCAGGGGGGTCAGGGATTACATTTCCCTCAGCATCAACCCGATGCCCAGCAGCATTGTACGGGTTGTTATCTTGGTCCCTCAGGGTACCTTCAGCATCTGGTATCAAGATCAGACGTTCTCGAACCATTCTCTCTCTCTTTTCTCTTCTGATTGTCCTCTCTAGACGTCCAAGTTCCTCTAGATTGAGATTAACTAAGCTCGAGTTCGGATTACTTCGAGTGTTCTGCGTTGGCATAAACTGTCTGTAATCGTCCAGCAACGATCGATGCTATCAGTGCAACGATCGATTCAATCTCAAATCGCTCAGTGACGATCGATGCAAAGGGTGCAACGATCGACGCAAGGCGAAATTCGTACCTGCGACAGAGAGAAACAGAGAAAAGTCAGCAAAAATAAAATAAAATAAAATAAAAAAAACGAAAAACAAAAACGAAAAACGAAAAATTTCTAGTAAAACCCTAAGTTCGGTCCTATCGAAGACTCAAAGAGTCCCCGGCAACGGCGCCAAAAACTTGATAGGTCAAGAATTAATCCCTATACTAAACTGCAAGTGTACAGCAATGTCAAAGTAGTATATAGGGTTATCGAATCCACATGGACACTTGGTCTCAAGAGAATCAAACCGTAGGGAATGAATACTAGAAATAAGCAATGTGATTGTATTGAAAACAGTGCAAGAAAGTAAATCAGTAGCAGAGATTATCGGTTGTGAAAGCAAGTAATTAAAAGCGTCAAACCTAGGGTATTCTCAGGAAATCAGACTAGCAAACAGTTCATTCAGCAAGGATCTAATTAAGCGCAGTTCTAGAACTCAAAACACAGATATAGAATTAACCAAATTCCTTTGCGATAATTCTCTAAGTCTAAGTGCAGCAAACCAAACTTCCGTTTGCGAGAACTAACAGATTAAACTAGCAATAAGTTCGAGTTTGATATGTTCACAATTATCCTAAACCAAACTTTCGTTTGCGCAAAGTTTAATTGCCCAATTTAATTAGTTCTGGTTCCTAAACCCCACTTCCGTGACGTATTTAGCAACCTAAGATCTAGATTCTAATTGATCAGGTTAGAACTAGCTTTAAGCACAATTAAATTGAAGAACAGAATATAGTTTGAATCCTTAACTGAAATTGAACAAGTCTAGCAAGTCATGAAATCCTATGTGAGAAACCCTAAGTCTAACTAGGAATCTACTCAGACATAGATAATGAAAACATGATCATATGATAAGTAAATTGCATAAAAGAATAAGAGTAAAAGGGGTTCGAAATCTTCTCCAAATACAGATGATGAATCAGGTTCAGATCAGCCCCAAAAGCTCTAAAAATCCTCTGCTCTTAATTATAAAGTATATCTAATAAAAACTCTAAAAACTCTATTATATAGGCATAATCTCGGCCAGGGGATTCTTTGTAAATATCAGGAACTTCTGGATCAAAGTGCAATATCTTGATTCTTCTAAACCGCCGAGTTTTTGGCCCATCTCGCTAGTGCAACGATCGTTGCTAGAGTGCAACGATCGACACCTTTCTCTGTTTCGGACAGTGAACTCTATCTCTCGGCCAATCACTCCAAAAATCTCCAAAATGCTCCATAATCTCCAATTTAGCTCCCAACCTGATTATACCTGTAAAAGACTCTAAAATAACACAAAAGACACTAAAAACATACTTATATCATGGCCTAAAACTAGTAAAAACCATGATATATCAGACTTCAATGGAAAGATAGATACTCTGTACCTTGATCTAAATGGGAAGATAGAAGCTGTAAGCACTCATGTGAAGAAGCTAGATAGCCAGGTTCAGCAGATTATTGGAACAGAACAAAGGAAAAATTGATCAGGAAGAGCTGAAAATAATAAATTTGTCCATGCTGTGATCACAGAAGATGAGATTGACTTGCTGGAAGAAGAAGAGAGCATAATCTCGGATTTTCTAGATGAATACTGTCTGTCTGAGACATGCGTCGATCGACACACCCTCGATGTCGATCAATGCATCCCCGATACGTCTGATGAATTTGACCATAATCGCCTTGTGTCGATTGACACATCTCTTGCATCGATCGACACAGATCGCAGACGGAACCAGAAACCTGCAACAGTCTTAGAACGAGTCTATAAGCCCTCTGTGTCATATCCTAAGGCTCCTAAAATGTCTAAACAAGAGCTAGACATGGCTAACTACATGAAAGTGATGGAAAAGAAGCTGATTCAGATTACAGAGAAGATACCAGACCCATGAGCCTTTGTGCTAGACTGTTCCATCTCTAAGGACAGATTCAAGGAATCTCTGTGTGACTTAGGATCTGGTGTGAATCTCATGCCATACTCTGTGGCTGAGAGATTGGGAATGATGGATTTCCAGCCTACTAGGATCTCTCTTATCCTAGCTGATTGTTCAAATAAGTATCCAGAAGGAGTTCTTAAGGATATTCATGTCAGAGTTGGAAACTACTTGATTCCAACGGACTTTGTAGTGCTGAAGTATTACATTGAGCCAGCTGATCCTTTGCTACTTGGTAGACCTTTTTAGCTACTGCTGGAGCTGCGATTGATGTGAGACACGGAATGATTGATCTCCAGCTGGGAGACAAGCCTTTGAGGTTTAAGATGGATAAGCTGCAGAAATCCACCATTGATGGACAGAGCTTCAGTGTGGAAGTGAAACCAGAGATTCCTATTGAAGAAGAGAAGATGGAAGTTCATTCTAAACTTGCTCTAACATCTTCAGAGCCTGCAACTGCTCTTAAGCAGAAAGCTCCAGATCTCTCTCATCCACCAAAGCACAGGTATGATTCCTCTAAACTCAGACCTCCTAATCACAAAGCTGTGACTGCAGGAAAACGCAGTATCCCACCCTCGCTTCACTCCCACCATGATTCTTTTCTCTCTTATCTTGGGAAATCTCATGATCCGAAAGCTTATACGCCACCTTGGCTGAAGAGACATTCACAGAGACACTCAAAGTCTCTGTTGAATCCACCATAAGTCCGATCTCCTTTCCATAGTCAAGCTATTGACATTAAACAAGCGCTGAGTAGGAGGCAACCCACTGTTAGGTTCGTTTTTCTTTTCATTTTTCGTTTTGTTTTGGGTATTTTGATTTTTCTGTGTTGTGTGTTCAAAGGTGTGAGAAAACAGGCAGAATCGCACTGCATCGATCGACACAGCATGTGCATCGGTCGACACAGTTGCGATTTACGGTTTGCCGATTCAATTGCGATTCAGACACCGGTTATCTACATAACCATGGGCATAATCGCCTTGCATCGATCGACACCCTAGTGGCATCGATCGACACAGGCCGACGACAGGTAAGTGTTCTGACTCTTTTCGGTTTGTTTTTCATTCCAATTTATTTTCTCACTGAGCCTAAGCTTGAGACCACTGAGGACAGTGTGTTTCAAGTGTGGGGGAGGTAGCTACTGACGCACGCTTTTGTTTTCGTAAAGTCAGTAAAATTTGTTTTATTGAGTCAAAATTGAGTAGGAAACAAGGACTTTTTGAGGAGATTACCACATTTGCACGAGCTTAAGTAACCATTGGATGATTTGCAGATGATCTATGACTATTAGAAAACCCAACACGGACCAGCCTACTGAGGACACCCATATCACTTCAGGTATTCAGAGAATCCATTACTTGACTTCACATTTAACTTGACTTAATTCTCTCTCCTATGGGCTTGGTATACTTTGGATCGGATTCCTCTGTTGGTTCTGACACAACTTGTAAACATGTCTGATTATGGTTCCCTTCTCCCCTGCCTTGAAAGAAAAAGAAAGAAAGAGATAAACTGAGGATAAGCTAGTAGCTTCGAAGTGGTCGCGGGAGTGGTAGAGACCCCTATTACCTTCTGTGCATCCATGGAAACATGTCCAAAGTACACCCCAATAAGGGAAGAGAACTGATAGAAAAAATAAAATGATACCCAGTGGGGAAAAATCAGTGCTAAGGAAAGGAAAAGAGAAGAAAGGAACCAGAAGCAACAATTGAGTGGTCAGATGCTAACAAAGTAAGAGTCCATGTGTTCTTTGATCGATACCCCATAGGTGAGACCGCACTTAATAGCTTATAGAAGTCAGTATGGTGAATTTGGATGCTCTGAATGTGATTGTGGAGTTTACTCAGGATAGTTGATAAGTGTGGGGGAAGTATATGTTGGTCTTGATGTCTGCAGGCTCATTTTCATGTGGCTTACTAAGGCGAATCTGAGTGTGGTGCTCCTACGATGAAATGAGTTTCTGAAGTTTTCAAACTTCTTCTCCTGATCTTGGTCTTATGTTTGCTTGAGGGCAAGCAAAAGCTAAGTATGGGGGAGTTGATATATCATGGTTTTTAGGACTTTTAACCATGGTATATGTCTTTGTTATCGAGTCCTTTAGAGTCTTTTGGAGTCCTTTTATGTATGTTTTCAGGTCTAGACACGTTTGGAGCGGATTTGGACTTTATGGCGCATTCATGAGCTATTTGGGGAATTTACCCGAGAGAAGAGTTCACTATCGATTTCACAGACTTGTGTCAATCGACACAGCATGTGCATCGGTCGACACAAGCGCGAGTCAGAGATATCTCGGCGGTTTAATGAAGAGTTGTAGAATTTGCACTTTGGCCCAGAAGTTTCTCATAATTACAAAGAGGCCCCAACATTGATTAGATCATTATATTAGGGTTTTTAAGCCATTGTTAAGGCTACGCTTTATTTTACATTCAGAGAGTTTTAGGGGCTGGTCTTGTACTCGAGAGAGAAGAGATTTCAAACCCCTGTTTCTTATTCTGTTTTAAGATATTTGGTTTTCTATTCATCATGTCTTTTTGTTTCATCTGCCATGTCTGAGTAGTTTACCAGTTAGGTTTAGGGATTCTCACAGGGGATTTCTTGGGATTTTAGGTTGATCAATCTGTAAGGATTCATATCTGCTAGTTCTTCGTCTAGGGTTGTTCTTAATGCTTGATCTGAATTGGCCACTTAGATTATTGATATTAGGTTGATTTCTGCAACGACGGTTGATTAATTAACTAGAAGGAACCTAGATGAGCAATTTGACTATTCACAAAGAAATTTGGCTTATGAGAATTGTGAACGAAAGAACCTGAGATTAATGCTTGTTTAGAACTCTAGGATTCGCAACGAAAGTTGGCTTGCTAGGTTGTTAGACATAGATAATATTCGCAACGAAAGTTGGTCTGTTATAATTTTGTGATTCTAGTTCTAGAACAGTTCCTAATTAGATCCCGATTGATTGATTAGCCTATGTTCCTGATTTCCTGAGAACTCCCTTGACCTGACGCTTTGCCTTCTGATTTACAAACCTCTTTATTTACTTTTCTGCTCTGATTTACTGCTTTCTACTGCTTTACCTAGCTTAACCTGAATTTCTATAATCTATCGCAAGATCTTGAGTCTCTGTGGATTTCGATACCCTATATACTACTAGTCACGTCTGTGCACTTGCAGTGTAGATCTGGGGATTAAAACCTGATCGTATCAATCCGATCAGCTTAGACATGAGCTCTTGACCTTCAAGCAGGGATCTACAGAGCCTTTTAAAACTGCTTTGGTGAGGTTTAAGAGGTACCAAAGAGATTGTCCACACCATGGTTTCTCTGAGGTTCAGCTGCTGAGCATTTTTTAAGAGGTGTTGATTTGTGGTATCAGATGGCTATGGATGTAGCAAGTAGTTGAAACTTCTACACTAAGTCTCCAGAAAAGCCAAGGAGCTTATAGATAACTTGGTAACTATCAATAGTGTCAAGAATGCTGATCTGGAGAGGCAGAAATCTGGTGGGAAAACTGATAGCTCACAGATAGCTGAGATGAGGAACAAGATCGATTCTGTCCACAACATTCTGCTTGGGAAGAAGCAGCCCCATGAGGCATATGAAGCTGGAGAGTGTGCACAAGAAGCTGTGAATTACATTGGAGGGTCTGGATTTCAGAAGTATGGTTCTCAAAATCCCGCTTCTTTCACTCAAAAGTCTCCATTCCTGAAATCTTTCCAACAACAAAACAATTCCTTCACAAGGAACTATAGAGCTTTCTCTTATCAGACACCTCCTGTTACTAATGCTCATGAGAGTAGATTGGAAGCTATGATGGAGCAGATACTTGAGGGGCAGACAAAGACCACTGTAGACTTCAACAAGAAGCTTGATGCTGTGTATGAAGATCTGAATGGAAAGTTTGAGTCCTTGAACACTCATATGAGGCAACTGGATACACAAGTGGCTCAGATTTCAAGTTTTGTCAAAGGGAAGAATGCTCAGAATGCTCATGTCAACGCCATCTCAGTTCAGATTGAAGATAGGCTGGATCAAGAAGAAGGATTTGGAGTTAAGACAATGGAAAACAGAGATGAATCTGAGCTTGCAAACTCAGCGTCGATCAACACTGATCACGAGTGTCGGTCGACACTCCATGAAAACCCCGAGTTTTCGAGCTTTGACGGACCAAAATCGACATTGATCTCTTGGTAAAATCCCTCAGTGTCGATCGGCACCACTGTGGTGTCGGTCGACACCTAGTTTCGACGGCAATTTCGAGTTCTCATTACGAACGGAAATCGACCCTACTCGACACGGAAGGATCGACAGGAAACAGCGTCGACCGACACCACTTCAGCGTCGGTCGACACTACGGTCGGGCATATCCAGTTTTGTTCCAAATCTGATGTTTTTGCTAAGGAGAGAGTCTACAACCCTCTTGTACCATTCCCCAGAGTTCCTATGAGGTCTAAACATGAGCCGAATGTGGTCAATTGCATGGTGGTGATGGATAAGGAGCTGAATGAAACTTCACCAATTGATGCTTCGCGAGTTCATCCTTGTGTGCTGAGATATGCGAAGAAGATGATCTCCACTGATGGTCATTTGAAAGAGGGATTTATGATTGTATCTAAGCGAGTCAGTTCTGTGCTGATGAATCAGATTCCAGAGAAGCTTCCAGATCCAGGAGTCTTTGCGCTAGATTGCTCTATCTTCGAGGATAACTTCAAACACTCTCTGTGTGATTTGGGTTCTAGTGTGAATCTCATGATATACTCTGTGGCTGTGAGGTTGGGTTTTCTGGACTTCAAACAAACTAGGATCTCTCTAATCCTAGTTGATCGATCGAAGATGATTCCAGAAAGAGTTCTTGAGGACATCCCTATTAGAGTTGGGAACTATTTGATTCCAACAGACTTCTTAGTGCTGAAATATGATGTTGAACCAGATGATCCTCTACTACTTGGCATATCCTTCTTAGCTACAGCTGGAGCAGTGATTGATGTGAGGCATGGTATGATTGATCTTCACCTGGGAGATAAGCCTTTTCACTTCAAGATGGATAAGCTGGGAAACTCCACCATTGATAGTCAAGCTTTTAGTGTTGAGGTGGAGCAAGAAGTTCAGATTGGTGAATCTACAGTGTCTGATAATGGAGAAAAGAAGATGGTGGTTCCTCCAGAATCTACTCTAACATCTTCAGATCCTGCAATTGCTCATAAGCAGAAAGCTCCAAACATCAGATCTCCACCAAAGCAAAGGTATGCATCTTCTAAACTCAAATCTCCTAACTTCATTGCTGTGAATGCCGGGAAACGCTTGATAACAAGGATTTTGTCAATCCTTTTAGGTACCAATTCCTCAAGCTTATCGATGTAGCTTTGAGGTATCGAACCTTTTTGGGATGGATAAGACCAATAAGCAAGCACTAAACCTTCAGAGTCAAATCAAACAATTTGGTTTTAGTTTCTAACAATCCTAGTGAAAACAATTCAAATATAAGTAAACAAAAAGCAAATAAACAAGTGGATTCAATCAATGACAAAGATAAGGCCTAAAGGTTAAGGTCAACGGACAGGTGACTCGGGATGATCAAGGATCCTAATTCAAACTTCAAAGAAGCTAACCTCCTAGCAAGGAACACAACAAGTTGAATAGTTTAATCTCTTAATACTAATCTCTTTACTTAATCTTAATTCAAGAACAAACTCTCATTTGTGAATTAAAATCAAGCAAGCAATCAAACAAGTTCCAAACCGCCAACAATCACTCTAAACATACATTTTCATGTGCTAGAATTTGAAAGTTCTATCAAAGCTAGAAACTGGAATTTCATCGAACACATGGTGGGCAAGAAATCCTAAACATCCTAATCAACGTGATCAAGGTTAATTAGGTACTAAGCACACTTTGATAAACGAGATTTTAAACAATCAAGTATTAGAAATCTATTGATCACCCCTAATCAACCTAATCCTACCTAACCCATAAGCCCTATGAAGAACTACTCACTTATCATCATGTGAACAACAAAATCCATAGGGATAGTGTTGATCATTAGAGATTAGAGATTTTGAGGAAGATTAAGAAAAGAAATCACCAAAAAGTATTTAGATTAATCAAAGAAATCAAACTTGTTCTTCCAAAGTGTTTAGAACATAAAATAAAGCTTAAGATGCAATAAAAAAAAATAGGTTTTTGGCTTAAATAGTCAATAGGGTGCGAGCCGGGTCAACCCGGAACAAACCGGGTGTTGACCCGGATCCAAGGCAATTTTTGGGACGCGTATCGGCCTGGCCACCAGATACGCAACCCGGTATGAACTCTCGGATTTTTTTTCTGGGAAGGGTCGTATCGGCCTGGCCACCCGATACGCCACCCGATATGGATGCACAAAATTTAATCCGAGAGGCTGTATCGGGTTGCCAGGTCAATATGCAACCCGATATGCAGACTGTGTTGAGATGCATCCAGTACATCAGGCATAACTCTTTACATATAGCTCCGAATGACTTCACACCACCTCCATTAGAAAGCTAACTCAATTTCCCATGATTTGTATTTAGAATCCCAGAGCTAAAAGTCAACGTAATATCTTCATATGACTCAATCTTTCAAGCTCATCGGTTTGGTCCTTCATCACCATTTCACTTGCAATCACTCCTTTGGCCTCCAAACTCTTCCAAACATCCTTAGCAACTCCAAGAACCTACAAAACATAAGAAACACTCCAAATGCAAGCCTTGAATGCCTAAACCTAGCTCTAGATGATCCTATACTCTAAACACACCAATGACCAAAGAAATGAAGCTAAACGAAACTAAAAAGAAGTAAAACATGATCCTAACAATAGCCTAAATGCATGAAAATACAAGTATATCAATTCCCCCAAACTTAAACCTTGCTTGTCCACAAGCAAGCATAAGACTATCAAAGCAAGTTGGGAGAAAGGTTTGAAGGCGGGAGCTCATATCCAAAGACAAAACTGAGATCAACAAGTTCCAATTCGAGACAACGTCACCAAGATGCAACCAAGTTAGGCTTACTCCAAAAATTTAGCCATGCTCATCAAGACAAAACTCTTAGCTCAATTCTCAACCTAGACAAGCATTCCTATCAACTAGCTCTTTAACATTCATTAGGTTTTCAAGTGGATCTTACTCAATGCAAGGTGATCAAACTCATTTGGCAAAGGGACAAGGTTTTGAGATTAAAGTGATCTCAATCAAAAGAGGGGTTTATTCCAAAAGCATGAAGGTTCTCTCATAAAGAAGTGAATGAGCTATAGTAAAATGCTAAGAGTTAGAGGCAATTGGTGCATACTAGGTTGATTTCCATCTACCCATGCCCCAATTACTTCTTCTCCTAATCTAGCCCACCTAAATGGATACTACCCTTGACCAAGGCTATTTTTGCCTCATCCCCTTTTCTCAATCAGACACTTTCCAATCAAACTCCCCAATGATCAATAAAGACTTTTCAAAACAGTGGCAAATCTTTTCTTTTTAACTTAGCTCAAATCTTTCTTTAGCAATGGTCTCTTTTCTTTCTTTAAGTTGAGCCTTTGGCTTCTTTTCATTTCAAAATATGAGACACTTTTCTTTTCTTTAAACACATAAGAGCTTTTCTTCTTTTAAAACACTTTGCCAACAAACATAAGATCCCAACCAAAATCCCTTTCATTCTTCTCTTTCTTTACTCTCTTCTTCCATTCCCAATTCCTCCCCCAAACTTGGATTCTAGCCTATTGCAAAGCTAAAGGTGATGAGCTTGCACTATATGGAAATTTTCCCTAGTCGCCTCATACTCAACACTCTTTACCTAGCTCATTCAAAATAAAATAGGCCTACCTCTCAACAAGAGTGTTTATGGTTTGAAAGAAGGGTGGTGAAAGGTGTGGAGTCTATTCAAGCAAGCGAGAGTGGTAAAAGGGATAAGAATGCTTAAATATTTTCAGAGTATCCATGAGTTTAGCACACAAAGCATGAGTAAGATAATTAGATGTCATCATTAAAGTTCTCACTTAGGTAGAGCTAGTGTCAATTCAAAGCCTATTTCAGTTTCAAATCAAGTTTCAAAGCAAGCAATCCGAGCATGGTTCGTCTTAACTTTCTAGCCTTTCTTGAATTGCAATCTTAGGACAATCAACTAGCTCAAACAACTAGCATAAAGAACACGTCATCACTCAATCAGTCTTACAAGGAATTTCAATCATTGCTCCCTATGCATGCATCCTATATGATGCAACTAGACTCGATCCTATGATGCAAGTGCAACTACATGCTTTCTTTTTGAAAATTTTTGAAATTTTTTGAAATTTTTTTGGTTTTTTCTATGCCATAAATGAAATGCATGAGACTCAAAGTGAGGAAATCGAAAATAGGAACAAAGAAAACATGGTTAGCAACTAGCCTCTCCCCCAAACTTAGTTCACACCGTCTCGGTGGGAAAGCAAGCTCGAGAGAGAGACTCAACAAAAGGAGAAAAAGAAAGAAAAGAAGCTAAAATGCAAGTATGTACAAGTTGGAGTGTTACCTGGTCCAAGAGAAGGCGTATCGGTCGAGTGAACCTGGGCAGTGAGAGCGTATCGGCCTGGCCAACCGATACGCCAGCCGATATGATGTCTCGGATTATTTCTGGGAGGCACGTATCGGCCTGGCCAGCCGATATCGTGGCCGATACTGCTTCACTGTTTTCCTTTCGACCACTTTGTCTAAGATGTTTTGGCCCTTTCTTAACGCCAATGAGTCCATAGCTTCACCTATCAACCAAAAACTGATAAAAACTCAAAGCAAAACGTCAAAGATGACTAGCAAAAGATCAATATGTACAAGGATAAACATGGGAATGTCTCCCATGTGCGCTTTTGTTTAAAGTCGTTAAG
This sequence comes from Orychophragmus violaceus, assembly GCA_030180135.1. NCBI lineage: Eukaryota > Viridiplantae > Streptophyta > Magnoliopsida > Brassicales > Brassicaceae > Orychophragmus > Orychophragmus violaceus. Next base: position 84,398,440 of record CM058233.1, on the reverse strand, counting down.
CTCGACTTTCGCAAACCGAGATTTAGGCGGTTGAAGAGTGTGGCCTGCCCTCGAGAGTGATGGCTAGGACCTGAGAAGTCAGCTCACTGAGATTGACTGAGTCGCCTTGGAACCTTGGACTGATCAAAGCCTTTACAACCTTTGGAGACATCTTTGTCACCATATCCACAGCCTTCTCTTTGGGAGATTTTTCCTCATCGATGCTCAGCTTCTTCGAAGAGATGGATCCAACATACTCAGTCCTTATGGTCATGGGAGGAGTTCCAATACCTCTATCCACTCCCTTCTTTTGAGCACGTCCCATGTGCTCGCTCAGTGATCCATAAGAAATGTGTTTAGGCCAAACTTCCTTGCCAACATTGGCAAATAGCCTTGCTTCCTCTAACACATCATCCTCATTTGGAGAGAAGATGACACCACAAGTGTGAAGAGATGTGCTCCTTAGAGGATAGTAAGCTTTGGTATCAACATTATTCAGCACATCATGTTTCTTTTTGAAGTCCAGACAAGCTCCAGTGGTGTTGAGGAAAGAGGTACCAAGTAAGAGAGGTAGTTGGGTACTCTTCTTCATCTTCATGACAATAAAGTCAGGTGGGATAGTGCACTCACCAATCTTCAGTGGATAGTCCTTGATCATTCCCATTGGATTTTTTGAGTAAGAGTCTCCAAATGTAATAGACGATGGGTACCTTTTCATGCTCTTAATCCCAAGAGATTCCACCATGTCAAAGTAGAGCCGGAATCACACAATGCATCGTTAATCTTCAAGTCTCCCAAAGTACAACTGATGGTAAATTTACCCGGATTACCAAGCTTGGGAAGTACCCTTGGTGTTGTGTGGACAGTAGGCACAATATCTTCAGCTAAAATATCAGTAGCACTCATCACCTTAGCTGGTGCAACATAGGAAGGCTTAACTACAGTGGCCTTCATCTCCTTGAGAGGAACAGGTGCAGCCGGAGGGAGTTCATAACCATAGAGAAGTGCTTCTATCTCATCAACCTCTCACTCATAGTCTGATTTCTCATGATCAACAGTAGAGAAGATTGCATTGCAGTAGTCTTTTGGGTTCTTCTCCGGGTTTCCGGGCAAGGTACCGGTAGGTCTAGAAGTGGAAGCGTGTGTGTTCTCAACATTGATCAAGCGAGAAGTCAAATGTTGCAGCTCATTCTTTAGGTTCTTCACTTCCAATGCCGAACTTGCTTGTCCTTGGATGAGTTGTTGCATCATTACCTTTAGCTCATTACCCAAACCCGAGGAAGAAGAAGCTTGTGGTTGTTGTTGTCCAAAACCGGGTGGAGGGTATTGTTGCTTGGGGACATAGCCTTGTTGTCCTTGAGGTTGAGGCTGAGAGACAAACCCTTGTTGGTTGGTGTAAGAGACAAAAGGCTTTTGTTGTTGAGCTTGTCCTTGAGGTGGAGCTTGGGGATAGACTTGGTCTTGAGGATTGGCTACATTGGGGTTGCGGTATGAGAAGTTTGGGTGGTTTCTATAGTTTTGGTTGAAGCCCTTGTTGAAACCACCTTGTCCCGCAATGAAGTTAATCTCCTCTTGTGTCATATCCTCATCCACACTATAGAGGAGTGGCTGAGAATCCTCATAGTTGCCCACAAAGCTGATGTGCTTTTGGCTAGAGGAGATCATCTTGTCCATCTTCTCATTCAAAGCTTTGATTTCCTTCTCATATTTCTCATCCGTAGAAGATGATCCTCTATTAGTCCTCTCATAATCCTCATTGTAGTTACCATCGCTTGTTGCGAGGTTTTCAATCAACTCCATAGCCGCATCTACTCCCTTGCCTAGGAAGTGTCCATTGCTAGAAGAGTCTAGCATCGCCCTCATTCTAGGAAGCACTCCGCGATAGAGGTTGCTGAGTAGTGTCTCCTTAGTGAAACCGTGGTGGGGGCACTGAGTCGTGAGCTTATTGAACCTCTCCCAAGCTTCAGCAAAGCTCTCATTGTTGCGTTGTACAAACCCGGATAGCTCACTGCGAAAACGGACAGTCCTAGTAGCTGAGAAGAACTTCTTCAAGAAATCCTTCTTGAGGTCTCCCCAAGTGGTGATGGTTCCCGGAGGGATGGTGCTTTCCCAATCCTTAGCTCTATTCGCCAATGAGAAGAAGAAAAGACGCATCTTCAAACCATCATCAGTCACACCATTGAGCCTTGTAGTAGCACACATCTTGTCAAATGTGTCCAAGTGCTGCAATGGATCCTCAGATGCAAGCCCATGGAACTGGTTGTTTTGCACCATGTTCATCACCATAGCCCGGATCTCAAAGTTGTTGTTGTTGACCGGTGGTGGAATGATTCCTTGCCGGTTTGCATTTGTATCCGGTGCATCTCCGTCACCAATGGCCCTAGCTGACCTTTGTTGCTCTTGCTGCTGCTGTTGATCCTGATGGTTATCCATAATCGGCTGCTCAACACTCTCAAATTCTTGTAGATCTTCAACAGTTGGTTCCAACCCAAGTCTCTCAACGTGAACAACTCTTTCTTGTGCGCGTCGTTCCTTTGCTAATCTCCTCTCGTGTGCTTTGATGTCCTCAACTCTTGCAACTAAGTTTGTAGTCCCTTTGCTGCACAAGTTCATACATCTAACATCAATAAGAGAGAAAGTAGCAAATTAGTAACAAAGACTTGAACTAAAAAGGGATAGAAAACGAATTGATATGTCCAGAATCCCAAAATGGCAACGGCGCCAAATTGGTAACTAGGATTTTGTCAATCCTTTGAGGTACCAATTCCTCAAGCTTATCGATGTAGCTTTGAGGTATCGAACCTTTTTGGGATGGATAAGACCAATAAGCAAGCACTAAACCTTCAGAGTCAAATCAAACAATTTGGTTTTAGTTTCTAACAATCCTAGCGAAAACAATTCAAATATAAGTAAACAAAAAGCAAATAAACAAGTGGATTCAATCAATGACAAAGATAAGGCCTAAAGGTTAAGGTCAACGGACAGGTGACTCGGGATGATCAAGGATCCTAATTCAAACTTCAAAGAAGCTAACCTCCTAGCAAGGAACACAACAAGTTGAATAGTTTAATCTCTTAATACTAATCTCTTTACTTAATCCTAATTCAAGAATAAACTCTCATTTGTGAATTAAAATCAAGCAAGCAATCAAACAAGTTCCAAACCGCCAACAATCACTCTAAACATACATTTTCATGTGCTAGAATGTGAAAGTTCTATCAAAGATAGAAACTGGAATTTCATCGAACACATGGTGGGCAAGAAATCCTAAACATCCTAATCAACGTGATCAAGGCTAATTAGGCACTAAGCACACTTTGATAAACAAGATTTTAAACAATCAAGCATTAGAAATCTATTGATCACCCTTAATCAACCTAATCCTACCTAACCCATAAGCCCTATGAAGAACTACTCACTAATCATCATGTGAACAACAAAATCCATAGGGATAGTGTTGATCATTAGAGATTAGAGATTTTGAGGAAGATTAAGAAAAGAAATCACCAAAAAGTACTTAGAATAATCAAAGAAATCCAACTTGTTCTTCCAAAGTGTTTAGAACATAAAATAAAGCTTAAGATGCAATAAAAAATAGGTTTTTGGCTTAAATAGTCAATAGGGTGCGAGCCGGGTCAACCCGGAACAAACCGGGTGTTGACCCGGATCCAAGGCAATTTCTGGGACGCGTATCGGCCTGGCCACCCGATACGCAACCCGGTATGAACTCTCGGATTTTTTTCTGGGAAGGGTGGTATCGGCCTGGCCACCAGATACGACACCCGATATGGATGCACAAAATTTAATCCGAGAGGCTGTATCGGGTTGCCAGGTCGATATGCAACCCGATATGCAGACTGTGTTGAGATGCATCCAGTAAATCAGGCATAACGCTTTACATATAGCTCCGAATGACATCACACCACCTACATTAGAAAGCTAACTCAATTTCCCATGATTTGTATTTAGAATCCCAGAGCTAAAAGTCAACGTAATATCTTCATATGACTCAATCTTTCAAGCTCATCGGTTTGGTCCTTCATCACCATATCACTTGCAATCACTCCTTTGGCCTCCAAACTCTTCCAAACATCCTTAGCAACTCCAAGAACCTACAAAACATAAGAAACACTCCAAATGCAAGCCTAGAATGCCTAAACCTAGCTCTAGATGATCCTATACTCTAAACACACCAATGACCAAAGAAATGAAGCTAAAGGAAACTAAAAAGAAGTAAAACATGATCCTAACAATAGCCTAAATGCATGAAAATACAAGTATATCAACGCTTTATCCCACCCAAGCTTCACTCCCGCCCTGGATTTATTCCCTCACTCCTTGGACGATCCCACGCTGATACCGCTTACAAACCTCCATGGATGAGGCGGCTTTCGATGAGGCACTCACAGCCTCTGTCGAAACCCCTGGGAGTCTGATCTCCTTCCCATAGTCAAGCTAATGACTAAAAACATGCGTTGAGTGGGAGGCAACCAAATGTTGGGTCAGTTTTTCTTTTTCTTTTTCGTTTTTGGTTTTGGTTCTTTGATTTTTCTGGTTTTTAGTGTTTCAGAACGTGATGAACAGGTTGCAGTTAGCAGTGTCGGTCGACACTCTTAAGTGTCGGTCGACACCAAACTTGAAAACACGAACCATAATCGAGGACGCTCAATTCGGATCAGATTTGTGTAGACCAAAGCCTTGTGTCATTCGAAACTAGTTGTGTGCCGACACTGACCACGCTAGCAGGTAAGCTTTCTGATTTTTCCGAGCTTTTCGCTGATTATACCTTGTTCTCCTGAACCCAAGCTGCGACAACACTGCGGACAGTGTTGTTTAAGTGTGGGGGAGGTACTTACTGACCACCGTTTGCTTTCTTTTCTTAGAGCCAGTCCTTTGTTTTCAAAATTGTTTTATTGAGTCAAAATTGGTATGAAACTATGATTTCCCGAGGAGACTTTCGCTGGAATGGGAACTAAGTGACCATTGGACAGATCTGCAGTAGCTCTATGGCTGTTAGAAAACCACACACTGATCAACCTACCAAGGACACCCATATCTTCTCAGGTATTCAGAGGATCCACTACTAACTTCACTTCTAATCTTGACTTAATCTTCTCACCCACGGGCTTGGTATCTCTGGATCGGATTCCTCTGATGTCCCTCACACAGCTTATAAGCATGTTTGAGTATGGTTCCCATCTCCCCTCCTTTGAAAGTAAAAAGGAATTAAAATGCAGATAAGCTAGTAGCTTCGAAGTGGTCACGGGAGTGGTAGAGACCCCTATTACCTCCTGTGTATCTATGGAAACATGTCCAAAGTAACACCCCGAATAAAAAGGGAAGAGCACTGATAGAAAAAAATAAGATGATACCCAGTGGGGAAAATCAGTTGCTAAGGGAGAAAGGGAGAAGAAAGAAACCAGAAACTGATAATTTGGTGGTCAGGTACTGACTGGGTTGAGTTCATGTGTCCTCTGATCGATACTCCCTTTGTGATACCGCACTTAATTATATACAGAGGTTAGTGTGGTGAATTTGGATATCCTGTCTTGATTGAGGAGTTTACTTCAGACAGTTGCTAAGTGTGGAGGAAGTACATTGTGTTCTTGATCTCTGCAGGGATGTTTTCAGGTGGTTTACTAAGTGAATGTGAATGTGATGTTCCTAAGACGAATTGAGTTTTTGTGTTTTCAAACCTCTTTTTCATACTTTGGTTCTTTGTTTGCTTGAGGGAAAGCAAGAGCTAAGTTTGGGCGAGTTGATATATCATGGTTTTTATAGGTTTTCAACCATAATATAGGTGTATATATTGAGTCTTGAACCTTGTATTTGGAGTCTTTGGAGTCCTTTATAGGTTTATGTACGTTTGGAGCTTATCTGGAGATTCTGAGAGCTTTTGGAGTGATTTTGCAGCATACATGGATTTCACAGAGTTCACTGGGTGCGTCTGCACTTAGTGTGGGTCGACACCACTTTGGTGTCGGTCGACACCACTAAAGGACGAAATTCATGCGCGTCAAAAATACAAATTTTGGAGATTTGCAAGATTAACCTAGAAGTTTCTCATATTTACAAGTAGGCCCAAAACGTGTTTTAGCTATTAATTATGTTTTACAGCCACTTGTTAGGCGAATTTTGATTCTACACTTTGTTCTAGAGAGATTATGAGATTTTGGGGGGGGGGGGGGGGGGGGGGCTGATCTTGTACTCGAGAGAGAAGAGATTTCGAACCCTTTTCTTACTCTTTGGTTTATATGATTTCTACTTTGATTATGTCTATTGTCATGATTGCGATGTCTGAATAGTTTTCTTGTTAGATTTAGGAATTCTCATTAGGGATTTCATGGAATTGTAGATTGATTGATTAATTGGGATTCAAACCATCTAGTTCTTCATCTAGGTTGTTCTTAATGCTTAATCTAAATTAACTACTTAGATTATTGTCATCAGGTTGATTTGCGCAGCGAGAGTTGGTTAATTAACTAGAAAAGAACCTAGAGAGAAATTTGTCTATTCGCAAAGAGATTTGGTATAGGGAAATTGTGAACGAACGAACCTGAATTAAATGCATGTTTAGAACTCTAGAATTCGCAAAGAGATTTGGTTTTCTAGGTTGTTAGACATAGTTAGCATTCACAGCGAGAGTTGGTTTGTTATGTGATTGTGATTTTAGTTCTAGAACATCGGTATTTGAATCATGTTGATTGGTTGATCTGTGTTCCTGATTTCCTGAGAACTTCCCTAAGTCTAGCGCCTTCGTTAATTGATCACACACCGTTTGTTTACTTTCTTTTTTCACTGCTTTCAACCGTCTTGCATAGCTTAATTCGATTGCATACAATCTATCGCGTGAACTAGAGTCTATGTGGATTTGATACCCTTTGTACTATGATTGCATATATGTGCACTTGCAGTTAGAATAGGGATAATTCTTGACCTATCATCTGTCAGTGACATCAAAATATAAGTCATGACTATATACACATCAAAAATGTTAGGTTAGTGCCCTTACTTACCTGGGCATAATCTAAATCCTCCAACATGAGTGCTATGCCCCGCATTGAGTTTAGTACAGCTCATGTGGATCGTAACTGGCAGGTGATTCAAGAGGATGGAATGGTTGCGGTGGTGGTGGAGGAGGCGGAGCGACGTGACCCTGGTAGAAAGGTCCAACAGGACAAGAGGGAGCATAGTGTCATACTCGACTGTAAATGAGGCAAGGTGGGGGCGGTGGCTGGTAGGCCGGACCAGGTAACTAAGAGTGAAAAAACCGTGGCGCCGCAAGAAGTGCAAGAGGGGAGTTAGTCAGACCGTGGGGTGACGGATGGACAGCCGGTGGAGGTGGCTGCTTCTGAGTGGCCACAAACTTGTGAGGCTCGGTCAACCAGTGCATATTGTCAACCATCATATCCTCCCACTGGTGATGCTGGGCAGAATCTATAGGCTCTATCGGAAAATCAAAGTCCAGGAGCGGAGAGAGGGGAATGCCGCCAGATGTATGGCGACAGCGGTGCAGGCACTACAAGAAAACTGCCCCATTACCACATATTTTTTCATGGCTATGAGCCAAAATTTGTGGTTATTTCGACCATAGCCACGAAAATATTTCGTGGCTATGGGCTCATGAAAATCGAAAAGTTGTGGCAATTCGTGGCAAGCCTTCCACGGATTAGCCACAAAACGTTTTGTTGCTATATTTCTACGAATAGCCACGAATATTTCTGTGGCATTTTTTTTTTAAAAAATAACAAAAATATAAATACAAAAATACAAAAAAACAATCATTTAAATGTTTATTATTTATAAACAAAATAAAAAATAATACAAAAATACAAAATAATACAAAAATACCACACAAAATAAATATAAAACATAAGAAATATATTTATCAATATCAAAGTCCGTGGCCCTGATTGGTAACCTGCGGAATGGCGGAATCGCGTTTAAAAACGCCATTCCGCAAAAAATTTGCCAATCAGAATAACTTGTGGAATAATGAAAAAAACGCGAAAACACAGACTTGCGTTTTCGCTGAAAAAAATACAAAGGAAAATCTATTCCGTAGAAAAGTGAGGTTTATGTAGATTATTGCGGAATTAACATTAGCTTGATTGGTAACTCGCGGAATGGCAGAATGGCGTTTAAATGCAATACTTGCGGAATCGCGTTTTTAAATGCAATTCCGCCATTCCGCGATTACGCAGTTGTTACCAATCAAAGCCCGTATAGAATCACCAGTGTCCCTCCGCCTCGGTTATAACCACCACCACCATAGCCTCCGTAACCACCACCACCACTTTCTCCTCTTACGGAACCGCCACCACCACCGACACTGCTAAATCCTCGACCTCCACCTTTTCCGGGATCGCCGCCTTCGTCTGCTGCTGTCAATCTCATACTCCGAAGACGCCAAGCTTCGTCTGCTACTTCAGGGAGAAGGCGTCTGACTCAGACGCGGATTCCTCCAGGAGAAATGAGGCAATCCACATCATCTGCATCTCGACATCCTCTCCCCAGCTTAGCGGCGGTGATGAGTTGACCATACCGGATTAACATGCCGTATCTGCATTCAGAAAGGCTCAGGGGAGTTTATTGTGAGTTCAATCATATGTATAGTTTTACAGATTTATAGTTTTATCTATTTATGATGTTTAGGATGTAGGTTTACTTGCCTAAAATGAATGAGTTTATGTTTGTTTATGCTTCTGTTCATAGTTATTGTTTAGACTGTTACTTAGAACATTAAATTATTTGTATATTCATAGTTTCCGTGTCTATTACTTAGAACATTACATTACGATTGGTAATAAGTATTTTTGTGTCTAGCCTCTATTTCTAGTTGTTGTTTAGGACTGTGTTTGTTTATGCTTGAGTTGTTGTTTGTTTGTATTTTTTTAGACTGTTTATGTTTGTTTATTATTGTGTTGCTTATGCTTATGTTGTTTATCTTGCTTGGTCTGTTGCGATTTACTTACATTCCCTTCTCGCAGGTTTGGCATCGATGATTATATAAGGAAGGACATAGTTGCTAGGTATCAATCAAACTTCTAGGGACCATGGTGGAACAATTCAATGGTCCCACAGGATAAGAAGGATGAGTAGTGGATCAGTTTTGTGGTAAGTCTTCTGTTATTTGTGTTTAATACTTAATGTTTATTTGAAATGTGAATTGATACTAATCTAAATTTCATTTTTTGTAGCAAAAGTATTACTGGGAAGAAAGGTTTCACAACATGGTGATTGAACGTTACACAACGATTCCGAGAAGATCAATCTCCGACATTGTAAGCAAGAGGAAGAGTTCAGGGAAGAAGCCTGATCTCATAGGCTTGGCCGATTGGGGTGCGATGCTAGAGACATGGGAAGAGGCTGAACACCAAAAGAGGTGCAAGACGAATTCAGAGAATGCATCTTCTAATCCAGATGGCTTAGGACCGCACGGTCATACCTCAGGAGCAAGAGGCCACTGCCGAATTGCTTATAACATGGTTTGTGTTCTTTTATCTATAATTTTGGTATTGAAAGTTTTTAATATGACATGGTTAGTGTTCTTACATCTTCTAATCTTTAATATTTTTTGTTTTCTGCTAGGAGCAAGAGACTGGACAGAAACCGGCTGCTACAGCCATAGTGCTCAAGATGCACACTCGAAAGGATTGGACCTGCATTGACAAGAGAGCAGAGTCTCTGTCGTTACTGCTAAGGCTCTAGCACTTGAGCGATCACAGTCATCCTCTCTCACTGAGGGAACAGTCTCCACACCCTCCAACCACGACCTCACTGCCGCATATATATTGAGGTAGATGTTTAGATTGTTTGAGTAGTTATTTGTTTAAGTTATGCTTAGGATTTATGCTTAGTTTGATTAATGATAGTTGTTTAGATTGTTAATTTATCTGTTTAAGTTCTGCTTAGGATTTCTGCTTGGTTTGATTAATGATAGTTGTTTAAATTTTTTAGATAGTTTAAGTTATGTATGCTTAGTTTGATTATGATTGTTGCTAAGATTTTTATCTCTTATCTGCTTTTGCTTAGGATTTCAGATTAATTTAACTAATTATAGTTCTTTAGACTATTTAGATAGTTGTAATTATGTCTGCTTAGTCTTGTTTCATTTTTCTTAATTATTTATGTATGTTCTATTTTGCAAACCGCAACTAACAGGAAGGGCCAAAATTTATTGTCTTGGATCAATCCAGTACCTCAACTGCCATCCAGATGAGACAGCAGCCGCCTCAATTCTTAGGAACTCAAGCAAAGCTGAGGAAAAGGAGTATATGAAGAACTGTGTCAAAGATTTGAAGAGTGGCATGGAGTTATTGTTGAAGCTTAATGGATACGATCATGTCACGTACCAGCCATTTGATCGCGAGAGTGAAGCCTCTGCTCCAAGTCCATGTTCTGAAGCAAGTGAGAAGCTTAACATGATCTCGGACACACTCCCAGTTGGCCAGAACCATCAACAATAAGTTTGTAACAGAGAGAGCTAGGATGTGTAAAAAATTTGTATAAATCAGTCTTTTGGTTATGAAAGAACATCTTATATGTCTTTCTAATTATGCACTAACTATGGATGTATTATCATAACTCTTTTGGAATGTAAAGTATTTAGGCTTTCTTTCTAACGATTCAGTTTTTTTGTTCCAATTAGCAAGAACAAAACAGGTTTATAACCAAATATTCGTAGCATTAGCCACTATTTTTTTATTTTTTTTTTGCTTTGGCTTGTATAGCTATGGCATGCTACGACGTAGTTCGTGGCTATGATGGCTACGAAATAAGTCCTTGCCATTCGTAGAAATATAACTACGAATATAGTGTGGCTATCCGTAAACATAGCCAAGAACCATCTGTAGCAAGTCATAGTCATTTCTACGATTAAGGTTGTGGCAAATCGTGGCAAACTTAGCTACAGTAACCCACGACTTATTTCGTGGATATCATTGCTACAAAAGATTTCGTGGCTATACATAGCTAAGTGGCTACGAAAATCGGCGTCGCTATTCGTAGTTATGGCTACGAACTGACTTCGCAGCTATTTGTAGTTATATTAGCTACGGTTGACGTCCTTGCTTTTCGTAGCTATTAGCTACGAAAATAGTCGCGGATAAGTCATGGCTATGTGGCTGCGGATAGCCACGAAATGACAATATCCACGAGCCCATAGGCGCGGATTTTGTTCGTGGCTATTCGTAGCTATTGCTCGAATAGCTACGACTTTTGGCCGCTAGCCACGAAAAAATCTGCGGCTATATCGGCAGTTTATAATTTTGAAATTTTGAAATTGAATTAAAAATAACAAAAATGAGTATAAATGATATTTTAAATAATTTAAAATGACTAAATATGATTTTCCTTCTTAGTTTACATTAAATTTTTTTATTTTCGAAGTGTAAAATTTTAGTTAAAGTAATTAGAAAATATTTTTCTTTTATAATTGTTGAATCTTATTTTTGGATATGTTAAGTAATTATAATTTTTTTAGTTAGAATTTTGTTTATACTTTAGAGTTTAGGGTTTGTTTAGGGTTTAGGGTTTTATGTAGTTTTGTTTATACTATAGATCTTAAATATTATTTTGCATATATATTTAATTTTTATATTTTGATTTTATAGTTTATAATTAAGAGTTAGGTTTATAGTATAATTATAGTTTAGTGTATGGGGTTTAAAAGATTGTGTTTAAGGTTATATGTTAATGTTTGAAAATATTAATTTTGGAAAATATTTTTATTTTATAAGTGTTAAATATTAGTTTTGGATATGTTATAGTAATTAGAATGTTATTAATTAGAGTTTTATTTATTCTTAATAAGTTTTAGGGTTTGTTAAGGGTGTAGAGTTTTGAAAAGCTACATAGATATCTCATGTAATTGTTATATTTTGTTTTATAATATATAACCTTTTATATATTATATTTAGGTTTTACGTTTTATGGAATGTAACTCAATTTTAGCGTCGTTGTAGATTCATGTATCACAATATTTCTGCATATCATATCCACAAACACCGAATAATTTATCTCTTTCATAAATAATGTCTTAAAAGATATACCGTACACACTATCTTCTCTTGAAATATATTCTTCATCTTCTCTAGACTTTAAATAATATCGTCTATAATAAAAATGTATGTTTGTACTCATTGTCTCCTTATCGTGAAAAAAGAAAACTACATTATCGCATATTGATTTGTCTCACTAATACCAATTCTTCTCAGTTGTACCACTTGTCTCAACACTAATAACCATTGTTCCTAATTGTACCACATCTCTCAAAAATAGCAATTGTATCCAATTGTATTACTTGTAATTTCAGTAATACCAATTGTTTTTGTTCTATATCTAGGAAACCTTCCGATTACTCCATTCGATTCACTATGAATCCTAAAGATTCAACCACTATAATCTATTAATTACCAATGCAATGTCTTACTCGACCAAAAACATGGGTTATTAATCCAACAACACTGATAGAAAAATGTTTCAAATAAGCCCAATTAAAATTCTCAAATTTCAAATCCTATTGATATATAACGATCCAATGGTTTGTAGAGCCATTGAGACTAACAAAAGTAGAAGAACTCACCTTGAAGCTTCAATGTCGATGAGGGAGAAGAAGGAAGCTGCAGGATGGAGTTCCAGTTGGGATGGATGTAGCTAATGGGGGATCATGTGAAAATTCGTTCGGAATGCATGTGTTGTGATTGGCCCAAAATTTAAATATACGTTTCTCATGGGCTGAAGATACCTAATTTTTATTGGTTGAATTCTTTACTTTCAAAATGTTTTAGTCAATAAATAAAAAGATAAAATGGACATAATATCATATTTCATTAGTCTGAGAAAGTTAATGCTAATTAAATTTGATAAAGTAGAACTTTTGTTGAATGTGAAAGACATTCCAGCAAAATCAATCCATTTTGGTTTGTTAGCAATAAAACCGGTATATGTGAATTTTAGTCTTTTGGTCTCTAACTCTAAGTCGTTTGAGTTTGAAGTCAACTTTTAAATTTCTTAGGAGACATTTTTTAGCTAAGAACCAAAAAAAGCAAACGAAAAGAAAAAATCACATTTAAATAATTTGTCTAATAGAAGAAGTCCAAGATGTTTTTTCGTGATCGTTTCCTTTATTCAATTAAATATAATTTGGCTTAAAGAAGAAAGTACTTGGTGTTTTCGTAGTCGTTTCCTTTTCAATGTGTTTTATCGATCCATGGACACATAAAAGGCAAGAACTTTTCATCCTCTCTCTCAAAATATAGACTTGATTCTTCCTTTTTCTACAGAGTTTATTCATTCTGATTTTTATTCTTTTCCAAAAGTTCTTGTGAAAATGGGTGTACAACAGTCGAAGGACGAGCTGCTATTTCAAGGAGTCAATCCCAACGATGTCGAATGTATCAAATCCATTCGCCATGACAGTGCAGGACTCGAGGTTATTCTTCTTTCTACTACTCCTTTGTTCTCCGTTTAGTTAACTGATCAGAGTACTTGTAATATTTTGTTTTTCTGAATGACACCGTTATGATGATATATACAATTAGGATGCACAAGCAAGGACGGTGTGGAAAGCCAACTTGGAGGAGCAAAGATCAGATCACAACTCCACAAGTATATTTTCTTGACACTTATCCATGTTGATGGAATCTGTTTCATCCTTGTTGATTGAAACTTTATTACAATGGATAGGTCCAAGGCCCAAGCCGCAGAGAAGAGGATACATTTCTCAAGCGAGGCGTTGGGCTCAAGTCGATAGGCAGCGTAAGTGTGTGTATTTGTCTATGAAAGCCATTCTCAATTACTATTAAAGACTAAAAGTATAAACCTTTTGGCAGCTGCGACTAAAGGCCACGACTTAAAACAGCTGAATTGGTTTTGTGAAGGAATTCCACAGGTATGTTTTGCCATAATGATACAAATATTGAAGATATTTGCTATTAACTTGTGTCTCATACTAATTGGAAACTTATACAGCCAATGAATCATCCAATAACTGAAAATATCAGTTCCAATGAGCTTACGCAATCCGTTCCTATCACGGCGGAAGTAGAAGAGGGTTATGTTCCTTCAGAAGACGGCCGAGGATCTGGAGTGTGTGTTATTTGTGTGGATGCATCATCTGAAGCAGCGTGTGTGCCATGTGGACATGTTGCTGGATGCCTTTCTTGCTTGAAACAGATCAAAAACAAGAAATTGGTGATATTTTTAGAGATTGAACATGACTGAAGGTTAGGGTTCTTGATAAGAATGGTGGCGGAAGAGAGAGGAGAGAATAGAGACTCAAAAACTCATCTTTTTATTTTCCAATTACAAGCCCTTTTATAAGGGATACACATGACTGAAATATTTAACCTAAAATAAGGAAGCTTACACGACACTAGTGTTTTTAGCTCACCTGTCAACGACATTGATGTCGCCGACACCATGGACAACATACGTAGTTCAGAAACCTGTCAACGACATTGATGTCGCCGACACCATGGACAACATACGTAGTTCAGAAACCTGTCAACGACATTGATGTCGCCGACACCATGGACAACATACGTAGTTCAGAAACCTGTCAACGACATTGATGTCGCCGACACCATGGACAACACACAAACTCAGAATTCTCTTCAGCATCCATGATCAATACTCCCCCTCAAGTTCAGACTTTGGAATCACCCTAAAGACTGAACTTGGAATGATCATGGCAACACCTCATTAAAAACCTTGATGTGGAAAACCACTTGGGACAAAACCACATCAAGGGAAAAAGAGTATGCTGCTCATGAATCAGGAGAGTTCTAATCATGTATAGCCACCAGCCCTAGTTTGCCAAAGACATGAGTGCAAACCTTAAGACTAGCAGCCTTGGTGAAGATATCCGCAAGCTGATCTTCACTCTTTGTGTAGCAAGGCAGAATGGTTCCATCTTCAATCTTCTCCCTTACCTTGTGACAATCAATCTCAATGTGTTTGGTCCTCTCATGAAACACTGAGTTTGTAGCAATGTGTATAGCAGCCTGGTTGTCACAATGGAAGGTGATTGGACTTGGTTGCTCTATGCCAAAGTCTTTGAGAAGAGCTTTCAGCCATGTTAACTCGGTTGCAAGCTTCCTCATTGCCCTATACTCAGCTTCAGCACTAGAACAAGACACCACCTTCTGCTTCTTTGTCTTCCAAGTTACCAAGTTGCCTCCAATGAAGGTACAATAGCCGGTTGTTGATCTCCTATCACTCTTGTCTCCAGCCCAATCTGCATCACAATAGCCAACAATTTCTGTGCTATCATTCTTACCCATCCATATGCCTTGTCCAGTTGATCCTTTGAGATATCTGAGTATCCTCTCAATCAAACTCCAATGGTACACTGTGGGTGATTGCATATGTTGGCTCACTTGATTCACAGCAAAGCATAAGTCTGGTCTTGTGAGAGTGAGGTAGATAAGTTTCCCAACCAGCCTCCTATACAACGAGACATCCTTGAACTTGACTTCATCTGATTTCTCCCCCTTTCTATTGACTTGGTAGCCATCTTCAAGAGGAGTCTTTGCAATCTTGCAATCAAGCATACTTGTTTCTGTCAACAAGTCCTTAACATACTTCCTTTGGGACAGAAACAAACCATCATTGAATCTGCAAACTTCAATGCCCAAGAAGTACTTTAACTCTCCAAGGTCTTTAATATCAAAGGAACTCTTGAGAAAATCCTTTGTAGACTTAATCCCATCATTATCACTTCCTGTGATAATCAAATCATCCACATATATCAGAACTACCACCACTCCTTGAGCACTTTGAAGTGTGAACAATGTGTGATCAGATTGAGATTTCTTGAAACCATGGTCCATAAGAGTATGACTGAGCTTATGGTACCATGCCCTTGGTGATTGTTTCAAGCCATAAATCGCCCTTCTCAGCCTCAATACCTCATCATCTTTACACAAGTGCTTCAATCCTGGTGGTGGAGTCATATACACTTCCTCTTCAAGTTCACCTTGTAGAAAAGCATTCTTCACATCCATTTGCCATAAATTCCATGAGAGGTTTGTGGCTAAGCTCAACGTGACTCTCACTGTATGGAGTTTAGCCACTGGTGCAAACGTGTCTGTATAATCTTCCCCATAAGTTTGGGTGAATCCTCTTGCCACTAGCCTTGCCTTGTACCTCTCTATGTCTCCATTGCTTTTATACTTGATTGTGAAGACCCATTTAGAGCTAACAGTCTTCTTCCTTTTTGGCAGCTTCTCCACAATCCAAGTGTGGTTCCTCTCCATAGCCTCTTTCTCATCCTTTACTGCATCCATCCAAACCTTGATACCCTCTGCCTCTTCATAGGTTTTAGGAACATGATTCATCTCTATCTTCCCAAGAAATGCGCAATGACTTGATGGCAACAAGTCAATAGAACACACGGACTGGTTGGGATGAGCAACAGCCTGATTGTTGAAGTAGAACTTCTTGTTGATGTAGCTTGATAGATCCGTCTTTTCTCTAGTACTTTTTCTGAGTTGTTGGACTGGTTGAGCAACTTCCTCTACACCCATCTCTTCTTCTTCATGATGAATAATCTCCTCATCATTCATATTCAAGTTGTCTTGATCTTGATTCTGAGGTAGAACTTCCTCTTGAGTTTGAGTGGATTCATGTGTGTGTGTTGCTGGTTCAATATCCTCCTGTGAAGCCTCTTTGGTAGCTGTTTCAGGCTTCTCTGACCGTGGGTTATCATTCCCCAAGTGCTCCAGCAAGTACTTTAAACTTGTAGCCAAATCTGAAGGTGATCTTGAGAGGTCCTTCAAACCTTCCCAATCCTTCTTCTCATAGTATCTCTGCCCCTCTATGAACTTAACATCCCTTGAGACATATGTCCTGTTGTTGCTTGGATCAAAACACTTGTAGCCCTTCTGAGTTGTGGAGTATCCAAGGAACATACACCTTATGCTCTTAGCATCTAGCTTATCCCTTTGATCTCCTGAGATATACACAAAACAAACACAACCAAACACCCGTAAGTGTTCAATAAATGGTTTGGCTTTGTTCAATACCTCATATGGTGAAATGTCTTGAAGGACTCTAGTTGGGATCCTGTTGATGAGATAACAAGCTGCCAAGACTGCATCTCCCCAAAACCTCTTAGGAACATTGGTGTGGAACATCATAGACCTAGCAACTTCCATGAGATGTCTGTTCTTCCTTTCAGCCACACCATTTTGTTGAGGAGTATGGGGACAGCTGGTTTGATGAAGGATCCCACATTTGTTCAAGTGAGCTTTGAATCTTTGGCTTGTATACTCTCCTCCATTATCTGACCTAAACACTTTGATCTTGGCATTAAACTGATTAGTAACATAGTTTTGGAAATTCAAGAATGCATCAAACACCCTATCTTTAGTTGGCAGCAATGTTACCCAAGTATATTTTGATTTTTCATCTATGAAAGTCACAAAGTACTTGTTTCTATCTCTAGACAGACAAGGTGAAGTCCAAACGTCAGAGTGCACAAGATCAAAGCAATGTTCATAGATAGTAGTTGATTTAGGAAAGATAGTTCTACAATGTTTGCCAAGAATACAAGCTTCACAAGTTGAATGATCAAAGCTAACATTCGGCAACATTAAGTTCAAAGCCCGAGCATGGGGATGTCCTAGTCTATCATGCCATAGAACATTTTGATTGAAAGAAAAACAGGATTTAAAAGCTAATGAATCCGAGTTGCTTGGAGAAGTGTCTTCAAGGAGGTAAAGCTCATCTTGTGTACCACCTCTTCCAATAACCTTTCCATTCTTAATATCCTGAAAACAAACTTCATTAGGCCCAAAGATAACATTGCAATTCAAGTCTTTAGTGATCCTCTTAACCGACAGCAAGTTGGATTTAAATTTAGGAACATAGAAAGCATCACTTTCCTTGTTAAATAATCTTAACTTTCCTGTACCAGTTATAGGAATCCCTTGACCATCAGCTATAGTTACTCTTCCTAGGGCAGGTTTAATATCTTTTAACAACTTAGCATCACTAATCATGTGGTGAGAAGCTCCTGAATCTACTACCAACTTATGATCAGTTTTACTAAGCAATTTATGTGAAAATAAAGAGATACCAGAGAACTTAGAGGCATAAGCCTTGATGATGTCCTCAAGGTCACTCTTCTTAACATACTCAGTGGCTGTGTAGAGTGCAAGCTCCCCTCCTTGAGCTGAAGTGGAGGCAGGATCATTCACAGCTTCTTGAGAGATGTTTGCCTTTGCCCTTGAGTCCTTGAACTTGGCTGGTTTGAGGTGGGGATGAAGGATCCAGCACTTGTCCTTGGAGTGGCCTTTCCTCTTGCAATGCTCACAAGTTGGCGCCTTCTTCTCCTCAGGTTTGAAGCCAGCTTTGTTGGCAGTCACCAACTCCCCCTTTCCTCCAAACAAACCAATGTTTCCTTCTTCCTTTTGGAGCCTTGAGCACACCTCTTCAAAATCAGGAAGTGTAGTCTCCCTTAGGATCTTCATGATGGCATCATTGTACACCGGATTCAAGTTGAGTAGAAGGCCAAAGATCTTGTCTTGCTCCTTTCTCTCAATGAGAACCTTAGGGTTTAAAGTACTTGGCCTTAGCATCTCAAGTTCAGACCATGCTGAAGAGAACTTCCCAAGGTACTTGGTAAAGTCATGGTCTTCTTGTTTCAGCTCATTTATGGCCTTCTTCACTTCATACACTCTGCTCAGATTTGAAACATCTCCATAAATCTTCTTGAGAGTATCCCACAGTGACTTGGCTGTCTCACAATGAGAGTAAGCCTCAAGGATGGATGGGTCAAGAGAGTTTTGGAGAAAGCCAAGCACCAGCTGATCTTCTTGAAACCATTTAGCCTCTGCCTTCTTGGTTTCCTCATCCTTCTTCTTGGCTTCTTCTTCTTCAGTTGGAGTTTTATCCTCCAAAATGTGATCCCACAATCCCCTTCCACAAATGGCAGTCTTGATGGTCCTTTGCCATGTCCTGTAGTTGATCCCTTTGAGCACAACAGGAACAACAGTGGGCCTCAAGCTTGAGCTGAGATGAGAAGAGTCTTCCATGGTGAATGACTGAAGAGAGTGAGTGAGACCTTGAAGTACCGAGAGTAAGCAGTTTTTAGGACCGAGAGACTTAGGGTTTCTTTTAGACCGAGAGTATGAAGAATCTGAGAGGCTGAGAGCTTAGCAACAAGTATGAGAACTTTAGGACAGAGAGAATGAAGAACTTAGAGGATTAGAGCTTAGAAACCGAGAGAGAATGAAGTGAGAGATTTTGGGATTTTTAGACCGAGAATGAAGTGAACCGTGAGAATGGAGAATAAAGAGAGAGATTTAAGAGAATGAAGAGTAGAGATCAATGCTCTGATACCATGATATTTTTAGAGATTGAACATGACTGAAGGTTAGGGTTCTTGATAAGAATGGTGGCGGAAGAGAGAGGAGAGAATAGAGACTCAAAAACTCATCTTTTTATTTTCCAATTACAAGCCCTTTTATAAGGGATACACATGACTGAAATATTTAACCTAAAATAAGGAAGCTTACACGACACTAGTGTTTTTAGCTCACCTGTCAACGACATTGATGTCGCCGACACCATGGACAACATACGTAGTTCAGAAACCTGTCAACGACATTGATGTCGCCGACACCATGGACAACATACGTAGTTCAGAAACCTGTCAACGACATTGATGTCGCCGACACCATGGACAACATACGTAGTTCAGAAACCTGTCAACGACATTGATGTCGCCGACACCATGGACAACACACAAACTCAGAATTCTCTTCAGCATCCATGATCAATAATTGGGATGTCCTATATGTCGTGCCAACATTGATATGGTCATTAAGTTATACCTTGTTTGAACAAAAGAATAACGACATGGCTAGAAGATGCTCCCTCCCTTCCACTTTGTTTGATGTTTTGAAATTTATTGTGTTTCAATAATATATTTGATGTTTTGAGATTTTTTTTTATGTAAAAATTATTGAAAATTTGATTTGAAAAAACTTAAAAAAAATATTACATTAAATGATGCTATTTTCAAACTTTTTGTGTTCTCTTATGAATAACTTTAATTAAATTTAATGTTGGTAACTTCTTTTGTTAGTAATTGAGTATTTTTAGTTAAATATTTCCATGTTTCTAAATCAAAACGTTGGATAGTTTGAAACAAAGGGAGTATAAGAATATTGTAACTATCTCTTCTCTTTTTATTTTTAATGATGCCTTTGTAAGATAATTGCAAATATTATAAATACAAATAAGAGAAACTTTTATCCCAATAACACGAGCACAAAATCTTACTTTTGAGCAATCTAAGGATCTTTGAGGCAATGTGGAGAAACAACATCAACACTTAAAGTCTGATAATGTGTGAATAAGGATAAAACACACTGAAATATCGCGCGGTGACTAATAAGTTTGTCGTATCCACCTTACTAACGAACCAGATATTAGAGTATGAACATCCATGAACCCCCTATGGGGTTCTTTAAAAAAAAAAAATTTTTGGGGAAAGTGTAAAAAAAAAAAAAATCGAAAAAAATAGACGAATGACAATCTGCCACGTGTCAAGAACAGTGTAAGAACCGGTTCTTAAATAAGAATTTTTAGAACCCAGTTCTTAACTATTCACGTGGGACCCACAATATTTTAATAATTTTTTTTTAATAACCCCACCCTAAGAACCTTCAATGTTCATGCTCTTAGATGAGATTGGAACCCACATGTCGAGATTGGATGTGGAGACCCATATGTACTCATTGTCGGAACGCTACATATTCCATGGAGTTTGATGTTGACTAAATAAACACCATAATCTTTCTTTAAGATAAACTATCTTCATGCTTGACACAAGTTTTTCTTGAGAAATGGATGATACTAAAATACGGAGAAAGATCGCTTGGTAATTGCAAAGTTAATTAAATAATTTTCAGAGTCTCCTAAACTAACGAAAAATTTGTCATATGAGAATGAGACCTACGTACGAAGAGTGACCCTTTGGGTCGAGAGTGGGTGTGGGATCCATAGACATTGGTGGTCATGGCGTTACAGATTCCATGATGATTGATGCTGCCTGAATAAAAATCATAATCTATAAACTACCTTATTGTTTTACCCAAGTTTTTCTTGATCAGGCCAGGCCTTGAAAACATTTGGGCCGTAAGCCGAAAAAAGATATGGCTAGCTAGTGAAAGCCTTAAAGATATAGAATGATGAAAGCTACACGAAGATAGACAGACATTTCGACCACGAGAAATATATACAACCAAGAAAATTCATAATTGTGTCAACATTTATTACATTGTTTTTTTTAACTATTTGTTTCGCTCTTTACATTCTTTTATTGTTGTTTGTATGATTTGGTAAAGAAAGACAAAGATCGATATAAAGCTGCAAATTATTTGTATTCATAAACTCAAATTGTTTACACAGATTGTGTCATAACTCATAAGAACAATTTCTTCTTTTTAGGTCTCAAAGTGATTTTTCTCCCTTTAAAATTGAATGTGTAGGTGTTAGTGAAGCCATCTTGTACTACACGTAGATCAAATTGCCAACGACGGCCCAAAAATAAATGTGTTACATTCATGGGCACCACATCACAAAGTATTTTGTCTTCGTAGTATGGTTTGATGGAGAATTTCACCAATACCTGCTTAGAAATTAGAATATTACAGCTTGGATCTACCCATAATACTCTACATGGTTTAGGAAGAGATACAGTGGGCAATGCTAACTTACGCGCAGCTTTTTCTGAAATCAAACTGAGGCCGCTTCCACTATCAATGGCAAAACTTATTACCTTTCCCTCAATAGTACATGTGGTTTTAAAGATACTGGTGCATAGCCAGGAAGAGTTATGTTGTAGTTGAATTAAGATGGCCCGGTTTTGTGCTTCCTGAACCAATTCTGGATCGAATTTGTTTACCATGGTTTGTAATTTGGGACGTAAACCGGAAATAAATCGGTTGATCAATTGTTTCTCAGATTCGTTGACAATTTTATTGGAATCGTCCAAAAACTTTGTAGCATAAGTTTCCACTGATTGTGATCCTTGCTTGAGATACAAAAGTGTTACGCATCTAAGCATCTTCTTCCACCAAGATGAAGCTCTTCTGCAAAACTGTGATGTTACCATATTGATTTATCCCTGAAAAGGTAAGTATTGCTTCATATAAAACAGTTGAATCCTATTTATAAACAACCACGCACAGGAATGTTTAATATTTGACATCGGTTATTACTTTATAATGAAATATATATTAGAATTGGTTTAAATAGACGGTGGAAGAATATATTTGAAGAATATATCCGGATACTTTTTTTTGTTTAAATACACAGTTACTTATGAGGAGTCTCCTATTGTTAATATGGTTTTGGTTTAGATCTATTTTAGAAGATGATACGGACCTACATACTCGAATTTCCTAACCATCTAAAAAATAATTGGAATTGAGTTTTTGTGGTCCTATTTCTTCAATTAAATGTTCACATCAGTAATTTAGATTGTCAATGTCTTAACAGAGCATATTTTTTTTAAAGTTAATATGTATTAACAATATGTTTTTATATAAGAAAATATATTAACATTATTACCATCTTTGAATCTACATTTATACTTAAAACTATAGCTAATTGTGAATATATAAAATAATCTAAACTAACATTATAAAAAAATAATAGTCGATTAGGTCAATAAACATTGTCTTGTTGAACGGTTCAAAACATTTATTTGTTAGGATTGGTTTTAATAAATAAAGAATATTGAGTTCAGTGATATTTTTGTGGTAAAACTAACAATGTTAGTGATGTCATGGAACTATGACTCACCAAGCCACCAGTTTCAAAAGAAGAAACATAGTAATAATAAATCATCAAGTCATTGTCAACAACTCCACAAATACTTTCTAATATCCAGAAATTTCTATCGAACATCTTTATGCAGTTTTTACGATCATTTATTCAGCTTCATTGCCATTATCTAATAATAATTTTATGGAAGAATGTAATCAAAGGCCTCTCATCTGGCCTTAAGTATGTTTATGGCACAAGGACTCAAATTTTAATCTACTTAAGTATGGTTTGTGACAAAAAAAACATTATATATGTGCTTGGTGAAGCTTGAATATGTATATTTTGTTTGGTCAATATATTTTTAGGTAATCTAGATTTTATGAAACAATATTATCGATAAGGTCATTGATGCGATCTTCAACAAATTTTCCTTCCTAAATTAATACGTTGTAATATGATGATCGTTTCTCTCATATGTTGTTGTTGTATTAGAGGACTTGACTTGCGTCCATAAACCTCGTCCTGACTATCTCACACTATCTTGTTCCAAATTTAACTGATTTAAGTAAACCTTAATGACAAACCAACCTCATTAAAAAATCTACAATTAACAAAAAATTACTTTTTTATAGATCATCCGGTTAAAAAACTTGATGATTGCTAAACCATCATACTTTGTGTGACCAAAAAACTATAAAACAAATTTTGTAAAATAAACCATCAATTTTTAGAAGTAATATTTATCTACAAAATGAATACATCCTGATTTTTTTTTAAATTATATTTATTGTTCTTTCTCAAAATTCATAGCAACTACATTATAAAAATTAATATAGTAAATTTTGACTCGTATTACGTACGGGCCTAATAATATAAAAACTGAGAAAATCTGTTTTATTGATCTGCTCATGTTGATTGAAGTTAGATAAAACACTTCCTTTTCAATACATTTGCAGAATTATGGATCCTTTTATGTATTATGTCGTGTTTATTTTCCATGAAGCTTGTTATTGTAAAATTACATATTTTGATTGGATTATTTTTATAAGATTGTAAACTATGATGTGATATGTGATTATTTAACGAATCAATGGGAGATACATTAAATCAATGAAAACCATCACCGACGACGATTTCAGCTTCAGTCTTTGATCTCACCTTCTCACTTTTTTCACTTTTTTCAGTCTCGATTTCATTCAGTTTTGTTGGTGACTCTATCAAATCATAGAGATTGTGGAGGAAGGAGATGGATCGGTGATTCAAGGGTAAAGATGAACAACTGTTATCGGTTTCCAAGCGATTATTTTTATAAAAAAAAAGATTTATAATTTTATTACTTAAATGAAATTAAATATAAAAAAATGAAATATAATGTTTACAAATTTGATGTTGGCTATTACTTGATGACATACATGTTAGAGAGAAACTTTGATATTCTTTTGGACATAACTTTTGTTATGTATTTGTTTTTCTCAATTCATCACCTTTTTGGCTACATTATATATTGATTTATAAATGACATAACCCATCTGTTATAATACACACTTAAAAAAAGAAGCTAAATAAAAGATATTCCAAATTAGAAAATATATTATTTTCGAGGGGCTAATTTATAAAACACGAAAAACTAGTCATGTCTCAGTATCTTACATGATACGCAACCTAGAGTTTTTGTAAAGCTAACACGTAAGGAAAAGATTCAATGCACAAAGGGAATGTAAAGACAAAACAATCACTTCAAATAATATCAATTTTAGAATAAAAAACAAATCGTTACAATACATTTAATAATTTTCAGTAAATTCAAATTTTGGTATAAGTAATTGCATGGTATATACAAGCGTGGGTACATAATTAAAACAATGGACAAACACTGTAAACTTCTTTTTTAATACCACTTATACCCCCTATATGTCTAGAAATCTCCACAGATGTCTATAGATTTTTTGTTATTAAAGTAAGAGAAATTAGGTCTGATGACTATAAACCATACCCAAATAAAATTTATGATCATACATATTTTTATATTTTCAATAACCCCAAACTACCCCTATCTATATGTCATTCTAGCTCCAATAAAATCTAAAAATCTCTTTTTTCTCTCTCTCATGTGAATCCCAAATTCAGCTCTGCCTCTTCTTCTCATTTTTCGAAGCCACTAATCTTAATTTCATAACTTTCCTTTGTTTTCTCTTTCTCTCTCTTTCAACAGAAAAAGTGACTAGGATGGAAGAAGCTTTCATGGCGATGCTCTTACACCTGCTTTATCTCCAAAACTCTTTAGATCCAACAAAAAATCCAACAAGCATTATCTTCTCCTCTGTATCCACATATTCACCGTCTTCCACCACATTTTCTTCTCTCCTCTCATCTTTATCTTCATCCCCAAATTCCTGTTTTTTATTATTAGGACATGTAAATAAAAATTAAAGTTGTAATCTTTACGCATACAAATATCAGAAATATCATCATTTTGTATCAGAAAATGTTACATGTATCTAAAATGTTAACAATACTAAATAAAATGTTAGCGGCTGAAAAAAAAAATAGCTCCACAAATGTTATCAGATTTGTAACTCTAAAATAGCATATATATATATATATATATCCAAAATGTTAGTAGCACCAAATAAAATTTTAGCGTCCACAAATAAAATGTTAACGATACAAATCCAAAATATCATATGTATCAAAATTGTTAACAGCACCAACAAAAATGTTAAAAACACCACCACCCATTATTATACTTTTCTCATTATCTATATGAGTTACTATATGTTATAGTAAAATCTTAGCGTCTCCAATAAAATGTTAACGATACAAATCCAAAATATCATATGTATCAAAATTGTTAGCAGTACCAGCTACAATGTTAGCAACCAAACGAAAAAAAATCAGAGAGTTGATTTATACCAGTGTTGGTAGTGCCATAAAGAGAAGAAGAGGAAGCATCAACGTCTCATTTTGAAGGTACATTCAATATTTGTGTTAACACATACCTTATTTTTGTTAACTAGTTAATATTTGATTTAACACGTCCGTATTTGTGGTAACACATATCCTACTCATTGAGTTGACTCAATAAATATGAATCAACTACTCAATTTTTTTTTTACTCGATTTCTCACTAGAGCGTGATGGATCTACACCAAAAATTGAAAATCGAAGTTTTAAGATCTATATAAATTTATTGTTGCACAAATCACAAAAAAATTTTGAAGAAAACTCACCAAATCAACTTTGTCATAATCAGGTTTTTGGATCTTGACTTGAGTTTCAACTTTTCAAAACTTTTATCTGACTTTTTTGGGTAAGCATCGAAAGCATAGAAAACGAGATCTGGAAAATGTTAGTTTGAGAAGGGAGAGAAAGAGAGAGAAGGAGAGAGGGGGAGATAAAGAGTGAGAAAGGGAGAGATGAGAGTGAAGAAGAAGATAAGAAAGAAAAAAACACAACGTGATCTTATAAGATCTTCATCCCCAACTTGTAGGGGCTATTTCGTCATTTTACCCTCTCAAAAATGGTTTCAAAAGACAAATGACCATCCACCTAATTTTTCACCCGATTTGTATTCTTTATCTAACTCTCCCTTAAAATAATGAGATATAATTGCATTCACACGTTATTGCTATATTTTTTTTTAGAAAGCACATTTAAAAAAAGAAAAACCAAACGCAAGTTGTTGTTCTTCTTCTCTCTCTATTTGTGGTGCCTTCTCTTTCCAAAATATGCAGGTAAAATCCCTCCGATTTCACTCTTTAGATCAAATTAATTTCGCAAACCTTCCTCAGCTTTCGTTTCTCAACTTAGGTTTTCTCCTTCTCCCCAAGATTTGTGTCAATCTCGAAGCACAAAGTGATTTGTATGACCTAATTGTCTCCATTCTTGTCAAAACCTAACCCTGATTTATATGGGATTTAGTTCACTCGGCATCTTCTGTTGCATCGAATTCATCTTTGTGACGTGGAAACCCTAATTTCGTGGGCCTTTTGCAGTCTCAAAGTTTTGCAAACACTCTAAATCGAAGAACGGTTCCGTTTAGAGATAACATTTCAGATTATTGCTAATTTCTCACCAGGTAAATTCCAATTTTTCAATTACAAGATCCTTCCTTGCTCAATTTTGTTTATTCCCTTAAAGCAAACTCAGCATGTTTATGCAAACTCAGCTGGTGATGCGGTGTTCGGATGCGCTTACGGCAAATTTGCCCTTACGGTGGCTGTGAAAAGCTCTGGAGTGTATGTCATGAATTGATCTTCAAAATTAAATGTTAACCGTTTAACATATTTGATAACATATCTATTAATATATTTAATAACAATGTTAACTATTGTAAGATTGCATATCGCAGAAATATTAATGTGTATAGCATCTAACAAATAGAATAATGTTGATAACTAAAATGTTAGACAACAAATATTTGCAATTGCATATAATAATATTTATATATATCTTTTGATGGTTGATGTTAAATGTGTTTTATTGTGTATACAAACAAAATATATAATAAGTTTTATATTAATAATGTTCAACATACAAGTTAACTAGTTAATAAATGAGTTAGTATGCAAATGAACTTTATATTAATAATGATCAAGAGTCATTTAGCTATATGCATGTTATTCATACAAGTTAACTAGTTAATAAATAAGTTAGTATGCAAATGAACTTTAATTGTTTAATAAATAATTTATCATGCTATACAATATATTAGTACTTTCATAATAATATAGTTCTGAGTCAGTGTGATGTTTTATGCCGGAAATGAAATTTTGAGAGAAAGAGAAGACAAAGCTCCATTTTTCAAAAAAAAAATAATAGAGAAAGACAAAGCCCCGACAAAAACAAAAAGGAGACAAAGCAAAAAAAAAAAGCTAAATGCAACTTGTATAGTAAGGACAGTGTTGTCATTTTAACATCTTTGAAAAAGTCATATGTCATATCGATGATGGTCATCTAGTTTTGCTTCCGTTTTTGGTTTTCTAGCTAAATGACTATTTTGGTATTCTTGATTTAAGTCATCGGTTTCGAGGAATCTCCGGCGTGAAGTTTCACGGCGGCATCTTAGTGGCGCAAGCTATTTATCTAGAGTAAGGTTTCTTAGAACCCTATAAAAATAGGCTGAGTGTTTCAGTCTGTTATGTTACTATGTTAGAGAGTAAACACTTTTATGGTTGTTATATGGCTAATGCTAATATGGAAAATGTTTCCGAGCTTCCTCAGCCCTCTTGCTCTAGCTCGAAGCACATCTTTTGAAACACTCGATCTTTAAGAACTTGAGGAACAATAAAAAGCACCAAGAATCATTACAATGTAATGATTAATGTAATACTAGGATCATCGTTGTAGTAGAAACCCAAGTCAGGTTGGATCTTACCGCTTCGCAGACACAAGATAAGGTTGATATGTGATAGGTCTAAGTTTTATCCCTATTCTAACTGCAAGTGCACAGTGATGTGAATGTAGTACTTTAGGGTATCGAATCCATAAGGACTCTAGGCAACGATAGATTAAGAACAGTCAAATGAAAACTAGGAGAAAGCAATGTAATGAGAAATTAAAAACAAAGCAGAAAAGTAAATCAGTAACAATAGTTGTTTGTAGGCAATTAACTAAAAGTGCTAAGTCTAGGGAGTTCTCAGGAAATCAGACAAGCAGATAAATCATTCAGTCAGGATCAAATTAAGAACAGTTCTAGAACTCAAACACAGATATAGAATTAACCAACTTTCGTTGTGAGAATTCTCTAAGCCTAATTGCGGAAATCCAAATTTCTTTGTAATTCCTAACAGATTAAACTAGCTTTAAGATTAAGTTCGATATGTTCACAATTCAATTAAACCAAATTTCTTTGCGAGTAATTCAATTGCTCAACCTAAATAGTTCAGATTCTTAATCACACTTTCGCGTCAATTTAACAACCTAAGATCTAGATTCTAAGTGATCAGGTTAGAAACTAGTGTTAAAGCACAATTTAGATCGAAGAACAATTATTGATATGAATCCTTAACTGAATTAATTAAATCTAGCAAGTCATAAAATCCTTAATGAGAATCCCTAAACCTAACTATGAATCTACTCAGACATGGAATATGAAAACATAATCAATGAATTAATAGATTGCATAAAGAGAATAAAGAAGTAAAGGGGTTCGAAATCTTCTCCAAAAAGCAGAAAGCAGTACAGGATTAGATCAGCCCCAAGCTCTAAAAACTCTCAGCTCTAAGTATGAAAGCGTATCTAATTAAAAACACCAAAACCTAATTATATAGGCCTAATCTCGTTCTGGGGCTTCTCTGTAAATATCAGAAACTTCTGGGCTTTAGTGCAATTTCCACATTCTTCATTAAGTCTCGCGAGAATTGCCTTGTCACGCTATGCATCGATCGATGCCAAATGTGTGTCGATCGACACATCCGTCAAATATGGGCAGTGACTTCTATCTCTCGGCTCAAAACACCAAAATGCTCCATAAAGCTCCATAATCTCCAATTTAGCTCCAAAAGTGCTTAGACCTGTTAAATACCTGAAATGACTCTAAAACATAGTAATAGACTCGATAAATAGAACATATACCATGGTTAAAAGCCCTAAAATCCATGGTATATCAACTCCCCCACACTTAACTCTTGCTTGCCCTCAAGAAAGTAAAGAACCAAAATATAAGAGAAGAAGTTTGAAAACACAGAAACTCATTTCGTCCCAGGAATTTTCGCATTCACATTCACTTAGTAAGCCACTGAAAACTTCCCTACAGAACTCAAGACCACAATGTACTCCCCCCACACTTAGCAACTGTCCCAAGTAAACTCCACAATCAAGTTAGGACATTCAAATTTACCACACTAGCCTCTGTATACAATTAGGTGCGGTCTCACAGAGGGAATATCGAATCAAAGGATACATGGACTCAACCTATTCAGTGTCTGACCACCAAACTGTCGGTTTCTGGTTTCTTTCTTTTCCCTTTCTCCCTTAGCAACTGATTTTTCCCCATTGGGTATCATTTTATTTTATTTTATCAGTGCTCTTCCCGTTATGGGGTGTACTTTGGACACATTCCATGAATGCACAGGAGTTGATAGTGTTTGCTACCACTCCCGTGAGCACTTCGGAGCTACTAGCTCATCCTCAGTTTATTATTCTTTCTTTTTTTAACTTTCAAGGAAGAGGAAAATCAGAAACCATACTTTGGAACAGGATCATAGGCTGTGCCAAACACATCAAAGGAATCCGATCCAAAGATTACCAAGCCCCTAAGCGAGAAATTAAAGTTAAGATTAAAGTGAGACTAGTAATGGATCCTCTGAATACCTGGTTAGATATGGGTGTCCTTGGTAGGTTGGTCTGTTTGGGGTTTTCGAACAGTCATAGAGGCTCTGCAAGTCTGTCCAATGGTTACTTAGTTCCTGTTCAAGCGAAAAGTTTCCTCGGAAAATCATAGTTTCATACAGATTTTGACTCAATAAAACAATTTTGAAAAACAAAGTGACTGACTCTGAGAAAACAAAGAAGATAGGAGTCAGTACCACCTCCCCCACACTTGAAACACACTGTCCCCAGTAGTGTCAAGCTAAGGTTCGGTAAAAAGAAAGAAAAATGTTATGGGATGAGTTAATGTTTCTGTCGGGTTTTACCTGTGTCGCTCCTGCAATGACCGTTGCACTAGGTGCGTCGATCGTTGCAGGGCGATTGCGATATGAGTCGATCGTTGCTCAGGACCGTGACGATCGCTGCAATGTTATTTTCGTGTTGTGACGATCGACACACAGGACCGTGTCGATCGTTGCATTGCGATTCTGTCGAAACCTGCAGACAAAACTCACCAAAACCAAAAACAAACGTAAAATCCTAACAAAAACACCAAAAATTAAAAGCAAAAACAAAACAGTGGGTTGTCTCCCATTCAACGCTCTTTTAGCATCAATAGCTTGACGTTTTAACTTGATCAGACAGAGGGCGCAACATCCAGAGGAAAAATCTGACCTCCTGGAATCTCGGCCTTAGCCCAATAATGCTTTACTCTCTGTCCATTTACAGTAAATTCCTTACCTTCTTGGCTGATTAGAACGACAGCTCCATAAGGACGTACCTCCTTGATTGTGAAAGGACCAGACCACCTTGATCTCAGCTTACCTGGGAACAATTGCAAATGAGAGTTATACAAAAGTACATAATCATTAGGCTCAAATTGTCTAGAGACAATCTTCTTGTCATGGTAAGCCTTAGTCCTCTCCTTGTACAGCTTTGAGTTCTCATAAGCAAAATGTCTAATCTCATCCAACTCATTAAGCTGCACCAATCTCCTCTCTGCAACAGTCTTGAGATTGAAGTTCATCTGCTTTACAGCCCATGCTGCTTTGTGTTCAAGCTCTACTGGCAGATGACATGCTTTTCCATACAGCAGATGAAATGGAGTAGTCCCAAGTGGTGTCTTGAATGCAGTCCGGTAAGCCCATAGTGCATCATCCAGCTTTGCTGCCCAATCCTTCCTTGTCTTCCCAACTGTCTTCTCTAAGATCTCTTTGATCTGTCTGTTAGAAACCTCAACGTGTCCACTAGTCTGAGGGTGATAAGGAGTAGCAACTCGGTGATGAACTCCATGCTTCTGTAGCAATTTCTCGAAGACCTTATTAATGAAATGAGATCCTCCATCACTAATCACTATCTGAGGTACTCCAAATCTAGGGAATATGATGGTTTTAAACAGCTTAATAACCACCGTAGAATCATTGGTTGGACTAGCTATTGCTTCTACCCACTTAGATACATAGTCCACAGCAACCAAGATAAACTTATTCCCATAGGATGAGGGAAAAGGAGCCATGAAATCTATGCCCCAGCAATCGAAAACCTCAACCTCAAGAATGAAATTCTGAGGCATCTCATGCTTCTTACTAAATTTCCCTCTCCTCTGACAGGCGTCACACTGAGAAACGAAGGAATGAGCATCCGCAAATATTGTAGGCCACCAGAAACCTGCTTGCAGAACCTTAGACACAGTCTTGAAAGTAGCAAAATGTCCAGCATAATCTGATCCATGAAAGTGGAATAAGATATCTGGAACCTCTGATTCAGCAACGCATCTCCTGTAAAGACCATCCGAATAATGCTTGTAGAGATAAGGCTCATCCCAGTAGTATCGTCTGAGCTCCCTGAAGAACTTCTTCTTTGCATACCCTTTCAAATCATCTGGTTCAGTCTCTGCAGCCAGGTAATTAGCTATATCTGCGTACCAGGGTCGATCGGTGGTTGCGACATCATCTACTTCGAAAACATAGTCTCCAATCTGAACCGTGAAAGGTTCTGGGTTCATATCCGCACTGCAACGATCGTCGCATAGAGTAGCATCGATCGTCGCAGTCTCGACACATGCATCGATCGTCACAGATGTGGCATCGATCGACGCAGTGCGATTAATCCGACAGTTTTGCAAGTTTTTGTCCAAATCCATCTGAAACATTGTCCCAATCATATTGACGTTCTCCTCAGGCAAGAAATCATTAATGGGCACGTCTTCCTCAACCCACATCCTTGAAAGATGGTCAGCAACTCCATTCTCAACTCCCTTCTTGTCCCTCACTTCAATGTCAAACTCCTGAAGCAACATAGTCCATCTCAGCAATCTTGGCTTAGCATCTTTCTTCGGCATCAGATACTTCAGGGCCGAATGATCAGTGTGTACAATCACCTTGGAGCCAACAAGATATGGGCGAAACTTCTCAAATACAAAGACAACAGCCAACAACTCCTTCTCTGTAGTGGCATAGTTTCTCTGCGCACCATCTAGTGTTCTGCTGGCATAATAGATAGCATGAAGCTTTCTGTCCTTCTTCTGCCCCAGAACAGCTCCTACAGCATAGTCACTCGCATCACACATAACCTCAAAAGGTAGATCCCAATCTGGGTGCTGAACTATAGGAGCACTCACTAATGCCTGCTTGATCTGTTCAAATGCAGTCTGACAATCTGCATTGAACTCAAATTTGGTATCCTTACACAGCAAAGCAGTTAGTGGTCTAGCAATCTTACTGAAGTCCTTGATAAACCGTCTATAGAAACCAGCATGTCCAAGAAAGCTCCTTACATACTTCACAGAATCAGGCGCCTGAAGGCTGGTCATTACTTCAATCTTAGCGCGGTCTACTTCAATCCTTGCCTCAGACACTTTATGTCCAAGTACAATGCCATCTCTGACCATGAAATTGCACTTCTCCCAATTAATAACCAAGTGCTTCTCCTCGCATCTAGTCAGTACCTTCCACAGATTATCCAAGCACTCATTATAAGATGACCTGTAGACTGAAAAGTCATCCATAAATACCTCAATAAAGTCCTCGATCATATCAGTGAATATGGACATCATGCATCTCTGGAAGGTGGCAGGTGCATTGCAAAGTCCAAAAGGAATCCTACGGTAAGCAAATGTGCCATATGGACAAGTAAAGGTGGTCTTTCCCTGATCCTCTGGATGGATGGGAATTTGGAAGAAACCTGAATATCCATCGAGGAAGCAATAGTAAGGGTGATTTTCTAACCTCTCCAACATCTGATCAATGAAGGGTAAAGGGAAATGATCCTTCCTTCTCGCAGCATTGAGCTTCATGTAATCTATGCACATCCGGTGTCCAGTCACAGTCCTTGTATGAATCAGCTCGTTCTTCTCATTCTTCACTACTGTAACTCCGCCCTTCTTAGGCACTACATGGACTGGACTCACCCAATCACTGTCTGAAATTAGATAGATAATCCCATCATCTAGGAGTTTCATAATCTCCTTCTTAACCACATCCTTAAGGTTAGGATTCAGGCTTCTCTGATGCTCAACTGATGCCTTAGACTCGTCCTCAAGATGTATCCGATGCATGCACAGCTTCGGAGAGATACCTGAAATGTCATCAAGAGAATAGCCAAGAGCTTTGCGATGCTTGCGCAGCTTGCTTAGCAGTAAAGTGAGCTCTGCATTGTTCAAACTAGCATTAACAATTATTGGATAAGTTGAATTAGGTCCAAGGAATGCGTACCTTAGCCCGGATGGAAGTTGTTTCAGTTCAATTTTCGGAGCCTTTTCCTCTGCCCAGTCTCTGTCGACATGCAACGATCGATGCCCTGAAGGTGTCGATCGATGCAATGTCGCGTCAGACACATCCAATTGCATCACATGCTCAGTAGAGTCCATTAGCCTCGCATAATAGATTGCAGGCTCGTCTTGCAGGTGTTCCAGCTCCATTATAGAGCTCAGTAAGGCTCTCTCCAGTGGATCCTCAGCATGTGACCTATGAAAGTATTCTACAGCCAAATAACTGAGTGTGTCCACATAGAAGGTATGTCCGTCGATGGTGGGTTTCTTCACCAGTTTGTCCATATCAAAGCTCATCTTCATATCACCCACATTCAAAATTATTTTACCTCTCTGGAAGTCAATCATCGCACCCGCAGTAGCTAAGAAAGGTCTACCCAAAATTAGTGAATCCTTTGGTTCCTCTCCATACTGCAGAACCACAAAATCAGTAGGAATCACACATTGTCCAATCAGTATAGGCACATCCTCCAATATTCCTTCAGGAATTCTGATAGTTCTGTCTGCTAAAACCAGTGAGATCCTAGTGGGCAGGAAATCATTCATCCCAAGTCTCTTAGCAACAAAGAAGGGCATAAGGTTCACACTAGAACCAAGATCACATAGAGATCTTTCAAATCTTTCCCTGTAGATAGCACAATCCAACACAAAGCTCCCTGGATCTTTCAACTTCTCAGGAATTCTGCCCTGAATCACTGTACTACATACCTCTGTGATCATCATTGCACTCTCCTCATCAGACCATTTACCAGGAAGTAAGTCCTTAAGACATCTCTTCATCACAGGACTAGTCTCCATAGAGTCAATCAAAGGCACTTCGATCTTCACCTTTTTAATGATTTCCTTACATTTGGCATACTGCTTATCGTTCTTAGCCTTCCTGGGGTTTTTAGGAAAAGGCACCTTAGGTTTGTAGACCCTTTCATTTGACTTTTCCAGCTTTTCTGCGTCTGAGCTCTCTGCAGTCGCCTTGCGTCGATCGTTGCTAATGTTGCATCGATCGTTGTTGGGCGACTGTGTCACGACCTCTGCGTCGAGCTTCGGCTCATCATCTTTGTTTTCGCTTTGCATTGACCGTTGCTGAGTTGCGTCGATCGATGCATTGCGAATTTCACAGATCTCATCGTCCATTTCTTCAATTTCCACGATTTTTTCGACACTCAACTGCTTTTTCTGGGCAGGAAACAGCTCCTTACCACTTCTCAATGTCATTGCATTGCACTGATACTTAGGATTAGCATCAGTCCGTCCTGGAAGAGATCCATCTGGCCTTTGAACATATCCAGCAGTCCTTGCAACCTTAGCATCAAGCTCCTTCATATGTGTGCTCAAGGATTCAAACTTCCCATTCAAATCCTCATACACAGCTCCTAACTTCTTGTCGAATTCTACAGCATTCTTGGTCTGACCTTTCAGCAGCTGCTCCATCATACTCTCCATCTTGCTCTCATGAGCATTAGCATCAGGAGGTGTTTGGTAAGAGGAAGATCCATAAGTCCTCTGATTACCTTGTTGAAAAGGCTTTTGGAAACCATCATTCTGTCCAAAGCCAGAAGAGTTTTGATTGCTTGTGAAAGCACTTTTCTGTCCACCATTGAAGAACTTATTACCTTGCTGTCCTCCAAACCTGTTTCCTTGGAAACCAGATCCTCCAATGTAGTTCACATTCTCTTCCTGACCATCTTCTTCAGCTTGGATCACTTCTACATCTTGAGCAAAATGGACAGCTTTCTTCCCAGCCAGGAAATTACAGACAGTGTCCAACTTACTCCTAATATCAGCAATCTCCAAATTATCTATCTTCCCACCAGATTCCTTCCTTCTCCTATCAGCAGTCTTGCAGCTATTACGGCTTACTAAGTTATCTATCAATTGCTTAGCTTGCTCAGGAGTCCTAATGTTGAAATTTCCATTGCTGGAATTATCCAACGCAGTCTGGTATGGGAGATCTATACATCTAAAGAAAATACCCAACAATGTTACCTCGGTGAATCCATGATGCGGGCAGTCACGTTGATATTTCTTAAACCTCATCCAGGCAGTCTTAAGAGGCTCTATAGGTCCTTGGGAGAAAGTGAGAATGTCCTATCTCGACTGATCAGAGCGAGCATCATCATAGAAGTGTCTCAGAAACTCATTCTTAATAGCGTCTCATGTAGTAAACTTCCCAGGTGGAAGTTGTTTCAGCCAGGCAGCAGCATCTCCAGCGAGAGAGTAGGGAAGAGTTTGAGAAACAGATAGTCAAAGTTCACTCCATCATACTTCATCCCGGTGACTATGTCCTCAAACTCATCAATATGATCCATTGGCTGCTCATTAGGGAAACCATGGAAGGCATTCTGCCTCAGAATAGAGTAGTAGATGGTCTTGATCTCGAAGTCATTCCTCTCAAAACCAGGAGGCACAAGAGCTGACCGGTTAGCATAAAACTCATCCGGACGGTTATAGTCAGCTAAGGTCCTCTCATTAGAAACATGAGGATTAACCATCTGCCTCTCACCTTGTCCTTGGCCTTGCTCTTGTTCAGGCTCAGGAAGCACATTCCCTTCAGCATCAATCCTTTGCCCAGTAGCATTGTACGGATTGTTTTGTGGGTCCCTTAGGGTACCTTGAGCATCAGGTCTCAAAATCAGACGTTCTTGAACCATCCTTGCTCGTTGAAATTTTCTGTTAGTCCTCTCTAGTCTAGCAAGCTCTTCAAGTTGGAGATTAATGAGATTAGTATTCGGATTACTTCTGGTATCACGCGTCTGCATAAACCGTCTGTAATCGTAGTGCAACGATCGATGCTAAGAGTGAAACGATCGACTCAACTCCAGTCTCTTAGTAACGATCGACACAAAAGAGGCAACGATCGATGCTAGGCGAATGTCAAACCTGCGACAGAGAAAAACAGAGAAAATTAGTAACCATAACAAAAAAAATAAAAATCCTAGTCTAAACCCTAAGTTCAAATCTATCGAAGACTCCAAAGAGTCCCCGGCAACGGCGCCAAAAACTTGATAGGTCTAAGTTTTATCCCTAGTCTAACTGCAAGTGCACAGTGATGTGAATGTAGTACATTAGGGTATCGAATCCACAAGGACTCTGGGCAACGATAGATTAAGAACAGTCAAGTGAAAACTAGGAGAAAGCAATGTAATGAGAAACTAAAAACAAAGCAGGAAAGTAAATCAGTAACAAGAGTTGTTTGTAGGCAATTAACTAAAAGCGCTAAGTCTAGGGAGTTCTCAGGAAATCAGACAAGCAGATAAATCATTCAGTCAAGATCAAATTAAGCACAGTTCTAGAACTCAAACACAGATATAGAATTAACCAACTTTCGTTGTGAGAATTCTCTAAGCCTAATTGCAGAAATTTCTTTGTAATTCCTAACAAATTAAACTAGCTTTAAGATTAAGTTTGATATGTTCACAATTCAATTAAACCAAATTTCTTTGCGAATAATTCAATTGCTCAACCTAAATAGTTCAGATTCTAAATCACACTTTCGTGTCAATTTAACAACCTAAGATCTAAATTCTAAGTGATCAGGTTAGAAACTAGTGTTAAAGCACAATTTAGATCGAAAAACAATTATTGATATGAATCCTTAACTGAATTAATTAAATCTAGCAAGTCATAAAATCCTTAATGAGAATCCCTAAACCTAACTATGAATCTACTCAGACATGGAATATGAAAACATAATCAATGAATTAATAGATTGCATAAAAGAGAATAAAGAAGTAAAGGGGTTCGAAATCTTCTCCAAAAAGCAGAAAGCAGTACAGGATTAGATCAGCCCCAAGCTCTAAAAACTCTCAGCTCTAAGTACGAAAGTGTGTCTAATTAAAAACACCAAAACCTAATTATATAGGCCTAATCTCGTTCTGGGGCTTCTTTGTAAATATCAGGAACTTCTGGGCTTTAGTGCAATTTCCACATTCTTCATTAAGTCTCCCGAGAATTGCATGGTCACGCTATGCATCGATCGATGCCAAATGTGTGTCGATCGACACATCCGTCAAATATGGGCAGTGACTTCTATCTCTCGGCTCAAAACACCAAAATGCTCCATAAAGCTCCATAATCTCCAATTTAGCTCCAAAAGTGCTTAGACCTGTTAAATACATGAAATGACTCTAAAACATAGTAATAGACTCGATAAATAGAACATATACCATGGTTAAAAGCCCTACAATCCATGGTATATCAATTTGATGTCAAGCACATTGATTTGCCAAAGTGATTAAAGCATTGCATCTTATTTAGCTTCAACGGCTTTCTGAATATGCTCCTCTTTGTTATCTCACTAGTTCAGCTTGCTCACTTTGTCCTGCAACTGAGTAATGAAACCACACCTACGGAAAAAGGGCTGTTTGGGTTTACTCACTTACAGAAGCCAAAACATTCAACTACTTAGAGATTGTTTTATTTCTTCTACCAGACACAGCCATCACTTGAGATTTTATATGGTGCCCTCTGTAAGATTTTATCTGGTGCCCTTTGTCACACACCCATTCAGCTAAGAATTGTACTTTCATGAGAAGTTTATCCTTTCCGAGTTCTCTCGCAGCTTTTCTAGTGTAAATGTAACGTCTGTTGATGTGAAAGCATAATTAAAAAATCATATGAATATATATAGATAGACATAGACGTATTAATATGAAGAACACACAAAGAGGAAAGAGTGAAGACTGTGAAGCATAATGTTTTTTGCAAAATTCAGAATTTTCCAACTATTCTTGAAAGTTATATATTTGTTTATGGAAGAAAGAGAACGGTAAACAAAGTTACCTTTGAGATTAAGATCATTGATGAATATGATTGTTTGAATGCCTATTTTTTCCTGGTAGTGAAGAGGATGCAGTAGAGTTGAAGAATAATCTCCTCTTCATTATATCAAACATCTGGAAAAGGATGTTTATTGCAGAGATTATGGACCAATTTACCAAGTAACTAAAACAAATAAGAAAAACATTTAGGTAATAATAGTATGTACAGATCTTTGTTAATTTTATCTAAGAATGTTATTACCTTCCCATGGTAGAACTGATTTTTCATCTTCAACACTTCATTTCCTCTCGTCCCAAACAACCGTACATAAACCAAACTGTAAAGGAATATTTCATATTGACAATATACAGAGAAAAGTGTCTCAATAGTCATTATTGTATATCCAAGGGTGTTTTCAATCTATATTCTGCTAAGTTTTACAGTAGGAAAAAGATTTAACAGTAGAAGCGTATATACCTTTTATCAAAAGCCTTTCCTCTGACTTTACCATGTATGTGTTTGCGTTCTATCTTCCTCCTCCTCCTTTCTCTTCTGGCAAATCTTACCCTGAAATCTCTTCGTTGGAATTAAATTTCCAGCAATTCAGATCCACCGTATCCACTCTTTCCCGAACCTTCTTAGCCCTAAACCGGTTATGATGAAGCAATCTGGTGCTCTGCATAAGCTGAAGAAACTGTATAGAGGAGTGAGATAGCATCACTACGAAACATGCATTGCAGGATATCAAACTCCACACTGGCTCAGGAAAGTTCATATGCCCCATTTTGAATTAGCGTTTTGAAATCAAATAGGAAGGAGCACATAGACATTTACATATTTGTTTTGATCGATTTAAGAGTCTCTCTCTACTGTTTGTTTAACGAATTTGAGAGATATATGAGCATGGAAAAAAATTGTGGACAAAGAAGAAGGATAGTGGACTGTAAACTGTTTTGGAAAACAACTGAAGTATGGACAAAACTTCTAAAGTCAACATGTATAAACTCGATACACGACTCGAATTGCAAAAAAAAAAAACGAAGCTGAAAATAAAAAATCAGCCTAAAATCAAACACCGAAAATGACCTAGAATTCTAAATAGGTCATGAATCTAAGAAATTCTAGATCCAAGATAAATGAATCTGAGAAGGTAGAAGAGGAGCAATATCGTCGAATAATAGCGAATTGACAGGATTGAATGAAACAACAGATTGTGTAGGTAGAACTTCAAATTAGTGGATTCCATTAAGTTGCATGTGGATCATACTATTAGTAATAGAATAGACACTTACATGAGCACAAAAACATCTCTGGCATCATCGATGGTGGAAATTTGGTTCATGTCAAGTTGATCTTACTGCTTCTCCTCCTCTCGTCTCGCTGGGCCCCTATGCAAGAAGATGAAATGGAAGAGCATCGAGAAGTAGAGATTACAGAAGAAATGAAAAAAAAATATTTGAGAGATTTTTAGAAGGTGGCAATTCATCTTTCATATAAATTGAGATCGTGGGAGAAGAAAATAGGAGAGGGAGAAGAAGATTTTTGCTCGTAAGAGAATTGTTTTTTGCAAAAAATGTCAAAAAAATTTGTGGTGATGACATATCAGTTTTTGCTAAAGTGTGAGATGGAAAAAGTGTCACTGTTTCTCTCTCATGACTTGTGATTGATATAATAAGGATAGGGTTCGGTTCGAATTAAGGAAAATGTACAAAGTTGAAAAAGGGAAGCAACTTTATAAACAAAAATAAAAATGAAAAAAGAAAGAAAAAGGAAACAACTTTAATTTCTTATATTTATAATAATTAGAGTATAATCACGAGTATGGGATTGAAACGAGTGACCTCAACGTAACCATGCCACGATTCTATATTTTGACTTCGAATAGAGAAAGTGGATCAAGTGTTGCGGATCAAGCGGTTCAAGCAGAGCAGACGGATCAAGAGCGGATCAAGGAGGGTGCGGATCTAGCAAATCAATTTAAAATATAGGTTTCTAATGGAAAAAGCAGATCAGATGTTGCGGATTAAACGGTTCAAGCGAATTTACAGATTTATACATTGTAAATTAATAAGAAATCATTTTTTAAATTCTAAATATTCTCTTAGTAACACAAATATAATTGTAGTACTTAGAATATATATATATACTATGTAACATTATGAAATGAAATTATCTTTTGATAAATATGAAATAAAATTATTTATTACACATGGTATTAGCTAATAAAAGTTATTATAATAACAATCTCAAGTGTAATTTAGAAAAAGTTAGATATAGTAGTAATGGTACATGTAATTTCAAATATTGTGTTTAATTACAT
Source organism: Orychophragmus violaceus (assembly GCA_030180135.1). Taxonomy (NCBI): domain Eukaryota; kingdom Viridiplantae; phylum Streptophyta; class Magnoliopsida; order Brassicales; family Brassicaceae; genus Orychophragmus; species Orychophragmus violaceus. The sequence continues at coordinate 84,357,515 of CM058233.1, read as the reverse complement.
GTTGATGAATAAAATAAACTATTCAAAAATTACTTAAAAAGGTTAAAATAGCAGATCGCATGTTATACACCTGGCATGGGGGCGATATTACTGTTATAAGTGAAACAAAATTTTACTTCATAAAAGAGAATCGTCTATTATACTGTTTGGACTGCTTGAATATTTTTATTTTTTAATTAAGAAGCGCAAGTGGGCTAATTTTATTGGTTGAATGGGAGTGCATATGCAGACGAAACGTATTAGGTGGACGAACTATCTTTCACGATGTTCCTGTGGATATCATATGCACTAAAACCGAGTCATTTTCACAAATACAACAATCTTGAAACTACGAGGTCTGAATTCCCTTATCAACCGTGGAATTTTTAGCCTGACTAGGTTACTGTATTATACATTTTCCACATATCGTACATATTATGTGTCCAATCCAAAAACAAAAAACAAAACGTTCTTTTTTATGGTCTAAAATATTGTATTAATTAGGTGCTAACCAGCGCGTACAAGATTTGGTCGACGAATTAAAGCTCTCTTGGCCATAACATCGGCCAAGGAGTTATAAGCTCTAGAAATGAACTAAAAGAAATTTCTGAGAATCTGCTAGAGAGAAGGTAGATGTCCATGAGTACTCTGTGGATCTCCGATCTCTGCTTCATCTGGGTAATTGTTTGGATAAGGATTTGGCAATCCGATTTAAATTGAATCGAGGTGTAGCCATTATCAAACACTTGCATCATTGCTTATCTCAGGGCCAAGGTTTCTGCTTGCAGAGGTGATGCCATAGAAGCCTCTAGTTTTTAATTCTCTGCCAGCAAGGTACCGTCTTGGTCTAGAAAAATCCAACCCAATCCTGCAGCCCCATCCTTCCAAGCTGCATATGTTCTGGCCGTGCATCTCGTTGGATTGAAAGGAGGAGATTGGGATCGGAATCGATTGTTAATCGGTTTGGGCAGAGCTTCTTGGGCTATCTCCCATTCTCTAGCTCCTAGGATATCTTTGTTCACGATCTCCTTTGGTGAGAAGCTTCGATCGGAGAAGATTCGATTGTTCCTCGCCGTCCAGATATTCCATCTTATCCAAGGGAAGATTGGGCTATCATTTATTCCAGTGGGAGGTAGGCATATTATGTTTTTAGAAGCTGTCAGGCATTCTCCATAGGTTTCAAAGGATTGGGTCGAGAAAGGTGATTTCGATGGAACCAGATTCCAGATTTTTTGTGTCTTCTAGCAATGGAGGAAGAGGTGTTCGTTTGTCTCTGGTTCTCCACAATGGCATATAGTCGTCTGGATTTATATGCCTCTTGATGCCAGGGCTGCACCGACGGAAAGTGCTTTCCTTTGAATTTTCCACAGGAACAGCCGAAGCTTGGGTGAGATTTTCTCCCTCCGGATACACTTGTTCCAGTCCACGATGGAGCTGGTTAGGTGGATATCATTTTCCTCTTGGATAGCCTGCCGGGCAATGTGGTATCCACTCTTGGTGGATTAAGTACCTGATTCATTAGCTAGCCAAATGTAGCTATCTGATTCCTCTAGGCAACTTGGTTTGATAGCTAGTTGATAGGTCAAGAATTAATCCCTATACTAAACTGCAAGTGAACAGCAATGTCAAAGTAGTATATAGGGTTATCGAATCCACAGGGACACTTGGTCTCAATAGATCAGAACAGTAGATACTAATACTAGAAAGAAAGCAATGTAATTGAATTAAAAGCGGTGCGAGAAAGTAAATCAGTAGCAGAGATTAACGGTTGTGGAAGCAATAAACTAAAAGCGTCAAGCCTAGGGTATTCTCAGGAAATCAGACAAGCAGACAGTTCATTCAGCAAGGATCTAATTAAGCACAGTTCTAGAACTCAAAACACAGATATAGAATTAACCAAATTCCTTTGCGATAATTCTCTAAGTCTAAGTGCAGCAAACCAAACTTTTGTTTGCGAGAACTAACAGATTAAACTAGCATTAATCCCAAGTTTGATATGTTCACAATTATCCTAAACCAAACTTCCGTTTGCGCAAAGTTTAATTGCCCAATTTAAATAGTTCAGATTCCTAAACCCCACTTCCGTGACGTATTTAGCAACCTAAGATCTAGATTCTAATTGATCAGATTAGAACTAGCTTTAAGCACAATTAAATTGAAGAACATATATAGTTATGAATCCTTAACTGAATTTGAACAAGTCTAGCAAGTCATGAAATCCTATGCGAGAAACCCTAAACCTAACTAGGAATCTACTCAGACATAGATAATGAAAACATAATCATATGATGAATAAATTGCATAAAAGAATAAGAGTAAAAGGGGTTCGAAATCTTCTCCAAATACAGATGAAGTAAAGGTTCAGATCAGCCCCAAAAGCTCTAAAAATCCTCTGCTCTTAATTATGAAAGCGTAAATAAAATAAACACCAGAATCCTCTATATATATGCCTAATCTCGGCGGGGGCTTCTGTGTAAATACTGGAACTATCTTGGGCTTCTTTGCAAATCTTCATAACTTCATTAAACCGACGCGTACGGCCCATCTCGCTAGTGTGTCGACCGATGCACAAGGTGTGTCGGTCGATGCATGATCAATAAATCGGACAGTGAGTTAAGCTCTCGGCCAAAACGTCCCAAAAGTCCCAAAAGTCCCAAAATGCTCCAAATATCTCCAATTGGCTCCAAACCTGATTAAACCTGTAAAATACTCTAAACAAAGACAAAAGACACTAAAAACACATCTATATCATGGTCTAAAATGGGTAAAAACCATGATATATCAACTCCCCCACACTTAGCCTTTGCTTGCCCTCAAGCAAAACATAGAACTAAAGCATGGTGAAGAGGTTTGAAAACTCTTCAGAAACTCATTTCATCCTAGAAGCTACAATACTCAGATTCCCCTTAGTAAACCACTGAAAGAATCAATCACAGGATATCAAGACCAACATGTACTTCACCCACACTTAGCAACTGTCCTAGGTAAACTCCACAATCACATTCAAGCATTCAAATTCTCCCTACTGACTTCTGCAAGTATTTAAGTGCGGTCTCACCTAAGGAGTATCGATCAAAGGGCACATGGATTCTTACCTTATCAGCTCTAGACCACCATACTATCTTTCTCTAGTCCCTTTCTTCTCTTTCCCTTCTTTAACAACTGATTTTTCCCCACTGGGTATCATTTTATTTTTTTTATCAGTGTTCTTCCCGTTATGGGGTGTACTTTGGACACATTCCATGGATCACATGAGAGATAATAGTGTTTTCTACTATTCCCATGACCACTTCGGAGTTACTAACTCATCCTCAGTTTATTATCTTTTTTTTTTTTTTTACTTTATAGAAGGGGAGAAGGGAACTAAATAGGATAGGTTGACAGGCTGTGTCAGAACTAACAAGGGAATCCGACACAAAGTATACCAAGCCCTTAGGTGAGAAATCTAAGTCAGTATTAAGGTTGAAGTCAGTAAAGGATCCTCTTATACCTGAAGTGATGTGGGTGTTCCCAGTAGGTTGATCTGTGATGGGGTTTTCTAATAGTCAGAGATAGATCCTGCAACTTCATCCCAATGGTTACTTAAGTTCCTGTAAGTCTTGTAAATCTTCTCAGAAAATCATAGTTTCTTACTTAAACAATTTTGACTCAATAAAACAAAATTTTTTTTTTGAAAAACGGACTGACTCTTAAGAAAACAGAAAACAAAAGTCAGTAGCACCTCCCCCACACTTAAGACACACTGTCCCCAGTAGTGTCCAGCGAAGGATCGGTAAAAAGAGAATAAAAAATTGAAAAGGTGAAATTATGTCTGTCGGGTTACCTCTGTCGCTCAGGCATCGATCGTTGCACTAAGTGCATCGACCGTTACTTGGCGATTTTCGTGTATAGTCGATCATTGCTCAGGACCGCAATGATCGCTGCAATGCGATTCCTTTCGTGTTGTGACGATCGACACAGAAGTGCGTCGATCGTTGCACTGCGATTTATCCGAGACCTGCAAACATAAACTCACCAGAAACAAAAACAAACGTAAAATCCTAACAAAAACACCAAAAATTAAGTAGAAAAACACCAGTACCTAATGGTGGGTTGCCTCCCACCCAGCGCTTGTTTAAGGTCAATAGCTTGACCGGACGGAAAGAGATCGGACTCATGGCGGTTTCAACAGAGACTTTGAGTGTCTCTGTGAATGTCTCCTCATCCAAGGTGGCGTATAAGCATTCAGATCATGAGATCTTCCAAGGAACGAATGAGAAGGGTCAGGGTGGGAGTGTAGCTTCGGCGGGATTCTTTGTTTCCCTGCATTCAAAGTCAATGGATTAGGAGGTTTGAGCTTTGGTGATTTGGACCTTACCTTTGACGTATATCTGATGTCTGGAGCTTTCTGCTTATGAACAGTTGCAGGTACTGAAGATGTTAGAGCAGGTTCAAGAGGAACCGCCATCTTCTTCTTTTCACTATCAGATATTGTAGTTCCACCAATCTGAACTTCTTCTTTTAGATGACCATCAGTGGAGATCATCTTCTTTGCATGAACTCGCGAAGTTTCAACTGGTGGTGTTTCATTCACCTTCTTATCCATCACTTTCATGCAGTTAGCCACTTCTAGCTCTTGTCTGGAAGGTTTAGGAACCTTAGGATATGGCACTGGGGGCTTGTAGGCTCGTTCTGGTACTGTTGCAGGTTTCTGGACATGTCTGCGTTCTGTGTCGATCGTTGCATGATGTGTGTCGATCGATGCAAGGCGATTTTGTTTCTCGAAAGAACTCGAAATTGCCGTCAGAATGGCGTGTCGATCGTCACTGAGGGGGTGTCGATCGGTGCATGTATCAGGCATACAATATTCATCCAGAAAATCCGAAATTATGCTCTCTTCTTCACCTAGCAAGTCAATCTCATCCCTTATGTTCACAGCATTGATGTGCAGCTTCCGTTCAGCTCTCTTAGCTTCATTTTGCCTCTCTATCGCTGCATCCAGCTCCTCCATATGTGTGCTCAAAGATTCGAACTTCTCATTCAAGTCTTCATACAACGCATCCATCTTTGAGTTAAAGGACATATCAATCTGTTGTTGTCTCTTAAGATACTGCTCCATCATGATTTCCATTCTGCTCTCATGAGCTGTAGGTGCAGGCGGTGCTTGGTAAGAAGAAATACCCCTGTTCCTTGTAAAGGGTTTCTGAAAAGCAGATCCGTGACTATAGAATCCAGTTCCAGCTATCTGTGAACTGTCAACCTCTGAGCTGAAAGTATCATTCCGACACATCGTCCTGATGATCTCTTATTGTTCTTGGCGATTCAGCGAAGTGTGTCGATCGATGCAAGAAGGGCGTCGATCGATGCAATGCGAAATCAGAGAAAACAGAAAAATAAATCAGCAAAAATAAGAAAATAAAAACAAAAACGAAAAGAAAAAGAAAAATCCTAGTAAAACCCTAAGCTCTAAGCTATCGAAGACTCTAAGAGTCCCCGGCAACGGCGCCAAAAACTTGATAGGTCAAGAATTAATCCCTATACTAAACTGCAAGTGAACAACAATGTCAAAGTAGTATATAGGGTTATCGAATCCACAGGGACACTTGGTCTCAATAGATCAGAACAGTAGAGACTAATACTAGAAAGAAAGCAATGTAGTTGAATTAAAAGCGGTGCGAGAAAGTAAATCAGTAGCAGAGATTAACGGTTGTGGAAGCAATAAACTAAAAGCGTCAAGCCTAGGGTATTCTCAGGAAATCAGACAAGCAGACAGTTCATTCAACAAGGATCTAATTAAGCACAGTTCTAGAACTCAAAACACAGATATAGAATTAACCAAATTCCTTTGCGATAATTCTCTAAGTCTAAGTGCAGCAAACCAAACTTTCGTTTGCGAGAACTAACAGATTAAACTAGCATTAATCCCAAGTTTTATATGTTCACAATTATCCTAAACCAAACTTCCGTTTGCGCAAAGTTTAATTGCCCAATTTAATTAGTTCAGATTCCTAAACCCCACTTCTGTGACGTATTTAGCAACCTAAGATCTAGATTCTAATTGATCAGGTTAGAACTAGCTTTAAGCACAATTAAATTGAAGAACAGATATAGTTATGAATCCTTAACTGAATTTGAAGAAGTCTAGCAAGTCATGAAATCCTATGCGAGAAACCCTAAACCTAACTAGGAATCTACTCAGACATAGATAATGAAAACATAATCATATGATGAATAAATTGCATAAAAGAATAAGAGTAAAATGGGTTCGAAATCTTCTCCAAATACAGATGAAGTAAAGGTTCAGATCAGCCCCAAAAGCTCTAAAAATCCTCTGCTCTTAATTATGAAAGCGTAAATAAAATAAACACCAAAATCCTCTATATATATGCCTAATCTCGGCTGGGGCTTCTGTGTAAATACTGGAACTATCTTGGGCTTCTTTGCAAATCTTCATAACTTCATTAAACCGACGCGTACGGCCCATCTCGCTAGTGTGTCGACCGATGCACAAGGTGTGTCGGTCGATGCATGATCAATAAATCGGACAGTGAGTTAAGCTCTCGGCCAAAACGTCCCAAAAGTCCCAAAATGCTCCAAATATCTCCAATTAGCTCCAAACCTGATTAAACCTGTAAAAGACTCTAAACAAAGACAAAAGACACTAAAAACACATCTATATCATGGTCTAAAATGGGTAAAAACCTGTTGGAAGTTTTGGTTGATCCTGATTCAATTCTCATATTGATATCAACCTAAACATGCATCAGATCTAGGTGTTCTTATTTAGAAACATTAGATCTCACCTTTTACCTGTTTGTTTGCAGCGGAATTGAGAACAGGTCAATGATCAGGGAGATATACCGAGAGATGGATCCTCCAAAGGCTCACACACGCAATCACAGGAAACTGGTTGCTAGACCACGAGGAAGAGAGGCGCCAGAAAGAGAGAGAGATCGCGGCTGGAGGCTTAGGGTTGGAAGGAAAAACAGACTCAAGTTTTATTCATAAAACTTGTCTAATTCCTTTTGGGCTTTATGGGCCCAAATACCAATCTGATTAAATTCCATTTAATCAGACCCATTAATTCTTCTCTCTTAGTACGACAAATGCCTAGCACTTTTGTCGTACTTCTGCTAAGCCGTTCCAACATTATTTCCTGCTAGCTTAAGCGTGTGACCCATATGGGATCATACAATAAAGGCAATAAGTCCAAGACTTATAGATCATGAGCGGACTCTAGCAAGCCATCATGACCCCCAGCATTGTATGACTTATGTCTGATCACTGACATACTCTTACGTTATAGAGACAGTACAGAGATTGCTGGACACAATTCCAACAATCTCCCACTTGAACTGGAATCTCTGTATTCATAATCCCTTTCGTCTCAATATCTCGATTAGTCATAAGGCAAGATTAGTGTCATCCTTATAAAGCCTAATCTTGTTCATCGGACTCTGATTTGATACTGACAATCCAAACGACTCGGGAAAGTCCGTTTGAGCATGGCCATGCGTTTTCCAGTATTCAAATCTCCGATTGGCCTAGAGATATTCACTCCATTTATATTGGAGGGACAAATCCCATCTTGTTCCATCACTGTAAACTACTCATTTCATAATGCACCCAAACAAGGTCCTTATAGCTATCACAGAACGATAGCGTTAGACAATGATCAAAGTACATCAGTCCATGTGCAGTCACATGCATGTGAACTCAGGTCTAAGGACTATACTCTATAGTCGTAGTAAGAATCTCTTATGACACAGATATAAATATCCTGAAGAGTTCTTATTAGCGGGTCTTGTCCGGTCGTATGTTCCCAACATACACCTATGTACTGACTTTGATGCCGAGCATCTATGACACACTGAGACTTTGTCATAAGTCACGTACCAATCCAGTCTTACACGGTTGTTGGTGTTCCAATTTCAACAACCTTCGACTAGGGACATGATGATATAAAACATTCATCAAATATAGGATCTCATGATCAAGCTAAATGACTTCGATGACTCAAGATCAAATCATTTACTTCGATGACCTATAAAATGGTTCATATCATTTTGGAACGATTATTTCATCACAGTTAAAATAATCTTGAAATAATAATTTCATTAAAACATAAAATAATGTTTTACAAGAACATATCAAATAACTAAAATAAAGCTCACAAAACTCCCACTCAAATTTAGATTACATTTCAATGTTTCTAATGCCTACAGCTTCAGTCAAGAACTCGAGCTTAGGCCTTGGGAGTGGCTTTGTCAACGGATCAGCGACGTTATCATTTGTCGGAACTCGGCTGATCTTGACTTCCTTTCTATTAATGATGTCACGTATCAAGTGATATCTTCTTTGAACATGCTTGGATTTCTGGTGTGATCTTGGTTCCTTTGCCTGAGCTATAGCACCATTGTTGTCACAAAACAGTGCCAGAGGCTCAGCCGCATCTGGTATCACACCTAGTTCCATAATGAACTTTCGTATCCAAACAGCTTCCTTCGCTGCTTCTGAGGCGGCGATATATTCAGCTTCTGTAGTGGAATCAGCAACGGTGTCCTGCTTGGAGCTTCTCCAACTTACTGCACCGCCATTCAGACAAAAGACATAACCGGACTGTGACCGGAAATCATCTGTGTCTGTCTGGAAACTTGCGTCCGTGAATCCACTGACTTTAAGCACATCACTTCCACCGTACACTAAGAACTTATCCTTAGTATGTCTTAGATACTTCAAGATGTTCTTTACGGCAATCCAATGGTTTTCACCTGGATTTGACTGGTATCTACTCGTCATGCTCAATGCGTAAGCAACATCAGGACGAGTACAGATCATGGCATACATGACAGATCCTATTGCAGATGCATAAGGAATATTCTTCATGCGCTCAAGCTCAGCAGCCGACGTAGGGCTCTGCTTCTTGCTTAGCGTTGTGCCATGTACCATTGGCGTGAAGCCCTTCTTGGAATCTTTCATGCTGAATCTTTGTAGGACTTTGTCAATGTATGAGTCTTGACACAAGCCTATCAGCCTTTTAGGTCTATCCCGATAGATCCTAATTCCAAGAACGTATGCGGCTTCACCCATGTCTTTCATGGAAAAACAACTTCCAAGCCAGTCCTTTACAGACTTCAACATTGGAACGTCGTTTCCGAGAAGCAGTATGTCATCAACATACAGAATAAGAAAAACGATTTTGCTCCCACTAGTTTTCTTATACACGCATTGTTCTTCTTCGTTTCTGATAAAGTCAAATTGCTTGATCGCTTCATCAAAACGAAGATTCCAGCTCCTCGATGCTTGCTTCAATCCATAAATGGATTTATGAAGCTTGCATACTTTCCCAGCATTCTTTGGATCTATGTAACCGTCAGGTTGCGTCATATACACATCCTCTTCCAGAATACCATTCAGGAAGGCGGTTTTCACGTCCATCTGCCAAATTTCATAATCATGAAAAGCTGCAGTTGCTAGTAGAATCCGAATAGATTTCATCATAGCCACCGGTGAATAGGTTTCATCGTAGTCCACACCGTGAACTTGTCTGAAACCTTTTGCCACCAACCTGGCTTTATAAATCTGGACATTTCCATCCACGTCAATCTTCTTCTTGAAGATCCATTTGCACTCGATGGCTTTTACACCAACGGGTAAGTCAACCAACGAAAACACTTGGTTGACCGACATGGAGTCCATTTCGGAATCAGTGGCCTTGCGCCACTCAGAGGAATCTGGGCCCATCATGGCTTGATTGAAGTTCGATGGTTCATCACCATCAATGATCAAAAGATCATGACAGTCAGTCACGAGGAATCCCTGATATCTCTCGGGTTCGTGACGGATCCTCCCGGATCTTCGAACTTCAGGTACTACAGGTTCAGGCTCTACAATTTCTTGTAGATCCTCCTGCTGCTCTTCCTCATTAGGTTGAGCAGTATCCTGTTCATCTTGAATTTCTTCAAGCAGTACCTTACTCCCACTGTCTTTCTTAGAGAGAAATTCTCTCTCAAGAAAGTTACAATCCCGGGCAACAAAGATCTTGTTCTCGGAACGTAGATAGAAGTAATAAGCCTTGGTTTCCCGTGGATAACCAATGAAGTAGCATTTATCAGATTTTGGTGTAAGCTTATCTGAGATTAATCTCTTAACATAGGCTTCACAACCCCAAATTCTTAGATAAGACAGCACTGGAGTTTCTCCAGTCCATAATTCATATGGTGTCTTTGCTACTGCTTTTGATGGCGCTCTGTTTAGTGTGAACACTGCTGTTAGCAGAGCATATCCCCAAAGGGATATTGGAAGGTCTGTGTGACTCATCATAGATCGAACCATATCCAATAAGGTCCGATTTCTCCTCTCAGACACACCATTCCATTGAGGTGTTCCGGGAGGAGTGAGTTGGGATACGATCCCACACTCTCTCAGATGATCACTGAATTCTTGGCTTAAGTATTCTCCTCCTCGGTCGGACCGAAGAGCCTTAATGCTTTTGCCAAGTTGGTTTTGTACTTCATTTTGGAATTCTCTGAACTTCTCAAAAGATTCAGACTTATGTTTCATCAAATAAACATATCCATACCTACTGAAATCATCAGTAAAGGTAATGAAGTACTGATAGTTTCCTCTTGCATTAGTGGACATTGGGCCACACACATCAGTGTGTATCAGGCCCAATAAGTCACTGGCCCTCTCGTTAGGTTTATTAAAGGGGGCCCGTGTCATTTTGCCCATCATGCAGGATTCGCATTTCTCACATGACTCAAAGTCAAATGAGCCAAGAAGTCCATTCGAATGGAGCCTCTTGATGCGTTTCTCGCTGATGTGCCCTAAACGACAATGCCATAGAAACGTTCGGTTTTCCTCATTAGGTTTAAACCGTTTGGTATTAATGTTATAAATTGGCGCGGATTGATCGAGTATGTAAAGCCCATTCGTAAGAGGGGCAGAACCATAGAACAAATTGTTGCGATTGAAGGAACATAATTTATTCTTAACTGAAAAATCATAACCTTCCAAATCCAACAAAGAAATTGAAATAATATTTCTGCTTATAGCAGGTACAAAATAACAATTATTAAGTTCTAAAATCAATCCCGAAGGTAAAGACAACAAGTAAGTTCCTACAGCTAGTGCTGAAACTTTCGCTCCATTCCCAACTCGTAGTTCCACTTGTCCTTGCTTCAGCCTTCTACTGTTGCTGAGTGCCTGCATATTAGTACAAATATGAGCCCCACAACCAGTATCCATGACCCATGAGGTATTATCAGAAGTAGTTGTATTAACTTCTATAACAAAAATACCTGATGAAGAAGTCTCGAAAGTCTTCTTCTTTAATTCCTTTAGACCTTCCTGGAATTTCTTGCAATCTCTTCTCCAATGCCCCAGTTCTTTGCAGAACCTGCACATGTCAGTAGGCCCAGCCTTGGACTTGGGCTTGGGCTTTGGCGTGTCCTTGTCCGCGACTTGGACACCCTTGGCCTTTCCCTTATCCTTAGCAGAAGACTTCTTAAACCCCTTGCCCTTTTGTACCATAAGTACATTGGGGTCCTTGGCGGTTTTCTTCAAGTTGGGCTCTGCAGTCTTGAGCATTCCGTGAAGCTCAGGCAGTGTCTTACTCAAGCCATGCATGTTAAAGTTCAGAATGAACTGATCATAGCTTGCAGGTAAAGACTGCAGAATGATGTCGCAGGCAAGTTCCTGGCTGATTGGGCAGTCGAGTTTGTGAAGATGATCGAGATAACCCATCATCTTCAACACATGAGGACTCACTGCCGCATTCGCAGCCAACTTACAGTCCAAGAGGTTCTTAACTGTCTGGAACCTCTCAGTCCTAGCCTGCTCCTGAAAAAGCGATTTCAGGCTTGCCATGATCTCGATTGGAGACAATACACTTTCGAACTGTTTTTGCAGCTCAGGAGTCATTGTCACCAACATCAGGCAATAAACATCATTTTCATCTGACGAATGCTTTTCCCAAGCATTGTGCAGAGTCCTGGCAGCATTGGCAAGAGGCCTCTCGGGGAGGGGATCTCGAAGGACATAATCCTTCTTCTCCTGCTTGAGGACCAGCCTCAAGTTCCTTGACCATGTCAGGAAGTTCGTTCCAGTCAGCTTCTCCTTCTCGAGAACAGACCGGATCGAGAATGTGTTTTGAGTGCTTGTAGTAGTCATATCTGAAATATATAAATAAAAAGGTTATTAGTTATATGTTCAAAATGATTAATCTCGTATTAAAGTATAATATGATTAATCATGCATTATATTCAATAACATAAGTTACCCTCAATAGAATATAATGATTCCAAGATCCACATATAACTAAGATCAAAGTGGGCCACTGGCCGTCACCCAACCTTAGCTTATATCGGTAAGCCCTATATCGGCTAATTATATCCGTGATATAACTCTTGGTTGTGAATCTGGGCCCGAGGCCCAATCCACCCTGATGTCTCAAGGCCCGGGACTCCCGATGGCCTAGTCAAGAAAACCGGACTATACAGTCATGTAATCATTAATGTCTGGGACTCCCAATGACATTTATGAATCACAAACCGTCTTACCCACGCAAAAGCAGACATCCTCACACTGTAAGGCCATGAATGCAATTGAATGGGCTTTGACAGCTGACATAGCCTGGACAAGACATCCAACGCTTGATATTGTTTGAGGTTCGTAGGTTTATTAAAATCATTCCCAAAATAGAAGATTACTATTTCGGGAAACTTTCTATTTATGGAAACCTACTATTTTTAGAAACTTTCTAAAATTGGAAACTTTCTAAAACCGGAAACTTTCTAACTATAGAAACTTCTTTAAAATCCAAAACCCGCAAATTCAGAAAATTCTATTTTAAGAAACTTTCTAATTATAAAATTTCGGAAACATTAATTTAAAAACGACTTTATAATTTTATAAAATAGATTTTAAATTTATCTGAAGAAAGACTCAATTAACTGGCCCAATTGTTTTAACTTCTTGGCCCGAGGCCCAAGAATTGGTCCATGTCCAAGACATGACCCAATTGTCCAATTAATTGACATAACCGGTCTGGTTCATTAAAACTGGTCTAACCAAGTTTTAATTACTACGATGACCACAATTGTCAACCGGTTATTTACTAAACCGGAATCTCTCAATTTATTTGGTCCAACCAAATCAAATTAGAAATTCCCGGTTTAGGCACTAAATCCAATATTTCTTTCGACATTGGATTTCTTATTCCGGTTTAACCAGATTTAATAAAATTATTAAAACCTGTTTATTAAACCAGAACGAAGATTTTAATCAAGTTTTGAACCGAACCAGCTAACCGAAATCGAACCGGTCACGAACCATCCATGGCCGTGACCTAATTCACACGATCACAGCCGACCAGCCGCGTTCAATCCACGATCCACGGACGGCCGAGCCTCACGCGATCGGGATGCAGCTGGACGGGACGAGCTCGGGACGGGATGGTCGATACTCGGCCTCGATCACGCGGGACAGCCGGGACGAGCAAGCCGCGATCGTCCATGCCAAGCTTCACGATCGGGACGATCGTGCAAGCTGCAACCGTGATCGGGATGCTCGCGGTCGATCACTTCCAACGATCGCCAAGCGATCGGGATCGATCCATCCGGCCGGCCAACATCTCGGCCATTCGATCCAACCGGCCAAGCCGATCGGATTTCACTCGGCCGATCACAAACCTGAGTCATATAGCTCATGTTTTGCGATTTTTCTTGTGTGTTTAGAGTTCAATTCTGATTCTTAATCGTTTTATCTTATCAGTAATTGATTCAAAAACAATTCTAAGCAGATTAAACAACCTAAACAATGAATCTAAAACAAGAAACCTAAGAACCAATGGCTCTGATACCACTGTTGGAAGTTTTGGTTGATCCTGATTCAATTCTCATATTGATATCAACCTAAACATGCATCAGATCTAGGTGTTCTTATTTAGAAACATTAGATCTCACCTTTTACCTGTTTGTTTGCAGCGGAATTGAGAACAGGTCAATGATCAGGGAGATACACCGAGAGATGGATCCTCCAAAGGCTCACACACGCAATCACAGGAAACTGGTTGCTAGACCACGAGGAAGAGAGGCGCCAGAAAGAGAGAGAGATCGCGGCTGGAGGCTTAGGGTTGGAAGGAAAAACAGACTCAAGTTTTATTCATAAAACTTGTCTAATTCCTTTTGGGCTTTATGGGCCCAAATACCAATCTGATTAAATTCCATTTAATCAGACCCATTAATTCTTCTCTCTTAGTACGACAAATGCCTAGCACTTTTGTCGTACTTCTGCTAAGCCGTTCCAACATTATTTCCTGCTAGCTTAAGCGTGTGACCCATATGGGATCATACAATAAAGGCAATAAGTCCAAGACTTATAGATCATGAGCGGACTCTAGCAAGCCATCATGACCCCCAGCATTGTATGACTTATGTCTGATCACTGACATACTCTTACGTTATAGAGACAGTACAGAGATTGCTGGACACAATTCCAACAAAACCATGATATATCACTAGTATGTCCTTCTCCCATTCAGGTAGATTTTCCTGAATTTTTGTGATATCCCAAAGAGGAGAGTTAGAGATGAGCAGGTCTGAGACTAACATACCTTGGTTCACCTTTGTAGGTGGCCCTGTCGGCTTATTTTCCGGGTGCAGGAGAGCCAGTTGTCTGACCAGATGTTAGTACTTCGGCCATTACCGATAGCTTTGCCAAGTTGCTTTTCAAGAGTTCTTTCCCTATCAGTATCCCTCTCCATCCGTGGGAGCAGGAAGAGGGGGTTGTGCAGTCTAGAAACTCAGTTGAGTGACAGTATTTACCAAGTAGGATTCTCCCCAACAAACAATTTGAATTCTGTAATAGTCTCCAGCTGAGTTTCGTTAACATGGAGTCATTGAAGCATCGAATATCTCTTAGCCCCAGTCCACCTTCCGATTTCCTTCTGGTGATTTTTTTCCAGTCACATTTTCCTTTTTTCCATCTTTGTATTCCACCAGAAACTAGTGAAAACTTACTGGATTCTTTTACTCAAACTCACAGGGATTTAAAAACACGAAATGGTGTGTGTAGGCATTGTTGATAATACTGTTTGGAGGAGAACCAGTTTTCCTGCTGAATTGAGGCTGAATTGAGAAATCGGGTGGACCAGCTGGAGGCACGCTGTCTGATCCGATCTACAATCGACGAGAAGAGGTCCTTTTTCCGGCAACCGAAATGTTCAGGTAATCCCAGGTACTTACATACACCTCCCTCCTTAGATATTCCCAGCTTTGTCTTTACTGCTTCTCGAGTTGTACGTGGGGTTTTGGAAGAGATGGTGATTGCATATTTTTGGCAATTTATGTACTGACTAGAAGATTCTTCATATTGTCTTAGGATTGACAGGAGCGTGTTGCAAGCTGCCATTGAAGAGTGGCAGAAAAACATTGTATCATCTGCAAAGAGCAGATGATTAATGCGAGGGCTGTTTCTTGCTACTCTGAACCCAGTGAGAGAACCATCAGCTTGTGCTACATTACATAGGCTTGAGAGGACTTCACTACAGAGTATGAAGATGTAAGGTGGGAGGGGTCCCCTTGGCGGATTCCTCTCGATGGTGAGACTTGACCCTTAGCAGTTCCATTAAGCAAGAAGTTGTAGCTCATAGAGCTAATACACTGCATCACTAAGGTAACCCATTTGGAATGAAATCCTAGTCTTTCAAGCACAATTTGAATGAATTCCCATTCTAGACGATCATAGGCCTTTGACATGTCGGATTTTACAGCCATAGTACACTTCTTTTTGGCGCCTGATGTCTTTAGATGGTGTAGCATCTCATGTGTAATGAGAACGTTAGCAGCAATAGCCCTCTCAGGGACAAAGGCTGACGGGTTTTCTGAGATTAGGTCCTTTAGTAGAGGCTGTATTCTCTTTGTCAATAGCTTAGAAATAGTCTTGTAGAAGACGTTGCATAACGCTATTGATGTGAAGTCTGCAACTTGCTTAGGACTTTGGATCTTTGTAATGAGTCTGATATGAGTAGTATTCCATTCTCTAGGTAGATGTCATATGGTGAAAAAAATTTGAATTTCTTTTGTGATGGCAGGTCCTATTGTCTCCCAGTTTGATTGGTAGAAGCTTGCTGAGAAGCCATCCGGTCCTGGGGCCTTATCTGGATGTATCGAAAAAATTGCATCCTTGATCTCCTGAGGTGCCGGGTCACTGATCAGCATCTCATTAGCCTCTAGAGTAATAATCGGTTTAAAGCTTTATAGACTGCATCATGGCGATTGCCAGCTTGAGAGGTGAAAATGGTACTGAAGTAGCTCGAGATAGATTCAGATATTTGTTCCTCTTCAAAAACATGCAATCCGTCTGGCGCTTCAATAACAGTGATGTTGTTAACTGCTCTTCTTCCTCTTGTTATTGCGTAGAAGTAGCAAGTGTGTTTGTCCCCATGTTGAAGCCAGGTTTGTCTACTTTTTTCTCGCCAAAACCTCCTCTTCCTCTTTATAAGCTAGTTCTAGCTTTTCGTTTAGCTCTTGTATCGTATTATCCTGGTTTGTGGTACTCGACATAGCTTTTTCTAATTTTTCTCTGGTTTCCTCTAAAGATTTTTGACTATTAAGTCATTGTTCTCGTTTCCAGGATATGATTGCCCGCCTACATGTTGCCGTTCTTTCTTCAATTTCTGCTCTCGGGTTTGAAAGCCATGCTTCCTCCACAATTTTTTGAACCTCCTCTACATTTCGTAGTCTCCTGTCATAACGGAACATACCTCTTCTTTTCTTGTTGTTGGCAGCGAAAGTAGATAGTAGAGGTCTATGATCATAACCTTCAAACCGAAGATATTCACATCTGGCAGCTGGAAATTTCTCGAACCAAGCACCATTAGCCATTGCCCTGTCCAGCCTACAGTGGATAAGATGTGTGTGCCGTATGCCTCTCCATGAGTAAAAATTACCGGCGTGTTTAATGTCGTAGAGATCACATTCTGCCAAGAAAGTTATGAAATCTACAAATGAGTCTTCGGATCTAGAGGGGCCTCCTGACTTTTCACAGCTGTGGATAATCTCATTGAAGTCTCCAGTCAGGTACCAAGGGACATCATCTTGGAGATTAAGGTCTTTTAATTTTTCCCACACACACGCCTCTTGGTGTGATCTGGTTCACCATAAACTTTTGTTTTTTGTAGGTAATCGTGGTGTGGATGAAGTTGTGACATGACTCCTCCACTTTTATGTTTATTCCTTCCTTCCATAGGAGTATTAGACCTCCTCCACCATGCCCATGAGGAGGAACCAGGAAGCTACTTTGGTAATTCAGGTCTTTGAGCTTTTCCAAGACAAATTCATTTGAATTTCTTGTTTCTGAGAGGAATATTACATCTGGTGACTTACTTTTGTGTAAGTCTTGCAGGCGACGAACTGTTATAGGATTTCCCAAAACACAAAAATTCCAAGCCAATATCACTAAGGAAGAGGCCTGGGTGGAACCCAAAAATCCACCATGTTCTTGATTATAGCTGGAATTATCGTTGGCTTTGGGGATATTCTGTGATGCTTGGCCAAAAAGAGGCGCAATCCCTGAACTTTCTCCCAACTCCATTTGTTCATTTCTTCTTGGTTCTTTTCTGTTAGTGTTTGAGCGTTGGTAAGAGATTCTCCTTTTTGGTGAGATTTGGATAGTTCTGACCATTCTCTTCTTTGTAGTAGGACATTTTTCTCTTAGAGCTTGATTAGTTTGAGACGTTGATGTAGGTGGGCGTCCACGCTTTTGCTTTGGAGGCTGACTCTCAGAGAGAAGAGGTACTTCCGAGATTGGGTCCTCACTTGTCGGGTTTACCGGAATGTCACGGTGACTGTGTTGGTCTTGGAGGCTGTTTGAGGCTGCCGTAGCTGCAGCAATCATTAGGGCAGCAGTTTCTTCCATCATGCCGTTTTCTTCTCCTCTCAGGACTCGTTGTTTTCCAGTTTCACTCTCCACAGGGTCTTTGCAGTGAGTGTACTTCACTGTGACTTCCCTGAGCTCCTCCATGAACTCCTCGAAGGTAGGGATCCCGTTACATTTTCTTGTGCATTGACAGGTTCTATTATCTGATTTTCAGAGTTATTGGTCTCTAGTAGATGTTCATCCTCCATCAATCTTCCAGAGATTGTACTTCCTCTATCACCTCGAGAGTTTTGAGGGGTTATACTTTTATAAGTTGGAGAGGTTTTCCTTTTGTAGTAGCTCTTTGAGGCTCCATCTAGGTGAGTTTCAGGGTATTCATCAGTAGATCTCGCTCTACGATATGGAAAGGAATCAACTCTCTCTCCTCTCTGATGGCTGTTTTTCGGTCTTCCAGCATTCAGTTTAGAGGGGAGGTGTTACTTGGGGTCGAGACTCTGTCTCCAAACGGCATGCTGTGCCGGTCTAGTCTATGGCTGAAACTCCTTGCATCAACTACATGTGTATCCTTTCTCTGCAGGGAGCCTGCTTCGTTGATATCTTTGCTGCTTTGGTCCTTTCTTGCCCAAGTTTGTGCTGGTTTATAGGGTTCCCGTACAGCTTTTTTGGGTTTGTTGAGCTACTGGGTGTTTCTTTTTGTTGCTCAGGGTCCTGCTCAGGGAGTGAAGTGATCAGTTTTTTTGGGCAGTTGCTCCTTTTATGCGTCAGACGAAAGCAATTTTAAAAAACAAAACGTTCTAGACCATTATGTTCCTTCATTCACTACCAATCATTCAACGTTATGCCACACCTCTAAACCCATGGTTTTGCAGTATCAGTTTTAAGCCTTGTAGACCGTCTCTGATCCTGAATATTGGTCTCCACATCAAAGTCCTTTACAAATCGTTTAGAACGCCTAGGAACCTTTATAACTTGAGGATTCCTAAGGTATTTTCTTGTTTCTTGAACCTCATACTTCTTCTCATTTTCATGATCTCCTGTGTCACTAAGTTGTTTTGACTGATTAGCAAAAGAAAAAGGTCCCACGCATGATTTCACAAGATTAGTTGCTAACCGAGTTGATCGTCTCCAAACCGTTTCATCCTGTTTAGTTATCTCCATCTGCCCAGACAATCTAACCTTGTCTACAAACTAATCCAGAGCTTTCAACTTTGTTACTTGACAACCTTTAGGGACTTTGTGTGCTTCTTCTGTAACATCTGGCCATTTGCATGCCTGTTTAGTTTCAGAAAGCTCTCTTCCTATGTTCGACTCACTTTCATTAGATCCAGCTATTGGTATCATCCCCTTGGCTACATTTTGGTTAGACCGTCGTAACCATATTCCAAGACCTTGGATACGCGCTCGAGCATTCTTTCGCTGACATTTCTTAATGGAGGGAGTGAACTCAAAAACTTCATCCTCATGGCTGAATGTTACCTTCTTCTACTTGATAGCATGAGCCTCAACACTCCTCAGGCAGAATTTTGTTTTCCTTCCAACACACAAGAATAACATGTTGCATGAGAAGATCACATGCAAAACAAATATCAAGAAGAAAAGGGTAATCTATTCTCTGGTTTCTACATTTTCAATTTGTGAGAGCCAATCCAAACAAAAAAAAATGTATTAAAAATTAGGATTATGCAGTCACCTCGAAAACAGAAGCAAGTCTGTTAGCCATCTCACAATTCTTCAAATTTGAAGCGATTCCATGTTGTTTGCATAGTTTTCTTAGATCCTTCCTCTTCAATCCATAGAAATCCATCTTCAACAAGCAAGAAAAGGGCTGTGTGAATTTACAAGAGAAAAAGAAGGGAAGAAATATAAGTAGAATAAAGCTTACAGTTTCTACAACGAATTCAAAGTGCATGAAGAAACACAGAGAAAGAAGGCGGCTTTCGAGGTCCATGGCGGCCAAATTGGAAGACAAAGAGATTGGAATAAAAAAAAAGGAATGAGAATCGTCACACTGATCAACTCAGTCAGGGGATAAATTTTAAATTTCGAAAAGCACGAGTAGAAAATCAAGCGCGTTAATTAATTAGACGTTCGATGCAACAGTTGATATTAGGGATGGGCATATTTTCCGAACTTGAAACCCAAACCCGGATCCGATCCAAAAATCTGGTTCGGTACGGGTTCGGATCTTTTATAATAACGAGTTGGAACATATGTTCAAATATTTTGGATTATGGATCGGTTCGAGTTAAATCCGAAATCTGATTGGGTAACCCATATAAACCAAATTTATATGATACATATTGAGTACACTACTTGTTTTTCTTCATTTGATATTTTAAGAGCCAGAAAAATATTGTATGATGTCTTGATGAACATTGTTTTACCCATCTTGAACTTATTATAATATTGTTTTGCAAAGATGATGGAAAAGTTTGCTTAATAATAGAAGGGGAGAATCCCATAGAAAACCTTCAAAGTTGCAATCACTTCCACTTTAAACCTTCACACTATAACTAACACATAATAAACCCTCAATGTGTAATTATCGACATTCTAATCCTCCATTATGGCTTCTCACTCCGCGATCGATAACTCAATAACGGAATCAAATTCTCCGTTAACGGAATAGTAACTTTATTTTATAAAACGTGACTAAGTTTATTTTTATGGTTTTAATTGTTAAACTTAAAAAAATATACATAGAAAAAGGGCAAATAAATCAGCACGTGACAGACTTTTCCCCAAATCAATTTCGATTAGGGTTCATCGTCATAGAGACGAGATACAAATCTGAGATCGGGGGTTTATTGCTGAGAATTATGATGCGTAAGAAGAGTTATTGTGTGTGCCATTTTAATGGTCCTGTTGAATGCCTCATACAGGTTGTTGTGAACATCTGCACAATGTGACTTTGGGTCGAAGAATGCTCTACACCACCTCTGCGGATCTGTCTTTAACAGAGCCTCGTAAGCAAAACGATCGTATGTCTCAATGTTCTTAATCTTCTCGTTATATTCTCCTTCGTAGTAACTGTATGCCACACCCCAAAACAAGTTCTTGTATTCTGCCTTTGAAAAAGCTTTTTCCAGTTCCTATATATATATCGTGCGCACATACGGTGCTCTGCTAGTGGAAGCTCTTTACCCATTGCATGAATAAGTCCCTGAAATTCACATATATCTTCAATGATAACTCATTCTAAACTATTATAGACTTAGTAAAAATCATATAAATTCAGTGATTTTAACCTTTTGCTTATCTGATATCACTGTTAAATCCTTGCCAAGTCCTATCCCCAAATCAGCCTTAAGATTCTGAATAAACTAGCCCCAAGTGTCCTTGTTTTCACCGGTTACAACTGCCCAAGCAATCGAATACATCTTATTATCAGCATCTCTCCCAATTGCTGCTAACAAATCGCCTTCTAAATCCCACTTCAAGAAACATCCGTCTAGTCCAATAACTGGTCTACAACAATTCTTCCAACTCTCTTTCATATCTTTGAAACAAATATAGAATCCTTTGAAGGGTTCCCTACCTTCGACCTCAACTGTTAGAATCTCAGTAGAGATGTCCTTGTTAGACCACTTGAGCTCGAACTCATAGTCACATAGTTTTCCAAACTGAATGGTCTGATCTTCCAGAATATAATCCAACGCAATACGCCTTGCCTTGAAACATTTTGAGATATTGACAACAATATCATACCTTTCCTTGATAATGTCTTTCATATCGTTTGCTGGTAAGTGCATATTCCGCCTGATCTCTTCCCTGAATAAGCCCGCAATGACACCATGTTTAAGCATAGAAACTCTGCTTGACTTCCCATTGTCATGTTTGTAATGACAGACCTTCACCATCCACTTGTTCAACGGTTTCTCTAACAAAGGACTCTAAAAGGGCATTTCTTCCGCTTGCATACAACAGTTATACGGTTTGCTTCTGACTTAGCCATCTTGATATCAAAGCATGTGTTCAAAGAGTACTTAAGAAGCTGGTCTTTAAACTCCATGCAACTGTTAAATGTCTAAAACAACCACAAGAACGGCTCAGAATCTGGATCTCCATTAAAATGCTTATTGCTCTTGTTGTTTCGTGACTTTTTCTTAGGATGCTTCCACTGTTCCCATTCTTCGTCTGACTCTAACGGAGTATCGGGATACATTACATCGTCTAAGCCAAAATGTAGCTCACTTTCACTACTTTCAGCTTCTCTGGCTTCCTCTTGCTGCATTTTTAACATCTCACGAACTGTGTCTTCGACACATGGATCTCTATGTGATCCTTCTTCGAACACGGTTAGAAACCTATCATCGTCTGCACCATTTCCAGCATCTATAATTACCTCTTCTCCATCATCAAACTCGGTGACATTCTTTGTCTTTGTGTCATCAGCAGGTACTTCTTCAGTCGGATTTCCATCTACTTCCGTTGCTGGGTTTTCATCTTCAGAATCTTGGGGGTCTTCCTCTTCTCTTGGTGGCCTGTCTTCGTCATCAAGATCGTATCCCTCGTCATCAGCTTGATCATGGTCATCTTTATCATTCTCAGTCCCTTGTTCCAGATAAACTTCGACCTCACCAGCTGACTTTGCATATCCACACAACTTCGACATATCACCATTCGATGTATCAAGCACATAATCGAGACAGCTCATATCCGCTCTAATTCCTTTGTAATGGATCAACTTTACTGGTCTCTCTATTCCTGCAGATCTGCTTAACTCTAACTTCACCCATTCAAGCTCCTCAAATTTCCAGAAAACAGTCTTCGTACCCATTTCACCGAAGTATTCAATTTTACCATCTTCGTTCTTCTTCATTGATCCACCATAGTGTATTAACAGTTTAATCGTCTTCTCATCACTATATTGTGACAGAAAACAAACAAAATTAACCACATCCATGAGACCAGAAATCGAATAAGCAGAAATCGAATGGAAATGAAAGAAAAAAGGGAGACCAAAATTACCCAAATCCGCCTTCATCTCTGAGGCCCAACGACTTCTTCCTTACCGCGATGCTCTTCTTACGCATCGTAATTCTCAGCAATAAACCCCCGATCTCAGCTATGTATCTCGTCTCTATGACGATTAACCCTAATCGAAATTGATTTGGGGAAAAGTCTGTCACGTGCTGATTTATTTGCCCTTTTCTATATTTTTTTTTTAAGTTTAACAATTAAAACCATAAAAATAAACTCAGTCACATTTTATAAAACGGAGTTACTATTCCGTTAACGTAGAATTTGATTCTGTTATTGATTATCGATCGCGGAGTGAGAAGCCATAATGGAGGATTAGAATGTCGATAATGACACATTGAGGGTTTATTATGTGTTAATTATAGTGTGGAGGTTTAAAGTGGAAGTGGTTGCCACTTTGAAAGTTCTCTATGGGATTCTCCCTTGATAGAAGTATGATTCTAGTGAGGAAATGATCGGAGATAGAAGAGAATTTTATTTTTTAGTTCTTTAAATTTTAAGTCTTGTATTTCATGTTTTTCAATTTGGTATTATGCACTTATTTAAAATTTAATTTTAGAATAATATTGGTTCAGCCAGTTTGGTTGTTACTTAACAGTTATCTTTTATTCGAAAGGAGTTTGATTTCTGGGTTTATTGTATTGGAGTTAGAATATATAATGGTATTACCCAAACCCAACAAAATGAGAATGGGTTTTGGGTTTTCAACAATAAACCCGAACCGAATTGAACCCAGCTATATCCGAACCGTATCCGACCAGTTTATTAGATATATCTTAATGGGACTTATGAGCCTAAACTCGATAACCCGAAAATCTGAACCGAAACACGAACGTCCATCCCTAATTGTTATTATTATTTTATTTTATTTTGAAGAAAAGGCTACCCCTAGTTGTTATGATCGACAAGAAAACTCGCTGAAGCATATCAAAGAATAATTATTTATGGCTCGTTTTGGGACAGTAAAAGGCCTGTTTAAATTTTTGAATATTTCATCAGGTTTAATCAAAGGGAATTTGAAACCGAAACCGAAACCGAAACCTCCACCAGAGTTAGAGGGTTTCATGTATCGATGCTCATGCACAGTTTTATTTCTGAAGAAGTTTTACTCAGTCAATGATAATAATATCAATTTATACACGCAGGAAATAGTAACCAGAAGCTCTCGTAGCTCAGTTGGTTAGAGCACCCGTTTAGTAAGCGGGAGGTCTTGAGTTCGACTCTCAACGAGAGCATTGTCATTTTAATCTGTTCTTACCTCAATTTTGTTTGTAAAGTGGAGCATCTTCATTTTAATCTGCTCTTACCTCAATTTTGTTTGTAAAGTGGGATCCTACTTTTCAGAACACGCAGTCGAAGCCTCTATTTGCATAAAACCACAAGTTTCTGGACTTATATATATATTATCTTTATTAAAAATACAACCCAATACTCTCTCTAAACTTCCCTAATGGGTACTACCAAAAAGTAATTTGTCAGAGTTTAAGCAGCAGGAGGCCTGAGTTCTTGATCACGAGACGTATCACGAACAGACTGAGGCAAGTAATGCCACATTGGCATGTAACCATAACTTGGGTAAACAGCCATCTTGTTCTGACTAAACAGAGCTGGAGTCTGAGGCATGAACCCTGTAGATGGAACTATCATAGACTTTAACTGCTCTTCTGTCTTCTCCTTCTCCGTCTTCAACGCAACCTTTTCCTCCCTCAGCTCGTTTTTCTCCGCCTATACGTCAAAACCAAAACTTTACTTCAAAGATCCGCTGCTTACGTTCCACAGAACAATATTCTTGGTTTTACGAGAAAGTGAACCAACCTTGAGACTCTTGATCTCCTCTAAAAGCTTCTGGTTAGTTTCTTCAAGCTCATGCGCTTCATCTCTGAGTTGATTCAAGATACGGATTGCATCATCAAGTATAGCCGGTTTATCGGTCTTTGGAGTCCTTCCAGGCTCTAACACCGAGCTCAAATCCATAAACCTAAAGCCACAACCCCATTTTTAGACATCTCAAGTCACAAAACTAACAAATAGACTAAGCTTTAAACATACTGTACCTCTCATTTAGCTTCTCCCTTCTCAATCGTTCACGACAGGCTTTGGTTCCTCCTGGCCTGATACAAGATCCAGTCCTTCCCCTATCAACCACCACCAAAGATTCGTATCAAACACAATCAACTACAAGATCACACAAAGTTTAGATTTTTTTTTATATAAAGCTTACCGCTTTCTCGAACATTCCTCATCTATATGCTCTTGTTCTTGCTTAACAGCTCCACCAAATGATCCAGAATTAACATCTACTTCTTCTTCCTGCACAATCCCACAATCATTTTGACCTCCAACGATACGCACTTGCTCTGGCTCTTGCTGTAAAACTCCATTATACGATGTCAAATCCAACTGAGCTCCAGTGCTGAAAACTTCTTCTGTTTGGTTCTGCAAATTTACACCGTATGACCCGAAATATGGAAAGGTATCTTCTTGCTCAGACTGCAAATTTATACCAAATTGTGTGTAATCATCGAGTTCTGATCCATTGCTGCTGTGTTAAAAACAGAGATCTCTCATTATATAATCAATAAATCAACAAAAGAATCCATTTGAGTTACTTCTCTTATTCAATTCAACAACTTACACCGAAGCAACATCTTTGTTAAACAATAAATTAGATTAGGGCTCGTCAAATTAACATAAAAATTACGATTTTTTCCCTTGAAATGCGAAGAAACAAAACATCATTTCACAGTAATTAAATTGAACATCTGAGAAATCAAAAATCCTAGATATTCAAAATACGATATTACAATTGAAAAAAAAAAGGAATCAAAATCGAAAACAACTGAATCGAAAAGAGATAGATAACAGAGGAGGAGGAGGAGGAGGAACCTTTGATCAAAGCAAAACAAATCAGCGACGAAATCGTCATCGTCAAGAGAAGGATACATCTGAGTCTCAAAGAAAACAGATTTGAAGATTTGGAATGGTTCAAGAGAGACGCCAATATCGGAAAAAAAAAATTAAAAAGGAATTTAAAAAATCGAATGACGCCAAGGAGATAAGAATGGTGGGAACAATGTTCTGCGATTTGATTTTTTTTTTTTTTTGGGGTCAAATCTGCGATTTGATTTTAGTGGAAAATTAAAGGAAGATTATAGTAGTATTTTATTTTTCACTTAAATTCTTATTCGGGAAAGACAAATCGCTTCTCTTTTTTTTGTCAACCTGACAAATCGCCTTTAGGAGATGTTATTGGATTGATGAATTCATTGTATTTAATATAAATAGAACTAGATTTTGATCTATCGATCTGCAGATATAATTTTGTTTTGATTTTATTGATATTTTATGTATAAATAATATATTTGTAAATAATAATTAAACATATTATTAATATTAAATTTAGATGTTTGAGATATGTTGAATATATATAAAAGTTTTATATAGGTTATTATTATTTTTTTTGTATAAGATAATGATCCACGATAAGGACGGACAATATTTTTATAGCATGTAGATTTATATTTTTAGAAGTAATTTATCTTGTTTTTAAAACACATATAAAGCGTATGTATAATATAATGGTAAATATATATTATTAATCTAAAATAAGTAGTTTGTTATGTATATTTTTATTTTATGTTTGGAATGTCTTTTTAGACTTGTAATTTTTATAAAAATTTATAAATTTTATCTTTTTTAGTTTTATACTTTATTGTAAAAAATAAATTTTAATTTACTTGTAAATAACAACTTCTATTTTTTCAACTAATTGTAGTTTCTAATTTATCAGATTAAGGGTTGAAATTATATTTGATTTATATAAATATATATATTATTGAGCATATTACGATAAAATATTAAAATATATGATGGTTCTCATTTATCCGTGGACGGGTGTAATATATATTTATAAAACATAATATGTTCAATTTTATATATTTTCGTAAGTAGATGTGGAGGTTTGAGATTTGTTGACAATTTGGTTGTATAGGTGATGTTATTATTATATAGTTTATATTTGGTTTGTAATATTAGTAGAGTAAAATTATAAAAACATTAATTATTATATTATTAATTTATATGTTAAAATTGAAAATCAATCTTATAGTTTATAAGTTTGGGTTTTAAATAACTAATTTTCAGAATTTAATTTATCAACATAAAAGAAAGAGACAATTAGCTAATAAATCACATTTGAAGAATTAACTCGTTGGCTAGGCATCGGTTTGTCAAAACCAAAAACGAGCTGGAGAAAAGACGACAATACCCTTGAAAGTCAGAACCTCCCACTTGCGTCGCCGACGTCAGCAGCATCACCCTATGAAAACTGTAGCTGCCACTTGCTTCGTAGGTTCACGAGAACCACATATTCCTTTTCCCGCCAGAAGCATATCATTTAATGCTCAATATTGCGAAGATATTGTCGGAAATATACACAACGATTGTATATATCGACGAGAAGAAATCTGATACATCCCTTCCTCTATAAAACCCATGTCTTTCAACCTTTTAGGGCAAACTTCACTTATTACCCAGAAAACAATCGTTGTAGCCGCCATCAAAAATTGGATCGATTTGGAGAAAATTGATAGAGTGTCCATTTGGTCGGTGTTGTGCCTGTCCCACACTCGAGGAATTACGGTAAGTTTATGACTTTTTTGCATCTGAATATTTATGAAGTCCATAAATGGTCCCCATGTACCAACTTTATTCTCTTCTGTCCCGCCATTAATGGACTCCTAGATGGAAACAAAAACAATGTCGAATAAAGCAGACAACCTTAAAATATCGAAGATAAATAAATCCAACACTCATCCAACATAAGACAAAAAGTCCACTAATTACAACCAAGAGAATTTGATGTGAACACCGTAAGAAAATACCCTGCTAACTTATAAAGAAGATGGCGAAAATCTATATTAACGAAGCATCAACAATAAGAACATAAACTGAGATAGATCTTGAAAATATATGGTTGACCAGTAATTTAAGATTGTCTCTTGTCTCTATAGCTAATGCGTGTCAGGACTTGTTTTGAATATCTCTTTTGCATATCCAGCAGTTATGATGGGACGATTAGTTCGGATGGTAAGAGGAGAATGGGATATGTCTTTGTTAAATGCATAAGAATAAATATATTATGCAACAAAACTAAGTAGATTATAAATCTTAAAACCTATAAATTATGCATATATCAATTCCCCCAAACTTATCCTTTGCTTGTCCGCAAGCAAACAATCAAAGTAAAGTTGGAAGAAAAGTTTGAAAGTGAGGTTTCAAAGCTTTCAAAAACAATTGTTAAGCATAAGCGGAAACTAAGTCAAAACAAGCAATTAAGAGCTACAATCAAGCTTACTTTACTTCAAAAGAGTTAGCCATTCCCATTAACACAAGCATCAAGTTCAAGTCCCAACCTACGCATGAATTCCTATCCTTATTCCCTTTAACATTCATTAAGCAATGGTGGATCATGATTGAGCAAATCAAATGAACACATTTGGCTAAAGGGTTAAGGTCTTGAGATAAAAGTGATCTCAAATGAAGTGTGGGTTTCAAAAAAAACAAAGGATCTCTCAAGAAAGGAATGAACTATAGCAAAATGCTAAGAGTAAGAAACAACTCATGCATACAAGGATAGATTCTAATTCTACCCAAATTCCTATAATGATCTTAACTCTTTTTCTAAACCCAAGATTCCATTCCTAAGCTACCCTTTTCTTAAGGCATTCTTGCCTTTTTATCCCAACTTTGATCACTTCTTACTTCTTTAAGCATTTAGAGGATTTCTTTTCTTTACTTAGCTCTTTCTTTTCTTTTCACTAGTCTCTTTTCTTTCTTTTTCTTTTGATGCTTGAGCCAACTTTGGCTTCTTTTCTCTCATTAAAACTTGAGACTTATCTTTCATAAACACTTAGAGCTATCAACTTTTCTTTTTCTTTTCCAATCCCCTCTTTCTTTTCTCAATCCTTTCCTTATTCCCTTTTTTCCTTTTCTTCCCAATTCCCCCAAACTTCTTTCCTATCCTATACATAACCCAATGATGTAAGGCTAGCTCTACAATGAAGACCTATCCTTATCGTTCCAAACTCAACACTTTTTGCCTAGTTGATTCAAGAAAAAGGCCTCTCATCTCTCACTAAAGTGTTTAGGCTTGAAGGAAAGTTTGGTTCAAGGTGGGGAAATCTACTTGGACTAACAAGAGAGTGGTAGAAAGGGAGAAGATAGTCCAAGTATGTATCAAGTATCCATGAGTTCACCTTTCATTGCACAACATGATAATTCAAGTCAAAATTAAGAGTTATAATAGATAGGGAATGATTCAAATCACAACATGTTTCAACCAAAAAGTGAACAATAATGCATGAGATCCAAGAAGGGTTCTTCCTTAATTTCAAGTTCACAAGATGCATCACATAACCACATGCTCAAACAATTTTTTTATAAAGAACATAAGCTTTAACTCTCAAACTTTAATGAATACAATCCTAAATGACTTCTAGACTCAATCCTAAGCATGGCAATGCAACTAAATGCTTTCTTTTTGAAAAGATTTTTTTGAAATTTTTCGATTTTTTGGATTTTCTATGCCTTAGATGAATGCATGAGACTCAAAACAATGAAATCAAAAATAAGAGCAAAGAAAACTTGATTAGCAACTAGCCTCTCCCCCAAACTTACTTCACACCGTCTCGGTGGGAAAGCAAGCTTGAGAAAGAGACTCAAAATAAAAAGGAAAGAAAAACTAAAATGCAAGTATGTACAAGGTAGAGTGTTACTTGGAGCTTTAAGTGGAGTGAAATGGGATGGTGGAATGGGAGGTGGAGGGTATAGAGTTCCTCCCGACTTGGATGGGAGCCCGGTTCTTCCTTGATTTCGTCATGACCTTTCCTCTTTCTTTCTCCCAATGCCAAGACCTATATGGCCTAAAACCTGTAGAGACCTAATAGATAGATCAACATTGACTAGAAAACTTAAAACATAAAGCAATATTTACAATAGATAGACATGGGACTTCCTCCCAAGTGAGCTTGTTTTAAGTCACTAAGCTTGACTACCTTTTCTTTTAGTGAGGAGGTGGAGGAGTCTTGACCTTTTGAGTGATTGTCAAGACCTTGCTGAGATGCTCTTGGAGCTTGTTTGGATCAGCTTGTAGCTCAGGAGGAAGGATGGCTCTTGAACTTGAGAATGGCTTAGACCTCCCCTTGCATTTCACCTTGTACTCTATTGTCCCATCCTTAAACTTCAAAGGGTGGAGAGTGAGAGTGCTAGGAGCTTGAGTGTGAGTAGAGGTTGTGGGTGCTTTTCCCTTCTTCTTATTTCTCTTAAGAGGAGCTTCCTTTGATCCACTCACCCCCTCTAATGGAACACTTTCCAAGTGTTCACTCATTAGCTCATTACTACTCTCTCCAACCAAAGCATCTTTCACAACTTGGTCAACCATTGGAGAGTACAACTTCTCAACCTCTTAAACTTGTGGCTCCTCAATTCTCAAATCTCCCAAAATGATTGATGCACAATACTCAAGCTTGGCAAAACTAGCAAATGTCCTTTCCTCCTCAAGATCAAGGTCACTTGTGATGGTTCCACAAGTGTTGATGGAGGATGACTTCATGGAATAGAACACCTTATCATTCACCTTTGTGAGTACTACCTTCTTCTTGTTGAAATCCATTGTTGCACCGGTAGTGTTGAGAAAATCCGTGCCCAATAGTAGAGGAAGCTTCTTTCCCTTCTTCATCTTCATAACTACAAAATCAGTTGGGATTGTACAATCCCCAATCATCACCGGGTAGTCTTTAAGCTCCCCATATGGTACTTTTGTTGAAGAATCTCCAAAGGTGAGAGTAGATTTGTAACTCTCAATGCTCTTGATTCCTAATTCTTCAACCATCTCAAGGGATATAACACTCACATTTGAGCCGGTATCACACAAGGCATCCTCAATCCTCAAGTGACCAAGAGAGCAAGATAATGAGAACTTGTCCGGTGCTCCTAGCTTAGGAAGTGAAGTAGGAGCTAATTTGGTCGTGTGTGTCTCTTCCTCAACCATGTCTTCATGTACGGGTACATCACAAAGACCAAGAAGAAACTCCTCAATGATGTCCTCTTCATCCAACTTATCATCTTTCTCCTTCTAAAGTGGAGAACCATAGACAAGGGCTTCAAGTTCATCTACAACCTTTTCATGGTCAACATTTGAATGGATGGTGTTGCAATGGTTGGTAGAATCAGCCTTCCCTTTTTGCTTCTCCATGTTGAGGACCCTAGATGTTAAGTTTTGCAGTTCACTCTTGAGATCCCTTACTTCAACTGCCCCTGAAGCTTGTCCTTGTAGAAGTTGTTGCACCATACCCTTGAGTTCAGAATCCATACTGGAAGAAGTAACATCTTGTTGTTGTTGAGGTGCAAAACCGGGTAGAGCAAATTGTTGCTTAGGCACAAATCCTCCTTGTTGCCCTTGGTACTGAGGTTTAGAGACAAATCCTCCTTGTTGAGTGTTATAGGGAACAAAAGGTGTTGGTTGAGTTGTTTGATTAAAGCCTTGCTGCCCTTGTTGTTGAGCTTGTCCTTGAGCTGGAGCTTGGGGATATACTTGGTCTTGAGGGTTTGCCACATTGGGTTTGCGATATGAGAAGTTTGGGTGGTTTCGGTAGTTGGTGTTGAAGCCTTTGTTGAAACCACCATGCCCCGCAATGAAGTTAATCTCCTCTTGTGTCATATCCTCTTCTACACTATAGAGCAAGGGCTGTGCATCCTCATAATTGCCCACAAAGCTGATTTGCTTTTGGCTAGAGGAGATCATCTTGTCTATCTTCTCATTTAAGGCTTTGATTTCCTTCTCATACCTCTCATCCGTAGAAGATGATCCTCTATTAGTCCGCTCGTAATCCTCATTGTAATTCCCATCACTTGTAGCGAGATTTTCAATTAACTCCATCGCTTCATCAACTCCTTTGCCTAGGAAGTGTCCGTTGCTAGAAGAGTCTAGCATCGCCCTCATTCTAGGAAGCACTCCGCGATAGAGGTTACTAAGTAGTGTCTCCTTAGTGAAACCGTGGTGGGGGCACTGAGTAGTTAGCTTATTGAACCTCTCCCAAGCTTCAGCAAAGCTCTCATTGTTGCGTTGCACAAAGTCGGATAGCTCATTGCGAAAACGGGCAGTCCTAGTAGCTGAGAAGAACTTCTTCAAGAAAGCCTTCTTAAGTTCTCCCCAAGTAGTAATGGATCCCGGAGGGATGGTGCTTTCCCAATCCTTGGCTCTATCCGCCAAAGAGAAGAAGAAGAGACGCATCTTCAAACCATCATCAGTCACACCATTAAGCCTTGTAGTAGCACAAATCTTGTCAATTGTATCCAAGTGCTGCAAGGGATCCTCAGAAGCAAGCCCATGAAACTGATTGTTTTGCACCATGTTCATCACCATGGCCCGGATCTCGAAGTTGTTGTTGTTGACCGGTGGTGGAATGACCCCTCGCCGGTTTGCATTTGTATCCGGTGTATCTCCATCACCAATGGCCCTAGCTAGCCTTTGTTGCTCTTGCTGCTGTTGTTGATCCTGATTATTATCCATAACCGGCTGCTCAACACCCACAAAGTCTTGTAGAACTTCAACAACCGGTTCCAACCCAAGTCTCTCTAAGTGAACAGCCCGCTCTAGTTCTCTTCGCTCTCTTGCTAACTGTCGCTCAAGTGCTTTGATGTCTGTAACCCGTGCAACTAAGTTCGTAGGTCCTCTGCTGCGTAGGTTCATGCACCTGTCATCAAAGCAAGACGAAGAAACAAGATTAGTAACCAAAACTTGATCTAAATAGGAAAGGAAATCTAATTGATCTATCCAAAGTCCCAAAATGGCAACGACGCCAAATTGATAACAAGATTTTACAATCCTTTGGAGGTATTAATTCCTCTTACTTATCGTGTAGTAAGAGGTATCGAACCAAAATGTGATTGGATTATGCCAACAAGAATGCACCAAACCAGATTAGTCAAGTTACTCAAATTCAAGTTGAAAATCTAATATCCTAAGTGCAATTTAACAATATCAAGCAATAAAATCAAGCAAGAGAGAACAAACAAAGTAATTCAAATAGATGATTAAAGATCAAGCTCTTGGGTATAGGAAATTGATCTAAGTAACTAAGCATTGAATCAAGATGTCAAACACAATATTAAAGTGCTAATCCTTTAGCTTAGGAACACTAATTCAAGTTAATACACTCTCATGTCATTAATCCTATGCTAATCAAGCATTAAACATCAATTCTCATTGGCTAATCACAAGCAAGCATGCATTAATCACAAGTTCTTTAGCTACTAAACACCTTAAACATCAATTGTCATTGGCTAAGAATGTAAAGCTATCATTAAATCAAAGCTAGCATTTCATCGAACACCTTATGTGCAAGAAAATCATAAGTTCTAGATCAAGGATAGCTAAGCCTAATCTAGCATTAAGAACATTTAATGAGAAAGGATCAATCAAATCTAAGCCCTAGACATCAAGATTCAACCCCTATTCACTCAAATCTTCCTAACCCAAAAGCTCAAAAAGGAGACTACTCACTAATCATTCTATATTCAACAAAACCCAAAGAGATAGTGTTAATCATTAGAGATTAGAGAAAGTAGGAAGATTAAAAGAAGAAATCTCAAAAGAAGTACTTAGATTGATCCAAGATTCAAACTTGTTCTTACAAAGTGTTTAGAACACAAAATAAAGCTTAAGAGCATAAAAAATAGGTTTTTGGCCTTAAATAGTAAAGGGAGGCGAACCGGGTCAACTCGGAACAAACCGGGTGTTGACCCGGTTCCAAGACAGTTTCTGGGAAATCATATCGGTTAGACTGCTCGATATGGAACCCGATACGAGCTCTCGGATTTATCGTCTAAGAAGTGTATCGGCCAGGCTGCTCGATATGGTAACCGATACGGTGTCACTGGAAATTCGCCGAGGGAACGTATCGGTTCACCAGCCGATACATGAGCCGATATCCACCTTCATGAAACTTGTGGTCGGGGGGGGGGGGGGGGGGGGGGGGGCGAAGGCTCACGGTCATTCTTGGTTCTCTTCATGACCAGCCCACCTTTGTTGACTTTTCCACATCGTTGACTCCACCTCACGCACAAAGAAATCGTCCAATGACTCTTTTGTTTGATTAGTGATATCGTTGGCATAAACTCTTCTTTTCTTTTTCCTCTCCTTTAAGCAATATTCCATACACTCCCTTTGTACCTAAAGAACTCAAGAAAAACTCCACAAAATGCTAAAATGTGCACAACTCTAATTTCAAAGACTCTAACTCCTAAATGCATGATTTCATAATTAAATGCATGAAAATAAATATATT
This sequence comes from Orychophragmus violaceus, assembly GCA_030180135.1. Taxonomy (NCBI): domain Eukaryota; kingdom Viridiplantae; phylum Streptophyta; class Magnoliopsida; order Brassicales; family Brassicaceae; genus Orychophragmus; species Orychophragmus violaceus. The sequence goes on along the minus strand of CM058233.1, from coordinate 84,323,343 downwards.
ATGCAACAAAACTAAGTAGATTATAAATCTTAAAACCTATAAATTATGCATATATTAGACACGTATTTTATAGTTGGGGGACGGTATTGGATGAACCACATATTTTTTCACCATTCAACAACATTTATTAGCATGTTGTGCGTTTTCGTTGTTTTATATATAAGAATAAATTAAGATTAAAGTTTTTACACACAATTATTAAATTTATATTTTTCCTAAATCAAATATTATTTATTACTAGTTTAAAAAAAATTAATCAATCATAAATTAATTTGTAGAATATAAATTGTCAAAAAAACTAAAACTAATAATTAATTTTACATTGAAAATTGAATATATGATTTATATTTAGACAAAAATTCTCTTAAACTTAGTTTAATTTATTCAAAGTGAGTAATAAAATAAATAAACTGAAAAGTGTGGTCCAATTTTTACAAAGCAAAACCACAAACCACATGCAACATTAATTAAGCTGTCCAGACGAGGTAGTCCAAGTGGAAGGACGGACTTGTGGTGGCAACCACTATCCGGGTTCGATTCCCCTTCCATACGGAAATTAACATGCCTTCTCTGGACACCTAACGTGGGCACTGGGCCTGCCCAGGGAAAACCATCCCAGGTAAAGCTGGTCTGCGGCCTGATTGGGCCCAAGAGATTAGTCTGGACTGTTTGGTCTGGGATCTACCCCTAAATTATAAAAAAACATTAATTAAGCTACTACTGCATGTGTTTTGACAATTTTAAAATGCTGTTTTGTCTGTATGTATATGTTTTTGTTATTGAGTGTATACGTAATTGGTTAAAATGTTTTGCTCTAACGTTTTGATAAAATAAATTCTATTTTAAATTAATTTTTAATCAAACTAACCAAACTAACTGCTATATTAAATTTATCCGATCTTAATCAAATTTAAACTAAAAAATCAACTAATTTTAGTTACCAATATTAATAATTAAATTAATAATAACTTAAATGAACTGAAATTTATTCAAATTTCGGTAAAATTTTCAATAATCAAATTACACGAATAGTTTTACAAAGACATCGTATCAACCGTGATAGCCAAAGCGACTGAAAAAATGAAGCCAAGGATTAGTACTTTAATTGGATAATGTTTCTTTGATTTAGTGTTTTGGTGGTACTTTGTACTTTGTTGTTATGTTTGATGTTTGGCTGGATATTGGAAGTACTTTTTTAGATATATGTTTGACTATTTTAAGTACTTTGAATGTTTCTTTGATTTACAATTTTTATCAGGTCGAATAGATACAACTGATTAGGTACTTATCGGTCCAACTATTATAATTGTGTTTGTCATTTCTGGTACAACTTAAACCAAAGAACCATGTATAATGTCTTACAAAGCCGGTTAGCATATAGAAATAAGGGTAAATTTTTTTTTTAATGTCTTACAAAGGCAACATAATTATAAATAAACAACAAGATCTTCAACATATGAGCTTCTCAATATATTTATATCTACCACATTCGAAGTAATGCCTTCAGCTTTCCAATCTCGACTTCTTTCTTCGATACATAGTTCTTAAGGTCGTCAATTTCTTGACGCATTATGCACATTGACTCACGAATTGACTCCAAAGCTGGAATATCATTACCTTCCTATCGGAAAGCATTGTCGATGCGATCTTTGTGCTCCTAAAAAGACCTATTAATTCTCTGAAACTCCTCATATGTTGCGTCATCCCACCAATTTTCTAAGTGTTCTCCACCATCCTACGATTAAAGCAAAACACATACTTCTTTCAAGGTCCTTATTTCGTGTGAAAACCTCTAAACACACTTGCAGTAATTTCCTACCTCACTCATTGGGCATTGTAGTATTTTCTTCCTAAATTCTCCATTGTGATGGACATTTCCAGCTTTAGAAGTTTTCCACATAAATATTTCATTGGGATTCCAAAATCAGCGTCTGGTCTAAAGTATGCCATGTCGAGACTTTCTTCCGAGGAAGGTGGTTCACTGTAATTGATTGATATTGTAACTAAAACCAGAAAACGAGATTAAACCCTCATTATCTCAATGCAAATCGCGATTAGGTTTAATTTTGTGTGAAAATCTCTAAATTGCAAAACTCCTATGTCTAATTTTGGTTTGAAAATCGCGAATTTGAAAACTCTAGGTCTAATTTTTGTGTGAAAAGCGCGAATACAAGTAAACACTTACCTCCTAGTCGAGTCGCAAACCTTGAATTGATAACGTGAATCTCTCTCTCTCTCTCTCTCTCTCTCTCTCTCTCTCTCTCTCTCTCTCTCTCTCTCTCTCTCTCTCTCTCTCTCTCTCTCTCTCTCTCTCTCTCTCTCTCTCTCTCTCTCTCTCTCTCTCTCTCTCTCTCTCTCTCCCCCTCCCCGTCTCTCGCAAGAAAAGAAATGATATTAAGTGTATCCTAAGTGTTTACAACAAATTTGAGGAAAGTGAAAAAAAAATTGAAACTTTTTTTTTAAAATTTCCCTCTTATTTTTTAGTTTCTCACGTGTTTCTACGTGGAATATAAACATAGTTGTTCCTAAGTGTACATTTGCACGCTCTTCTACTAAGTTGTATTTCAGTGGTTTTGGTGTATTTGTAGTTGGACTTAAAAACAAGATATTATGTGGTTGTTGAACATAGTCATTCACTATTAATATCACTTTAGATGTTTTCAAAGAACAGTTTTCACGAGATCATAGTTTTCAGCTCTTTCCCATATTAAAAGGATGACCACTAAAAAGTCTCCCTAGAACTATAAGTGGTGTTTTGTGTGAAATCAGAATTGTGTCTTGAAAAATTAATACATGTTTAATTGTTGATTTATAAAAGTATATTTGTGAGTTTTGAATCTTATATTGTTTTTAGAGATTTTTTTCATGTCTGTGGAATAATTAACGACTAAGTTTTGTTAATTTGACAAATACAATTTTGATCTCAGTTAAACATAGTTGAACCCGATTGTACTAATAACACACAAACAAATTCGAAATCCCAAGCTGAAATGGTTTGATACCAAACTGAAATGGTTCACACAAAAATGAGAAATACAAGTTAAGCTTCCTCATTGTCACTATATGGCTGCAACCACCTATCTAAATACAAACTTGCTCCTCTTCTTTCGGCACTGTTTTCCGGTAGATGGAAACCGCACTTCTTGATTTCTTCCTGATTTGGCAGTGTACTCTGGTGGCAAGGCGTACTATTCTTTAATTTCAGCAGGAATGCTCCAATGAGTTTCTTGTGGCACTGAATAAATCGTTCAGTAATATGACAAGGCTCATGTCTCAGTCAAGTAATGTTTTGTGCAGAGATCATAGATTGAAAGATTCTTTGTTCTCCCTTCCGTCCTCTTGAGATTCCTGGTTGCGGCGATTGTATGGACACACATATACTTGTCTATATAAAATATTTTGCAAGAACACCTTTCGTGAAATTACGCATATGTCGTGGATTTCAGTCTCCACAATAGACACTACTTTCTTGAAGTCCGACGAAGAAGAAGATTCAGCCTTATGTTTTTTCAACCATTAAGAAAGTTTCTCAACAGTTGCATCAATCAAAGGCAATAGGGGTTACTTCCTTACTTTCTTAAACACATTGTTCCATGAATATATGGAATTTCTAGTGTCTAAGTTATAATTGTCTCGTTCAAAATAGCACATTGCCCATCTTTCTCGTTCTACATTCTTTTCTAGATACTCATCCGCTTTTGGAAACATACTCTTAAAATCATTATAGAATAAGTCGAACTCACTTTGAGTATACACATGTGCGCAGTCCCTGAATTTCGAAGAAGCTAGGTCCTTGTCAATTTTCACATTTTCTCTCACATTTTGAGATAGATGCCATATAAAATGCCCATACTTTGTGCTCGGATACACATTCTCGATTGCTTTGATGATGATTGAATATATGTCACTCATAAAACCAATCCAGGTACTTCCGGTATAACGTGTTTCAGCTTTCTAAAAAACCAGTCCCAGCTAACATCTTTCTCAACCATCAATTATACAAAACACAATTGGGTAATGGTGAGGATTAGGATCATCAATTGCTGCAAAAACTAACACACCACCATATACAGTCTTAAGAAAAGTTGCATCCACAACTATCACTTTCCTCATCGCTCTAAAACCTTCAATGCTAGCACCCAAACCGATGAATAGGTACTTGAACCTTTTTATTGTATTCAATTCCACATTTGTCACCCGGGATTGACTTCTCTAACTCATACATATAAAAAAATAAAATCTTGTGTCTTTTTCAAGGACTCCCCCGCACATCACAAACATGTTGTTTTTTACCTCTCAAGGCGGTACAATAGGAAACCGGCAAATCAAGTCTTCCTTCTACGATACTCATGATGCTTTTGGTGGGTCGGGGTCTCCATTTGACCAGGATAGATCATCATTCAAAATAGTTGTTACTAATCATTGTGAGCCTCTCAGTTAACTATTGCATGTAGCCGCAGTAACCCGAGAAGATGTATACATATTTATGTATACTTTTATAAGGCAAAATACTGAGTGCTTAGTTCTCGTAACTCATAAATACCATTTACAACCTTCAGAAGATTGTCAGCAACGTAGCATGAGTCACATCATATCCAAATTAACAGTTTCAGTCATAAAGCAGTTTTTATTTAAAGCTCTGTTAACTAAATCTTGCACTGCCTCCCTAGAACAAAATTCTTGATATAATTCAATACCCGTACAATCTTCCCGTTCTTCCCCATACTGACTCGGTGGTTGTGCTATGTTGGATGCTCAACATATTCATCTCTAGCATCCATACCAGTGTCCATACCAACATCCATATGGTTACCTAACATGTTGTCTACATCCATCAATTGGTTGCGTGATGGATTCTCACATTCATCATTACCAACATTTCATTAACACCATTATCCGTCAACTCTTCAATAATAGGATTGTTCTGTTGTTCTGCTATACCAGCCGCTATGTAAATGGTTGCATGTAGATCATAAACAACATCAACTTTTCCATTTGAAACTGCCTCACCAAAATTCACACAGACTGGAATTCTTCGCCCCACTAATAAAAGTTGCTCGACTCTCAGATTGTTTTCTAGATTATCAGAAAACTCCACATGCAAAACATGTTTAAGTCCTTCATTATCCACTGTCGTTAGATAAACATAAACATCCTCATCGTCTAAGATATGACTCTCTCTAGGATTTAGATAGATTGTAACTCAATTTCAGCTTCCTCATGAATCCATATATCATAATCTTCATTCATATCTTATCTATTAACACCGAATAAGTTATCTCATCCAAAGATGATGTCTTCATCGATATTGCGTATACATGATTACTTGAAATCCATTCATACTCTTCTGAATAGCACCCTTCATAGTCAAAATATATGTTTGTGTTGATTTTCTTCATCATATCCTGTAAATAGATTAGAATAAAACTCAATTAAAAATGATGCCATTTGTACAACTAGTACAACTGTTATGTTAAAAATGGTATTCCCGGTCCAACTAGTACAACTCTCAGTGATACCAAATGTATTAATATGTCTAAAATCCGGAGATTTGGAACATGAAATTGAGCATAAATCGAGCAGAAATCAATTTGATTATTGGATTTGAGATCCAATTTACCTAACTTTCAACATGATTCAACAGAAGTACCAATGCGGATTTTAATAACAACCAAATATGCATTCAAATTTTTTTTCACAAACTCTAAAATTCTAAAAAAAAACTCAAATTCAATAAATTTAGCAATGTGGGGGTGAAGAGAGGAGAACAAACCGACAATGTGTTTCTCGAGACGGCCAACGAGAAAATGGGGAGCTCATGGAAGATGAAGAGGAAGGCTAACACTACACATGTTCGATACACTTATGATAAATATTGGTTAACAAATATAGATGTATGGATAACAACATATAATTTGTCCAGTTAATACTTTTTCTGTGAATGAAAATTTATGGATAACAGTATATATGTTAGCCGGTTAGTAATTTTATTTCTGTAATAAATATAGAGTCCGATTGGTGAACAAAAGCGGAACAGTAAGACTAGCGGTTAGCGGAAGTGGTAAGCGGTTGAATAGTGCAAAGATGTAAGTGAAAGCTGTTAGCAAAAGCTGTTAGACAAAGCGGTAACAAAAAGCTGAGAGTAACCGTTTTTACTGTAGCTTTTAAAACGTTTTCGTGATTGGTAACAAACAAAGCGGTAAGCCTCTAACGCTTTTACTATAGCGTCACCAATCGGACCCATAAAAATATGAATAAGAAAAGAACTATATATCTTGCAAGTTTTCTCTCTCTAAGAATTTTGCTCTCAGGCACAACTCTCAAGGGAGTTTTGCTTTTTTTCCTTTTTTAGCATCCTTTTTGAATCTCTACCTAGTTTGGCTCTCTGTCCAAAAAAAGCTAACTGGTTTTTCCTCCCAAAGTAGAAAGTTGACCTTAAAAAACTACTTTGAGAGAAGCGCCACCGCGGTTCCACCCCCGACGGAGGTCGGAGGGTCCTCCCAGGCGGTCCAGTAAGCTTCTTCTCCCCTCGCACAGGCTCCACAGTGGTCCAGACGAGTCAATCCACTCATTCTACTACTCTCCAATACCACTTTGCAATACCACTTTCAAACTTTTCATGGAGCACTGTCTAGTCCGAACCCAACAAACCTTCCCAAAGTTTCCTGGTCCTCTCTCTCGCTGAGTTGTTGGACCCTTCCGGTGAAGTGGTCACTCTTGTTTTGAAGCTCTACCTCCGTGTGAGGCTCTCTGTCTTCTCTCTCTCAGCATCCTCCAACTTAGTCCGTGAATTTTCTGCTCTTTTATGGCGGATACTGGATCTTAAAGTGCTCTAGCATCACAGCTCTGTATCCCTTCAGCTCTGTATCCCTTTACCTCACTCTTGAGGATTTTTTCTGTGAGTAAAGTAGTGGAAGTACTTGGTCTACTCAGTTACTAGCCCGGCTTGCTTTGAAGTCACTTTATTACCATACTCTCGAGGACTGCAGTAATCCTCTATATCAGACAGCGCTCCCTGCTACCTCACTCTCACACCTTCTCACCATTTCGCTAACAATGGCCAGACGTTACACAAACCAAGAAAAAGAAAAATGGATAGCTAAATCCATCCAACCCAAACGCAGTACCCCCATTGTCATTCCAGAAACAGATACCTCTGCTCTCATCGAGGACAACATGCTAACTCTTATAGGAAGAGCCACAAACTCTGCTATCTAGAAACCACAATGGGTTATTGACTGGTTTTTACAGTACTGGAATCTGGAAAATGAAGTAGAAGGGAGAGTTTTGGGCCCGGATCTTTTCCACTTTCGCTTTCAGACGGAGGAAGACCTCCAGTCGGTGCTTAGAAGGTCACCATTTCACTACAAGAGATGGATGGTACTGCTCCAAAGATGGGAACCTGTAATCTCAAATGATTTCCCCAACCTTATCACCTTTTGGGTAAATCTACACGGTCTACCTCTCCACTACAGAAACAATGAAACTCTGGATGTGATTGGTAGGGAGTTGGGAGAGGTCATTGATAAAGATCCAAACTTAGGCAAAGTGAGGGTTAACATCAACGGTCTAAAACCCCTTGAGATGAAACTTCCGATACAACTACCTTCGGCTGAAGCTATTACCATAGACCTGATTTATGAGAAGTTAGGAAAATACTGTTTTTCTGCCATTGCCTCTCTCATGAGGAAGAAAAATGTCCCAAGAAAGCTGGTTATCATCCTCCCCGTGCAGCTATTCCTGGTCCCAGCCAATCAAATACGCTCAGGAGTTTGGAAGAACATAGAACAAACCAAAGGCTTCGTCAGCAGGCCAGAGATATCACTTCTTCAGACCGCCCCCCCCCCCCCTAAAGGAAACAAGAACCAGACGATACCAACTCAACCTGGACAGGCGGTCACCCTATTCCAGATACCACCATGGTGGAAGAGACGCCTCGAACCAAATCTCTGGTCATGTCTCAGAACGTACCTCCAACGGAGGAAATATGGGTCATAAATACAACAATGTACACCCTCCTCGTCACGAGTACAGTTGCTCTCAGCAAATCAGAGCCCATCAATCAGAAAGAAGATTCTCCCAGGGCAGTATCATGAGAATACAGGATAGGCTGGGAGATCGTCCAATGCTGAGAGACTCACCATCAACGGGCCACATCTCTCAGGTCTCTCCTCCAAACCCACAAAGAGATCGTACGTCACAGCAAAAGTCGGGAGGCAGCGGTGATGCTCAGCGAGAATCTGCAAAATCCAGACTGGTCTATCGTGAAAAATCACCTCAAAGAGCTGGACATCTTTCTCGTTCAGGCCTCAGAGACTCTCCACGATCTCAGAAGTCGCTGTATTCTCACACTCCACCTCCAAACCCCCCCTAGAGAACCAATAACAGGCACTAGATCTCATCAAAGTGGCGAGGTAAGCAGTGGAAACAGAGACATGCTCTCAGCAAAAGAACGTCTGTCCCTTCCGGAGAACGAGGATATCCCAAAATCAACTGGTCTCTCCAGTTCTCTCCTGGCCCGCCTACAAGATGTAGAAGTCCAGTATGTAGCTGAGAACAATCAGGAAGAAATTATCAATGCGGGTTCTGGTTCAAAAAACTTACAATCCCACTTTAATCAGAACTCTGGCGAGCAGGAAAGAACCCCTGCTTCCTTAAGACTCGGTCCACAGCAAATTATTCTGGGCAAGCGAATCCCAAAGAAATCAGCAATTGCTTTAGCCTCCTCTTCAAAGGCAACTACAAAAAGGAAAGTGTCAAAACCAGCAGCAAAGACAAGAGGAGCAAGAAGCCCTCTTCAAGGGGTTAGAGTCAGGAAGCAATCGGCAGCAAAAGTCTCAATTACTGCAAAAAAGAAGCTTCCAGTGGACCAAACTAATCTCAATGAGAATTTACCTCGCACTGAGGATCCTACCAGGCCACAAACGACGATGATACCAGCTTCCACCAAAAGGCGAGCGGATTTTCAAAATCCGTGTTGCCTGATTCCTTAGCGATCGTGGCCTGGAACTGTCAAGGACTAAGAGGAGACTTGACGGTTCCTAGACTCCGGAAATTGAAGAAATCCTACAATCCCGAGATTTTATTCCTCTCGGAAACAAAGAATAGTGACGATGTTGTTGTAAACACCTGTCGGGAATTCTCTTATGATAATTACTTCTTAGTTTCTCCTGTTGGCTTAAGTGGTGGGTTGGCACTCTTTTGGAATAATGATTCAGCAATTACGATTCTCGACTCATCGCCAAATTTTATCGACTGCCTGGTTGTTTCCAAGAAAAATCGATTCTACCTTACGTGCATTTATGGACCTCCTCAAGTTGAGGCGAGACGCAACTACTGGGACATTCTATCACAGCTGGGAACGGACAGAAATTCGGCTTGGATGCTAGTAGAAGATTTTAACGAACTCCTGGACAACTCAGAGAAGTGCGGAGGACCACCCCGATGTGAAAGCTCCTTTATCCATTTCCGCAGTTTCGTATCATCCTCGGGCCTCTGGGATATAAATCACAGTGGAAATTCTCTTTCATGGCCCGGAGTTAGACAAAATCACTTCATACAGGAAAGACTTGATAGAGCACTCGCAAACTGCGAATGGTCAGATATGTTCCCTTCCGGACGGTGCGACTATATGCGATTCGAGGGGTCAGACCATAGGCCTCTCATCACCTTCTTGAACACGGCAAAGAAAAAAAGGAAGCGGCCTTTCCGCTATGACAGGAGCCTCAGCGCTATACCGGAAATCAGGGACCTTATTGAAGATGCCTGGCAAGCTCATAGGGAGGAAAAGGTTGAACGCAAAGTAAACAGATGCAGGGCTGAATTAATCCAGTGGTCGAAGACAAAAAAAGAGAACAGTGCAAAAGATATTGCAAAGCTCCAAGAGTCGCTAGAAGAAGCCTTATCAGCGAGACCACCCGATCAGTTTCTTATCTCTTCTTTAACAGAGAAATTGGCCCAAGCGTACAAACTGGAAGAGGCGTTCTGGCGCCAACGTAGTCGCATCTTATGGCTCCAAGTAGGAGAATGGAATTCAAAGTTCTTTCACTCCGTCACAAAGGCACGAAGAGCAAGGAACAAGATCACGGTCATAGAAGATGAAAATGACCAACCGGTCTTCGAAGATGAGTAGATAAGCACAGTGTTTGAACGCTTCTATGGATCAATCTTCACTTCAAATGATACCACATACTTCTCTGCGGTAACAGATGCCCTCTCTTCAAAAGTAACAAGCACAATGAATGCCTCTCTTTGCTCCATACCGACGGTCGAAGAAATTAAAAGAGCAGCTTTTGACATCCACACGGATAAGGCCCCGGGACCGGATGGTTTCTCAGCAGGATTTTACCAAACGTTTTGGAATATTACCGGCAACTCTATTTGCCAAGAGATTCAAAGCTGTTTCTCCGAAGGGCGCCTGGATCCTAAGATGAATGCAACTCATATTTTCCTTCTCCCTAAGATCACTAGCCCTTCAAAACCAGGAGACTTCAGACCTATTGCTCTGTGTAATGTGAGATAAAAAATCATCGCCAAGATCATTACTCATCGGCTCCAACCGTTCTTAGACCAGCTAATCTCCAAACACCAATCCGCTTTTGTCCCTGGAAGAGCGATAGCAGACAATGTCCTCATAACTCATGAAAATCTCCATTTTCTTAAGTCCTCAACGGCTATAAAGAGATGCTCAATGGCGGTAAAGACCGACATGAGTAAGGCGTACGACCGCATAGAATGGGAGTTCTTGAGAAAGGTGCTTCAAAGGCTGGGTTTTAACCCTTCTTGGATTCAATGGGTTATGGAATGCGTGACAACGGTTTCATACTCCTTCCTCATAAACGGATCCCCTCTCGGGAAGGTCGTACCAACCCGGGGATTACGTCAAGGCGACCCGCTATCTCCTTATCTCTTTATACTTTGCACGGAAGTTCTTTCCGGTCTATGTATCAAAGCGCAAAGGAAAGGAAAGCTGAAAGGATTGAGAGTTTCACGCCGGTCCCCGTACATTAACCACCTCCTCTTTGCGGATGATACAATGTTCTTTTGTAGAACCTCGCCAACAAATTGTAAAACGCTGCTGGACATCATCACTTGCTATGAAACCTGCTCCGGTCAGAGAATTAACAAGGATAAATCATCCATTATGTTCTCATCCAAGACACCAACAATAATCAGAGAAAGGGTGATGACCTATCTTGGTATTCCCAAAGAAGGAGGGGTGGGAAGATACTTAGGAATACCGGAGAATTTTGGTCGAAAGAAAAAAGAAGTGTTTGCGGGACTTGTGGACAAGATAAGGCAGAGATCACTATCTTGGACAAACAGATTCCTATCGGGAGCGGGCAAACAGATTTTGCTAAAGGTGGTGTTATCAGCCCTTCCTACATACACCATGTCTTGCTTCAAGATCCCAATATCACTATGTAAGAAATTCAGTCTCTTCTTACTCGTTTTTGGTGGGACTCTTCACCGGATGTTAGAAAGACTGCTTGGGTCTCTTGGGATCGGCTAACCCGCTCCAAACATGAAGGAGGGCTTGGTTTCAGAGATGTAGAAGTTTTCAATGATGCCCTCCTCGCTAAACTCAGCTGGCGTATCTATACAAAACCTGATTCGCTTCTAGCTCAGGTTCTTTTGGGCAAATATTGCCAATCATGCTCCTTTCTTGAGAGTTCAACGTCAAACAACCAATCTCATGGATGGAAAGGCATCCTCGCAGGAATCAAAGTCCTTAAAAAAGGAATGGGTTGGCTGGTAGGAGATGGTAAATCCATCAAAGTATGGTCTGATTACTGGCTTTCCACCTCAGAACCTATGGCGCCAATTGGTCCTCCTACGCGAGAAAATGCAGAACTCAAAGTGTCGGATCTCATTGATCTGATTACCCATGACTGGAGTTCCGCATCCATCCAGACGCACTTACCTCATTATGAGGCTCTTATTCGCTGTTTGATACCAAGCAAACTGAACCCAATAGATAAGCAAGTATGGATCATATCAAAGGATGGGGTTTATTCATCCAAATCCGGGTACAACTCGGAAAGAAAGCCGCATGCTCATGTCGTGGCTGATCACTTTAATTGGTATAACAATGTATGGAATCCTCACACCTCTCCAAAAATATGCCACTTCCTCTGGCGTATTGCATCAGATGCTCTCCCTGTTGGACAGCTTCTCAGTATTAGAGGCATTCATGATCACATTGCATGTAAAAGGTGCGGCAATACGAAATCTATCCTTCATGCTTTGTTCTTATGCCCTTTTGCAGCCTCAGTCTGGGAGCAGGCTCCTCTGATCCTCTGCTCAGATCTCGACCATCTAATCCGAAATGCAAAAGATCTCCTAATGTTGGGTAAGAGCTCAGTCAATTTACCCCCTACGGGTCTAGTTTCCTCGCAGCTTTTTCACTGGTTACTCTGGAGCATATGGAAGGCTCGGAACATGCTGATTTTTGAAGATAAAAGCTTCTCAATAACAGACATTATAACCAAGACAATCTTGGATGCTAAGGCTTGGGAATCTGCCATGGCCACAATCCCAAGACCTTCTCCTTCGGTCCGACAGAAGCTACCTCAACGACTCTCGAATGTCATCTCCTGCTGCTCAGATGGTGCGTGGGACTCAGCCTCTAACTCTGCAGGTTTGGGATGGTCGGTAACGGATGCCTCGGGCATGTCAATACTGTCCAATTCCTCTCATCGTCGTCACATACCGTCGGCCCTCGTAGCAGAAGCTCTAGCTCTGAAGGCGGGAATGCAAGAGTGTCTAAATGCAGGCCTCAACAAATTACAAGTTCTCTCGGACTCTGAAGTCCTCATCAAGGCTCTACTTTCTGGAGCAAAGTTGAATGAAATCGCAGGCATCCTTATTATGGATATCTCAGTTCTTGCTGATCTCTTCTCCTATCTATCTTTCTGTTTTATTCCCCGTTTGGACAATTTCACTGCTGACAATCTAGCTAAGTCGGCTTTGTACTCTCTCCCCCTTGTAGAGCAAGTTTATTAAGTTTTTAATGAAAAGTTGTTGACCAAAAAAAAAAAAAAGAACTATATTTTATATTCTTCTAACATAATGAAATCGGCTACGACGACGCACGAAAAATCAGCAGTCCACAACTTCTTAAACAAACTCGAAATACAAATATAACAACATGTATAGACCAAACTTGAAATACACAACAACAAAAAATTATATGATAACTGTTTTATCCCGGCAATGGAGTAATTGACAAAAATAACATCCCAAAAAGAAAAAAAAAAAAAAAAAAAAAAAAAAAAAAAAAAAAAAAAAACATCCCAAAAAGATAAATTATAAAATTGAAGAAATGATCCATCTAGTTTTTTTTTGAACATTTCCGTTTAGCCTTTTCTCAAAAAAGAAATCCATTTTCTTGAGATTGAAATCTTTCCCCAGGGAACATGGGAACCCGACGTTAACCGTTGAAAACCCCCAAATTTACATTCCAGACAATCTCATCTCCTTCGTAATCGACTCAAATCAGGCGACGTCGAATTTGCCCAAAATGTCTTTAGGGCAAAAGGGTTCGGCGGATCCTGGTGCGATGCTCACTTCCCTTTTGAACAAGCGTGAGAAGCTTCGACAAGAGTTACGGAGCATCGAGAAGCAGGTCGTCTAGAACTGTTGATTCAATTGGGTATCGAGCAATTGTGAAATTCGAATTAAAATCTTAGGGTTCTTTTCTTTTTGTCACTTAGGTTTATGAATTGGAGACAAGCTATCTTCAAGAGTCGAGCCATATAGGAAATGCTTTGAAAGGATTTGAAGGGTTTCTCTCTTCCTCGAAGAGCACTGCTAGGTCTCTCCGTCTCTTGTTTTCTAGACAAAACTTCAACTTAAGATTTTGTTCGCTGCAGCTTCAAACACTTGCTAAGACTCTGTAGCATTGTTTAGTGCAATTGATTGCTATAGCTTTCAAGATACTGTTTAAACTTTCCAGGTTTTAGCATTGATAGGCTCTGATTTCAGCTTCAAACACTTAATCGTTATCATTTCTAAATGGATTATGTATCAAACACACAAATTTCACAATTAATTGCTATTGCTTCAAGATAATGTTTGATTTTCTAGCATGTTTATTGTGTGGAGTGAGTTGTTGAATTTGATATGATCCTACTTTGTAGTGCTAAGAGGTCAAGGAAGTTTCAGCCTGAAGACAGAGTCTTCTCATTATCCTCAGTCACATCACCGGCTGTATGTTTTATACAAACTTTATTGCCTTCTCTCCTATGTTTTTCCTTGTCTTGGTTGGTAGTAGAATCATCGCCAAAAGAACCAATGATTACCTCTGTATGTTTAGGTTGAGGATACTATTTTTGAAGGTATGGCCAATTACCACATGGCTAACATCTGTAGCAGGATCAAATTAGTGTCAAAGCTGAGCAACTTTTGATGTGAAAGGCTCGAATTTTGTTTAAATGCCTATGCGTCTTGTTATTTGTTTGTTTATCAGTCTGCCTTCTTTAGTCAAAACTGTTTTGCCATTAGTGGAAATGGTGTTTGTTTTCAAGTGGATGCTTACACTGAACCGCAGTTTTATTAGACATGTATGTTGATCTTCCCTAATATGTATTTAGGCTGAAGAACTTGGTGTCGGAAGAGAAGGTAAACCCTGCAACTATAACTACGATGAATTCTCTATTCACGGATTAGTTGTTTAGACACTTTTTTATCTCTTTATGTTATAGATGGACGAGCTGAGTTGGGACCAGGGAGATCCAAGGGTGGATTGTCCACGGGACAGTTAGTTTCGGAACCTTGCTTACTTACTAAGTTTATACATAACATGTCTGTATCGCATACATGATTTTGGTTTGACCAATGTGGTACAATTACAGGGGAAAACCGAAGAAAGGGAGAGGACATGGAGTGGCAAGAGATGCAAAGAGAAGCAGACCATCAACAGAACCAGATTATGATGATGAAGATGATCCGGATACGAGTATGTATGTGCCTGGTTCACTCATTTAAAGGCATTTTCTGTTTTGGTGGTGCCTGAAAACAGTAAGAAGCAAATCAGCTTATAACGTTTTCTCAGAGTAGAACCAAAGTAAATCTAGGAAGTCCTGTGACAGCTTTATATTATCAGTTAATATGAAGATGCGTTTAGAGATTGTATGGAGTATTTCTAGAGAAGCTTAAGAGTCCATTATGAATTCATTGATGAATGCAGAGAAAGCAGTAAGAAGCAAATCAGCTTGTAACGTTTTTTTCATGCATCTCAGAGTAGAAGCAAAGTAAATCTAGGAAGTCCTGTGACAGCTTTAAATTATCAGTTAATATGAAGGTGCAATGAGAGATTGTATGGATTAAGAGTCCATAGTCATGATTTAGAGAAGGCAGTTTTAGGAATGCAAGAGTGGAGTTGGTTGGCATCATGATTCGTTGTTTGTGATGAAAGCTTAAAATAGTATTTGCTCTTATGGGTCCAACTTAGTTGTCCTTGCCCTTTTTGCCTCTTTCTGTTACTTTTAATAAGAAAAAAGCAAACTCTTTTGCCATCAATAATAATTATATAAAGTTTGACAAGAAAAACATACAAATTATCAAATATATGTAGAAGAAGAAAAATGTTTATACATGAACATTAATCAAGAACAAAGAAGAAAGAATAAGAAAACGAAGTTCCTCAGAAAATTCAGTCAATCCTTTCAAGAGAAACAAAGAAAACGCAATGAATCCACGATTTACCAATCAAGCACTTCGTTTTAACCTTTCTTGAAACTCAAGAAATGACCTTTCCTTTTCCATCTTCATACTTTCTCTGAACTTGTAGATAAACTCGTCGGCTCTCTCGTTAACCCTCAAATGCGGCGAGGCAGCCACCACTCTCCTCCAAGCATCTTCCATCGAGTCGGCAATCTCCGGCATCCCCTCTTCGTCTTCTTGTTTCTCCGCTTTTCGCCTCACAACTTTCTCTTTACTCTCACTCGCCCCCTCGCTGCGTGATTGGCTTTGGTATTGATAGATTTGAGAGTAATCGTCATCATCGTACGTATTGCGACGACGCTTTGATATGGTGTGAGATCGAGAGAAGAAGTTGAGAAACCGCCGAGAAGTTTGATTGTTGTATCTGTCTGAATAGCTAGTGTTTTCGAGGTACCTTGTTCTGAAAGGAACGATGAGACGGCAAGAGAGGAATCGGATGACACGAGCAGTTGATTCTCTGACAGATGCAGCGATCTCGATGTCTCTGAATTTGGATTTGACCATGTTTGTGAAGCTCTTCCATGCTCGCTTCGCTGGATTTTGCTTCTTCCTTTGCCGAAACGAAACCATTTTAGAGACTATTTTTCTTTCTTTTTTTGCGATGTGTATTATTGTACAGAAATGGTTTATATTTCGGTCCTAGCTAATGGAGCCCTTCATTTTCCGATTAAATTTCTGAAACGCCATTGCTTTTGATTAAAAAAAAGTAGGGAACAAAAAGTGGGTTCCCTTAGCAAAAAGAAACTCAGATACTGAGGAAAAGGGCATATTTGCACATCTTCAGGAATTAGGATGTTATTATTATTTTTTTTTTTTTTTAGGATGTTATTATTTGCGCAAATACATATGTGTATTCTGAACATAAATTTATATTTTACAAAATGAATATAATGAATTCAAGAATAAAAGGAAAGTATATTCCATATTTGTCGGCAGAAAATCAGATTCATATTTGCACATATTCAGGGTGTTAATATTTTCATAAGAAAATGTATATTTCTGATATTAAATTTATACCTTGTGAAGGTAAATAATTGTATCTGAATAGATAACAGCTTCAAGAATAAAGGAATAGTAATCTAGAAAAATGTTTCCCATATTTGTTGGCAGAAAATAAGAAACTTTTGAGTTATCACAATACATCAAACCTTCATAAATTAATAATGTTATAAGATTTTGAAAATTTATTATTTTATAGAGTTATTAATTGATAAATTAATAATTATTGATTTATAAAAACATTTTTATGCTATTATATTTTGCAATTTTTTTTATTTAAATATTCACATGCATCATTATTTACATATTTTATATTACATCAATATGTATTTGTTTATATATATATATAATTTTCTTTTAATTGTACAAATACAATTGCGTTTTTTTCTAATACTATTATTTGATTGATTATTCGTTCTTTTCGCCAAAATATCACATCCGGTCTTACGCCAAACTTAGTAATGATTCTTCTAAAATGATCCAAAATCAACAATGATATGTCAAATACACACATATTTAAGTGAATACAAAAGATCATACACTATATACACTCAATTTTTTTTGTTGGTTATAGCTTTAAGAAAATAAATCATAAACGTAAGAAAGTAATTATGATTTTTTAGAAATTTTTATATTTTTTTAATTTCGAACTGAGAAAACATCACCACAAATAGTGGCTTCAATAAAAGAAATAGAGATGAGTTAGATTTCAACTTTCTGAGTAAACAAACAATACTAAACTCATGTTTTACTAAATTTTAATTATATTATTATTGATACCATATATTTACATAGAAGATTCAAAAAATTATTGTTTTATTGATTTTTTATTTTATTTTTACTTGATCTAACTTGTAACCGTAAAGTTTGATTATTTTATAATGATTATTAGTTTATAAAGTATTAATTGTATAAATATTTTATTGTATCTTTAAACTATTAAAGTTAAACATGTATGAATATGAGTTGTTATCTTTTGAACTAACATGTAACAAAATGTTTCCCATAACTTTTTTTTGTTGAACTAATATGAGTTGTTCAGAAGCTCTGTAAAGAAACTATTAAAGTTAAAACATGTATGAACCGAAATTTTTTCGCGAGCCGCCGGTCCCAAGCCAAGTCCGAGCCATCTTCGGCCACGCTTCAAGCATACGCAGTCACGGGCCACATACAACCGGCTGCGACTGAACAGCCACCCACGGCCCATCGTCCATCGCCCTCGCCTTCACCTCCCGCAGCCAAGGCCAAACCCAACTCGGCCCCATCCCAAACCATCCAGCCTTTAGCCGAGCCCATGCTGACTCTTTTCACCAAACACTTAGCCATTCCACATCTAAGACCCATGTAAGTACAATATTCCATTTTCGATCATTATTTTCATCCTTTTCTACTTCTTTTTTACACTGGGGACAATGTGATTTAAGTCTTGAGGAAAGATTTAATCCATTACTAACCACATTTTCTTACTTGAGTCTTACCACAATCGTTTTTTTTATTAAAAAAAAAAAATCAAGGTTTATTATGGTTTTTGGTAACAACTTGGTTTGATCGGTGGGAGTAATAACAAAAATCTAGGATGATTTTGACATGTGTGCTTTCCCACTATATGTTCGTAACAACTCTTTTGGCTAGGTACTAGACTAGACGGTAGCTAAACACTTGTAATTGCGATATCATTTAGAAAAGATTATAACCATATAAATTATATTGGAAGGAACATTAGTTCTATTTTATTTGACTTTAATATGACTTACAATTTTCTCATCAGTGTTCTTAGGCAATAAAACAAACCAGACATTCAGAACTCTCTATTCTTACCACTCTCTGTTGTACCTGAATGTCCAACTCATCTTAAGTTGGTACCCCATCCGAACTTTAACCTCTTTTCGAACCTCTTGGCTGTCTCTCTTGTTTCTATATATGCAAATATGTGCAAAAACGCCGGAGAGAGAAACAACATAGTTTTAATCACTCAAGACGAGGAACAACACCAAAAAATAATGGAGCTAAGTTTTTCCCAAAAATCTTCAATAATTGGTATAGATTTCGTGATCTCTAAAGACTATCCTAAAGAGCGTTTCCCCTTTCCGAAAAAAACTTGAAAGAAGGAATTAAAGGGAAACAAAAGCATAAATAAGTCTTAGAGAATCAGGAATAGACACAAGAAAATATTTGGTTTGTATCAGAGGAGTTTTGCAGTTTATACTTCCAAAACGAGAGAAAAAACTAAGTCTGGGGGAGTAGTAAAGAGTGTAGAAAAGAAGAGCATTCATCATCTCATATGCAGGCAACAAGTGAGGAGACTGTTGACATCAATAATTACATTCTCTCTTGGCGGTTTTGTGCGATATTTAACACCCTCTTAACACTTATGGTAATCCGAAACACTCTTGGCTTCCCTTTATAAAAAGCCTTCTTTAATTCCTAGCCTCGTTTGGGCTGAATAATGCCGTTGATGAGAATCACATGAAACACCTTAATGAATTAGAGAACTAGTTGACTGGAATTTAGATATTGAAAGGTTTCAAAGTTTTGATTTATGACTAGCATTGCATGTGTTCTGGTGAGAATTTTCTAGGCTGGGCTCGCTCTGAATGACGTAGTTCTTAATTATGTTTTGAAAGCACGATCATTGATATTTTGAATTCCCATTCGATTTTACTAGACTACTCAGGACTTCATTTTTGTTTTGTTTGGGACATTCTTCTGGCCGGCCGCGGTCGCGTCCCAGCCACTCCTGCTCGCGGCCACCTCACCTTATGGCTCATTTGGGACATTCTTCGATCTTTAGCTTGTTTTCCTTATTTTTGCACATCCCACATCGAAAGTTTGAGAGTTTTAGAGAGTTTCTGAGCACAATATATAGGGATACACCCCTTTCCTTGTAACAAAACCAGGAAATTCACTTTATAAAAGTTCTTATTTAGAGTTTGGTTCGTTAATCATTCAGTTTTTTTAGTTTTAGGGTGTAGAAGTTTTAGGGCTCTTGAGAAAGACCCTAAACATCTAACCGCAGACCTAATAGTTTCTAGTTAGTCTAAGCAGTAGCATATGGCAATGATCTGCTACTCCATGGCTGAGTAGTCCGTTTATTGGGTTTTACAAAGTAATTATGTAGGAGGAATGATATCATTTTATTAGGATTACTTGTACTAGACTTATGATTAATTTATATAGTTCTTTCTTTTAAGTTTACTCTTAACTCATGAGACTAGAGTCATGAACTAGAATATGATATTAGGATTGATAAAGCCACGTGAGTGCTGAATTTGTTAACCTGACATAGCTTAGGAGTTAAATTTTGTTGCAAGCTGCGAGAGTTGACTTGTAGGGTACTGTGAACGTTTTGATGAACTTGATATTTATGCATAATCTTTCTTGTGACCATCTGCGAAAGTTGGCTGGTCGAGTTGAAGAGATTAGGTGTGTATTCCTACAAAAGTAGGTTAGACATATTTTCGTGTTCGAGTTTGTGGAAGCTAAGTTATAATTGTATGAATCATTCCAAACCTCCTAAGATGCTCCTTGGACGCCCAATGCCTCCCTTATTTTTGCATTTTCGTTTTTACATTCTTTGATATTAGATAATTAGTTTTGCTTAACACTCACACAATCTCTCATTGTCTTACCTCTCCTCTATATACCACAAACCAAGATTTGAACTGTTCTAAAATGAATCTATAAATATTTGTCTTACCATGTACTCCATACCACAACATGTACACACGTCCTTTGTCATCAACAAGACACAAAATCACAGTTTATATTCATTTATTGTTCGTTTTTCTAAGAGTTCTAAAGAAGATTTCCCATCCTTATTGAAGATTTTTGGTTTGATCTTTCTAAACCATGAATATGAGTTTTTCTTTATTTCTCTACATGTTTACCATGATTATGTCTGAGTAGTTCCTTACTAAGTTATGAAGTTTTTGGTGACAACAAAATATACTTTATAGATATGGTTTTCTAATAAAAGGTTTATCTATTGATTCATCACTTTTATTTGTGTTTAATGCTGATTTCACGAGTAGCCAATAGTGAACCAAACATAGAGAAATATGAACCTCGGAAATGAGCTTAAGGCCCAAAATTTCTTTACCTTGTTTTCTTTTGTGTCCCAAGTTCAAGCCCCCTATGGAACGGAAGGTTAATTTTTAAATCAGATTAGTTAAAGATTAATTCTGGATTCGTGGAAGATTATGAACTTAAGGCCCAAAATTTCCACGGTATTATAAAAAAAGCATGTTAAGAAACATGGAAAGTTCCACGAAATCCCATGGCGCCTCCATCTTCGTTTTTAGTCACCTCTCCGGTGGTCGGCAACCAGTGCTGTTGCTGCAGGAGGAGGTCATGGTTAAACAAAAGCTGTCTTTGTCTCGCTTGTGACCAATCTCACCGGTTTTCACCTGACTTTTCTGATCTCCTTCCTATCGCCAGATCCGCCGTCGGCTCTTCTTCAACGCCTGCATTAGTCTACCGTCGTCCTGCGTCGTTGTGTCCGTCATCGTCGGTGGTCTCCTCTGGCAAGGCTGCCGTTCCGACCAATATTCTCTTTGTTCGGGTCCTTTCCGCTGGTGTTGGTGCTGCTGTGGTTGTCCCCTGTAAATTCCGGTCATCCATCCATGGTGTTTTGTTGTCTTGGTTTTCCTGGCTCTTCGCTTCAATCGGGTACAAGAATAGGTTTGTGTATCGTTGGGTTTGACTGGTTTGGTCACAGGTTTTGTTTGTTCTAGTCTCTTTGGTTTAGTTTGATTAGAATCTTGGTTTATGAACTGCTGGTTTAGGCTGGTTAGCTTTTGGTTTAGTGTTGATCTTTGTCACCTCTTCTATTTGGGTAGATTGATAATCCAATTTTGGCTCTAGTATTTTAGCTTGCATCCTTTTGGCTTGCCGTGCTTTTCGCAGTGAGCGCTTTTCAATCTGATTTTTCTAATTTCATTGTGATTTCGGGTTTTTGGGTTGTTTGAGCTTCGTTGGAGATTTTGGTTCGTGTAAGGCTTCTATCTAGATGTTATTTGGGTACTTTTGAGTACGCCAGAACTGCATCCGAAATAGGCTTTGGGGAACTAGTAGTGTTTTTCTCTTGTTGGGTTGTGAAGTCTAGGTTATTGGGTTCGAGTTTGAGAAAATGTTTCTCTGGGGGTTTCCAAGTTACGGATGTTATCGTTTGGTGGACCGTGGGCAACGTCGTTTTATCTTGCTTCTTGTTCTTTATGGATGATGTGCAAGTTTGATTTACTATTTTTAGTTTCTGCTTTTATCAATCTATTTCTCTTATAGTTGTAGGTTTAGCAATCCTTTATGATTTTTTTATTTCCGGGGATATTCCGTTATTCCGCCGGCTTAATTTCCAGATAAAGTTTTGTGTTTTGCCGACCTTTGTATCTCAAAAACGCATCACACCTTCTTTAATAAAAAGTATCGCTTCATATTGGAAAAAAACAGGGAAAGTGTTAGCTACGCTCCAAGAAGCTAAGACCATGTGATAGATCCGACCAAAGGGAAGGCCCATAATTTTATTGGATAAAGACTACTAAATGTATAATTATTGGATGGGGACTGTTGAGCTAATAATTAATATTAACCAACTAACCAATCAATCATACAATTATATCTGTACATTCCATTTTTTCTCTAATTAACCATAGCTTTATATTCCCCATTTATACCAACCAACATTTTATAAGACATGTCTTCGACATTATCTGCTTAGTCCTGTCTCACATATAAATTTGGATATTTACCGTAAAATATTTAAAGGACAATGTTAAGACATGTTTTGATATTGGGTCCGATTGGTGAACAAAAGCGAAACGATTATATTAGCGGTTAGCGGTAATGATAAGCGGTTGAATACTGCAAAACCGTAAGTGAAAGCTATTAGCGAAAGGTGTTAACGAAAGCGGTAACAAAAAAGCTGAGAGTAACCGTTTTTACTGTAATGTTTAATAATATTTTCGTGATTGATAACAAAAAAGCGATATGTTTCTATGGTTTCACTGTAACTACACCAATCAAACCCATTATCTATTTAGTCCCATCTCACATATTCAGAAATTTGGATATTTAAAGTAAAATACGTTAGGTGTATTTCTTAAATTTTATCATCTTTCTAAAAAATTTGAAATATCTATCATTTAAAAACATCCAAGCGGCAAAGTTTTATACAAATTGCAAATGGGAGGGGGTATAAATGTTCTATTATTATTTTTTTTTTAACTTTGCTGTTACCTCTCATCTCAATTGATTCAAAATCATATATATTCTTTGGTTAGTGATGATCCTTTATATATTCCTTTTGATTAAAGCATTTATCTTATTGCTTACTTCTCAGCTGATTCAAAGTCCTTACCTTTCTTTTGTAACTATTCCTTACTTTGCAGATTAGCACACTGGGTATCCGGTAGCTGACTTCTCAAAACCGAAGTTACGGGCTATCACTGACTACTAAAAAAGGTCAGCAAGTCCCTCGGCAGAAGCTTTTTGCAAGCCCACCACAGATTAAGCATGTAATCCTAATGGAAATCACACTCAAGACTCAATGGTGCAATCCTCTTTCCCTAGGTCCTGGCCCAACTATTCCTTTCCTTGCATGGTTTAACAAACTCTCGCAAGTCACAATGGTGATTGCTTATTTTAATTTTTGTTGTTGTTGTACAACATAATATCTATAAATTAATATTCGATAGATTAATATTTTGGTAAATTAATATAGTTTTATAGTCCTGATTAAATTTTTAATCCTATTATTTTTTGCCCTTATTTTTTTGATAAATTAGTATTTAATTTATATTAATATATAATATATACTGTATCTGAGTGCAATAAATTCTATATGGGTTTATTGCATGTATTGTATCTTTTCAACCTTTTCATTACACTTTTGTATCTTTCTAAAACTTATTGCAAAGTTATATCTTTTTTGTAGGTCCCACCGGAAGAAAGACAGTTTTATCCCTGTCTATCTTGTACACGCACTTTCGACGGATAGTTTTCCACTTTTCATAATTGTCCATCCTTTTTATTTATTTTTTTTCTTTTTCTTTTCTCCCCCTCTCTCTTTTTCTTACTTTATATTAATTCCACCCCCCATTTTTTTGAAGGTTGATAGATTGGTGGAGGGGAGGTTTCCGGCAATATAGACCGGCTGAATGGAGATAAAACCGGCCGATGTATCGGAATTCAAAAAAAAATCAAAATCAGACTTATTACAAAAGTTTCGAATGTATAGTTTAGAGTATGTGTCTATAATCTCATCTATTCGTTGATACTACCACGATCATATCACGTGTTGAACGCTTTTCATGGATAGCCAAACTTGACTAAGCTAATATCTTCCACATATGGATGGACATACATGTATCCATGGTTTGTTACATATCCATTAATAGATCATAGTATGTTATCCATAGATGTATATTCGACATAAGACCAATAATATCATGTTGGACGCTTCTCATGGATAACCAAACTTGACAATGCTAATATGGACGGACATACATGTATCCATGGTTTGTTACCTACTTAGTATCTATCTTCACATATAATTTATTGGAGTATTATCTTCAAAAACAAAACTATCCATCGTTTAGGTAATTTAGCTCACTCCCGAAACCAAATTTGCCAATTATCCATCCTTAAAGATCACATATAACTAGTTCTTTACCTTAAATTACTTTGCCTAACCACCAAGTCATGTTTATTTTTTTCAAAACTAAAATGATTATCCATTAATAGATCATAGTATGATTATCCATTGATGTATATTCGAAGTAAGACCAATATTAAAGATCACATATAACTAGTTATATCATGTTAGACGTTTCTCATGGATAACCAAACTTGACGATGCTAATATGAACGGACATACATGTATCCATGGATTGGTACCTACTTAGTATCTATCTTCACATATAATTTATTGGAGTATTATCTTCAAAAACAAAACTATCCATCGTTTAGGTAATTTAGCTCACTCCCGAAACCAAATTTGCCAATTATCCATCCTTAAAGATCACATATAACTAGTTCTTTAACTTAAAATTACTTTGCCTAACCACCAAGTCATGTTTGTTTTTTCAAAACTAAAATGATTATCCATTAATAGATCATAGTATGATTATCCATTGATGTATATTCGAAGTAAGACCAATATTAAAGATCACATATAACTAGATAAATCTGTCTTTTTGACGCTGAGACTTACAAAAAAAGATACAAGATTATAAGTAAAATTCAAAAGATACAAAATTGTAATTACTTTATAAAAAAGATACATCCAGTACAATAAATTTTGTATCCGAAGACCTACCAAAAACATAAATGTTTGGAAGAACCTCTCCGAAACTATTGCCAGAAAATGGTATGATCGATAATCCATCTCTACGTTCTCTTGAAAGTTATTATCGCCATGCGATTTCTACAGAAAATGCATAATTCTTACACAGTCATAAATCTTTCACATTTCAGCAGTTTATAATAAAGGATGAGACATCTTGTACTGGTTGTTCAAAAACTATTGTAATAATTTCTAACATGCGTGGGCGTCATTTAGGTTGTCTTTGAATTGATTTGGGCTTTTTCTCATGCTTCAAGCTTCCAGAAGTAAACACTTAACGCTCAGCTTCTTCACCAGTTGCCATTTGGATAAACCTCTAGACGTCAACGAAGTCCGAATCCAAAACCTTGAGTTCATTTTCTTGATCAGGTAGATCAAAAGCTACTTTTATGTCGGCCTTTAACAACAAGATAAAGATAATTTCGTTGAAAAGAATAAAATCTTCAAGAAAACATATTTTTGTTTTAAAACTAATCTCCTAATTTCTAGGATCATTAGGAGATCCGAATGGTGGACCTTGAGAGTGAAATGTGGAAAGAGTAAGAGAAGTGCGCTAAAGTCTGAGGTTATTTGCATGGGAGCTTCTAACACTCCTAAAATGTCGATCTTCCTTAGAAACTGTCCTCTCTTTTTTATATATTAAAAATAATTCTCCTAATTTCTAGGATCATTACTGACATTCAAGCTAATATTCCTCGACTAATTTTTATTTCTAGTTTTTTCATAAATTTTATTATTATTATAACGTGTTTAGATTAAAATAAAATTAAAAGAATTGAATGAGCATATTAACGGATCAAGTAGGGGAAGGAATTGAAGACCGATGCATCTATGAAGACAGATCATCTGATGCTTCTTGAGCTTATCCTTCTCATCGTCTTTTCTCAGATGGAATGGCAGATCCTTCTAGCTATGTCAATCACGAGCGTGACATTGATCAAGTTTGTTCTCTCCATCTTTCTTTCTTTTCAAAATCTTCTTAGTAAATTATACATGAATCAAATGTTGGGATTTTAGATTTCTATAGCTATTGAAATAATGTAGAGATTAATGGGTTATAAAGCCTTAAAACAAACTCACGTCTCCAAGTGGTTTGTGCCTTTGGATCCTATGATTGACGGTTTGTCGAGATCATTGGCTAGAAAAACCATTACCTAGATGAAATGTATTGAGATAATGTAGAGATTAATGAGCCATGAAGCTTTAATTTCTAGAGAGTGTGAGAATTGTCTCACATCACTAATTGCCAATTGGTTTTGAGTTGTAAGCTCATGAAACTTAACAAAATCAAGAAAGAAAGTGATAAAGTTATGCTTTACATCATATGACCATTGTTTTTTTTTCTTTTCTAAATACCATTTTGTTTTGCTTGTAGGCACTCATTGCTTTGAAAAAAGGTTGTCAATTACTCAAGTATAGCCGGAAAGGGAGACCTAAATTTCGCTCTTTCAGGCTTTCACGGGTATTTTTCTACCTCTATATATATATATATATATATATATATATATTGTATATCTACAATAAGAAATTCTTATACTCTTCGATCTGCATAATTTGATTTGTTATCGAGCTTCAAGAACTATGCTTATACATGTTCAACCTTTTGTTTTTTGTTGGTGATGATAGGATGAAACAACATTGCTTTGGCTCTCACACGGAGAAGAAAAGAGTTTGAAGTTATCTACAGTTTCAAGAATTCTCCCTGGACAAAGAACTGTGAGTGTTAACAAGTTTCAAATAAAACTTCATTTCATGTAACTCACAAACTTTTGTTTGTTTACTACTATACATATAGGCTGTTTTTCGAAGATATTTACGTCCGGAAAAAGATTACTTGTCATTTTCTCTTATATATCACAACGGAGATAGATCTCTTGATCTGGTTAGTAAAAAGATAACTTTTATTATATTTCTTTGATTTTCTACTCTTACAAACTTATTATCACAACTTTCATGTTTACACTCCACAGATTTGCAAGGACAAAGCTGAGACAGAGGTTTGGTTTACAGGACTTAAGTCTTTAATTAGAAATAACCGCAATAAGCAAGCCAGAAGTGAGATCCCTGAGGTGTGTGTGTGTGTGTGTGTGTGTGTGTGTGTGTGTGAGTGTGAATTTGTACTTCTATATATCATCATACTCTACATATCTCTAATTAATGTTAGTTTGTAACTCATTTTCAGATACATGACAGTGATTATTTCTCCACTGGTCGTCCTTCGACTGCATCAATAGATTTTATACCAACCAATACTCGAACAGGAAGAACATCCATTGATTTAGCACCCCGTAATAACTCTCCAATCCAATTCAGAGACTCAGATGTGGTTTCAGAACGTGGAAACATGCAAAGACCGAGTACTGATGGTTTTCGGATTAGTGTCTCAAGCACACCAAGTTGTTCAAGTGGAGGGTCTGGTCCTGATGACATAGAGTCTTTAGGTGATGTTTATGTCTGGGGTGAAGTTTGGAGCGACGGGATATCATACGATGGGACTGTCAACTCAAAAACCGTAAGAACAGATGTACTGATTCCAAGACCCTTGGAATCAAACGTTGTTCTTGATGTTCATCAGATTGCTTGTGGCGTAAGGCACATCGCTCTTGTGACAAGACAAGGTGAAGTGTTTACATGGGGAGAAGAAGCTGGAGGAAGGCTTGGACATGGTATTCAAGTTGATGTTAGTCGTCCAAAACTTGTTGAATTTCTTGCTTTGACCAACACTGATTTTGTTTCTTGTGGAGAGTATCATACATGTGCTGTATCTACCTCTGGAGATCTGTTTACTTGGGGAGATGGAATCCACAATGTTGGACTATTGGGACATGGTAGTGATCTTAGTCACTGGATACCAAAAAGAGTCTCCGGTCCTGTTGAAGGACTTCAGGTCTTGTCTGTGGCATGTGGCACGTGGCATTCCGCGCTGGCAACTGCTAATGGAAAGTTATTCACTTTTGGTGATGGAGCGTTTGGTGTTCTTGGACATGGAGATAGAGAGAGTGTTTCACATCCTAAAGAAGTGAAAATATTGAATGGCCTTAAAACCGTAAAAGTAGCTTGCGGTGTGTGGCATACAGTGGCTATAGTCGAGGTTATGAACCAGACCGGTACGAGTACGTCATCAAGAAAGTTGTTTACTTGGGGTGATGGTGATAAAAACAGGTTAGGACATGGGAACAAAGAGACTTACTTGCTTCCAACTTGTGTATCTTCATTAATTGATTACAACTTCCATCAAATAGCTTGTGGTCAGACCTTGACCGTTGCACTCACTACATCAGGACATGTTTTCACTATGGGAGGAACTTCACATGGTCAACTCGGTAGCTCAAATTCCGATGGTAAATTGCCTTGTTTGGTTCAAGATCGATTGGTTGGTGAATTCGTTGAAGAAATCGCTAGTGGAGATCATCATGTTGCTGTATTAACATCTAGAAGTGAAGTCTTCACTTGGGGAAAAGGATCTAATGGAAGACTAGGACACGGTGACACCGAAGATCGAAAAACGCCAACATTAGTTGAAGCTCTAAAAGAGAGACATGTGAAGAGCATATCATGTGGCTCTAACTTCTCATCAAGCATATGCATCCATAAGTGGGTCTCAGGAGCTGATCAATCAGTTTGCTCTGGTTGTCGTCAAGCATTTGGTTTTACAAGAAAGAGACATAATTGTTATAACTGCGGTTTAGTGCATTGCCATGCTTGTAGTTCCAAGAAAGCTTTGAAGGCCGCACTAGCTCCAACTCCAGGGAAACCACATCGTGTATGTGATGCTTGTTACACAAAACTTAAAGCTGGGGACTCTAGTGCTGCTAATAGAAATGCCACAACTCCTACCCGGTCACTAGATGGCGCGGTAAGACCAAACAGAGAAACAAGGTCGTCAAGGATCTTATTGCCTCCAAAACTTGAACCAGTCAAGTACTCAGAAGTTAGGTCATCAAGATCTGAATCTTCTATTGTAAGAGCCTCACAAATCCCAGCTCTTCAACAGCTTAAAGATGTTGCATTCCCGAGCTCGCTTAGCGCAATTCAAAATGCTTTAAAACCAAATTTCCCACTGTCCTCAAGTACAAGAACATCAAGAAGACCGAGCCCTCCACGTAGTTCTGGATTTTCTAGGAGCGTGGTTGATAGTTTTAAGAAGACAAATGGTGTTGTAAACCAAGAGACGACAAAACTGCAGAGCCAGGTTTGTATATTATTTCAAATTCTCAGTTTTATTATACGATGAATCTAAAAATCTTGTCCGCTTCAGGTTAGAAAATTGAAACAGAAAGTTGATAATCAAGGATTAGAGATCCAAAGATTAAAGAAAACAGCAAGAGAGGCTTCTGAATTAGCTATAAGGCATTCTTCAAAGCATAAAGCAGCAACAGAGGTCATGAAGTCTGTGGCTGAACATGTAAGCTACTTATCATGATCATCAAAGTATTAGTTAATCTCAACTAAATTGAGTCATTGTTTGATCTTTCATTCTTCCATTTTACAGTTGAGAGAGTTAAAGGAGAAACTACCCCCTGAAGTATCTGGCTGTGAAGCTTTTGAATCCATGAATTCTCAAGCCGAAGCCTATCTAAATGCAAGTGAATCATCTGAAACATCATTACCTACAACCATGGGAACGGGTCGTGAAGACACAACCCTTTCTGCAAACACACAAGACCCAAATATACAAGAACAATCATCATCTAATGGAGGTGCCATGATGTCTCAAGAACCTTCAAACACAGCAAATACAACTTCTCACCCGTCGGATTCAAAGCCATCAACAGAAGCTTCATCATCGCCATCAAAATCAGGTGGCAAGGAGCTTATCGAACAATTTGAGCCTGGTGTTTATGTTACTTATGTATTACACAAAAACGGCGGAAAGATTTTTAGAAGAGTTAGATTCAGGTATCTTAACTGCATAATTTTTTTCTCTATTCTCTGTCTAGATTTTGTAAATCATTTGATTTCTTTGCAGTAAACGGAGATTTGATGAGCATCAAGCAGAGGAATGGTGGAACAGCAAAAAAGATAGGCTGCTTACGAGATATAGTAATCATGGTTCATCATCAAGTCCTAAAGCTTCTGGTTCAGTTCCTACACCAACTCCAACTCAATCGCCAGCTTCTCCTACACAGCCAAATTCTGATGATCAAGCAGAGGATTCAAAAGAAGTTCTTGAAAGCTAGTCATGCCTATAATAGTAACTGGCAGAATAGTTTGGAGAACAAGGCATCACTGGAATGTCATTAGTATAGATACAAAGATTTAAATGTTTTTCTTTGCATTCTAGATTCACAATTTCGGAGTATCAAATAGTTGGTTAGGTTTTGGTGTACTCTAATCGACAAACAAGCTGAATTCTTAGGCCTCAAAGCTCGTAAATACCATTTATAATTATCTTTTATGTTAGGAATCTTAGCTAAGCCTTTCGATTTAGATCGATTGATTCGATGATTATACTTGCGAATTGGATTTAAAACAAGAATGCAAAAGACACAAGATTTTGGTGACCCAGACTTCACCTTGCGGCTACTGATTCAGGAAGAACCAAACTTCCATGCTTCCATTAACTCCATATACTCTGAACAAATGCTAATGATACTAAGTATTAATACTGACAGGTATATGAGAGATAAACTGCGGAGTTTAGGCTGCAAGATACCCCACACTACAAGAAAACATGATTTTTGCGACTCTAAGTTGCGACTGATTTTATAGTCGCTAAATTTTGCGACTACTTAGCTACTAAGTTGCGACTAATAGAGAATAGTCGCTCTTTAGTCGCTAATTTGCGACCATTAGCGACTAAATTCGGTGGGTCGCTAAACCGTATTTTTTTTAGTCGCTAAAAATCGGTATAGAACACGTTTTTAATGTTCTGAACCGGGTGTACCTAATTTGTAACTAATTTTGCGAATCAGTCGCAAAATTAGTCGCTAAATAGTCGCAAAAAATTATATATACACAAACATGGATCAATACGATTTCTCCTTAACCACACATGGAGATTACCCTAAACCCTAAATAAACCCTAAAACTCTAAATTATAAACAAAATCTAATAAATAAACCCCAATTACTATATAACATATATAATTAAATATAAAACTTAAAACCTTAAACACCTTTCAAATCTTATACCCTAAACCCTAAACAAACCCTAAAACTATAAATTATAAACAAAATTCAATAACTAAAACTCTAATTACTATATAACATATAAAATTAAGTATAACACTTAAAACATTAAACATTACCCTTCAAATCTCAAACCCTAAACCCTAAATAAACCCTAAAACTCTAAAGTATAAACAAACCCCAATTACTATATAACATATAAAATTAAGTACAAAACCTTAAACACCTTTCAAACCTTATACCCTAAACCCTAAACAAACCCTAAAACCCTAAACAAACCCTAAAACTCTAAATTATAAACAAAATTCAATAACTAAAACTCTAATTACCATATAACATATAAAATTAAGTACAACACTTAAAATTTTAAACATTACCCTTCAAACCCTATACCCTAAACCCTAAACAAACCCTAAAACTCTAAATTATATATAAACAAAAACTTAAATAACTAAAACTCTAATTACTATTTAATATATAAAACCAAGTACAACACTTAAAACCTTAAACATTACCCTTCAAACCCTATATCCTAAACCCTAAACAAACCTTAAAACTCTAAATTATAAACAACAATCTAATAAATAAAACCACAATTACTATATAACATATATAACATACTCTAAAACATAAACATACTCTAGTAAATAAAACCACAATTACTATTATATATCTTTATTATTATTTTTTTTTTCAACAACATCCTTTTCCTCATTTTATTATTTTAAACCCTATATTATAAACCCTAAACCATAAACATACTCTAGATCTTAAATTGTTATCACAAACTATAAATTTAAATATAAACATATATATATATATATATAACAAATATTTAAACAATTTTACATATACACAAAGATTACATACACAAAGATTACATATTTACTTATGATTTTCTTTTAATACTAATAATAAATTTACATATACACAAATATTACATATAAGTTTTATCTCTTATCATTTTAAATTTATCAATTTTAAATTTTTCATTTGAACAATTTTTATTATTTTTAATTCATTTTGAGTATTATATATGAATTAAATCCAGCTAATTTTTTCATTGGTTAATATCTGATCACAAGGATCACTAATCTTATCCGTTGGATCTATTTCTCTTATCAATCCTGGACCGTTAGATCAACTAGGTGTTGCTAAAAAAAAAAACAAAAAAAAACCCTAGTTCTATTCGTTTCAGATAAGCGCCGCTAGAGAAAATTTCTAAGTCTTCACTTCATCTCTTCACCATTCGATCTGAGCTCTTCCTTCACCTTCAACCTTCGTCTTGGCTTTCGAATGGCGATAATCCTATTGTTTGATTGGTTTCCCCTGATTTTGATGAAAAAGTATTGATTTTTCTTCTTCTTAGTTTCATAGTTTAAGGTCTGAATATCATCGTCAATTACATCTGGGGTTTGTCTCAGTCGAAGGAATAGGTGAATCGTTCTCACTCACAAGGAAAAATTGACAATGAAAGCTTCCTACTTTAGGGTTTTGTATCATTTATCGAATTGTTTAGTTGTTGAAGAAAGGAAAAAGATTGGACTTAATCCGTTTCTACTGATTATATAAACACTTTTGTTTCAGTTTTTCAATTTTGCTGATGGATTCTTGGAGCTATGGGAGAAGTGTTTTCTTGGCTAATGGAATTGGAATCCCGAGACGAGATCTCGACATCCAGATGAAGAAGAAGCGGAATCGCGAGACCAGAGCCCCTCCACCGCCGGACGGAAGACGAAGCATCTCGGCGGAGAAGAAGAAGAAGCAGGTCCCGCCGGAGAAGAAGAAGCAGGTCCGGAGGCGGTGCAGCGGCGGTGAGGAGGCGGTGCAGCGGCGGTGAGGAGGCTATGGTGGTGGTGTCGGAGGTCACGGGAAACATATATATATATATATATATATATGTATATATGTGTATATGTGTATATATGTATTTCTTTTCTTTTGTTTTTTTTTATTTTCCTGTATTTCTTGTTTTTTGTTTTTGTATTTTGTTTATAAATTAAAATATTTAATATTTAATGACAATTTTTTGTATTTTTGCATTTTTAATTATTATTATCTAATTAGTAAATATCAAAATTAATATTATTTATTATTATTATTATTAGTCGCTAATTAATCGCTAAAATAATCACATATTAGTCGCTAATGAGTAATATACACAAAATATATTTAGTCGCTAAATAGTCGCAATTTAGCGACTAATATAGCGACTAATAAATTTAGCGACCACAGATTAGCGACTAATCACTTTAGTCGCTATTTAGTCGCTAAATCTAAATTAACGACTAAATAGCGACTATTTTAGCAGTCGCTAAATCCCTGTTTTCTTGTAGTGCCAGGAGCCTTCAGACGATGAATACGACCTTCTTGCTAGCTCAGACGCAGTACCAGACGATGGCGAACACAGAGAAGCAGCACCAGACATCATGCCGAAGAATATGACCAGAACTTTCTTCTTCTCACTCTCGCTTACTTTATTTTTATCGGTTGTAAAATCCGTTAGCCTTGTAACGACTCTTCTTGCGTCTCTTTTAAACACAATTGCTCGGGTGGGTTTCTGTAAAACCGAGCTTGGACCAAACCAACTAATTTAGCTGACATAACTAGCTGAACATTCAGCTCAATCCCGAATGAGACCCAAAGACGAAAACGACAATTCATCGACAAACTCCACCTTTGTTGTCTTTGGTCGGATGCACTCTTGAGCTAATCTCCAGACAGAAACCGTAAAACAGTGCTAACGAAGAAGACTTCTCCAATTTGCTCTCATGGAAGATGGTTCTCCCTACCCGACTTCCCCGTCGAGCATCGACTTCGAAGATCTGCTCATCTACGACCTTGAGCCTCCCAAATCTCCGAGTCTAATCCCTCCACCGGGATCTCCTCGCATCATGTTCCACTCTGACCCTTGTAAGTCTCCTTCTAACTTACATCGATTTAGACTGTAAACAAGTCTCTTTTCCTTTGTGCAAACTGAATAGCCTTCTGCAAATTTCATCACCTGCAGAAATGGAAGAATACAATTCGCTTTTTTCCTATCCAAAATAAGATATTTTCTGACCTTTACCTTGTCGTTTATACTTTAAGAGTTACCAAATTACTTGCTGAATAATCATTTTCCTCTTCAGTGTTTACTCGACGAGGTGACCCAAACAACATAGCCCTCTCGAAGAACCTTCTGCGGCGATCAGGGAAGGACTTTCAGCATTACGAGGCACTTCTAGAACGCATTTTCAGGTATGCATTTGGTTAACATGCCAGCTGGATTTAAGGTAGTGTGAATTTTCAGAACCTTGACTAGCCCTTCATCAATGACGTCCTTGATAAAATGAATCTTAGTTGCAACATGCATAGTACAATCATCGTGAAGTAAATTATTTGCTAGACATATTGCACTTTGGGAATCACAATGCAACTTGAAATAATCTGACTTGAAACCCAATTCACTGCAAAATTCCATCAACCATAAACCTTCCTTAGCAGCCTCTGACAAAGCCATGTACTCTTCTTCCGTAGTGGATAAAACCACCACATGTTGGAGAGATGATCTCTAACTAACTGTGTTACCTCCAACCTGATACATGAATCCAGTTACTGACCTTTGTTGCGTAATTCAGGTAAGTAGCGTAATCTGAATCACATAACCCCTCTACGTTAAAGTGCTATGACCTGCTGAATGTCAAGCATGTCTCTGAAGCTCCCTCAACATACCTCAAGATCCATTTAACTGCTACCCAATGATCCTTACTAGGTTTAGACATAAATCTACTTACTAACCCATATGCAAATCCCAAATCTGGTATAGATCCGACTATGGCATACATTAGACTACCCACATCAGTGGGATATGGTATTGGGCTTGATTGGTATTGATACAGTAAAAACATTTGGGGTATACAGCTTTAGTTGTTACCAATCACAAAAGCGGTTCAAAAGCTACAATAAAAACGATTACTCTCTACTTTTTGTTACCGCTTTCGCTAACAGCTTTCACTAACCGCTTTCACTAACCGCTTTCAGTTACAGTTTTACACTATTCAACCGCTTACCACTTCCGCTAACCGCTAATCTTACCGTTCCGCTTTTGGTTACCAATCGGACCCATTGTATCCATTTCATGTACTACCTCTTTCCATTCTTTATCAGTTTAACTCTTTAGTTTGAACTGAGAAGTAACAGATGTACACGCTGGTTTGCAATCTTGCATATTGAATGTCTTTAGAATCTGTTTAATGTATTCTTCCCGTGATAACCTTAAGATTCCCTTCTTTCTATCCCTTAGAGTATTCACTCCAAGTATCCTTGAAACCTAACCAAAGTCTTTCATCTCAAATTACAACTTCATACTACCCTTCAAGCTGTTCTCCTTTTCCTTGCCTTGGCAGCAATCAACATATCATCCACATACAATAACATGTAGATTCCTTCTTCTACTGCTGATCCCTTCTGATACTCATTGGGATCTTTCACAAGGCACACACCTTGTGAATCTTTGATCCTTTATGATTATATCAAATCATTGATTCCATTGTCTGGGAGATTGTTTAACTCCATAAAGTGACTTCTTTAACAGACATACATTATTCACTTCTCCCTTCTTTATGAATCCTTCTGGTTGTTTCTTGTAGATTGTTTCATCAAGACTCCCATGTAGAAAATCCATTTTGACGTCCATCTGATCCAGTTCCATATCACAATTGACATCAGCTGATAACATGTCCTTATAGACACATGTTTGACTACATGAGAGAAGATCTTGTTGTAATCAATCCCTTCCACTTGAAGAAAACATTTAGCTACCAATCTAGTTTTATTCCTTGGTTTCTCTACTCCTGTAATACCTTCTTTCAGCTTAAATATCCACTTTGATCCTACTATTTGCTGCATGTTTGGCCTGTCAACTATTTCCCATGTTCTGTTCTTGTCCAAGGACTGTTTTTCTTCAACCATGGAGTCATGCCACTTCTTCCAGTCTTTACTTCTTTTGGCTTCTGAGACAATCCTTGGCTCATCTGGCTTCAAATCATTAGCAATTGCTAGTGTTGTAGGTAGTTTTCTTAATCTCTTTTCTATGTCCCGATTAAGAAGATAACCATCTAAAGTATGACTCTCACTGCTACTTGGCTGATCTGCCTCAGTTTCTTCTTCACTGCATGAATCTGATTCTTCTTCTTTTTCTTAACTCACTCCACCTTCACCAGTGTACTCTTCCTGTTCTGAATTGTCCATGTATGTTTGAATGTTACTTGAAGAAGCTCCTTGTATCATATCCGGACTAAAAGATGCTTTCTTTGTCCCTTTCCTTTTAGAAAATCTCTTAGCTTATGGTTTCATATATAACCTTTCTTCATCAAACAAGATGTTCCTGCTGATAGTGGATTTTCCTTCGTTTGGTAGCCAAACCCTGTACCCTTTCTTACCATGTGGATACCCGATGAAGATCCCTTTGATAACTCGTGGAATGATCTTATCCTGAACAGTATGAACATAAGCTATGCAGCCGAATCTTCTCAGATGTCCATAGTTTATTTTTTCCTGTCCATTCCTCTTCATAAATCTTAAACTCAATCGATGAATTTGGTGTCATGTTGATCAAATAGACTGTTGTGGAAGTCGCTTCTGCCCATAACCTTTTCTCTAAACTTGACTCAGCCAGTAAACATCTAATCTTTTCCTGTATAGACATGTTTATTCGTTATGCTACTCCGTTTTGCTGCGCGGTGTAGGCACATGTTCTGTGATGCTTAATACCTGAATCCTTACACACTTGATCCATTTTGTTGTTGCAAAATTCCAGACCATTATCAGTTCTCAAACTTTTAATCTTCTTGCCTATTTGTGTTTCCAAAAGTTTCTTCCACTAGCAAAAGTTTTCATACACCTTATCCTTATTCCTAAAGAACCTGATCCAGACCCTTTTAGAATGATCATCAATGATGGTTAGGATATATTTGCATCTAGAAAGACATTCCCCATTGCAACAGATCCCCATAGATAGATGTGGATGTATTCTAAAACTTCAGTTGATGTGTGTTTAGCCAAATGAAATGGTTGTTTATGCGATCTCCCTAAAACACAGGTCTCACAGAAATCCAGTGTGTGAACTTCCTTTTCCTTAATATACCCTCTTTTGAAAAACATATCCATGTTTTTAGACTCATATGAATGAATCTAGAATGCCATCGATTTTTCCAGTTAACTTCTTCTCTTGCCACTATAGCTTCTGCCTCTATGACCTTTCCTTGTAGGTAAAACATACCATCCTTGTAGCATCCTGATATAACTTTCTTGTTCTTGTTATAAAATGTTACCTTGTAGTCTCCACCTCCATATCTGCACCTATGTTTCTCCATCTGACCATATGTGATTAAGTTCCTCTCATTGACGGCATGTACATGACTTCTGGTAAGACCACATTTGAATTATCTGGATTTAGAATTTTTAGTTTCCCAACTCCTTTTACCTCATTGTAAGTGTTGTTACCCATCAGTACCCTGTCTCCATCAAACTCTTCTAGATCGTACATAACTCTTTTGTTTGGAGTAATGTGGGAAGTGCACTATTAGTCTAAGACCCATTCATCATGCGTATCCTGCAGAATAGTTGTGAGAATCATATGATCTTCTCTATCATGAGCTACATTTGTAGAGCTGCTCGAGTTCTGATCTTTCCTTTCAGGGCATTCTCTTTTGAAATGCCCTTCCTTCCCACAAGTCCAGCACTCCCTAATATTCGTGTTGTTCCTTGTCCTTGACTTAGATCGATGTTCAGACTTTCGATCTGATCTCTCATGATCTCTCATCCTTTCTTTTACCTCGTGATATTATGTTGCCTCCTGACCGCTTGTCTGACCTTCCTCTCGTGACAAGTAACCCCTTTATCGATGACTTAGACTTCCCAAGAAGCCTTTTCTCTTTCAGTTCTGCTTTTTAGCGTGTGCATATGTTGTCACTTCCTTTACCGTGAGAGTTTCTTTACCATTCCAGTATTTAAGAGTATGCACTAGACAGTCATACTGCGAGGACAAACTCGTCAGTATTTGGACAGCTTGATCTTCGTCTGAGACATTAATGTTCAAACTAGCAAGATCGTCTACTAGCTTTAGAAAGACATCAAAATTTTCTTCGATACTTTTGCTTTCTACTATTTTGTAACTATCGAAGCTTTGCTTGAGGTAGATTCGGTTAGGTAATGTCTTTGTTTGGTAATCTGCTTCAAGCGCCTTCCAAACATCTTTTGCAAATTTGATAATGAGCTTCCACTGTTTTGTTTTTTCCCAACCCAAATTACGGTGTGTATAAAATAATACTTTTTGCATAATTTATGATTCTTGATTACAATATTTAGATATAAGATGAATTCATAACCAAAACCAAAAATATTGTGATTTTTGCATTAGGAAAGATCAAAATGAAAAATTTTAAATAAATCCTGTATTTTCATATTTCATATTTTTATATTAAATTTGAAATATAAAAGTTAAAATTTGATCGGTGCTTTAAAAGTGTGCATTTTTTTGCATTTTGAAAGTGCGAAAGAATTCATAAACTATATAACTAATAAATACTTTCCAAACAAGATAATATTTTCTTATTCAGAAAGCATACATAACCCAAATTATTAATTATCACAATTTATGTTTTATGGTACAAAATAAATAAACCATATTATATCTCACTTCTAAAAATATATTAATTTGATAAATAATTATAAAATGTAAATACAAAAAATTATTTTACATAATAAGAGAAACAATACAACAACATATAATATGAGCCATTATATGACCAAAGTAATTAAAATAAACATTACGATAAAACGATCTCAACACAAAACAAAAATTTCTAACTAATACTCAGGCTGAGTGGAGGTTAAAATATACAGTGGGAGAGTTTACCATTCATTTTCGTGATCACGGGTCAAGAGAACAATCTCGAAAAAGTATCTAAAAATAGTCTGAACTGAGCTCGAATCCGAAATATATAATGAGAGGGTATACCAAGGGATCAAAATCTATTTTCACTACAAGAAAATAAGCCTTAAACCGACGGAATTTCCGACAGAAAATTTGCCGTCGGAAATTTTGATGGATTTCCGACGACGTATCGACGGATTGGAAGTCGTCGGATTTGCGTCGGTAATTTCCGACGGCAAACATTTCCGTCGGAAAATTTCCGACGGTATCGTATATCAGTCGGAATTCCGTCGGAAAAATCCGACAGTTTTCCGAGGGATAGTTTGATTTAGGGTTTAGGGTTACAAACCCTAAATCTGGTTCTTTGTAAAACTCCGAGGTGATTAGTGGTAGGGTTTTAATGAGTGAAGATCAACATTCTATATCACTTAAAAATTGTTTTACACATTCTCAGAAATACGAAGTACCATCGTCGAATTCACTTCTTAGTAGACAATGTCATTTGTCGATATGTTGAACGGATCTCTTGTTTGATTTACGGAAATCTAATTTTGTATTATATAAGTCATACGATCCTAAATATTGTATCTGAAATGTATTATTTAAATTTTAAGCTTTCGTAATCCCGGAACCCTAAACTCTAAACCCTAAACATACCCTAAACCTATTTCCGACAGAAATATTACATCCGTCGGAAATCCGTCGGAATCCAGTTTATAAAACTGGGTATGTTTCCTAATTTATAAAAATCCTATACTAAATTATATACTAAATTATAAAAATCCTATACTAAATTTTGTGTTTAATGTATGTTTAATGTGGAATATTTTATTTAAAATATTATGTTTTTATGTTATGTAATATGAATTATGAAGTAATGTATTGGTTTAATATTTTTATTTTAATTAATTTGTTTCTTAAAATGGTATGTTTTTATTTTCTAATATATTTTCCGACGGATTTCCGACGGATAATTGAGATCCGTCGGAAATCTGTTGGTTATTGAACCGCCAAAATTTAACCAAAAATTTCGTAATACCGCCTTATAATTTTAGAAACTGACAGATTTTTGACGGATCTTAATTATCCGTCGGAAATCCGTCGGAAAACTTAAATATCTTTTCATCGACTCATCTTCCTCCTCATTTCTTCGACAGCTCTCTCTCTCTCTCTACTTCTTCTTCTCCGACTTCTCTCTTCGTTGCACGCACGATTCCGGCGAGATCTCTCCGAAACAAACCGCCAACCACATCAAAATCATGTAAACTTTGATTTGAACCGATTAATTTTGGAGAATAATGAGATTTTAGGTGTTTGGAATTTAGGATCTAGGATGCATGTTGTTTGAGTGTTGATTCTAGGAGCTTAACATCCTTTTTAGGTTGTTAGATTGATGTTAGTTTGTTTAGGAATATAATTTTTATTTATCTAACATTTTTTTGGTTTGTATAAGTTTTATTTCTTTATTTTTGTAATGTCTAAAAGGTTTTTAAAAATTTTATGGATCATGAAAATGTTTTTAGTATTTGTAAAAACATTTTTAAAATTTTTTGATTTATAAAAACGATTTTATAATTTTTTAGATTATAAAATCGTTTTTAACTATTTTATAAAAACATTAGATATTTTTTATTTATAAAAACGAATTTATGATTTTTTAGATTAAAAAAACGGTTTTAGTATTTTTTTAAAAAATTAGATAATTTTCTCTTTATAAAAAACTTTTTCATAAATTTTTAACATATTAAAAAGTTTTTATATATAAATGAAAACGAGTTTATATTTTTCAGATTTATAAAAGAGAAAAGTCATAAAATAGCACAAAAAACATACCTTATCATAAATATAGCACCAAGGAAAATAATTCACATTTTTAGCATTATTTTAATTACAAAGACTTTTATAGCATTATATAATTTAGGGTTTATGGTTAATTATTTAGGGTTTCGGGTTTATTATTTAGGGTTTAGAGTTTAGTATTTAGGGTTTAGGGTTTATTATTCAAGGTTAGGGTTTAGTATTTAGGGTTTAGAGTTTAGTATTTAAGATTTAGGGTTATGGCTAATTTAGTGACAAACATGTTTTTGTGCTATTTTTATGATTTTTCTTCCTTAGTGCTATATTTTTGACAAGTCATATTTTTGTGCTATTAATGCGATTTGCCCTTTATAAAACTGTTTTTTTTGAAATTATTAATATTGTAATAAAAGTTTATATAAAATTATGATTTATATAAATGTTTTTATAACGGTTTTGCTTGACTCTAAGTGTTTTTCACGTGATGTAGGAATGACTACGGAGAGTTCGAAGCTTTCTTGTCCGGTACCGGCCAGGACCGTGGACCTCTTCCGGGTGAGCCGTCTCAGCCTCCTCAAGCACGGTCGGCACCTCCACGGCGAGCTCGATCGACTCAACTTAGACCCTTCCGATCTGTACCGTCGACTCGGTTGCAAGAGTAAAGGACGGAAAATGAAAGAAAGATGGCGGAGATGCAAGATCGAATCATATACTTCATCCGGTTTGGCGGACCTGCTCCAGGAGGAGGATCGGGCGGGACAACTCAAGTGATGGAACCGAGAGTGGGAACAGGATCTTCAGGAACGGGGACAGGGACGAGGACGGGGTCGGGTTCGGTACAGGGGACGGGAACGG
The DNA here is from genome assembly GCA_030180135.1 of Orychophragmus violaceus. Classification (NCBI taxonomy): domain Eukaryota; kingdom Viridiplantae; phylum Streptophyta; class Magnoliopsida; order Brassicales; family Brassicaceae; genus Orychophragmus; species Orychophragmus violaceus. The sequence continues at coordinate 84,281,579 of CM058233.1, read as the reverse complement.
GATTGGGACCCGATGGGAATCCCAATGTTGTTGGATAGTTCAGTTGATCCTGATTCAATTCTCATATTGATATCAACCTAAACATGCATCAGATCTAGGTGTTCTTATTTAGAAACATAACATGATCTCACCTTTTACCTGTTTGTTGCAGCGGAAGGAATAGAACAGGTCAGAGATCAGATAGATGCACCGAGGGATGAATCCTCCAAAGGTTCACACACACTTCACAAGGAAATGGCTGCTAGACCACAAGGAACAGAGGCGCAGAGAGAGAGGAGTAGCCGCGGCTTGGTCTTAGGGTTGGGAAGAAAAGACTTGGCTTTTAGTCATTAAAAGCCTTCTCTTTCCCTTTTGGGCTTTTGGGCCCAATCTGATTAAATCCCATTTAATCAGACCCATTAGTCTTTCTCTCTTAGTACGACAAATGCCTAGCACTTTTGTCGTACTTCTGCTAAGCCGTTCCAACACATTTTCCTGTTAGCTTAGGCGTGTGACCCATATGGGATCATATAATAAAGGCAATAAGTCCAAGACTTATAGATCATGAGCGGACTCTAGCAAGCCATCATGATCCCCAGTATTATATGACTTATGTCTGATCTCGACATACTCTTACTTTCTAGAGACAGTACCGAGATTACTGGACACAATTCCAACAATCTCCCACTTGTACTGGAATCTCTGTATTCATAATCCTTTTGTCACAATATCTCGATTAGTCATAAGGCAAGATTGGTGTCATCCTTATAAAGCCTAATCTTGTTCATCGGACTCTGATTTGATACTGACAATCCAAACGACTCGGGAAAGTCCGTTTGAGCATGGCCATGCGTTTTCCAGTATTCAAATCTCCGATTGGCCTAGAGATATTCACTCCATTTATATTGGAGGGACAAATCCCATCTTGTTCCATCACTGTAAACTACTCATTTCATGATGTACCCAAACAAGGTCCTTATAACTATCGCAGAACGATAGCGTTAGACAATGATCAAAGTACATCAGTCCATGGGCAGTCACATGCATGTGAACTCAGGTCTAAGGACTATACTCTATAGTCGTAGTAAGAATCTCTTATGACACAGATATAAATATCCTGAAGAGTTCTTATAGGCGGGTCTTGTCCGGTCGTATGTTCCCAACATACACCTATGTACTGACTTTGATGCCGCGCATCTATGACACACTGAGACTTTGTCATAAGTCACGTACCAATCCAGTCTCACACGGTTGTTGGTGTTCCAGTTTCAACAACCTTCGACTAGGGACATGATGATATAAAACATTTATCAAATATAGGATCTCATGATCAAGCTAAATGACTTCGATGACTCAAGATCAAGTCATTTACTTCGATGACCTATAAAATGGTTCATATCATTTTGGAACGATTATTTCATCACAGTTAAAATAATCTTGAAATAATAATTTCATTAAAACATAAAATAATGTTTTACAAGAACATATCAAATAACTAAATAAAGCTCACAAAACTCCCACTCAAATTTAGATTACATTTCAATGTTTCTAATGCCTACAGCTTCAGTCAGGAACTCGAGCTTAGGCCTTGGGAGTGGCTTTGTCAACGGATCAGCGACGTTATCATCTGTCGGAACTCGGCTGATCTTGACTTCCTTTCTATTAATGATGTCACGTATCAAGTGATATCTTCTTTGAACATGCTTGGATTTCTGGTGTGATCTTGGTTCCTTTGCCTGAGCTATAGCACCATTGTTGTCACAAAACAGTGCCAGAGGCTCAGCCGCATCTGGTATCACACCTAGTTCCATAATGAACTTTCGTATCCAAACAGCTTCCTTCGCTGCTTCTGAGGCGGCGATATATTCAGCTTCTGTAGTGGAATCAGCAACGGTGTCCTGCTTGGAGCTTCTCCAACTTACTGCACCGCCATTCAGACAAAAGACATAACCGGACTGTGACCGGAAATCATCAGTGTCTGTCTGGAAACTTGCGTCCGTGAATCCACTGACTTTAAGCACATCACTTCCACCGTACACCAAGAATTTATCCTTAGTATGTCTTAGATACTTCAAGATATTCTTTACGGCAATCCAATGGTTTTCACCTGGATTTGACTGGTATCTACTCGTCATGCTCAATGCATAAGCAACATCAGGACGAGTACAGATCATGGCATACATGACAGATCCTATTGCAGATGCATAAGGAATGTTCTTCATGCGCTCAAGCTCAGCAGCCGACGTAGGGCTCTGCTTCTTGCTTAGCGTTGTGCCATGCACCATTGGCGTGAAGCCCTTCTTGGAATCTTTCATGCTGAATCTTTGTAGGACTTTGTCAATGTATGAGTCTTGACACAAGCCTATCAGCCTCTTAGGTCTATCCCGATAGATCCTAATTCCAAGAACGTATGCGGCTTCACCCATGTCTTTCATGGAAAAACAACTTCCAAGCCAGTCCTTTACAGACTTTAGCATTGGAACGTCGTTTCCGAGAAGTAGTATGTCATCGACATACAGAATAAGAAATACAATCTTGCTCCCACTAGATTTCTTATACACGCATTGTTCTTCTTCGTTTCTGATGAAGTCAAATTGCTTGATCGCTTCATCAAAACGAAGATTCCAGCTCCTCGATGCTTGCTTCAATCCATAAATGGATTTATGAAGCTTGCATACTTTCCCAGCATTCTTCGGATCTATGTAACCGTCAGGTTGTGACATATACACATCCTCTTCCAGAATACCATTCAGGAAGGCGGTTTTCACGTCCATCTGCCAAATTTCATAATCATGAAAAGCTGCAGTTGCTAGTAGAATCCGAATAGATTTCATCATAGCCACTGGTGAATAGGTTTCATCGTAGTCCACACCGTGAACTTGTCTGAAACCTTTTGCCACCAACATGGCTTTGTAAATCTGGACATTTCCATCCACGTCAATCTTCTTCTTGAAAATCCATTTGCACTCGATGGCTTTTACACCAACGGGTAAGTCAACCAACGAAAACACTTGGTTGACCGACATGGAGTCCATTTCGGAATCAGTGGCCTTGCGCCACTTAGAGGAATCTGGGCCCATCATGGCTTGATTGAAGTTCGATGGTTCATCACCATCAATGATCAAAAGATCATGACAGTCAGTCACGAGGAATCCCTGATATCTCTCGGGTTCGTGACGGATCCTCCCGGATCTTCGAACTTCAGGTACTACAGGTTCAGGCTCTACAATTTCTTGTAGATCCTCCTGCTGCTCTTCCTCATTAGGTTGAGCAGTATCCTGTTCATCTTGAATTTCTTCAAGCAGTACCTTACTCCCACTGTCTTTCTTAGAGAGAAACTCTCTCTCAAGAAAGTTACAATCCCGGGCAACAAAGATCTTGTTCTCGGAACGTAGATAGAAGTAATAAGCCTTGGTTTCCCGTGGATAACCAATGAAGTAGCATTTATCAGATTTTGGTGTAAGCTTATCTGAGATTAATCTCTTAACATAGGCTTCACAACCCCAAATTCTTAGATAAGACAGCACTGGAGCTTCTCCAGTCCATAATTCATATGGTGTCTTTGCTACTGCTTTTGATGGCGCTCTATTTAGAGTGAACACTGCTGTTAGCAGAGCATATCCCCAAAGGGATATTGGAAGGTCTGTGTGACTCATCATAGATCGAACCATATCCAATAAGGTCCGATTTCTCCTCTCAGACACACCATTCCATTGAGGTGTTCCAGGAGGAGTGAGTTGGGACACGATCCCACACTCTCTTAGATGATCACTGAATTCTTGGCTTAAGTATTCTCCTCCTCGGTCGGACCGAAGAGCCTTAATGCTTTTGCCAAGTTGGTTCTGTACTTCATTTTGGAATTCTCTGAACTTCTCAAAAGATTCAGACTTATGTTTCATCAAATAAACATATCCATACCTACTGAAATCATCAGTGAAGGTAATGAAGTACTGATAGTTTCCTCTTGCATTTGTGGACATTGGGCCACACACATCAGTGTGTATCAGGCCCAATAAGTCACTGGCCCTCTCGTTAGGTTTATTAAAGGGGGCCCGTGTCATTTTGCCCATCATGCAGGATTCACATTTCTCACATGACTCAAAGTCAAATGAGCCAAGAAGTCCATTCGAATGGAGCCTCTTGATGCGTTTCTCGCTGATGTGCCCTAAACGACAATGCCATAGAAACGTTCGGTTTTCTTCATTAGGTTTAAACCGTTTTGTATTAATGTTATAAATTGGCGCGGATTGATCGAGTATGTAAAGCCCATTCGTAAGAGGGGCAGAACCATAGAACAAATTGTTGCGATTGAAGGAACATAATTTATTCTTAACTGAAAAATCATAACCTTCCAAATCCAACAAAGAAATTGAAATAATATTTCTGCTTATAGCAGGTACAAAATAACAATTATTCAGTTCTAAAATCAATCCCGAAGGTAAAGACAACAAGTATGTTCCTACAGCTAGTGCTGAAACTTTCGCTCCATTCCCAACTCGTAGCTCCACTTGTCCTTGCTTCAGCCTTCTACTGTTGCTGAGTGCCTGCATATTAGTACAAATATGAGCCCCACAACCAGTATCCATGACCCATGAGGTATTATCAGAAGTAGTTGTATTAACTTCTATAACAAAAATACCTGATGAAGAAGTCTCGAAAGTCTTCTTCTTCAATTCCTTTAGACCTTCCTGGAATTTCTTACAATCTCTTCTCCAATGCCCCAGTTCTTTGCAGAACCTGCACATGTCAGTAGGCCCAGCCTTGGACTTGGGCTTGGGCTTTGGCGTGTCCTTGTCCGCGACTTGGACACCCTTGGCCTTTCCCTTATCCTTAGCAGAAGACTTCTTAAACCCCTTGCCCTTTTGTACCATAAGCACATTGGGGTCCTTGGCGGTTTTCTTCAAGTTGGGCTCTGCAGTCTTGAGCATTCCGTGAAGCTCAGGCAGTGTCTTACTCAAGCCATGCATGTTAAAGTTCAGAATGAACTGATCATAGCTTGCAGGTAAAGACTGCAGAATGATGTCGCAGGCAAGTTCCTGGCTGATTGGGCAGTCGAGTTTCTGAAGATGATCGAGATAACCCATCATCTTCAAGACATGAGGACTCACTGCCGCATTCGCAGCCAACTTACAGTCCAAGAGGTTCTTAACTGTCTGGAACCTCTCGGTCCTAGCTTGCTCCTGAAAAAGCGATTTCAGGCTTGCCATGATCTCGATTGGGGACAATACACTTTCGAACTGTTTTTGCAGCTCAGGAGTCATTGTCACCAACATCAGGCAATAAACATCATTTTCATCTGACGAATGCTTTTCCCAAGCATTGTGCAGAGTCCTGGCAGCATTGGCAAGAGGCCTCTCGGGGAGGGGATCTCGAAGGACATAATCCTTCTTCTCCTGCTTGAGGACCAGCCTCAAGTTCCTTGACCATGCCAGGAAGTTCGTTCCAGTCAGCTTCTCCTTCTCGAGAACAGACCGGATCGAGAATGTGTTTTGTGTGCTTGTAGTAGTCATATCTGAAATATATAAATAAAAGGTTATTAGTTATTATGTTCAAAATGACTAATCTCGTATTAAAGTATAATATGATTAATCACGCATTATATTCAATAACCTAAGTTACCCTCAATAGAATATAATGATTCCAAGATCCACATATAACTAAAATTAAAGTGGGCCACTGGCCGTCACCCAACCTTAGCTTATATCGGTAAGCCCTATATCGGCTAATTATATCCATGATATAACTCTTGGTTGTGAATCTGGGCCCGAGGCCCAATCCACTCTGATGTCTCAAGGCCCGGGACTCCCGATGGCCTAGTCAAGAAAACCGGACTATACAGTCATGTAATCATTAATGTCTGGGACTCCCAATGACATTTATGAATCACAAACCGTCTTACCCACGCAAAAGCAGACATCCTCACACTGTAAGGCCATGAATGCAATTGAATGGGCTTTGACAGCTGACATAGCCTGGACAAGACATCCAACGCTTGATATTATTTGAGGTTCGTAGGTTTATTAAAATCATTCCCAAAATAGAAGATTACTATTTCGGGAAACTTTCTATTTATGGAAACCTACTATTTTTGGAAACTTTCTAAAATTGGAAACTTTCTAAAACCGGAAACTTTCTAACTTTAGAAATTTCTTTAAAATCCAAAACCCGCAAATTCAGAAACTTCTATTTTAAGAAACTTTCTAATTTCAAAATTTCGGAAACTTTAATTTAAAAACGACTTTATAATTTTATAAAATAGATTTTAAATTAATCTGAAGAAAGACTCAATTAACTGGCCCAATTGTTTTAACTTCTTGGCCCGAGGCCCAAGAATTGGTCCATGTCCAAGACATGACCCAATTGTCCAATTAATTGACATAACCGGTCTGGTTCATTAAAACTGGTCTAACCAAGTTTTAATTACTACGATGACCACAATTGTCAACCGGTTATTTACTAAACCGGAACTTCTCAATTTATTTGGTCCAACCAAATCAAATTAGAAATTCCTGGTTTAGGCACTAAATCCAATATTTCTTTCGACATTGGATTTCTTATCCCGGTTTAACCAGATTTAATAAAATTATTAAAATCTGTTTATTAAACCAGAACGAAGATTTTAATCAAGTTTTAAACCGAACCAGCTAACCGAAATCGAACCGGCCCATCACACCCAAAACCCTAACCGGCCAGCCGTAAGCCTCACGCAAAAAACGATAGCCGCAGGCCAGCCGCGTTTGATCCGCGATCGGGACGGTTTGGGCTGCATGATCGGGACGTTCGCTCGGCAGCTCGGGACGGGATAGCCGCGATCGTGATGCTCGGGTCGATCGCTTCCCACGATCGCCAAGCGATCGGGACGACAACACGCGAGCTGGACGAAGCCGAGGCGCGACAGGACGTGATCCATGCGATCGCGTTCGTGCGATCCATGCGATTGGCCCATCCATCGCGATCGGTCGCGATTCATCCGGCCAACACTCGGCCGTGATTGCCAACCGGCCATGCCGGTCAATGCCTCACTCGGCCGATCGCAAATCTGAGTCATATAGCTCATGTTTTGCGATTTTTCTTGTGTGTTTAGGGTTCAATTATGTTTCTTAACTGTTTTATCTTATCAGTAATTGATTCAAAAACAATTCTAAACAGATTAAACAACCTAAACATGAATCTAAAACAAGAAACCTAAGAACCAATGGCTCTGATACCACTGTTGGATAGTTCAGTTGATCCTGATTCAATTCTCATATTGATATCAACCTAAACATGCATCAGATCTAGGTGTTCTTATTTAGAAACATAACATGATCTCACCTTTTACCTGTTTGTTGCAGCGGAAGGAATAGAACAGGTCAGAGATCAGATAGATGCACCGAGGGATGAATCCTCCAAAGGTTCACACACACTTCACAAGGAAATGGCTGCTAGACCACAAGGAACAGAGGCGCAGAGAGAGAGGAGTAGCCGCGGCTTGGTCTTAGGGTTGGGAAGAAAAGACTTGGCTTTTAGTCATTAAAAGCCTTCTCTTTCCCTTTTGGGCTTTTGGGCCCAATCTGATTAAATCCCATTTAATCAGACCCATTAGTCTTTCTCTCTTAGTACGACAAATGCCTAGCACTTTTGTCGTACTTCTGCTAAGCCGTTCCAACACATTTTCCTGTTAGCTTAGGCGTGTGACCCATATGGGATCATATAATAAAGGCAATAAGTCCAAGACTTATAGATCATGAGCGGACTCTAGCAAGCCATCATGATCCCCAGTATTATATGACTTATGTCTGATCTCGACATACTCTTACTTTCTAGAGACAGTACCGAGATTACTGGACACAATTCCAACAAATGTTATGTAGTTGAAATAAATACTTTTAATAAATTTAATAAAAAAATTATAAAATATTTCGTATATAAAATATTAAATTTTAATATATATATATATAATAATAATAATAAATTTTAAATACTTTTAATATATATAATAATAAATTTTTTAAAAAATAATAATTTTAAGAACCGTTGGTAAACCGTCGGTAAATAACTGTCGGTAACTAGCCGTCGGTAAACCGTCGGTTTATTGTCCGTCGATAAACCGTCGGAAAATAGTTTGTCGGAAATCCGTCGGAAATAACCGACGGATTTCCGACGGATACAATTTTCCGACAAAATAGAACCGACGGACTTGTTTCGTCGAAATTCCGTCGGTAAACGGTATTTCCGACGGATTACCAACGATTATGGCCGTCGGTAATCGCGTGTTTTCTTGTAGTGTTTATGCTTATAGTGATTGCAGTTATCTAACAAAGGCATTGTAATTATCTTACAGAAGACATTAATAAAAGTAAAAAGAGGATTGAAATTATATATTCTTATATTCTTATACTCACTTTGTTTCAAATTATCCATGGAAATATTGTAATTATCTTACAAAAGACATTGTAAATATTTCCATGTGTTTTGAACTTCGGTTCGGTTCGGTTCGATAATTTTGGTTCAATTTTATATTCCAAGGCTATATGTATATTTATATATCAAACACATAAACACAAACTGACAAAAGTATATATAAGAAGATTGAAACTTTTATGAAAATCAAAACCGACCGACAACTACAAGTCTATAATAATGAATAATAGGCCAGGGACTTCGGTTCTTCGGTTTTTTGGTTTTTTCTATTTTTTAAAAAACTACCAATCGGTTTTTTTCTTCGGTTCGGTTTGGTTTCGGTTCATTAAAATTCAGTTCAGTTTCGGTTCGATAATTTCGGTTCGGTTTTATATCCCAGGCCTAGGTTCAAACATGTATTGAAAAATAGATTATCTTATTTCGATTATAAAATATTAAAATCAAACTTTATTCACTAAAAATATTAAAAAGATGAATTAACCAATTTCAGTTATATAACATTAAAAAATTAAATAATTGCTAAAAATATAAACGATTTTTGTTTATATTTTTGTTTATATTTAATAATTAAAATAATAAAACATAATAAATTTTATATATAAATATATTATGTTTATAAAACAAAATTAGATAAATGAAAAATAAATTAAATTTATATCACATAATTTTTACAATGGTTGTTTTCATTAAAAAAAATTAAACAATGATCTTAAAATACAACGCGGATTGAAACTTCTATTGCTAAATTATTATTTTAATCTCTTTAACTTTATGATATCTCTCTTCCCAAATAATACACAATTATTTTTTTAAAATACCTAAATTATTAACTTACTATTCTACAAAAAAAAATTATTAACTTACTTTTTATAATACGAGTTAAAAAAATTATAAACAAAATTAGATTGCATAATTAAAAATCTAAATTATAAATAACAAAATAAAGAAAATTTTAAATCTGTAATGAAAAAATAAATTTGCCCTTAGAAAACGCGGATAAAAATCAAGTTTTATAATTATAGTGATTGGAATTATCTTACAAAGATATGGTAGTTATCTTACATAAGACATTAATAAAAGTAAAAGAGGAGAAATAGCTACAATATTCTTATACTCACTTTGTTTCAAATTATCCAATGTTTTGGTTCAAAACATATGGAAATATTTAACTAAAAACACTCAACTACTATAAAAAAACTACTAGGTGGGGTGCCCGCACCCTGTGCGGACATAGCGGTATTTTGTTAGAGTAAAAAAAATTGGAAGTTATTTTCATTATGAAATATTTTAAATTCATGAGATTTAGACCCCGATAAAATGTATGGTTGATTGAATTTTTAGAGCGACTTATGTTTTTTTCGTAGAACATCATAATTCCAAAACCCTGATCATTATATCGCACAAGCATTATAATTAGCAATCGCCAGAGCTCAATAACTACTTGTTGCTTGGCTTTTTTAGAAAATTATTGTCACAATCACTCAACTTCTTCTTCTTCTTCTTCTATTAAGTTGTATGGGCTTCTAACTTTCTCTTTCGAGTACCGGGATTTGCTCTCCTCCGCCGTCGCAGTCTGGTCTTCCGCCATCGAGGTAACCTCCTTCTCTCTCTCTCTCTCTCTCTCTCTCTCTCTCTCTCTCTCTCTCTCTCTCTCTCTCTCTCTCTCTCTCTCTCTCTCTCTCTCTCTCTCTCTCTCTCTCTCTCTCTCTCTCTCACACACACACACACATCCCCTCTCCTCTCCCACGCTCCATCTTCTTCTTCCTTTCTCCTACCATGTTTGTCACGCTCTCTCTCTCTCTTCTATGTTCTTCTTCTATATTCATTCTCTTCGTATCTTACCCTATATATATATTAGTTAATTATTTATTCAACTACCGATGTGAGACTTACTTTTCATTAAAATTTCATTAAGGGTATGCTGGTAATTAACCTCGTGAGAATGAATCTTGTGTGTTTTCACTACTCAATTATATAATTAAATGTACAAACATTTAATTCAATTAAAGCTATTCATAAGAGAATACAAAAAGCGAGTGGCGGAAAATAGTCATTTAATGTAATATTTGTTATTATGTTTTTAAAATCAAATTTTGAAAGGAAAAAAATGTACACAAAAAATCTCAAAACATCAAATATATTATTGAAACACAAAATAAATTTCTTTGTTACTTTTTCATATTAATTTAATTATTTTTCTATTTGTATAGTTTCTTTGTTTTCGTTGTTTTAAATTGCAAATGTAATGTTATAGGAAACTAAGATACATGGCCATGTTTTTCTTGACCAATCCTTGGATTTGTTGGTTGAAGGGGTTTCTACAATGGTATTCATTTTAAAGGTATGATTGATATGTATTTGGGTCATTTGTTTTTCTTTTTGGTCGAGCAAACTCATTTACTTCCCGCCTGTGTATTTGTACATATTTAATTGGGCGAGTGGATGATTTGCTTGCTTGGTCTCGCGATCCAATAACTTTTAATCTTGTGGATGCTATGTTAGTTTTTATCTATTCTAATATCAAATATATTTGGATAAGTATTCGTATTATTAGGTTTTAATTTAATTTTTTGCTAATAGAAAGTATCGGGAACTTTGTGAGCTCGGTGACAACACGGCTAAAGATTTGCAAAAGTCTTTAGAGGATAATGATGTCTACATTATAGTGTGCATCTTGTGGTTTGCTAAGCTTATTGTTAGAAATTGTCGGTTTGGGTGAATATGTTTATAGATGATTGGATTGCAACATCTGTTGGTGATTATGTTCAGGTGATTATGAACGGTGCTCTTCCAAAAATTGCAGAGCTTAGAATTTTTTTTTCAATCACGGCAGTTAACGTGCTAGAATGTCATATCCATGCTCATTGTTCGATTACATGTGTTTTGTACTAAATTGTCATGGATGTTATCAATATGATTATTTCTAACTATTATATACATTCAACGCTATAATGTGTTTTCGTATGTGTATATTATTATTATTATATGCATACGAATGTAACAATTCCGATGTGCATATAAAACAATGGATGAAATCTTTAACCAATCCTGACCATAAACAACTAAAATCCCGTATTGTCTTGATACTAAGCGAAAATTACACCAAAATTAATTAACAACAGAATAATACACACAATGCATGCGGGTCGATCACCTAACAAAATAAATTTCAAAGCATCAAACAAATTGGAAGGGGGGAGGGGAGTATCTTCTAGCCATAGAGGATATAAGATGATCCCTTTTGTCTTGTTTCTTTTGTTCAAACAAGGTATAACTTAATGACCAGATCAATGTTGGCACGACATATAGGACATCCCAATTTCTTGTTTTTGATCTGTTTCAAGCAAGAAACGCATCCAGCAACATGTCCACACGGGACACACGCTGCTTCAGATGATGCATCCACACAAATCACACACACTCCAGATCCTCGGCCGTCTTCTGTACTCTCAGAGTTTGTTGATGGAACATAACCCTCATCTAGTGCCGCCGTGACAGGAACGGATGGCGTAAGCTCATTGGAACTGATACTTTCAGTTGTTGGATGATTCATTGGCTGTATATGCTTCCAATTAGTATGAGACACAAGTTAATAGCAAATATCTTCAAAATTTGTATCATTATGGCAAAACATACCTGTGGAATTCCTTCACAAAACCAATTCAGCTGTTTTAAGTCGTGGCCTTTAGTCGCAGCTGCCAAAAGGTTTATACTTTTAGTCTTTAATAGTAATTGAGAATGGCTTTCATAGACAAATACACACACTTACGCCGCCTATCGACTTGAGCCCAACGCCTCGCTTGAGAAATGTATCCTCTTCTCTGCGGCTTGGGCCTTGGACCTATCCATTGTAATAAAGTTTCAATCAACAAGGATGAAACAGATTCCATCAACATGGATAAGTGTCAAGAAAATATACTTGTGGAGTTGTGATCTGATCTTTGCTCCTCCAAGTTGGCTTTCCACAAAGGGATCACCGTCGTTGCTTGTGCATCCTAATTGTATATATATCATCATAACATTCAGTAAAACGAAATATTACAAGTACTCTGATCAGTTAACTAAACACAGAACAAAGGAGTAATAGAAAGAAGAATAACCTCGAGTCCTGCACCGTCATGGCCAAGGGATTTGATACCTTCCACATCGCTGGGATTGACTGCTGGAAATAGCAGCTCGTCCTTCGACTGTTGTAGACCCATTTTCACAAGAATTTTGGAAAAATCAAAACGAATATTTTTTTGTGTGTGCAAATATGAGAATAATAGGAATACGAATACCCAATATATAGATGAAACAAATTATTTTTCTAATTTTTATTTTTTTTCTTAATAAAGAAGGGTCCGAGAAAGAGACCGGTTGACTGACGCGGTTCAACAATGATAGGCATTTAAAGGTCGGAACTATAGGGACGCGGTACAACAATAATTTCTATAGTAATTTTTATGCTATAATACTTATATAAATAACCGGCTTAGAGATGTTGCTCCGGTAATACTCAACTAATATCCTACCCGAACGATTATAACCAAAATAAAACCATATTACGTTATTTAATTTGGATTAGTTTGAGTCAGTTTCGAATAACCAGTTTAAATTCACAACCACAATCATTTATGTAGAAATTACTAGGGCTGGGCGTTCGGGTACCCATTCGGGTTCGGCTTGGGTTCGGATATTACCCGATATCCAAAATACTTTAACCTTAGCCCCATTCAGCTTTCCTTAGTGCCTCAAGTTTAGCATCAGATTCACCGGCGGTTTGGATCAACATTGTTCTCCGAGCCTTTCAAATAGCGAATTAGTCTTGTCTAATCCATCTAATTAGCGAATCTCTCATACCCATGACTCTTGGATTCAGTTTCCCACAGTGCCTCAAGCTTAGCCTTAGAATTGTGAAGTTCTCAAAACAAAAACAAAATTGCTCTCACGGTGTTAATAGAAGACGTGAAACTTGATTTCTTATTTTCTGAATTTTTTAGCTTTAATTTTAATCATAATATGACATGGCATTTTGATTGGATATAAGAAAGTGAGGTGAATAAAGAGGTTCACCTCTAGGGGTGAACCTAAGTATTACTCTTAATAAAAGTAAAAGAGGAGAAATAGCTACAATATCCTTATACTCACTTTGTTTCAAATTATCTATTTTGGTTCAAAACACATGGAAATAATTAACTAAAAACACTCAACTACTATAAAAAAGTATGGACAAACATTTAATTCAATTAAATCTATTCGTAAGAGAATACAAAAAGCGAGTGGCTGGAAATAGTCATTTAATGTAATATTCGTTATTATGTTTTTCAAAATCAAAATTAAAAAAAAAAATTATACATTAAAAAAAAAATCTCAAAACATCAAATATATTATTGAAACACAAAATAAATTTATTTGTTGATTTTTCGTATTACTTTAATTATTTTTCTATTTGTATAGTTTCTTTGTTTTAGTTGTTCTATATTGCAAATGTAATGTTACAGGAAACTAAGATATATGCCCATGTTTTTATTAACCAATTCTTGGATGTATAATTTGTAGGGTTTTCTATAATTCTTTCTGATTTTGACCTAATTCCTGCCCGTGAAATTTTAAAACATCTCATCGATTCGAAATAAAATAGAACATATGTTGAAATAATTCCTACAATAAGCACGAGCAGTTTCTTTTATTTTGTTGATTTCCGTTCTATAAAATCCGGGTTAGGTATGGTGGATATGTATTTGAGTCATTTGTTTTTCTTTTTGGTCGAGCAAACTCATTTATTTCCTGCTTGTGTATTTTGTACAAATTTAATTGGACGAATGGATAATTTACTTGCTTGGTCTCGCGATCCAATAATCTTTAATTTTGTGGATGCTAGGTTAGTCTTTATCTATTCTAATATCAAAGATATTTGAATAAGTATTCGTATTATTAGGTTGTAATTAAATTTTTGCTAATATGAAGTGTCGGTTAATTTTGTGAGCTCGGCGGCAACAAGGCTAAAGAGTTTCAAAAATCTTATGAGGATAATGGTGACTACATTATGGTGTGCATCTTGCGGTTTGCTAAGCTTATTTTCAGAAACGGTCGATTTGTGTGAATATGTTTATAGATGATTGGATTGCAACATTTGCTGGTGATTGTGTTCAGGTGATTATGAACGTGCTCTTCCCGAAATTGAAGTTTAGAAAAAAATTTCCATCACGGCAGTTTACGTGCTAGAATATCATATCTATACTCATTGTTTGATTACATGTGTTTTGTACTAAGTTGTCCTGAATGTTATCAATATGATTATTTCTAACTATTTACTTACATTCAATGGTATAATGTGTTTTCGTATGTGTATATAATAATAATTATTATTATATGCATCCGAATGTAACATTTTCGATGTGCATATAAAACGCTGAATTAAATCTTTAACCAATCCCGATCAGAAAAAACTAAAATTACGTATTGTCTTGACACTAAACAAAAAAATTATACATAAATTAATTAACAACATAATAATGTCCACACATGCGTGCGGATCGATCAACTAGTATTATTGAAACACTGAATAAATTTCAAAGTATCAAACAAATTGGAAGGGGTGAGGGAAAGTATCTTCTGGCCATTGGTGAGTGATCAAAGAGAGATAGGTGCAACTGTTGTTGTACTGTTAGCTTGGGTAGATTAGGATTTGGTCAGTGGCGTTTCACAAGTTGTGAAGACGTGTTAATCTGATTGAACAAGATTACTGTGTAATTTGTTCAAATGAATTCTAATAAAGTTTGGTTTTTCAATTCATTCTTTGTCAACACTAGAATTCATATCTTTTGCTATTTCATCGTGGTCGTATTGTCTGTCTATCTCCGTGTAGCTTTCATCATTCCATATCTTGAAAGGCTATCACTAAGGGATCAACTATATCTTTTTTTTACTTATAGTGCTTACAGCCCAAATGTTATCTAACAAAGGCCTGGCCTAGTTATCTTACAGAAGATACTTGAGTAAAAGTAAAAAGAGGAAGTTATCTTAGAAAGATTATTATTTTTATTCAGTCAGCATCAATCATCATGAATCTGTCCAACGTCCTGGTCCATCAACGTCTATGGAAATATTTAACTAAAAACACTTCAATGACCCATGGGGTTACTACTTACATAATTAGGTTTCATCCTCATATGACAGGTAATTTTAAGTTAGAATACGGGAGACAGTGAGTGGCTCAAAATAGTCATTATACGGAGGGAGGGAGTATTTGTTTTTAAGTTTTTAAAATCAAATTTTGAAGAAAAAAATTGTACATAAAAAAAAAAATCTCAAAACATCAAATATATTATTGAAACACACAATAAATTTCAAAACATCAAACAAATGGGAAGGGAGGGAGTATCTTCTAGCCATGTCGTCTTTCTTTGGTTCAAACATGTATTGAAAAAAAAATCCTTTATCAAAAAAAAAATGTATTGAAAAATAGATTATATTATTTCAATTATAAAATATTAAAATCAAATTTTGTTCACTGAAAAAATATTAAAAATATGAATGAACTAATTTCAGTTATATAAATATTAAAAAATTAAATAAATGCAAAAATATAAACAGATTGTTTTGTTTCTACTTTCGTAAATATTTAATTATTAAAATAATAAAACATAATAAATTATATATATAAATATATGTTGTTTATAAAACAAAATTAGATAAATGAAATAAATATTAAATTTATATAACATAACTTTTACAATGGTTGTTTTCATTAAAAAAAAATGATCTTACGATACAACGCAGATTAAAACTTCTATTGCGAAATCATTATATTAATCTCTTTAACTTTACGATATCTCTCTTCCCATATAACATACAATTCATTTTTTAAAATATATAAATTATTAACTTACTTTTTATGATACGGGTTAAAAAATTATAAACAAAATTAGATTGCATAATTAAAAAAATCTAAATTACAAATAACAAAATAAAGAAAATTTTAATTTGTAATGAAAAAATAAATTTACACTTAAAAACGCGGATCAAAATCTAGTTTTGTACTTATAGTGATTGCATTTATCTTACAAAGACATCGTAGTTATCTTACAAAAGACATTAATAAAAGAGTAATGAAAGACATTAAAGTGAGGTGAACCTCTTTATTCACCTCACTTTCTTATATCCAATCAAAATGCCATGTCATATTATGATTAAAATTAAAGCTAAAAAATTCAGAAAATAAGAAATCAAGTTTCACGTCTTCTATTAACACCGTGAGAGCAATTTTGTTTTTGTTTTGAGAACTTCACAATTCTAAGGCTAAGCTTGAGGCACTGTGGGAAACTGAATCCAAGAGTCATGGGTATGAGAGATTCGCTAATTAGATGGATTAGACAAGACTAATTCGCTATTTGAAAGGCTCGGAGAACAATGTTGATCCAAACCGCCGGTGAATCTGATGCTAAACTTGAGGCACTAAATAAAGCTGAATCCAAATCGAGAAGATGTGGTTTGCGATTTCGATTACGTTTACGTTTACAGAGAGAAAATTAGTGATGAATTCATCTCTAATTATACAAAGCTGTAAGTGTAGCAGACTGTAAAAAATGTCAACTATACATCTGGACACCTTTTAAGAAGAGAAAAAAAGTTTTAACAAATGTTTCAATCAGTTATTCAAAACAAAAACAAAATTGCTCTCACGGTATTAATAGAAGACGTGAAACTTGATTTCTTATTTTCTGAATTTTTTAGCTTTAATTTTAATCATAATATGACATGGCATTTTGATTGGATATAAGAAAGTGAGGTGAATAAAGAGGTTCACCTCTAGGGGTGAACCTAAGTATTACTCTTAATAAAAGTAAAAGAGGAGAAATAGCTACAATATCCTTATACTCACTTTGTTTCAAATTATCTATTTTGGTTCAAAACACATGGAAATAATTAACTAAAAACACTCAACTACTATAAAAAAGTATGGACAAACATTTAATTCAATTAAATCTATTCGTAAGAGAATACAAAAAGCGAGTGGCTGGAAATAGTCATTTAATGTAATATTCGTTATTATGTTTTTAAAATCAAAATTAAAAAAAAAAACAATTATACATTAAAAAAAAAATCTCAAAACATCAAATATATTATTGAAACACAAAATAAATTTATTTGTTGATTTTTCGTATTACTTTAATTATTTTTCTATTTGTATAGTTTCTTTGTTTTAGTTGTTCTATATTGCAAATGTAATGTTACAGGAAACTAAGATATATGCCCATGTTTTTATTAACCAATTCTTGGATGTATAATTTGTAGGGTTTTCTATAATTCTTTCTGATTTTGACCTAATTCCTGCCCGTGGAAATTTTAAACCTACATCTCATCGATTCGAAATAAAATAGAACATATGTTGAAATAATTCCTACAATAAGCACGAGCAGTTTCTTTTATTTTGTTGATTTCCGTTCTATAAAATCCGGGTTAGGTATGGTGGATATGTATTTGAGTCATTTGTTTTTCTTTTTGGTCGTGCAAACTCATTTATTTCCTGCTTGTGTATTTTGTACAAATTTAATTGGACGAATGGATAATTTACTTGCTTGGTCTCGCGATCCAATAATCTTTAATTTTGTGGATGCTAGGTTAGTCTTTATCTATTCTAATATCAAAGATATTTGAATAAGTATTCGTATTATTAGGTTGTAATTAAATTTTTGCTAATATGAAGTGTCGGTTGTTTTGTGAGCTCGGCGGCAACAAGGCTAAAGAGTTTCAAAAATCTTATGAGGATAATGGTGACTACATTATGGTGTGCATCTTGCGGTTTGCTAAGCTTATTTTCAGAAACGGTCGATTTGTGTGAATATGTTTATAGATGATTGGATTGCAACATTTGCTGGTGATTGTGTTCAGGTGATTATGAACGTGCTCTTCCCGAAATTGAAGTTTAGAAAAAAATTTCCATCACGGCACTTTACGTGCTAGAATATCATATCTATACTCATTGTTTGATTACATGTGTTTTGTACTAAGTTGTCCTGAATGTTATCAATATGATTATTTCTAACTATTTACTTACATTCAATGGTATAATGTGTTTTCGTATGTGTATATAATAATAATTATTATTATATGCATCCGAATGTAACATTTTCGATGTGCATATAAAACGCTGAATTAAATCTTTAACCAATCCCGATCAGAAAAAACTAAAATTACGTATTGTCTTGACACTAAACAAAAAAATTATACATAAATTAATTAACAACAGAATAATGTCCACACATGCGTGCGGATCGATCAACTAGTATTATTGAAACACTGAATAAATTTCAAAGTATCAAACAAATTGGAAGGGGTGGGGGAAAGTATCTTCTGGCCATAGCCATGTCGTTATTCTTTTGTTCAAACAAGGTATAACTTAATGACCAGATCAATGTTGGCACGACATATAGGACATCCCAATTTCTTGTTTTTGATCTGTTTCAAGCAAGAAAGGCATCCGGCAACATGTCCACACGGCACACACGCTGCTTCAGATGATGCATCCACACAAATCACACACACTCCGGATCCTCGGCCGTCTTCTGAAGGAACATAACCCTCTTCTAGTGCCGCTGTGACAGGATCGGATGGCGTAAGCTCATTGGAACTGATATTTTCAGTTGTTGGATGATTCATTGGCTGTATAAGTTTCCAATTAGTATCGGACACAAGTTAATAGCAAATATCTTCAATATTTATATCATTATGGCAAAACATACCTGTGGAATTCCTTTACAAAACCAATTCAGCTGTTTTAAGTCGTGGCCTTTAGTCGCAGCTGCCAAAAGGAGTTTATACTTTTAGTCTTTATTTATAGTAATTGAGAATGGCTTTCATAGACAAAAGTATACACACTTACGCCGCCTATCGACTTGAGCCCAACGCCTCGCTTGAGAAATGTATTCTCTTCTTCTTCTCTGCGGCTTGGGCCTTGGACCTATCCATTGTAATAAAGTTTCAATCAACAAGGATGAAACATATTCCATCAACATGGACAAGTAAGTGTCAAGAAAATTTACTTGTGGAGTTGTGATCTGATCTTTGCTCCTCCAAGTTGGCTTTCCACACCGTCCTTGCTTGTGCATCCTAATTGTATATATCATCATAACGGTGTCATTCAGAATAACAAAATATTACAAGTACTCTGATCAGTTAACTAAACACAGAACAGAGTAGTAGAAAGAAGGAAAACCTCGAGTCCTGCACTGTCATGGCGAATGGATTTGATACCTTCGACATCGCTGGGATTGACTCCTTGAAATATCAGCTCGTCCTTCGACTGTTGTACACCCATTTTCACAAGAACTTTTGAAAAACCCGAATAAAAATCAGAATGAATAAACTCTGAAGAAAGAAGGAAGAATCAAGTCTATATTTTGAAAGAGAGGATGAAAAGTTCTTGCCTTTTATGTGTCCATGGATCGATAAAACACACTGAAAAGGAAATGACTACGAAAACACCAAGTACTTTCTTCTTTAAGCCAAATTATTTTACCTTGATTTTTCTTTTTTTTCTGCTTAGCAGTGAAGTCTCCGAGAAAGTTAAGAGTGACGCCAAAAAATGCTTGACTTTGAACTCAAACCACTTGCAGATGGAATGGTCAAAGAGACCAAACAAAACAACTTTCTTAGTTCACACACAGGCGGACCCAATGTTCTAGGCTAAAATCTGATATATATTAAGTAATTGTGAATATTCATCTACATACATAAGTAAACAGCGAGTTTACAAGTAATCACTTATGTGTCTTCATTTTATTATTTCTTTTGAAGTTCCTTTTGTTGTAATTTTTGTTCGGAAATTTGTGAGGTGTTGTACAAATGGTTTATCCGAACTTAGCCCTTTAACGAAAAATATAGAATAAGGCGGAAATTATTCATAGTCTAGTTTTAGAGCTATTTAGTATTTTGAAAATATATTAACCAATTATATATAACCATTTTAATATAATTTTGTATTCAAAATTGCATTAATAATTATGAGAAAACACCATTTTTTTAATAATAAATGAAACGATCACGAAAACATATCTTGGACTTTCTTCTATTAAAAAAATTATTGAATATGAATTTTCTGTTCGTTTGCTTTTTTTTTTTGGTTCTTAGATGAAAAATTCTCCTAAGCCATGTAAAATTTGAATAGGGATAAGTGAGTCCAAAATGGCAACGAGAAAACACCATTTTTTTAATTGAATAAATGAAACGATCACGAAAACACATCTTGGACTTTCTTCTATTAAAAAAATTATTTAACTTTGATTTTTCACATTCGTTTGCTTTTTTTTTTTAATTCTTAGCTAAAAACTGTCTCCTAAGAAATTTAAAATTTGACTAGGGACTAAGTGAGTCCAAAATGGCAAGACTTCAAACTCAAACACCAAAAAAACTTTATAATTCACATATACCGGTTATATACCGGTTTTGGCGACAACTTATTTCTAACAAACCAAAATGGATTGATTTTGCTGGAATGTCTTTCACATTCAACAAAAGTTCTACTTTATCAAATTTAATTTAGCATGTCGACTTTTTCATTGGTTACTTTTTTTTGATATTATTTTTTTTTTTTTTTTTTATGTTTCATCTGAAAAAAAAATTAAAATAATAATAATTTTTTTTTTAAGAACCCCAAGGGGATAACACCAATGTACATGCTCTAAGAAACATGTATTTAAAACTTGGGTCAATCACAACGCATCCATCGCAACTGGAACTCCATCCTATAGCTTCCTTCTTCTTCCTCATCGGCATTGAAGCTTCAAGGTGAGTTCTTCTACTTTTGTTAGTCTCAGTGGCTCTAGAAATCATTGGATCGTCATATATCAATAGAATTTGAAATTTGAGGATTTTAATTGGACTTATTTGAAACATTTTTCTGTCGGTGTTGTTGGGTTAATAATAACCCATGTTTTTGGTCGAGTAAGACATTGCATTGGTAATTAATAGATTATAGTGGTTGAATCGTTAGGATTCATAGTGAATTGAATGGAGTAATCGGAAGGTTTCCTAGATATATAACAACTGAAAAACAATTGGTATTATTGAAACAAGTAATACAATTGGATACAACTGAGAAGAATTAGTATTAGTGAGACAAATCAATGTGCGGTAATGTACTTTTCTTTTTTCACGATAGGGAGACGATGAATACAAACATATATTTGTATTACAGAGGATATTATTCAAAGTCTAGAGAAGATGAGGAATATATTTCAAGAGAAGATAGTGTGTTTGGTATATCTTTTAAGACATTAATTATTTATGAAAGATATAAATTACTCTGTGTTTGTGGATATGACATGCATAAATATTGTGATAGATGAATCTATGATGAAGCTAAAATTGAGTTAGATTCCGTAGATAATGTAACCATAAAGACAATTATAATATATCTTTTATGATGAAGATGTTTATGTTTATATGAGATTTTGGATAAAGAGCTACATAGAAATGTTTTGCATGTAGAAGTCATCAAAGATTTAAACATAGTTCAGTTGGGCGAGAAACTTTCAAGACTAGAGCGGAAAATTTCATTTGGTTGTGAGTTATGGTGACTTTCTTTTTAGTGGTAGACCTAATGATGGTGTTAATGATAGTATCTTTACTCTTAACACATGTGACAAATTAATATAACAACATCAAAAGCCGATGAATAATGTAAATGGTGAAAATGTAATGTGGATAACAAAGCACATGAAGATGTGGATAATGGATCACGTGACGAAGTTGAAGGAAGTTTTGGTTGTTAATCCTGATTCAATTCACAGATTCAACAGTTCCTAAACATGCGGATCTAGGTTCTCTTGAATAGAAACATTATGATCTCACCTTATACCTGTTTATGCAGCGGAAAGAGAAGGTATATCAGAGATCAGAGAGCCACCAAGTGATAACTCCTCCAGAGGTTCACACACGCACACCAAGCAGGAAGAGAGGCTGCTAGACCAAAGGAGAGGAGGCGCAGAGAGAGAGAGAGTTGGCGCAGGGAGGCTAGGGTTAGGGAGAAAGAGATTTGGGTTTTAGTTTATAAAACCCTTCTCTTTCCCTTTTGGGCTTTTGGGCCCAAATACCAATCTGATTAAATCCCTTGGATTTAATCAGACCCATTAATCTCTCTCTAAGTACGACAAATGCCTGGCACTTTTACCGTACTTCTGCTTAGCCGATTCTACACATTTTCCTGTTAGCTTAGGCGTGTGACCCATATGGGATCATATAATAAAGGCAATAAGTCCAAGACTTATAGATCATGAGCGGACTCTAGCAAGCCATCATGACCCCCAGTATTTTATGACTTATGTCTGATCATTGACATACTCTTACTTTCTAGAGACAGTACCGAGATTACTGGACATAATTCCAACAATCTCCCACTTGTACTGGAATCTCTGTATTTATAATCCTTTTGTCACAATATCTCGATTAGTCATAAGGCAAGATTGGTGTCATCCTTATAAAGCCTAATCTTGTTCATCGGACTCTGATTCGATACTGACAATCCAAACGACTCGGGACAGTCCGTTTGAGCATGGCCATGCATTTTCCAGTATTCAAATCTCCGATTGGCCTAGAGATATTCACTCCATTTATATTGGAGGGACAAATTCCGTCTTGTTCCATCACTGTAAACTACTCATTTCGTAATACACCCAAACAAGGTCCTTATAGCTATCGCATAACGACAGCGTTAGACAATGATCAAAGCGCATCAGTTCATGTGCAGTCACATGCATGCGAACTCAGGTCTAAGGACTATACTCTATAGTCGTAGTAAGAATCTCTTATGACACAGATATAAATATCCCGAAGAGTTCTTATAAGCGGGTCTAGTCCGGTCGTATGTACCCCACATACACCTATGTACTGACTTTGATGCCTCGCATCTATGACACACTGAGACTTTGTCATAAGTCACATACCAATCTAGTCTCACACGGTTGTTGGTGTTCCAATTTCAACAACCTTCGACTAGGGACTGAATGATATAAGCCATCTATCAAATATAGGGTCTCATGATCAAGCTAAATGACTTTGATGACTCAAGATCAAGTCACTTACTTCGATGACCTATAAAATGGTTTATATCACTTTGGAACGATTATTTCATCACAGTTAAAATAATCTTGAAATAATAATTTCATTAAACATAAAATGTTTTACAAGAACATATCAAAAACTAAATAAAGCCCTTTATTAACTCCCACTGAAATTAAGACTACATCTTAATTTCACTTATCCTACAACAACAGTCCGCGACTCGTGCTTAGGCCTAAGGAGTGGCTTCGTTAATAGATTAGCAACGTTCTCATTCGTTGAAACTTGCTGATCTACTTAACTTCTCTGTCATTTATCTCACGGAATAGGTTATACATATCCTCAAGGTGTTTGGACCTCTGATGTGCAGCTAGTCTCATCTATGCTGGGAATCACATCAAGTTCAGTGACGAACTCTTCTTTCCAAACAACCTCTTTCGCCGCTTCCCAAGCTGCGAAATGTTCAGCTTAAGTCATGGAGTCAGCAACAGTGCCTTGCACCGCCAGATAGACACAAGATATGACCGGACTGTGACCGGAAATCATCTTTGTCTATTGGAAACTTGCCTTTCAGACTCTACCGACTTGTAGCACCTCACTTTCTCCGTAAATCAAGAACTTATCCTAAGTATTTCTCAAATACTTTAGGACATTCTTTACGGCAATCCAGTGATTCTTTGCTGGATTTGACTGGTCTTTACTTGTCTTGCTTAACATTAAAGCAACATCAAACAAGTACGTTTCATGGCATACATGATAGATCCAATTGCCGACGCATATGGAATCTTATCCATGCATTTAAGCTCAGCAGTTATCGTAGGACACTGTGTCTTGCTTAACGTAATGCCATGTGACATTGGCATAAAACCCTTCTTGGAATGCTGAAAACGTGTAGGACTTTGTCGGGATAAGAATCCTGACTTTGTCCTACCAGCTCTTTCGGATCTTTATCTTTAGATCCAAAATCCAAGAACTACGTGGTTTTACCCATGTCAATCATAAAACCAACTCCCAAGCCAGTCCTTTACCGACTGCAGCATTGGGACGCTATATCCGAGAATCAGTATGTCATCGACATACATTATGAGAAATGCAATATTGCTCCCACTTATCTATTAGTAAACGCACAGTTCCATTTCGTTCCTGTTCAAGTCAAAAACTTGACTATTTCAACAGAACGAAGATTCCAACTCCGATATGTTTGCTTCCATCCATAAATGGATCGATGAAGTTAACTTACACAAAGTGTATATTTTCGGAGTCCGGGCTCACTTTCGCTTATTTGAATTTCGCAGATTCGTCGCTTTCAATGATCATCAGATCATGCGAACTTTCAATGATCATCAGGTTCAACTAATGACGAGAAATCACTCTCGGATTAGTGACTGATTCATTCATGTCTGCGAACTTCAGGCTCCACAGGTGTAGATTCTACAGAAATCTGTAAATCCTTCCGCTGCTCTCCCTCAATAGGTTAAGCAGCCTCCTGTATTTCTCGAATTTCTTCGAGTTATACTTTTACTCCCACTGTTCTTCTTTGAAAGTAACTTCCCTTCTTAGAAAACAGAATGGGCGTAAAAGTAACAAGCCTTGGTTTACCTAGGACAACCAGCGAAGTAGCACAACTACAAATACTCAGTAAAGACGAATTTGGATCGATTCCAATCCACATTTACGTGGTGTCTTTCAACTGATATTGGTGGAACCTTTTCAGCGTAAACTTAGATATTCTTAGAGCGTTATTCTTAAATAATATCATGGAAGATTCGTGTGACTCATCTTTAATCATTTCTAATAAGATCTGATTCTTTCTCACAGAAACACCTTCAGGTTTTCAGGAGAAATGAGCTGTGAAACGATTTCACACTCATTCAGATGATCACACCATCAATGACTTAAGTATTCTCACTCGTGATCTGATCCAGAGTCTTAATACTTCTGTCATTCAGATCCTATACTTCATTCTGGAACTCTTTCGACCATGTCAAAGAATTCCGACTTGTGTCTCATCAAATGAACACAGTCTTACTCACTGAAGTAATCAGTAGAGACAATGAAGTACAGGAAATTTTCTCTGGCATTACTGCTCATTGGGCCACATACATGAGTATGTTCCAGGTCCAATAAGCCTTTGGGCCTTTCTCTAGCTCGGCTAAGATAGGCCCTTTGCCTTTTGGTCCAGTAAGCAGAATTCAAGTCTCATAAGATATATGTATCAAATGAGCCCAACAGTCCATAACTATGGGATTTCTGAATCCGACTTACTCTATGTGACTAAGACTTTTATGCCAAGAAAAATCAGGTTTAATTCATCAGATTTAAACCAATTCGGTATTTATGTTACATTTAGGCACTCTTTGGTTTAAGATATAAAACCCATTCCTTGAATAGGGTGCTACAATTAATATTTCATTAAGATCAAAAGAACAAAACTTGTCTTTTATCAAAATGAAAAACATTCAAATTCTTACAAGAAAATGAAAGACAACTCTGCTTAAAGCAGGTACATTGTAGCAATTACTTAATAAAACCAAGCCTCGAAGGCATCTATAAGTGAAAATCCTACGGCTGAGGCAGCGTCCATAGCTCCTTCCAGACATGTAGATCCACTTGTCCTTCCTTCAACGTTCTACTGTTGCTTAGGCTCTGCATATTATCACAAATATCAGTGCCACAACCAGTATCCAATACCTTTAAGGTAGAACTTGAAGTAATAACATGAATACCTGAGGAAGTAGTCGCATACATCAACTTCAACTCCTCATCATCTTCCATGAATTTAATGCAATCTCTCTTCCAATGCCCTGTCTCCTTACAGTAGCAGCACTTACCAACGTAAGAGGTATCTGACTCGGGCTCAGAAGACACACGCTTGCCATGATTCAAAATCTGGACAACTTTGCCTTCACCCTTGTTAGCATTAGGTTTAGTAAACCTACCCTTCTCATTCATGAGATTATTCAGGGTACTCTTCACGTTTGGCTCAACTGTCTTGAGCATATCATGCAGTTCAGTCAGCGTCTTCGTTAAGCCTTTCTTGATATGGTTCCTTATGAACTTATCATAGCTTGACGGCAGTGACTGCAGAATGATCTCAGTTGCCAATTCTTGGCTAACTGGATAATCCAGTTTCCTCAGGTTATCAATGTAACCCATCATTTTACTGACATGAGGACTCACTGGATGATGATTTGGTAGCTTGCATCTAGTGAGAGACTTAACCAACCGGTATCTCTCCACTCCTATCTGCTCCTGAAATTTCAATTTCAGGCTGCTGATCATCTCTATTGGCGACTCCATGTTCTCATATTGCTTCCGCAAGTCTGAGTCCATGGTAGCCAATATCAGACCACGCACATCTACCGCATCATTATAATGCTTATTCCAAGCATCATATACTGCATGAGAAGCATTGGACCCGATCCTCACGGGGAGAGCTCTCTCAAGGACATAGTCCTTTCTCTCCTGTCTGAGAACTAGCCTCAGGTTCCGCGACCAAGTCAAGAAATTTGATCCGTTCAGCTTGTCCATCTCAAGGACAGACCGGATCGAGAAAGTGTTTTGATTGTTTGTGCTAGTCATAACTGAAAATTAAGATAAAAGGATTTTAGTTAATATGTTCAATATGATTAATCTTGTATTATGCTTAATATGATTAATCACGCATTATATTCAATAACATAAGTTACCCTCAATAGAATATAATGATTCCAAGATCCACATATAACTAAGATCAAAGTGGGCCACTGGCCGTCACCCAACCTTAGCTTATATCGGTAAGCCCTAAGTCGGCTAATTATATCCGTGATATAACTCTTGGTTGTGAATCTGGGCCCGAGGCCCAATTCACTCTGATGTCTCAAGGCCCGGGACTCCCGATGGCCTAGTCAAGAAAACCAGACTATACAGTCATGTAATCATTAATGTCTGGGACTCCCAATGACATTTATGAATCACAAACCGTCTTATCCACGCAAAAGTAGACACCCTCACACTGTAAGGCCATGAATACAATTGAATGGGCTTCGACAGCTGACATAGTCTGGACAAGACATCCAACGCTTGATATTATTTGAGGTTCGTAGGTTTATTAAAATTTCATTCCCAAAATAGAAGATTACTATTTTGGGAAACTTTCCATTTTTGGAAACCTACTATTTTTGGAAACTTTCTAAAATTGGAAACTTTCTAAAACCGGAAACTTTCTAACTTTAGAAATTTCTTAAAATCCAAAACCCGCAAATCTAGAAACTTCTATTTTAAGAAACTTTCTAATTTCAAAATTTCGGAAACTTTAATTTAAAATCGATTTATAATTTTATAAAATAAATTTTAAATTAATCTGATGAAAAAGACTCAAATAATTGGCCCAATTGTTTTAACTTCTTGGCCCGAGGCCCAAGAATTTGTCTATGTCCAAGACATAACCCAATTGTCCAATTAAATGACATAACCGGTCTGGTTCATTAAAATTGGTCTAACCAAAATTAATTACTACGATGACCACAATTGTCAACTGGTTATTTACTAAACCGGATTTTCTCAATTTATTTGGTCCAACTAAATCAAATTAGAAAATCCTGGTTTAGGCACAAAATCCAATATTTCGACTTTGGATTTCTTATCCCTGTTTAACCAGAATTTAATAAAATTATTAAATCTGTTTATTAAACCGAGACGTTTGATTTTAATCAAATTTTAAACCGAACCTTAAAAACCGAACCGAACCGATTGATCACGTGAACCGATCACGACCTAATCGTGAGTTTCACGCGATCACGTCAGCCGTCAAGCCGCACGCAAACGATCCGAGATCGAGACGGCAGTCGGACGGGACCATCGTTCGGGACGCTCGGGACAGGATGGCTCGGGTCGTGCGTCATGCGATCGCCGAGCGATCGAGACGCGGTACGACGCTGGATGATCGGGACGATGCTGGACGATCGACCGCGATCGTTTGATTGATCCGCTCGGTCCATCCTTGCATGATCATCACCGATCGGGACGACTCTCGAGACTGCCGGGACACGATCACCGTGTGATCCACTCGGCCGATCGATCTTCGTCTCGCGGTCGGATGATCACGCGACTCGATCCTTTAGCGATCGGTCCGTGCATCATCAAACCGACGCATACCAAATCAATATAGCTTGGTTTTGCGATTTCAAATATGTTTAGGTTTCAATTCCTTGTTGCTTAAGTGATTTCTCTTATCAGTAGTTGATTCAAAACACCTTTTAAACAAGAAAAACAATCCTAAACGAGATTCTAAACAAGAAAAACCAGAACCAATAGCTCTGATACCACTGAAGGAAGTTTTGGTTGTTAATCCTGATTCAATTCACAGATTCAACAGTTCCTAAACATGCGGATCTAGGTTCTCTTGAATAGAAACATTATGATCTCACCTTATACCTGTTTATGCAGCGGAAAGAGAAGGTATATCAGAGATCAGAGAGCCACCAAGTGATAACTCCTCCAGAGGTTCACACACGCACACCAAGCAGGAAGAGAGGCTGCTAGACCAAAGGAGAGGAGGCGCAGAGAGAGAGAGAGAGTTGGCGCAGGGAGGCTAGGGTTAGGGAGAAAGAGATTTGGGTTTTAGTTTATAAAACCCTTCTCTTTCCCTTTTGGGCTTTTGGGCCCAAATACCAATCTGATTAAATCCCTTGGATTTAATCAGACCCATTAATCTCTCTCTAAGTACGACAAATGCCTGGCACTTTTACCGTACTTCTGCTTAGCCGATTCTACACATTTTCCTGTTAGCTTAGGCGTGTGACCCATATGGGATCATATAATAAAGGCAATAAGTCCAAGACTTATAGATCATGAGCGGACTCTAGCAAGCCATCATGACCCCCAGTATTTTATGACTTATGTCTGATCATTGACATACTCTTACTTTCTAGAGACAGTACCGAGATTACTGGACATAATTCCAACAATCTCCCACTTGTACTGGAATCTCTGTATTTATAATCCTTTTGTCACAATATCTCGATTAGTCATAAGGCAAGATTGGTGTCATCCTTATAAAGCCTAATCTTGTTCATCGGACTCTGATTCGATACTGACAATCCAAACGACTCGGGACAGTCCGTTTGAGCATGGCCATGCATTTTCCAGTATTCAAATCTCCGATTGGCCTAGAGATATTCACTCCATTTATATTGGAGGGACAAATTCCGTCTTGTTCCATCACTGTAAACTACTCATTTCGTAATACACCCAAACAAGGTCCTTATAGCTATCGCATAACGACAGCGTTAGACAATGATCAAAGCGCATCAGTTCATGTGCAGTCACATGCATGCGAACTCAGGTCTAAGGACTATACTCTATAGTCGTAGTAAGAATCTCTTATGACACAGATATAAATATCCTGAAGAGTTCTTATAAGCGGGTCTAGTCCGGTCGTATGTACCCCACATACACCTATGTACTGACTTTGATGCCTCGCATCTATGACACACTGAGACTTTGTCATAAGTCACATACCAATCTAGTCTCACACGGTTGTTGGTGTTCCAATTTCAACAACCTTCGACTAGGGACTGAATGATATAAGCCATCTATCAAATATAGGGTCTCATGATCAAGCTAAATGACTTTGATGACTCAAGATCAAGTCACTTACTTCGATGACCTATAAAATGGTTTATATCACTTTGGAACGATTATTTCATCACAGTTAAAATAATCTTGAAATAATAATTTCATTAAACATAAAATGTTTTACAAGAACATATCAAAAACTAAATAAAGCCCTTTATTAACTCCCACTGAAATTAAGACTACATCTTAATTTCACTTATCCTACAACAACAGTCCGCGACTCGTGCTTAGGCCTAAGGAGTGGCTTCGTTAATAGATTAGCAACATTCTCATTCGTTGAAACTTGCTGATCTACTTAACTTCTCTGTCATTTATCTCACGGAATAGGTTATACCTATCCTCAAGGTGTTTGGACCTCTGATGTGCAGCTAGTCTCATCTATGCTGGGAATCACATCAAGTTCAGTGACGAACTCTTCTTTCCAAACAACCTCTTTCGCCGCTTCCCAAGCTGCGAAATGTTCAGCTTAAGTCATGGAGTCAGCAACAGTGCCTTGCACCGCCAGATAGACACAAGATATGACCGGACTGTGACCGGAAATCATCTTTGTCTATTGGAAACTTGCCTTTCAGACTCTACCGACTTGTAGCACCTCACTTTCTCCGTAAATCAAGAACTTATCCTAAGTATTTCTCAAATACTTTAGGACATTCTTTACGGCAATCCAGTGATTCTTTGCTGGATTTGACTGGTCTTTACTTGTCTTGCTTAACATTAAAGCAACATCAAACAAGTACGTTTCATGGCATACATGATAGATCCAATTGCCGACGCATATGGAATCTTATCCATGCATTTAAGCTCAGCAGTTATCGTAGGACACTGTGTCTTGCTTAACGTAATGCCATGTGACATTGGCATAAAACCCTTCTTGGAATGCTGAAAACGTGTAGGACTTTGTCGGGATAAGAATCCTGACTTTGTCCTACCAGCTCTTTCGGATCTTTATCTTTAGATCCAAAATCCAAGAACTACGTGGTTTTACCCATGTCAATCATAAAACCAACTCCCAAGCCAGTCCTTTACCGACTGCAGCATTGGGACGCTATATCCGAGAATCAGTATGTCATCGACATACATTATGAGAAATGCAATATTGCTCCCACTTATCTATTAGTAAACGCACAGTTCCATTTCGTTCCTGTTCAAGTCAAAAACTTGACTATTTCAACAGAACGAAGATTCCAACTCCGATATGTTTGCTTCCATCCATAAATGGATCGATGAAGTTAACTTACACAAAGTGTATATTTTCGGAGTCCGGGCTCACTTTCGCTTATTTGAATTTCGCAGATTCGTCGCTTTCAATGATCATCAGATCATGCGAACTTTCAATGATCATCAGGTTCAACTAATGACGAGAAATCACTCTCGGATTAGTGACTGATTCATTCATGTCTGCAAACTTCAGGCTCCACAGGTGTAGATTCTACA
Organism: Orychophragmus violaceus; assembly: GCA_030180135.1. Lineage (NCBI taxonomy): Eukaryota > Viridiplantae > Streptophyta > Magnoliopsida > Brassicales > Brassicaceae > Orychophragmus > Orychophragmus violaceus. The sequence goes on along the minus strand of CM058233.1, from coordinate 84,250,103 downwards.
GAAATCTGTAAATCCTTCCGCTGCTCTCCCTCAATAGGTTAAGCAGCCTCTTGTATTTCTCGAATTTCTTCGAGTTATACTTTTACTCCCACTGTTCTTCTTTGAAAGTAACTTCCCTTCTTAGAAAACAGAATGGGCGTAAAAGTAACAAGCCTTGGTTTCCCTAGGACAACCAGCGAAGTAGCACAACTACAAATACTCAGTAAAGACGAATTTGGATCGATTCCAATCCACATTTACGTGGTGTCTTTCAACTGATATTGGTGGAACCTTTTCAGCGTAAACTTAGATATTCTTAGAGCGTTATTCTTAAATAATATCATGGAAGATTCGTGTGACTCATCTTTAATCATTTCTAATAAGATCTGATTCTTTCTCACAGAAACACCTTCAGGTTTTCAGGAGAAATGAGCTGTGAAACGATTTCACACTCATTCAGATGATCACACCATCAATGACTTAAGTATTCTCACTCGTGATCTGATCCAGAGTCTTAATACTTCTGTCATTCAGATCCTATACTTCATTCTGGAACTCTTTCGACCATGTCAAAGAATTCCGACTTGTGTCTCATCAAATGAACACAGTCTTACTCACTGAAGTAATCAGTAGAGACAATGAAGTACAGGAAATTTTCTCTGGCATTACTGCTCATTGGGCCACATACATGAGTATGTTCCAGGTCCAATAAGCCTTTGGGCCTTTCTCTAGCTCGGCTAAGATAGGCCCTTTGCCTTTTGGTCCAGTAAGCAGAATTCAAGTCTCATAAGATATATGTATCAAATGAGCCCAACAGTCCATAACTATGGGATTTCTGAATCCGACTTACTCTATGTGACTAAGACTTTTATGCCAAGAAAAATCAGGTTTAATTCATCAGATTTAAACCAATTCGGTATTTATGTTACATTTAGGCACTCTTTGGTTTAAGATATAAAACCCATTCCTTGAATAGGGTGCTACAATTAATATTTCATTAAGATCAAAAGAACAAAACTTGTCTTTTATCAAAATGAAAAACATTCAAATTCTTACAAGAAAATGAAAGACAACTCTGCTTAAAGCAGGTACATTGTAGCAATTACTTAATAAAACCAAGCCTCGAAGGCATCTATAAGTGAAAATCCTACGGCTGAGGCAGCGTCCATAGCTCCTTCCAGACATGTAGATCCACTTGTCCTTCCTTCAACGTTCTACTGTTGCTTAGGCTCTGCATATTATCACAAATATCAGTGCCACAACCAGTATCCAATACCTTTAAGGTAGAACTTGAAGTAATAACATGAATACCTGAGGAAGTAGTCGCATACATCAACTTCAACTCCTCATCATCTTCCATGAATTTAATGCAATCTCTCTTCCAATGCCCTGTCTCCTTACAGTAGCAGCACTTACCAACGTAAGAGGTATCTGACTCGGGCTCAGAAGACACACGCTTGCCATGATTCAAAATCTGGACAACTTTGCCTTCACCCTTGTTAGCATTAGGTTTAGTAAACCTACCCTTCTCATTCATGAGATTATTCAGGGTACTCTTCACGTTTGGCTCAACTGTCTTGAGCATATCATGCAGTTCAGTCAGCGTCTTCGTTAAGCCTTTCTTGATATGGTTCCTTATGAACTTATCATAGCTTGACGGCAGTGACTGCAGAATGATCTCAGTTGCCAATTCTTGGCTAACTGGATAATCCAGTTTCCTCAGGTTATCAATGTAACCCATCATTTTACTGACATGAGGACTCACTGGATGATGATTTGGTAGCTTGCATCTAGTGAGAGACTTAACCAACCGGTATCTCTCCACTCCTATCTGCTCCTGAAATTTCAATTTCAGGCTGCTGATCATCTCTATTGGCGACTCCATGTTCTCATATTGCTTCCGCAAGTCTGAGTCCATGGTAGCCAATATCAGACCACGCACATCTACCGCATCATTATAATGCTTATTCCAAGCATCATATACTGCATGAGAAGCATTGGACCCGATCCTCACGGGGAGAGCTCTCTCAAGGACATAGTCCTTTCTCTCCTGTCTGAGAACTAGCCTCAGGTTCCGCGACCAAGTCAAGAAATTTGATCCGTTCAGCTTGTCCATCTCAAGGACAGACCGGATCGAGAAAGTGTTTTGATTGTTTGTGCTAGTCATAACTGAAAATTAAGATAAAAGGATTTTAGTTAATATGTTCAATATGATTAATCTTGTATTATGCTTAATATGATTAATCACGCATTATATTCAATAACATAAGTTACCCTCAATAGAATATAATGATTCCAAGATCCACATATAACTAAGATCAAAGTGGGCCACTGGCCGTCACCCAACCTTAGCTTATATCGGTAAGCCCTAAGTCGGCTAATTATATCCGTGATATAACTCTTGGTTGTGAATCTGGGCCCGAGGCCCAATTCACTCTGATGTCTCAAGGCCCGGGACTCCCGATGGCCTAGTCAAGAAAACCAGACTATACAGTCATGTAATCATTAATGTCTGGGACTCCCAATGACATTTATGAATCACAAACCGTCTTATCCACGCAAAAGTAGACACCCTCACACTGTAAGGCCATGAATACAATTGAATGGGCTTCGACAGCTGACATAGTCTGGACAAGACATCCAACGCTTGATATTATTTGAGGTTCGTAGGTTTATTAAAATTTCATTCCCAAAATAGAAGATTACTATTTTGGGAAACTTTCCATTTTTGGAAACCTACTATTTTTGGAAACTTTCTAAAAATTGGAAACTTTCTAAAACCGGAAACTTTCTAACTTTAGAAATTTCTTAAAATCCAAAACCCGCAAATCTAGAAACTTCTATTTTAAGAAACTTTCTAATTTCAAAATTTCGGAAACTTTAATTTAAAATCGATTTATAATTTTATAAAATAAATTTTAAATTAATCTGATGAAAAAGACTCAAATAATTGGCCCAATTGTTTTAACTTCTTGGCCCGAGGCCCAAGAATTTGTCTATGTCCAAGACATAACCCAATTGTCCAATTAAATGACATAACCGGTCTGGTTCATTAAAATTGGTCTAACCAAAATTAATTACTACGATGACCACAATTGTCAACTGGTTATTTACTAAACCGGATTTTCTCAATTTATTTGGTCCAACCAAATCAAATTAGAAAATCCTGGTTTAGGCACAAAATCCAATATTTCGACTTTGGATTTCTTATCCCTGTTTAACCAGAATTTAATAAAATTATTAAATCTGTTTATTAAACCGAGACGTTTGATTTTAATCAAATTTTAAACCGAACCTTAAAAACCGAACCGAACCGATTGATCACGTGAACCGATCACGACCTAATCGTGAGTTTCACGCGATCACGTCAGCCGTCAAGCCGCCCGCAAACGATCCGAGATCGAGACGGCAGTCGGACGGGACCATCGTTCGGGACGCTCGGGACAGGATGGCTCGGGTCGTGCGTCATGCGATCGCCGAGCGATCGAGACGCGGTACGACGCTGGATGATCGGGACGATGCTGGACGATCGACCGCGATCGTTTGATTGATCCGCTCGGTCCATCCTTGCATGATCATCACCGATCGGGACGACTCTCGAGACTGCCGGGACACGATCACCGTGTGATCCACTCGGCCGATCGATCTTCGTCTCGCGGTCGGATGATCACGCGACTCGATCCTTTAGCGATCGGTCCGTGCATCATCAAACCGACGCATACCAAATCAATATAGCTTGGTTTTGCGATTTCAAATATGTTTAGGTTTCAATTCCTTGTTGCTTAAGTGATTTCTCTTATCAGTAGTTGATTCAAAACACCTTTTAAACAAGAAAAACAATCCTAAACGAGATTCTAAACAAGAAAAACCAGAACCAATAGCTCTGATACCACTGAAGGAAGTTTTGGTTGTTAATCCTGATTCAATTCACAGATTCAACAGTTCCTAAACATGCGGATCTAGGTTCTCTTGAATAGAAACATTATGATCTCACCTTATACCTGTTTATGCAGCGGAAAGAGAAGGTATATCAGAGATCAGAGAGCCACCAAGTGATAACTCCTCCAGAGGTTCACACACGCACACCAAGCAGGAAGAGAGGCTGCTAGACCAAAGGAGAGGAGGCGCAGAGAGAGAGAGAGTTGGCGCAGGGAGGCTAGGGTTAGGGAGAAAGAGATTTGGGTTTTAGTTTATAAAACCCTTCTCTTTCCCTTTTGGGCTTTTGGGCCCAAATACCAATCTGATTAAATCCCTTGGATTTAATCAGACCCATTAATCTCTCTCTAAGTACGACAAATGCCTGGCACTTTTACCGTACTTCTGCTTAGCCGATTCTACACATTTTCCTGTTAGCTTAGGCGTGTGACCCATATGGGATCATATAATAAAGGCAATAAGTCCAAGACTTATAGATCATGAGCGGACTCTAGCATGCCATCATGACCCCCAGTATTTTATGACTTATGTCTGATCATTGACATACTCTTACTTTCTAGAGACAGTACCGAGATTACTGGACATAATTCCAACAGAAGTGTATAGCGGATCATGTAAAAATGTGGATAATGGTCTGAATAGATGTGGATCCCTGGGTATTTGAGTACCATTTCGGTTTGGGTCAGATCTTTGGGATATCGGGTCTTTCGGTTTTGTATTATAAGATCCATTCGGTATTTTAGATTTTCGGGTCGATTTCGGTTCAGTATTTTTTTTTGGGTTTGAGTCGGGTGAATACTAAATACAAGAAACGAGACATACCTAAAATATTTTGGGTAGTCGGATAATTCAGGTACTTTAGACCCAAAGTACTCTAAATGAAACTAAAATAACCAATATAATCAACTTTTGTATCCGAAATTAAAAAATTAAAATACAAATTTGAATAAGTTTCAGAACTTAATCCCTGGTTCTTACAACAAACAAGCAACAAAACAAATTCCAAGCAAGAAAACAAAATCCCAACAACAAAACAAAGCCGTGAAAAGAAATCAAAGTCTTAAGTCTTAATAACTGCCGCATGAGCCTTAGTTAGAAAACTAGTTGTACTTGTAACTCCATAAAAAGTCTTCTTCCATGTGTTTTTGTTTCATCAAATCAAACTCATATGAGAAGAATTCTAATGAAACCAAAAGAGAAATCATTTACAGAAAAAGGTGCAGTGCAATATCATTACTTGTTAGTAGTAGTACACTACCTTAAAAGAGCTTGAACTTGTAGTCATTTGAGATTCATTCTTCTTGTTATTGTTCTACGACTTGAAGTTTATCATAATTTGCACACACCAAAATTTTTTGTGTTAAACATCAAATTGTAAACAAATGATGTTAAGAAATAAGAAATATGTAAATCTCAATTAGTACCTCTCTTCAACTTATCTTCATATTCAAATTCATATATGATTTGTTCCCTTGTAACCAAACTTGCTTCATCATTGAGATGGATCACCCTTATTCCAATGCTCTGTATACATTAAGACCTCAACCATATAGTGGATAATACAACTTTTTGATAGGGTTATAATTTGACCATTTGTGCTAAAAACACTTTCTGAAGCAACTGATGACACTTGGATTGCAAATACATCTCTAGCCAGTTCTGAAAGAATATGATTCTTTGAACTACTACTCTTCAAGAAAGCACATCATATTATGTCCCTTTCATGTTTTTAGATTCTCCACAGATTCCTTCAAATACCTTTCTAACTCATCATGTGCATCCTGCTCGCCATTTTCATAAACCATCTCCTTGTATATACTATATATCCTTTTGTAACCTATAAAGAGTTCATCTTTTACGACATCCATCCTTTCAAGCGATTGCAATTATTGAGATGATATCTGATTAGATTGTGAAGATTGTGCGTTTGCACTTTTAGCTTACCTAGCTTGGTATTCATCAAAACATCACTTGCAATGTACCACGTACATACTGATTTAGCTCCTTAGCATTTAAACTTTATTCACCATAAAATCTCGCGAAACACATATTAGAAAATTCATTTTCTTTTTAGGATAAAATATTGAAGCTATAATAAACATCTTATTAATTTCCTTCGTTCCATCCTAGTACTTATCAAACTTTTTCAACATCCCATCAACATTTCTCTTAAGCTCTAGATCACGACTATCACTCAGTTCCATCAAATTCTTTTCTATTGTCACGATCTCACCATAACACTTAAGTGAATTCACAGATGTAGATACTGACACAACCAAAGTAGAATCGTAGAAGATTATCAAGAATTTAACTAACGTATTGATCACATTCCAATCGTTTGACATTGGTTGCCCAATCCTCTTACTCCCATTCTTGTTTGATTGTCGACCGGTCAACTCGTCGGTCAGCGGATAAACGGGAAGGGCACTACAAGAAAACAACGTTTTTTCGACTTGACCTTGCGACTATACTTGTAGTCGTAACATTTTGCCACTATTAGGAGACAATATTGCTACTATTTTGAAATAACGGATATATGGACGTGTATTAGTTTCTTATATACGACCAAAAATGATTGTCGCCATTTTAGTCGTCGATTTACGATTGATTAACGACCATTGTCGAGACCGGAAATAATAGTCGCAGGCTAGTCGGTGATATGACGACTATTTTTGCGTCTGATGTGAAGAGTCGTAGAAAAATCGCGAATTGGTCAGTACATGAGCGACTAATTTGCTACTTCGGGTATAGTAGTAACCAAGTCGTTTATTTGTCGCTATTGATACGACTAATATTTTACTCATTATTCGTGTCGCAAAATAGTCGGGTATGGGTCATATCATATAGTATTTTTGGATTTTTTGAAAGCAATATGAGATAGTTTGGTTATATTTTACATGTTTGTGGTAGGTGTACGTGTTTCAAAACTAATGTATACTTGCAATATGTAAAGTTTATAATTGTTTTTTTCCAACTTTCAATAAACATGTATAAGTTACAATATTATATATTAACTAAAATTTAAATCGAAGTTAGTTAACCCTTAAAATAGAAACCAAATGCTTAGCAATTTTTACACTGGTTTTAAGGAATCAAAAATTAAAAATTCATAAGTTCATAATAGTTATAGAATAAGAGTGAAGGAGAGTTAGAAGCGATCGAAAGTCTGATGCTCGTTTGAGTACCATGTCAGAAGAGGATTAAGGTAACTAAACGAAATTAAAGAGAGAAATATGTTAGATGTTGTTAATAATTTATATGACCATAAGATATTAAATATGACAATTTCAAAAAAATTCATACCGTTCCATCAAACTGTTCAACTCATCCAAAGTTACACGATGCTAGTCAATTGAAGAAGGCTCATCTATTTCTCTAAGTCAAGTAACCCCTAGGTAAAAAAATAATATATATTCTCATAATTTTGTTCTATATTAATGTCTTACTCATATTTTTTAGAAAACATGTCAACATACCGCAAAATATTTAGATCCAAAAAAGCGGAGCAAAACAAACAAATGCTTGTTTGGAACTTGTTCAAAACGCCTCGACAATTCCTCAGCGGGTGGTCCATAGACAATGCATTCTATGGTCCTCTTCCTTCAATTCCAACATCATTATTTAGTAAGTTTTAATTATAAGGTGATTATAAAACTCCGAAACTTAAACTTACTCCGCATCTCTTAGCACTACAATAAAACTAGGGGAAAAGTGACGGAGAAACTGACGGAAACCAGTTGGTTTTCCGTCATTAATCCATCAATTTCTTTTACCGTTAATATATCTGTTGTGATTTGACCGTTACAATTTAAACGGAAACGACGGAATGGCTGGTTCCGTCGGTTTTCCGTCAGTTTTTTTAATATATATATCTCCTTCCTCGTTCTTCACATTTCACAAATCTCTCACTTATCTCTCTCTTCTTCTCACTCTTATGCATGTTTTCAACCGAGAGAAAAATGTCTTCGAACTATTTTTGATCATGGATGGACGGACCGATTCACGATCCAGCGACGAACTTATTGGTGCCGCCTTATGCAGATGGCATTTTTGAATTCATGGAGCTTGTATGTAGTCAACCTTCAACGAAAAATCAGGTAAGCTACAATGTCCATGTAATGTTTTCCGGAATGCTAGGGATGTTAGGATTGATCTAGTATGGATTCACTTGTATAAGGAAGGGTTTATGCCGGGTTATAAGATTTGGTTTCTTCATGGAGAAAGATGTGGTAGTACTATTATGGAACCTTATGGCAGTAGTAGTAGGGAACCTTTTGGTAGTACTAGCGAACCATATAATATAGAAGGACTAGAGGAAAGTAGAGCGGAAGTTGATTATGGTGTTGGTACTGTTCAAATGGTTAATGATGCTTATCGAGAAAATGTCGAGGAAGTATGTGAATACCAAAATACTAGTGTAGAAGAGCCTAATTTAGAAGCGAGGAGATTTTTTGACATGTTAGACGCGTCAAAGCGGCCACTGTACGAAGGTTGTAGAGATGGTCATTTGCCGTTATCATATGCTACTAGATTAATGAACATAAAGACGGATTACAATTTGGCGGAGGAATGTGTGGATGCAATTTGCGTTTTGTGAAAGGCCTTCATCCCGAAGATAATCTTGCACCTGCTTCATACTATGAGGTTCAGAACCTTTTCAAGGGGCTTGGATTGCCGTATCAGATGATAGATGTGTGCGTCAAAAACTGTATGATATATTGGCGAGAAGATGAAAACCGTTCTGAATGTAGATTTTGTAAGCATCCTCGGTATCAGGATACGAGGAGAAGAGTTAAAGTTCCGTTTAAAAGGATGTGGTACTTGCCGTTAACCGATAGGTTGAAGCGGTTATAACAATCTCAGCGGACAGGGAGAAATGAGATGGCATGCTGAGAATAGTTGAGGATAATAGATTTCACATCCTTCGAATGCAGAGGTGTGGCAACATTTTCAGAGAGTATATCCGGATTTTTCTTATGAGCCACGTAACGTATACCTCGGATTATGTACTGATGGTTTCAACCCATTTGGAAGGCATGGAAGGCAATACTCGTTGTGGCCTGTGATTTTGACTCCTTATAACCTACCGCCATCTTTGTGCATGCGTCGAGAGTTTCTTTTCCTCTCCGTACTCGTTCCCGAGCCAGAGCATCCAAGAAGATCATTTGATGTATTCTTGCAACCTTTGATATATGAGCTGCAAATGTTATGGGAGCATGGTGTTCAAGCATATGATGTCTCTTGCAAGCAAAATTTTCAAATGCGTGCTGTACTAATGTGGACCATTAGCGATTTTTCGGCTTATGGTATATTATCTGGATGGACAACGCATGGGAGGTTAGCATGTCCGTATTGTCAACAACAGACTGATGCATTCCAATTGAAGAACGGACGCAAATCATGTTGGTTTGATTGTCACAGAAGATTTCTACTGCATGACCACCCATATCGCAAAAACACCAAACTTTTTACGAAGAAAAGAAAGGTGTTTGATGATCCACCTCCAGACGAGAGCGGGTCGGTTACCTTGGGGATATTGTCAAACTATGGTGCGCAAAGAACTCCTGACTGTGGTCGAAATGAGCATGAAAATGTTTTTGGAGCTGGTTCATCCCACAACTGGCACAATCAAAGCATTTTTTGGGATTTGCCATATTGGAAGGACCAACTACTAAGGCATAATCTTGATGTCATGCATATTGAGAAGAACCTTTTTGATAACATCATGAACACGGTTCTAAATGTGCAAGGGAAGACGAAAGACAATTTGAAGTCTAGACTTGATTTGCCAAAAATTTGTTCTTGTCCTGAGCTTCATGTAATGAAGAACGGCAAATGCCCAATTCCATCGTATTGGTTAGACGAGGTCCGGAGGAAGCTTCTTTTATTGGATTATGCGAGAAGTGAAATTTCCTGACGGTTACGCTTCTAACTTGCGTAATTGTGTTGACATTAGAGAAGGGAAGTTTATCGGTATGAAGAGCCATGATTGTCATGTTGTGATGCAGCGGCTTCTACCATTTGCATTTGATCATCTCCTTCCAAAAGATGTGCATAAAGCAATTGCAGCGGTTGGAGCTTTCTTCCGGGATTTATGCACGAGGTCACTTACAGTTGACGGTATAAGAAGTTTAGAGGAAAATGTTCCTAAGATCTTATGCAATTTAGAGAAGATATTTCCACCGTCATTCTTTGATGTTTTTAAAGTAATGTTGACAAAAATTAATTTTATATATATTAAAATTATAATGTTTTTTAATTGATAAAAATAATGATAATGTTTACTAATGACTTTTTTTTGTGTGTGTAAGGGATCCCTCTTTCATGCGGTATGAGATGTCCCAGGGTCGTCAGTTCGTGCAAAACAATCAATCGCAAAGCAGTAGCCAGCGGACACCGACTCAGGTTTCTGAGACTCCTGCACCCCAACACCTTGACGGATGTTCGATCGCTGACGAGATCAAGCTTGTTGTTAGTCAGCCCGGACGAGAGAAGCACACACGGCTTGATCCCGAACTAAGGGGCCATAATGCTTATTGGTATCTATTTTTTTAAATATTACTAACTTTTTCAAATTTTATTATTCTAATTAATATTTATTTTGATGTATTTAGGTTTGGCTATACTAAGGCGAAGATTTCTAGATGTATCTTGAAAATGATGCATGGCATGCTCCCTCGGTTTTACCCGACCTACAAGAGTATGCCTTGGGAAGATAAACATACTTGGTTCCGTCAATTCACAGTAAGTTTTTCTTACCAAATGCTTATCTTATCATGCTTTCAAAAAAAATTATTACTAATGAATTTTTGTTTTTGTAGCAAGAGTATACTTGGGATCCACAATATACCAAAGAGGTAGAGATATTGTTCCACAAGAAATGCGCTCGCAAGTATTCGGACACGCTCTGCGATTGGAAACAGGTGTGGCGGAACGGAAATACACCGCCTGGACAATCAAATACATTTTGGGAAGGTCTAGCGGTGTATTGGACCAAACCGGACACAATATCGACATCTTCCAGAAACTCCAAAAACCGGAAGAGTGAAAGAAACAGTGCCGGGATATCGACACATAATCTAGGAGCGATGAGTTCGGTTCAAACCGAGTACAACTTTGTAAGTTTTAATTTTTTCGTTTTACGATATTATAATTTAATTTTTTATAATAAAATTATTATCTTTTTGCAGGAGAAGAAAAATAGACGCAAACCCCACTTTCTCGAGGTTTTGGAATACACCCACAAAAACAAGCAAGATGGCACCATCCAAGATCCGGTAGCTCGTGGAGTCATCGAGGCCTCGAAGAAGCGAGCTTCAGATATACTTCTCTCCCAACAGTGTGAGGTTGGGTCCGCTGCCACTTCCCTTCCGGACGAAGAAATCAACGACATTGTCATTGAGGTAAGATATACTTTTAATACGTATTTCTTGTATTTTATTTTATTTTATTTCTGAATTTTGTTTTCTCGATTGTTATACAGGAACACCTAAGAGTAAAGGACGTTGGTTCGGTTTAGGTAGTATGAGCCAAAAACTGAAGTCCGTTACGTCTTCTCGGTTTATTCCGACACAGGCGGAATATGAGGCGCAATTGAAGGCTAAAGACGATATAATCAACGCCTTGCTTGCAGACCGAACGAAGTTGATGGAAAAGTTCGACGAGATTGATGCGAGGTTTAATGACTACGTGCCAAGGACAGAGACGAGGACAGGGACGGAGACGGGGACAGGGACGGACACGGGGACATGGTCGGAGACGGGGACGGGGTTTTAGGAAGTAGATTTCTCGGGTTTTTAATGTTTTATGAATATTTTATGTTTTTAATGTTTTATAAATAATTTATGTTTTAATGTTTTATGAATATTTAAATTTTAATAATTTTTCTTTAAAAAAATTTATATTCAATCTTTTTCACAAAATATATTTATAAAATAATATATAAAACATAAAATAATAATCAAGAAAATGACGGAGAACCGACGGAAAAATAACACCAGCAAATCCGTCGGTTTGCCGTCGGTTTTTAAGCCGTCATTTTGTCGTCGGTTTAAAAGCCGTCGGTTTTCCGTTGGTTTTCCTGAACCGTCGGTTTTCTGTCGGTTTACGATTACGTCGGTTTACATTTCAGTCGGTTATCCATCGGTTTTCGATTCCGTCGGTTTAAGTACCCGTCGTTTATTTGTCGGTTTTCCGTCGGTAACGTAGCCGTTGGTTTTCCGTCGGTAATTACCGACAGATCTCGTTTGTCACAATTCCTTCAGTAATTCCAACGGAAAACCGACGGATTTTCAAAACCGACGAAATAGAACCGACGGAAATTTTCCGTCACTTTTCAGCTTTTTTCTTGTAGTGTAGCGTAAATTAGATTTTAGCGCGTGTACGTGAATATGAATTGACCTTTGAAGAGTGATCTACCCATTCAAGCTCTCCAACCCATGCTATAGCACCAACAACATCTATAGGAAAACATTCTTATAAATATAAGTTAATCCCCTAAAAATAACAACCACAATTCTTCCAAATCCGATGTTAGATTTTTTCCACTTAATCTAATAATAATGTATTGTAAACAACACTTACCAGTTGCATATTTATCTGAAACTGTCCCATCATTAATTCCTTGGATTGGTTTGATGCTCAAGAGGTCATCCAACGTTAGAAGATCGAAGTTCTCAGTGATATTTGTCTCGTCAGTTATATAAATATCATTATACGTTGGACATACACTGTCATACTTTGACTCTAACGAAACCCTAAAAGCAGAAAAATTAAACCAACAACCTTCTTTCTTTCTGTAAAAGAAAAAGGAACATCCAAGTGTTTTTTCCAAAAGCTAAGGCTTGAATCCGACTTCCACTACAAGAAATTTGATTACTGATAGCATAACCAGATAGCGTTTTTGATGTTTATGCTATCTTTGACTGAACCGTGAATTAAAGATAGCGTTTGGTTATATCTAAACGCTATTAATGCTTTGAGCGAGACAAAAAATTCACGCGGGCCAAATTTTTATTACTTGGTGCCAATGAATTACCTCTAAACCGCTATGAATTCGTTAAGCGGCAAAAATATACCAAACACACATCGACCTCTATACCCCAATTACTCTCTTTCTCTCTTTGTCCAATCTGTTCATGAGCTAGAAATCTCCATATCCCTCTCGATATCTCACTCTGACACTGAATTTCGGGTTTCTACTGCCACGATTTAGCATCTTCTTTAACCCAATTTAGCTTAAAATCTCAAATCACCTTCTTCGATTAATCTTGGTCACTCTCTCTTCTTCGTTCTTGCATTTTCATCATCTTGGCTCGATTTCACACTTTTCACTCAATTACTCAGTGTTATCGCCAAATCGAAACCCTAATTTGACTCTTAGTTGCCTAGGAATTTTGGGTTCTCGATAATTTCTCAAACGAATCAAAATCAGACATCAAAGGTAAATATGAGTTAGAATATGTATTGATATGAAGTAGATAAATATCGGTTATGATGACTCTATCCGTTTATTTTTTTGTTTTACAGAGAGATATCACGGCTAAAATCTGCTAAAGGTATGTGAAATTTAAAGGGTAGTACTTTGAATTTGTGATTGGTTATATTGTTTACAATCTTAAATCGAAGCTGGTTTTTTGCAGAGAACTTTGGAGTTCAGAACTTGAGATCGTAATAGACGTAAGTGATACGGATTTGAACATAACATATTGACTGGTATTGTTGAATCATGGGAGTCTTTGACTGCTGGAGTGATGCAGCTTCTTAAAGGGGCATCAATCTACATTGTTGGAGATTCAACTGAGATTAACCAAAAGGTGTCTCGGGAGCTAGCGTTGGACTCGGGTATTTTTCTATTCAGACTTGTGATCAAGAGTTCAATATGAATGTTATTATGAAAGCTTTTTAAGAGTCTTATACAGTTGATATGATCTGCAGGTATAGTCCTCTAGACTCCAAGGAATTGCTGGAGAGATTTTACAAGCAAACAATCGATTCTTGTGAGTCTCTGCTTTTGGAACATGGTTCATCTAACAAGAAATCTTCCTCACTTCTCAGGACCTTTTGTTTATTTTTTGTCCATTTAGGGATTCTTGCAGAAGCGCCTGATTCTGTAGCTGAAGCAGAGAACAGACAACAATTGGACTGAGAAAACCAATCCGCATAACCTTATCCAGGTTAGATACATCTAAGTTTTCTAACAGTTCTATATGAAACAGAAAACTAAAAACAAAACATAAATTAAATACAAACAACCATACATAATTAAAGATCCGAAACAAGAAAATAAAAGAGATAAGTTCAACAACACATCATGTTTAAGTTAAAGAGACAGAGAAGAGACATAGGGAAGATAAAACTCAGGTCTTAGAGAGGCACAATAGCACCGTGTCTGGCAACATACGGGTCACTATTTGCTAGCTCTCTCCTAAAATCATCAACCTCTACCATCCGGGGGTTGAATATGAAATCAGATAAGCCTCTATGGGTTTCCAGCCATGCCTCATCATCACCGCGTAAGTGCTTATGGATCCTCCACATATTTAACACCACAATCACCACTCCAAGACCCCTAGTGTTTTCCCACTCATCCCTGATTGCAAAAGCAGTGTCTCCATTTGTAACACATTTAATTTGATGGTCTCTGTCATGCAAAAAACCTTCTGTCAACTTGTGAATATAGTAAACTTGTGATTATAAATTATCTTGACTTACATGTTGTCTCTTATGTGGAACACAAGCCGTGATCTTTTACGGTCTGCCCAACAGATTGCAAGGGGTTCCACGTTGAAGACCACGCCCATTATATCTACAAGACAAGTTTCTCAAATCTGGTTACTTATATTTTATTCATGATTTAGTATTATGTGTTGGTTAGTGTTTAGCAATCATACCTATAGGAATGTCGATGTTGATGTGAGGGATATGCCCCATACATTTGAAATCCATGTAGTGATAGTTGTTGAGAGGGTCGATGCGTTTGTTCTAAGTCCCGTCCATGACACTTAAGTCTGAAGGGAGAGTTTACAGGCTTGAAACCTGCAAACGCCTTTTCAACATGAACCCTGAAAATCTCAACCCACTTGCCCTCTTGTTTCTCAAGCCCTTTAAATCTGCTTGCTTCTGATGGATAAATTATCATCTCAGTCTTAGTTC
This sequence comes from Orychophragmus violaceus, assembly GCA_030180135.1. Taxonomy (NCBI): domain Eukaryota; kingdom Viridiplantae; phylum Streptophyta; class Magnoliopsida; order Brassicales; family Brassicaceae; genus Orychophragmus; species Orychophragmus violaceus. The sequence goes on along the minus strand of CM058233.1, from coordinate 84,235,034 downwards.
CCTGCAAATTTAGATATGGTCAGATGTGTTAATTGCATGTATGATGTGTTCAGTCTAAGATTTAAAGTTTAAACTTACAGCCTCATCTGCCAATATGTAACTCCAAAACGGTCCATCTTGGAAAATGTGATATGAGTGGATCCTGATTATCTTCACTCTAAAATGCCAAGCCCTGAGTTTGTCATTAACTTCCAACTCCGAAAGCTTGTTGCACCACGACATGATGTTACTGAATGGCTTGTGATTTCTTTCTTTTTTGTGGATTTGCAGAGAAAAGTAGATGAGAAAAAGAAACGTAACTCCCTCTATTTATAGGGAAATAACCGTGAGAAACCAAACAGTTTCTATTATTTGTTTTTATTATTTTACTAATTAATTTGATTTGAAATGACTTGCAGAGAGGTGTAATGATGGGTTTCTCTGAAGAGATGCAACCTTTAATTCTCATTCATTGCATTTGGTTAAGAGCTTTTTGGTCTGCTTGCATGCATTTGGTTTAACTTCTCATTCATTATATTTGGTAAGAGATGGTTCAATCAATTAAGATTTAATTTTATAAAATCGAGTTGCCAAGGCAAGCATGAATATATAATCGGAAGATTTTTCTGATATGGTTGCAGGTGAAAGAAATTCTGATTGAGGAGTCAAACGTACAGCCTGTCCTTGTCTTGTGTTCTTGCTTTGAACATTGCTGTGGGAGTAACGAGACGGTACATTTAAGCTTATGGGTCGTCACAGTGGAAAGTTATCCCTGTCTTGTGTTTTTGCTTTGAACATTACAGTTAAAAACCTTTCGAGTTGTTACTGAGTAAAGGCTATTCTACAGGATTCATAGCGATGTATGCTACATTAGCCAGCAGAGATGTTGATTGTTGCTTGATTCCCGAGTCATCATTTTACCTCGAAGGAGAAGGTGGAATCTTGGAGTACATAGAGAAACGGCTCAAGGAGAGTGGTCACATGGTGATTGTTCTTGATGAAGGAGCATGACAAGATCCATTGTCTTCTACTGGATTGTGTATATATATATAAGTTTTTTTAACTTTGGTTTTGCGTCTAAATAGATGTATACTTTTAATTTAGTGGAGAAATGAGATGAGACATTCCACTAAGGATTTATATCCATCCTAAAAAGTTCAATTTGCTAAAGAATTACTAGGGTATGAAATCAAAACCACATCTATACCCTAAACCCCAAAAATTATTTTTATTTCTCACTTATATTATTATACTTGTTGTATAGACAAACTAATGATAATTTCTTTTAGAGTATAACTAAGGTTTAGGGTTTGAACCCTAATCCTATACCCCAAAACCATAAATCTAGGCTATAAACTCAAACCTTAAAGACTTAAATCCTACACTTGTAACATTAAACCCTAAATCTAAAACCTTAATTGCTCACTAAACACAAACCCTAAATCCTAAATTTTTAATCCTTAATCATAAACACTAGATTTGAAATTTTAGCACTTTATCTCTATATCCTAAACCATAATCTTTTAATCCTTAATCATAAATACTAGATTTTAAATTTAAAAATCTTATCTCTCTACCCTAAACCCTAAACTATTAACCCTTAATCATTTAACACTAATTTTTTAACATTGAAAAATATAACAAAAATTTAATACTTTGAATAATATAACAAACATTGAATAATATATAATTTATTTTTATTGAGTTACCACATATTTTAAAAATAACACACTAATTAAAAGGAAATAGTTGACAAGAAACTTTAAAAGAAATAAAATAACAGAAATGTTAAACTTGAAACTGTAATGAAAAACTCTGGTCTTAACAAAAACAACAAATAAAAGACTGGTTTTTCATTGGTTAAGACATAGAAATAAGGATCACACTTTTTTCATTATCCACCGTTAGATCATAATAAAATCAACGGACATAACTCATTGTCTTCAATTCCTCTTCTCACCTTTTTTTTCACGAAGGCTCTTTCTCATCACCGCCCATCTCTTCCATGGTTTCTGATTTAGGGTTTCGAGTTTTGCATTTAGGGCTCCATGGTTTCACGAAAGCCCCTTCTCATCGCTTTCCAGGTCTCACTTTATTTTGAATTAAGGTTTCTTATTTTGTGTGTTTTGGGTTTTGATTTTGCGATTTTCAGTTTTAAATTGAGTGTAGTTTTTCAATAATCCGCTTTTGTGTTTGGATTCTCCGAAGATTTCCGTCACCGTATCTTCTCTCCAACCACATCGTCGCCGCGTCACCCAAGAAGCCTAATCTGTCCTGTCCCCATAACATCCTCCAGGAAGTACACGCCATTGGAACAGCAGGTGGTGGAGCTGAAGAGCATGTTGTTCGATGGTAGTCACATTTACCTAATCGCTGATTACAATTAAAATCGGCTTCTTTTATTTACAATTGATTACATACAACTGTTCTTATTAACGTTTCTGGCTATGTAGGTGTTTGCAATCTCTGTAATGGAGGCGTGAAGTTTGTTCTAGACCATGATATTGTGTTCAGGAGTATAAGGTTTGAAGCATTACAGAGCCAAGCTGGAAAGAATCCAACTTAGTATTTTCAATGGGTGAGTTCATACATTTTTTTTTTTCAGCTGTGGCTTGTTAAAGTTTTACGAATCTAACTTAGTATTTTCATTTATTTTAGGTATCAGTCTTTGCACACAGTAGTGATGGACAATGAACGAACCAGTTGGAACTGACTCCACCAATTCCTGATGAGTCTCTGACTGAATACGAAGAAGAGATTCAACGGATGTATGATCGAGGACTCGCATTTTCTCGCCCTGGGACCATGGTCGGTTGGGGAAGCTGTTTTTTTTTTCTTTGGTTTGGGTCATTGGTTTAATTGTAATCAAAAACCGATAATCGGTTTAAGTTTATTAATAAAGTATTTTAATTATTTTAATATCATTTTCATTTTTATTTAATTCATTCAATTTATGATTTTATAATTAATTGTGTAATTTTGTTTTTTTTTTTATTAATTTCATATATATTCATTATTAATAGCTTATCAATCAAACATATGTATAGATGATATTTACGTAATGCTATTATATAGCTAATTCATAATACTGAATAAATGATATTGTATTTTAATCTATTGCAGATATTAAAACGCTATTGTAGTTTAATATATTGCAGACAGTAAAACGCTATCTTAAAAATACAGTTCATAGCATTTGAAAAAAACGCTATCTAAAGTGCCAGACTTTTTATCGCGGTCGATGACATAGCGGGTAACACAACGCTACCGTATCGATACATAGCATTTTTCGGCAGCTATTAATACGCGACTTTCTTGTAGTGTTCCTTGCTGATTATAACCAAAGGTTACAAAAGGAAGTACACAAATAAAAACGTATGGATTTATGGGTGCCATGTATACCCAATAAAATGAAAGGAGTAAAATTAATTCTAAGGGATAAAAAAGTAGAAGAAGAATATTGTTTCATCGGATAAAACTAATTACAAAGGAGCATCATAGTGAGTAAAACACCATGCTCTCAAAACCTTCGCTCTAACATTCCAGCGATTATCCCTCAAAGTAATATCAACAATTTTGTGAAATTATTAGTTTTCAGAATCACATGTTATAAACGGATTCATTTTGTGGATATCTCTTTGAATATCAGAGAATGATAGGGAAGAGGTTGAAGAAGAAAGTGAAGAGTTTTTAGGTTTATTGAAATAAATACCCGGTAACTATTTTAACTCGATACGCAACAATTGCGACTTTACACTAAAATTCACTTACTCGTTTTGGGCTTTTCTCGAATGATTACATGAGAATGACCCATGTATGCTTTTCTTTGATAATATCTAATTGTTATGCGTTAAATTTACCATAAGAAACTGATTGTTCATAATCCTCTCATCTTATTGATTTGTTCTTCAAAAGGGAACTTGTTCTGATGAGAAACGGGGAAAAACAGAAGCAAAAAGCATAGAAGGATATTGGGTAGGGTATCTTGTTCAGTTAATAAATTTAGGTACTAAATTCTAATCAATGTTTATTACTCATTGATTATTTTTTCAATTTTTGGATATCATGAAATACGAGTAATATACTAAGTTACTGAAGAAAACCAAGTTGACAAAAAAAGAAAATAGTAGAGAAAACCATAAACAAAGTGCGGGTTATAAATACAAATTTAATTTAAATTCATAAACCATAAGTATGTTTTTCACTTCGAAAATTCAAAAAACCACACCCACCATTCTTAACATAGAGGAGGCTTAGGGTACCTGAACAAAAAAAAAATTATATTAAAACAATAACACATAAGATCGCAAAAAACATAAACATCATATAATGTGTCAATAGGAAACGAATCTTCGAAATAGAAAACCCTAGGGCGATGGCGACAAGCAATTCTCCTCCTGCGCTGTCCTCCTCTATTTCTCGCCGCATCTCCAGCGATATGGAGCCCTTGTCACCTCCTTGAGATGCTACCGGTCTGCCTACCGATTCTTAGTTGAAGAAGGCGCCGTGGAGTAGCTCTCCAAACCTGTGGATGAGCATATTGCTTTTGAAGTTGTTAATGGAGTTGCATCCATTACGTTACCGGAAGACATTTGGGCCGATTCAACACCATTGTGGAAGAATTATGTAGTGGGTATTTCATTGGGGATGCACCTCATATTGGTTCGATTCATGCCACAGTTAATAGACTATGGAATTCATCGGGCAGAGGTTCACGAATTGATGTTCAGTTTATTGAGAAGAATATGGTCCTTTTCTGGATTGACGATGTTCAGGTTCGGACCAAGGCTATTAAACGGAATTACTGGCATATCTCATATAACCCTCTTGTTGTTAATGATTGGACGCTAGAAACAGCTCTGAACCCTCCTGATTTAACTGCTATGCCTTTATGGGTGGATGTCAAAGGAGTCCCAAGTTACCTCTTCTCGCATAGGGGACTAAAATGGTTAGCTAGGACCATTGGAACATTTTTTTAGCTTCATCCTAATATAAAAATATGCTTGAGATTGGATATTGCAAGAGTATTAGTGGAGGTTAATCTAAACAAGCCGCTAGTTGAAAGAATCAATTTCCCTGGACCTGCTGGGGAATTGGTAGAGTTGGAGGTCTCCTATCCTTGGCTACCAGTCCGATGTACCATTTGTCGGAAGTTGGGACATAAGGCAACAGCCTGCTCCAGTGCGAATGTTGAACTACTGAACAAAAACAAGGATAGGGCGATTCAAACTGATAGTATATCTGAACCGGTGTATGAAAGGCAAACATGTTCTGTTATTAGCAATCTGACTTAGAAGGGATTCCAGTTATTCAGGACAGTCACATGGGCTCTCCAAAACAGGCTCATGTCTCTTCACCCGAGGACAGTCCGAGAGATGAGGGAAAAACTGATGAAAATGCTATGAACAGCTCAGGAAAAAGTGAAAACCAAGACTGGAAAGATATTGGGAGGGCAAGTTTCTCGCCTAAGAAAGATAAAAATGAAGGCAGCGTGTCACATGTTTCACCTACAGTCTCGCCATCACGTTTTGAGATTTTGGCTGATTTACCGGAGGATTCAGTCGAGATGGAAAATGAAGAACATGAACTTGAAAAAGGCGAGGTACCTCTGAGAACTTCTGTTGTCTCTGATGGGAAAGAATTTAATGGACGTGACACGGTCAAGGAGTTTAAAGCGGGTACAAAGCAGAAAAGAAGGTATATAGAACAAAGGATTTGCACCTGCTTAAAGCTCAAACAGCCGCAAAGAAAACTTCCGTAAGGAAGTTATGACGTCATTTTTTGCTTGGAACATGCGTGGGTTCAATATGCCACGCAAACATGCAGCGGTACGACGATAGATTCAGACTGAAAAACCAGTGTTTGGCTGCTTATTAGAAACGAGAGCACAACAGGATAACTTGTCTTTTTGCCTTAACGCTGCTCTGCCGGGATGGAGAGCAATCACTAACTATGACCATCACCCTTTGCGGCGCATCTGGTTTTGTTGGACATATGAGGTAGTGGTCACTTTGTTGCACAAGAGCGCCTATATAGTTACTTGCGCTGTTCAATTTCCAGCAACTAGCGAGCAGTTCATTTGTTCTGCTATCTATGCCTTCAATCAAGCTGTGTACATGAGGAGTCTATGGGAAGATATCCGAGCTACTAAACAGGCTTATGACTCCCTATCAGTGCCCTGGATACTTATGGGAGACTATAATGCCACTCTATCGACTGGGGAATATTCTTGTAGTTCACAATACTTTACAGATCAAACAAGGATGAATCAGTTTCAGGAGCTAGTGGCAGACTGTAATTTATCAGACTAATCTTATGTCGGGGCCATGTACACATGGTGGAACAAAAGACAATATGATCCAATTGGGAAGAAGCTCGATCGAGCATTGATTAATGGCGATTGGTTAAGAGTGTTCCCCGCCTCTTATGAAAGTGTTGACGCGGGAGGAGTATCAGATCATGCCCGATGCCTTGTTAGGTTAAGAGCACATACCGTAATACTCGCAAACCGTTTAGGTTTTTCAACTATATAACGGATCATGCTGATTTTCTCTCTACCCTTGCTGGAGTATGGAATCAGGATGGACCTCTCTACCACTCGCGCTCAGCTCTTCAAATGCTACACAAGAAACTCAAACTTCTGAAATCTGAGCTTTGAGCTTTGAATAAGAATCACTACAGAGATCTCCCCAACCGGACAAAGCAGGCATACAACCATTTGTGTCTGTTCCAGAACAAGGTACTTGAGGATCCAAGTTCATCAAATCTGGCTGCCAAAGCTCAATCCTCGGATATATGGAATACTTTGGCATCAATAGAAGAAAAATTCTACCGACAGAAGTCATGCATCCGTCAACTCAAAGCTGGGGATCAGAATACAGCTTTTTCACCGAATGACACAAGGACGAGCATCTAAAAATGCAATCAAAGTATTGGTGAATGCAGCAGGGGAGACTCTAACAAACCCGCAAGATATTAAGAGAAAGGCAGTAGATCATTTTCAGCGGTTTTGCAGACACATCCGGGTGATACAGAGGAAGTATCACTAGAGAACTTGCAGGCACTGTTGTCTTATCGCTGCACAGGCAGGGCTAGAACCACTCTGGTTGCGCCGGTAACTTCCACAGAAATCCAGTCTGCTCTATGGTCTCTGCCAAGCGACAAAGTCTCGAGACCCGATGGATATACCAAAGAATTCTTCGTCTCAGCTTGGTCAATTGTAGGAGCCGATTTTATAACAACCATTCAGTCTCTTTTCCTCTTTGGTTTTATGCCCTCAGGTATCAACTCTACGGCCAATGTTTTTAAAACCGGACCGGCGACTGAACCGGTAAATCTTTTGGGTCATGGGTTAATATGGTCCGATCGGGTTCGACCGGGTTCGATCAGATTTGTGATAATTTAACAATAATATATATATATATATATATATATATATATATATATATATGTTATTAATTTTAAACTATCAAATAAGACACTTCAATAATCATATTTTTTGAAACCCTGTCTAGTAATTATTAAAAAATACTTCAAAAGTTTAAATGTTAAATAATAACGTTTGGACATATTTAAAAGATATTCTGAAACACTTTGAATAGATAATTTATCGTCAAGACATATTGTTCACCAACATATACATCATGCTTCTTAGATACATAGTTTTTACTTTCTATGTTATTCGTCTATAACAAAAAGAGATAAGATATAAAAACAAATTTAATCTTACTTTTTAATAAATATTTAAAATTAATATAGTTATATTTGATTGTTTATGAACAATGTTTTTAAAACCGGACCGGCGACTGAACCGGTAAATCTTTTGGGTCATGGGTTAATATGGTCCGATCGGGTTCGACCGGGTTCGATCAGATTTGTGATAATTTAAATATATATATATATATATATATATATATATATATATATATATATCTGTGTTATTAATTTCAAACTATCAAATAAGACACTTCAATAATCATATTTTTTGAAACCCTGTCTAGTAATTATTAAAAAATACTTCAAAAGTTTAAATGTTAAATAATAACGTTTGGACATATTTAAAAGATATTCTGAAACACTTTGAATGGATAATTTATCGTCAAGACATATTGTTCATCAACATATACATCATGCTTCTTAGATACATAGTTTTTACTTTCTATGTTATTCGTCTATAACAAAAAGAGATAAGATATAAAAACAAATTTAATCTTACTTTTTAATAAATATTTAAAATTAATATAGTTATATTTGATTGTTTATGAAAGAAAAAGCAGTTAACAAAATATAAAACAATATTTTTTTATAAAATCCGGTTTGATACGGTTCAATGGGTCACCGGTTTCCGGTTTTTTGGTGGTCCAATCCGGTTTTTTAACCGGTTCAACTACTATTGGGTTTTATAATCAACCCAACCCGGATATGTTTCCGGTTCGCGGTTCAACCCGGTCCGACCGCCGGGTCGGTCCGGTTTTAAAAACACTGTTTATGAAAGAAAAAGCAGTTAACAAAATATAAAACAATATTTTTTTATAAAATCCGGTTTGATACGGTTCAATGGGTCACCAGTTTCCGGTTTTTTGGTGGTCCAATCCGGTTTTTTAACCGGTTCAACTACTATTGGGTTTTATAATCAACCCAACCTGGATATGTTTCCGGTTCGCGGTTCAACCCGGTCCGACCGCCGGGTCGGTCCGGTTTTAAAAACACTGTCTACGGCTTTAACTCTTATCCCCAAAGTAGATAATTCGCAATCTATGAAGGATTTCAGGCCAATAGCTTGCTGTAATTTGATATACAAAGTGGTTTCAAAGATATTGGCTAATAGGCTCAAGCAGATTTTACCGGAAGCCATCAAGCCTAACCAATGTGCATTTATCAAGGGATGTTTACTCTCTGAAAATGTACTTCTTGCTACAGAATTGGTAAATGGATATCATAAGCATACGGTCTCTTCTCGAAGCACTATCAAATTTGACATTGCTAAATCTTTTTATACCGTCAAATGGTCTTTTATAGTGATGGTCTTGAAAGCTATGGGTCTCCCGGATCAGTTCATTAGATGGATTCAGGTTTGCATCTCTTCAGCCTCAGTCTTGAGGGTTTCTTCACGAGTGCGAGGGGTATTAGGCATGGATGTTCTCTGTCACCCTACCTCTATGTAATACACAACAATGTTCTCTCCAAGATGCTAAATCAGGTTGCGGACGAAGAGGTTTTTGGATATCATCCGAAATGCCAAGCTGTGAAGAATACCCATTTAAGCTTCGCGGACGATATTCTTGTGTTCACAGACGGCACAGCTCGGTCACTTGAAGGTGTACTCTCGGTCATGAAGCTCGTTGATGGGTTCTCTGGTCTTCACATTAATATGAACAAGTTGTCACTATAATGTGCTGGAAGAGACTCGGGAACTCTCGTATCCTTAGCAACGGTCAGGGGAATTAGCGTCGGTACCTTACCTATCAGATATCTGGGCTTTCCGCTCACTACAAAGTCTTTAACCAGGCTGGATTAGGAATCTCTGACTGACAAGATCAGAAAACGCATGTTTCTTTGGTCCAATAAGCCTTTATCTTTTGCAGGCAGGCTGCAATTACTAAAGTCAGTGATCTTGAGCACCATCAATTTCTGGAGCACGGTATTCATTTTACCAGCAGGATGTATTGATACAATTGAAAGCTTATGCAGTGCTTTCCTCTGGTCAGGCTCACCCATACTGACTAAGAAGGCAAAGATAGCTTGGTCTGAAGTTTTTCTTCCAAAAGATGAGGGAGGTTTGGGAATTCGCAGCCTACATGAATCATCAACCGTCTTTGCGTTACATCTGATCTGGAGGTTGTTTACTCTCTCGGGTTGTCTGTGGGTAGCATGGACACGACATTACCTAATGCATGATGGGTATTTTTGGGATTCAAGGGAAGGAACAAATGGGTCTTGGATCTGGAGAAAGTTCCTTAAGCTGAGGAACATAGCTTATGACTTTATTCGGGCTGATATTCATGATGGACATAAAATTTATTTCTGGTTTGATGACTGGTTGAATTCTGGATGTTTGTTGAATAAATTTGGTGACACAGGACCTCAACATTTGGGTATAGGAAGGCAAGAAAGGGTTATGGATGCGATCACGGCTGGCCAATGGGACATAAGGGCTGAACGTGTTCGTTTTCACCGTGTCTTAATAGACAAGATCCTAGCTCTTCCCACACCAAACAAAGCTGCAGGCGAGGACATCTTCATGTGGCACCATGGTCCAGACAATTACAAACCCAACTTCTCTGCCTCTGAATCAGATACGGGAATGCAAATCTAAGGTGGAATGGAACAAGATTGTTTATTTCCCACAAGGAATACCACGCTGTGCTTTTATTTTTTGGCTCGCTATTTGGAATAGACTGTCAACGGGGGACCGTATGCAGTCTTGGAGAATTCAACAATCTTGTGTGTTCTGTGGAGAAAGAGACGAGATGAGAGACCACCTTTTCTACGCCTGTCCATATATGTTTACTGGATTCGGGTTGCGCAAGGGCTTATGGGTTCTGCAATCACTCCGGATTGGACGGACACTCTCAGCTTCATCAAACGGCCATGAGTTAATTGTATGAATTATATTCTTCTTCGGCTTGTCTTCCAATCAGCCATATATCATATCTGGCGAGAAAGGAATTCAAGATGACACCAAAGAGGATGGGTCACGCCAAAAAAGCTTGCTAAGATCATTGATAGATGCATTCGAAATAGGATTTACTCACTCAACTACAAGATCCCTCATAGACTTGAAGGTTTGATGCACCGGTGGTTTCAAGTTTCAGCATCTTAGGCTTCAGTATCCATTTTTTTGGAGATCCTTAAGCTTATTTCAAATATCATTCTTTTATTCTTTAGATTTTCATTGCAAAGGAACATTTCTACTAAAAAGTTATCAATAAATTTGATATTTCATCCAAAAAAAACATAAACATCTATACTATATGATTATGAGTTGTGAGATAAATACCTCTGGACAAAATCACAGAACTCTTCAACTTCATACGCATCAAAGCGTATCTTAGAAACTTGTTGAATTGCCTCCAACCTCACCAACCCTGATCAACAAAGAAATTTTAATTATTTGTCATTTTACACTAACTGGAACGAATTTACAAAAAAGCTATGATGTTTCATCATACCATCACTGTTATTGGCGATATTAAAGCATTGTAATAAGCATAATAATATCCCATTCGGACTTTTGCCCCATGCCCTAACCAGCATAACAACAAGATCACCATTGGCCACACAATCCAATGACTCGTTTCGGCCAATATTTACTAGAGATCAGCTTTCGGACATTTTAAGAATGTTGTACATGAAATAAATTGATGTTATACTTACTCCAAATCTCTGATTCTAAATTTTACTTGAAGTCGCCTTCAGAAATAAGTTTTCGGATAATTTTCAGTAACCACTGGATCTCTTACGAAGCCATCAACTCCAAGCACAACACCAATCAAATCTATATCTCAAACTAATAAACATAACAAACAAATCCATAACAAAATCATATTAAAACAATAAAGTCCCATAAAACTTATAACCTTAAATCCAAAAAACTATACTGATTGGATATGTGCTAGTTATAGTGTCATTTGAAACGCCACGTATATGCTTCAAGTCTAAGTAGTGCTGGCCATTAAGGTATGAAATTTTTCATATTACACTCGCACTAGTTCGACACAGAGAGAATAAACAATCTGTCAAGCGGTCAAACATTGGTATATCAAGGATATGAACGTTATCTCATTGTACCCACTGGCCCTCAGATTCCACCAGCCACTCGAAGATTTCAACGAAATCACCCCAAATTTCTCCTTCTATCGTTTGACCCTATCGTTAGCAGGTGCAAGACTTAAAACTTTAAACAGCGTAAGAAAAGAAGTTTATACCGTGTCAGATCAAAACTTTATACATCGCATGGACTGTGATAGAGAGATAACTTGTTCATCCACCAAAAGTAGTCTAATGGTTTGGCCGGAGAAGACCCGTTGATACATCCAACACCGAAGGACCTTCAATCTCAAGCTACATTTTATTGTCGACTTGTGGATCTCTGAGAGGAATTAGTATTGCCTTTGTGCCATTGGTCTTTTTGTAATAGATTTTCCGTTGAGAAAATAAATGTAAGACAAAAGGAATTTGAGAGATGAAGTGAATTTAAGAGAGGCTATAATGGTTAGGGTATTGGCAGTTTATGGTAATTTAGCCGCACTAAATATATTGGGTTTGACGGGGTTTAATTAGATATATCAATATAACTTTGGTTTCGATTTATGTAAATATCTTATCGATTCCCGATGCACATAATGGTTTGTTTGTATCACATAATGGCTAGTCATGAACCAATGCGTTACACATGGCATATTAAACAACTACTATTTGACACTTGCCTTCACACTTGTAACTATTGAATTAGATGTCTAAGGATCTTTAGGTTCATGTATCTAGTTATTTTGAGTTCCTCTATCAATCATCCATTTGATATTTTATTTATGTTTTAGTAGCATACTGTACGATTCACATTTTCAATTAATGGTAAGTTACAAATTGTGAAAAAATTACATCGTACTAACTATCAGAATTAGTATATTTGAACCACAATATTTTAATGTTTGGTGTTGTATTAATGTATAGTGTTCTACTGTGACTACTATTACACCAAAATTGTATTACCAATGTTGATAGATAAAAAAATCTTGCATGACATAATGAATATTTAAGCAAGATTTGACATAAAGTAGTCTAATAATAACGACTACTTAACATATAGGGTCTACATTCGGCTTACTGCATACACCCAATCGACATTAGTGGCTAGGTGATTATCTAGGGAACTGCGCGCCAAATACACAATGATCTAGGTTATTAAAGTTAAGTAGATTTTTTGTTACATTATTTTATTAATTATTCTTGTGCGGAAAAGTGAATAGTCGTGTCTATATGTACGGTTATAATGTAGAAGAAACTCAGTCAATCAAATTAGGGATTAATAAACGCCAATTCTTAAGATCTTGAAACCACATATTCAAAACCAGGAAAAGTCAACCTCTTCGGTAACCCACACTACAACAACATGCCAATGGCTTATGCGTACTGGCCATGGCGTCGATACAATTGGCCTTACTACAAAACCCGCTCAGTGACAAGAAAACGTAGATCAATCATCCCAGTCGACCTTCTAGCGTTTCTTGATGATGTGATAAACAAAGATTCTCACTCGTGTTTGCGAACGGGACATGCAAGATCTCCGACATTCGAAAATAGCTTGCAAAGCCTTGAAGGAGAAGACAGAAACACAAGAGTTCCGTCTTAGCCTTCCCTGACCAGGTCGGTTAATCTAACACAGATGGCATACCATGTTTGTGCTCCAGGATTTGATTGGACCAAATTCAATGAAATCTGCTACGACGCAGGCAACACATCAGCCACTACAAGAAAACATGCTTTTAGCGACTGAATGTTGCGACTGATTTTTTAGTCGCTAAATTTAGCGACTGAATTACGACCAGTTTGCTACGTATGTGCGACCGAATAAAAATGGTCTCAAATCTATCGCTAATTCGCGACTAATAAATTTGGTCGCTAAATCATAGCTATTTAGCGACCGTCTTGCAACGAAAATTGTAGTCGCTATTATATAGTCGTGAAATAGTCGCTCAAAATTCGCTATTATAACACTTGGATTATCAATATTTTGACATTATATGTTTAGATTGAAAGAAAATATGAAACCCTCATTCCCAAAGTTTTTTGATTTTGAAGATTTATTGAATTTTGGATTGAATATTATACACATATAAAAACATTTAGATTTGTGGGTTGATATCTAAGCGATGAAAAAATGAAACTTAGTTTGAACAAAATGTGTTTAAGGATAAAAATTTAAAATAAGAACGAGAGTTCAAGTATTCGGGTTTATAGATTGGGTTTTTGGTTTTTGTGTTTTCTTCAGACTTAATATTTAGGTTTAAAGGGTTAAGAGTTTGTAGTTAAGGATCAGTTCTAGCTATATATATCGGACTTAAGTTAAGGGTTAAGAGTTTGTAGTTATGGGTTTATGATTTAGGGTTTAGGTTTAGGGTTTAGGTTTAAGGTTTAGGGTTTAGGGTAATGGTTTAGGGTAATGGTTTAGGGTTTAAGTCTTTTAAAATATTGTGATTGTTAGTATCTGGATCAATTTTCTATATTGGCTTCATGTTAGTTATGTGATTGTTTTGTGTTTTTATCAAACTTAATATTTAGGGTTAAAGGTTAAAGGTTAAAGGTTAAAGGTTATGTGTATATAGTTAAGGGTTTAGAGCTAAGGGTTTACGATCTTTATGTTTTGTAAAATCGTTTCAGTCCGGATCGGTTCTATATCGGACTTCTAGTTTTTGTATTTTCAAATGTAGTTATTAGGGTTTGTGATTTAGGGTATATGGTTTAGGGTTTAGGATATGATTTAGGGGTTAGGGTTTTTAAAAACTTAATTTATTTGTGATAAAGAGTTTTATAAAAAACAAATTTATTCAGAAATTATTAAAACATGAAAATATTTTATTAAATATACATAACACATATAAAAACATAAAACACTATTGAAAATATTTTATTAAATATACATAATACATATAAAACATTATTAAAACTTAATTTATTTGTAATTCAGAGTTTTATAAAAAACTAATTTATTCAGAAATTATTAAAACATGAAAATATTTTATTAAATATACATAATACATATAAAAAACATTAAACACTATTTACAAAAAAAAAAAATCATAAAACACTAAACCTATAACTAATTCCCGCCTAATCTAATTCCCCCCCTAAACCAAATGAACCGCTAAAACCCTTAACCCAATTTTAACAAATCATGCCTAATCTTATTTGGCCCAAACCCAAACCCATTTTCTCATCCCATTTATGACCAAAAACAACAAAATCTCTAACCCTAATCAGAAAATCTCTTTCTGATTTCCCAGTCGCGAAGCCTCAATCTCCAAATCCCTAACCGAGAGAATCCACAAATCCATGCATGCAATGGTTGTCCGTCGAAGAGGAAGAGGAGGTGGTACGAGAGGAGGAGGAAGGACTGGAAGAGGAGGAGGAAAGACTAAGAATCACGGCTCAAAGCCAGTTGAATCGCCGACTGCTCGAGTGGAATCACCGTCTTCAAATCGAACTCTCTCCGCTGCTCCCGATGATTCACAGAGGTTGAATCAAGCTCCGTCATTGTCCAAAAGGCCGCGACTTCTGAGCCAGTATACCTTCACGCCGGCGAATCGTGAACCCACCAAGTCTCAGCAAAGTCCTCCGGTTCCGGTATTCCTTTCGACAACTGGTCCGAGTGTCAAAGATTATCCACCTCCACGGTCTCTTTTCCAGACCGCGCAGAGCCACCATGGAGCATCTCCTGCCTCAGAAAGAAGACCATCTTTCGAGAACGATGCTCCGTCGCCTCGACCACAAGTTTCTGTGACGCCTCAACCACGACCTTCTGTGATGCCTCAACCACGACATTCTACGACGCCTCAACCACGAATCACGCCTCCAAAAAATCAACATCGATCTTCTACGTCCACCCACACAGTTATCAAGCGCAAATTCACACGAGGAAGTTGATGAGGAGGCTTATTCTGGCGATGACGACGACACTACATACGAACCAACGCTTCCCGAAGATGTGCTCAACCTTCTAAACTCAATGCTTCTCCAGCCAGGCCGTGAATTATAAACGACTGTCCTCTCTCCCACATTGGAGCCTGGAACAACATGGTAAGTTGGTTTAGGTTTGGTATATATTATGTTTACTTGTGTGTTTGTGAGTGTATAATTGTGTGTGTATGAGTGTATAATTGTGTGTGTTTGAACCTTTCGTTTGAGTAAACTTTTTGTGTTGTAATTGAGCTGAAATGGTGTGTGTTTGAACCTTCTGTTTGCGTGAAATGGTTATTGCAATTGAGCTCGTATAATTGTGTGTGTTTGAACCTTCTGTTTGCGTGAAATGGTTATTGCGATTGAGCTCTTATGATGTTTGTCTTCTGTTTGCTTATGTTTCTTCTGTATACTTATTGAGATTGAGCTCTAGGTTGTTTGTCTTCATATTATCTTATGTTTCTTCTATGTGCTTATTGCGATTGAGCTCTTGGGTCATTATCTGCGTGAGGCTTGTTCATACAAGATATGAACAAGTCTTGTATGAACATGTATGATATGAGACAAGTCTTGTGTGAACAAGTCTTGTATGAAAAAGTCTTGTTCATACAATACTTGTTCACACAATACTTGTCTTATTGCGATTGAGCTCTTATGATTCTGTTTATTACGATTGCTTGATAGTCGCTTTATATTTTAATGTCTTTGTAGATTTGGAAAGGACAAATCCAACCAGCAAGATCACTAAGGTGTTTACAAACAAGTTTGATGGGGCGTATTATAGCTGGGGATGTGTTGAACAGCCAAGAAGACACCGATACTTTCTGGAATTCACGGTAATCTCTTTTAGTCTCTATTTCTACGTTTGGTTGTTTCTTATAATCACTAACATACATTATCATCTCTTGTTTTGCAGAAGGAACACACTTGGAATCCGAACCTTACTGGTGTTGTACAATCAAAATTCGAGGAGATTTGTCATAGGCGTATGAAGGACATGGTCTCCAAGGCAGCAAGCAGTAGAGTTCGACCGACGTGGATTATTGATAGCCTGTGGACAGAGATGTGTGAGTATTGGGACACAGAAGAAGCCAAGGCAAAGATTGCGGCTGCATCAACATGTCGTCTGTCTGACCGTAAAGGAAAAGGTCCTCACAATCCGATGATCCCACCAATGACATTGCAAATTAGGTCCTTGTTTCTATGAACTTGAAAAACTTGGCAGTTAGTTGTGTTAATATTCCTGTGTTTTTTGTTAGCTCCATGTGTTTTGGAGCTTGTTTGGTTTGAACATGTTAAACTATGTGTTTTGTAGCTTGTTTGGTTTACACTTAATATCTTATGTGTTTTGGTTGTAAATACTTTTGAATATGAAATCAAGTTTGTAATGTTTGTATAGCAATTTGTAGATTACCAAACTGGTAATTAAAATGAAATCAATCAACAATCGAAAATAAGAAACCAAAAATGAAAAACCAATTTGTTAAACCGAGATTATAACATGTCACTAATCAGCCGCTAATACAGTCGCTAAACAGACGCTGAATGTTGCGACCGATTAGCAACTTTAAAGTGACCATTTTGCAACGTTTTAATTGCAATCGGAAAACCAATGTTGCGACCACTTTGCGATCGATTAATTTAGCGACGAGCACTTTAGCGACTACGTATTTTGGTCGCAAATCCGCCGCAAAAGAGTGTTTAGCGACGCTTTACCGACCATTCCTGGAGTCGCGAAATCAATGTTTTCTTGTAGTGAGCCATCCTTCTCAAAGGAATCTCAGACTTCTTCTTCGATAACAAGAGAGATGAAGGTCTCACACACATACATGCGGCTGCAAAAGATGGATGCATCTTAAGCAAGTATGTGTATGGATGCATATGCAAAGTCTTGGGGAAGAAAGAGATGATGAACTCTTCAGTAGATATGAATTTATCGAGAAGACGCTGCACAACTGCGATTAAAACTACCTCATCTGGATCATAGTTCATGGGGAAGTTTGCTTCCTGATTGGTTCAAAGCAAAACGTGACGAAAACAATATTGATCGTGTGCGATACTGCCGATGTTCTATCTTTGACCTTGGCGCTCTGGGTGGCTAATGTTTAAGGACTATTGCGACCAATGTTTCTGGATTATGCAGACCACTTTCTCCTGCATACTGATATATAACAACTTCTCTAGATTTCCGTGTAATCGATGATATCGTATTTATGTATGTTTAGCCTTTCTCACATTAGATGTTTATCCGTACCAATATCTAGTAATTTGTATCTACCACAATTTCTATAAATTTCTAGTATTCTGTTTGATGGTTCAGCGTTATTGCATCCCAAAGAAATCACTTGTGACAGTGAATTACACAAATAGATTAAACACTTTAATAATAACAAGATCAACGAGAACTTGGTTATAAATTATACCCTAAACTCTAATGGCTAGACTATATATATATACCTTAAACTCTAAACCCTAACGTTAAACCCTAAACCCTATATATACCTTAAACTCTAAACCCTAACGTTAAACCCTAAACCCTATATATACCCTAAACTCTAAACACAGACATTAAAAAAAAACCCTGAATACTAAACCCCACACCCTAAGCCCAAATATTAAGTTCAGATATATATGAGAGCATCATGGAAAAAATGCTTAAGTGAATTGGTATTTTATATGTAACGTTGTAAGATTTGTGTTTATGAGTGTTTTATTATTATATATGTAATTTATATTGTCTTTTATGTAATATTATAATTATTAATAATTTTGTCAACATCTAATATAAACTTGGGTATTACACCACAAAAAAAACACTCGAAAACCGACGACCACAATCGTCGGTAAACCGTCGGAAATGGCGTTTCCCGACGGAATTCCGGCCGGACCAATCCATCGGTTCTATTTTGTCGGAAATAATATTCCATCAGAAAACCGTCGGTATTTTCCGACGGATTTCCGACAATCATTTTTCCGACGGTTTATCGACGATTTATTGACGATCAATAAACCGACGATATACCGACAATTTGTCGATGGTTTTTTCCGACGACTTACACGACGGTCTTCCGAATGTTTATAACCGAGGGTTAACCGACAGAATTATACCGACGGTTTTTAACCGACGGAAATTAACCGACGATATACCAACGGAAATTAACCGACGGTATACCGACAGATATTAACCGACGGTTTACCGACGGATTCTAACCGACGGTATACCGACGGAAATTAACCGAAGGTATACCGACGGATATTAACCGACGGTTTTCCGATGGTTCGTAATTTTTTTTAAATATTATTTATTTGAAATATATATAATAATTTATTTAATATTAAATATTAAAATATATATTTTTTAAGGAATTTTATTATTAAATTATTATAAAATTTATTAAAAATATTTATAAAAAATTATAATTACATAAAATCGGGATCCACATCAGATCCCAATCCCGTCCCCGTTCCCTTTACAGAGGTCGTACCCGTACCCATCCCCATCCTCGATGCTCCTGTTCCCACTCTCGGTCCCGCTACATGTGTTGTCCCTTCCGATCTTCCTGGAACAGTGCCAAACCTGATGTAGTTAGAAATCTTTTCCTGCATCGCCTTCATCTTCCTCTCATTTTCTTCCCTCTCCGCCCGCAACTGAGCTTCAGTCTACGCCCTTTCCTTAAGCATCCGAGCTTCAAACCTCACTTAATTCTCCTTCAAAGATTCAGTTTCTGCGTCCTTCGCTCTCAAGGCTTTGGTGAAGGAGTCGCTCTACGAACGGAAGCGGGAATGCGGAGTCGAGGCTCACTCTCCCAATTTTCCTAAACCAAAAACACGGTTTTTCCCGCGCTGCGTTTCCTGCAAAGTTTCTAAAAATATTAGTTATAAAACAAGTAATTAAGTCATATATAAAATTTTAGTAAACGTTTAACTTACCTCGAGAAAGATCTCGTTAATCTTTTCCGACGGCACCTCCTCTGTTGAGCCAAATTCCTCGGACTGCTCGGTTTGGACCTCCTCTACATGCTTCTTTGCCGACTCTATGATTCTCCGGGCGATCGGATCCTGAATATGGCCGGTGGACTTGTTCGTATGGCCCTCTTCAGTGAGCTCAACAAACGTTGGGTCTCGTCCTGTTCGATGTTTCTCTCACTCTTGCGATTCTGCGAATGCGTCGAAGAGTCTGCGGCTGTAGCAGGCAGGGACCAATGACGGATGAACCCTGTGATATTCATACATTTTCATGCATCTAGACTTGTATATGGTTCTTGTTTTGACTTCATTTGACCATCATTCATACCATTTTGTCGATCATTGTTGCATCTAGAGTATAGAGGTGTTTAGGATTAGGAGTAGGCACTTTAGGCTTGCATTTGGAGTCTTTCTTGTGTTTTGCAGGTGATTGGAGGTGTCTAAGAGCATTGGTGAGCTTGGAAGTGGAGTCTAGAGCTCGAAGGACTAAGGAAGAACCAGCTGGAAAGCATATCGGCAACCATATCGGTTGGGGTGGCCGATACAAACTCTCGGATTAAATTTAGACAGCTCATATCGGTGTGAATATCGGCCAGGCAAGCCGATACAGTTCCTCGACCAAAAACCAGGGAGTCCATATCGGGATGCATATCGGCTGGCCAACCGATACAACCTCTCGGATTAATTTCAGTGAAAGCATATCGGTTGGCATATCGGTTTAGCCAACCGATACGCTCCTTAGACGAGAAAATCCGAAGACTCATATCGGCCAGCATATCGGTCTGGCTGGCCGATACAGATCCCAGAAATTGTCTTGGATCCGGGTCAACACCCGGTTTGTTCCGGGTTGACCCGGTTCGCCCCATATTCACTACTTAAGCCAAAACCTATTTTCTATTGCTCAAAAAGCTTATTTTGATTGAAAAACCCTTTTGTAAGAACAAGTTTGATTTTTGGTTAATCTAAGTACTTCTTTGGTGATTTCTTTTCTAAATCTTTCTCTCTATCTCTAATCTTCAATGATCAACACTATCTCTATGGGTTTTGTTAATCACATGATGATTAGTGAGTAGTTTCTCATAGTGTTTATGGGTTAGGTAGGATTACATTGATTAGGGATGATTAATGGATATCTAGTGTTTGTTTGTCTTAAATCTCTTCTATCAAAGTGTGCTTAGTGCCTAATTAGCCTTGATCACGTTGATTAGGATGTTTAGGATTTCTTGCTCACCATGTGTTCGATGAAATGCCAGTTTTAGCTTTGATAGGACTTTCACATTCTAGCACATGAAAATGGATGTTTAGAGTGATTGTTGGCTGTTTGGAACTTGTTTGAATGCTTGCTTGATCTTAATTCACAAATGAGAATTTGTTCTTGTATTAGGATTAGGTAAAGAGATTAGTATTAAGAGATTAAACTAATCAACTTGTTGTGTTCCTTGCTAGGAGGTTAGCTTCTTTGAAGTTTGAATTAGCATCCTTGATCATCCCGAGTCACCAATCCGTTGACCTTAACCTTTAGACCTTATCTTTATTATTGATTGTTAAGAATTCATCTTGTTAACTTGCTTTTTATTTGTTTCCATTTGAATTGTTTTCATTAGGATTGTTAGAACCAAATTTGATTTAGTGATTTGACACTAGAGGTGGTTTGGTGTATTCTTATTGGCTCTATTCATCCCAAAAAGGTTCGATACCTCAAAGCTACACGATAAGCTTAAAAATTATGTAAAACGTTTATAAAAATCTTAAAAATTATAAAAACGTTTTTATAAATCATAAAATTATAAAAACGTTTTTATAAATCATAAAAATTAAAAATGTTTTATAATCTTAAAAATTATTAAAACGTTTTAATAAAACATTAAAAATATAAAATGTTTTTAAAATTATGTAAAACGTTTATAATAATTATAAAAAATTATAAAAACGTTTTTATAAACATTTAAAATATAAGAAATGTTTTCAAAAATTATGTAAAACGTTTTTAATAATCTTTAAAATTATAAAAATCGTTTTATAAAACACAAAAATATAAAACGCTTTCAAAAATATATAAAATGTTTTATAAGAACTTAAAAATGTTTGAAAAAAAAATTCCTAATCAAAGAAACCAAACAAATCACACAAAACACCCTAAATAGGATCCAAAACCCATAGATTCAATCCTAAACTACATGCATCCTAAATCCAATATTCTAACAAACTAACATCTTATTATTTTTGAAATTGAAAGGCTTAAAAGGAAACTCACATGGTTTAGGCTTTGGACGGTTGGTGACGGAGAGAAGTGGCCGGAATCGACGATTATCTTTAGAGAGAAGGGGGAGAAGAAGATGTAGAGAGAGAGAGCAACGCAGAGAATGGGGAAGAAGAAGAACTGATTCGTCGATTAATCTTATTGACCGATGGATTTCCGACGGGAATTAATGAACCGTCGAAATTCCGTCAGTTTTTAAGCAGTTCAATTATTTGGCGGTTTGACAAAAAAATGATTGGGAGGTAATACGATTTTTGGGTAAAATTTTGATGGTTTATTAACCGATGGATTTTCGACGGAACCATAATTGACCGTCGGAAATCCGTTGGTTCTGTCGGAAATCCATCGGTTTATAAACTAAAAAAGGGATACCCAGGTTTCGAACCCGGGTCTAATGTAACTTAATTGTAGCCCAAACCAATATGCCAGGTGTTTCTTATTGTTAAGTGATTACATAAAAATATATATAAGTAACATTAGGTGTTTTTTCAAAATTCCAAAAATCATTACCATTTAATAAATGAAAGACAATAATTATTTTATAATTCATAATTTAAAAACCAAATATTAAAAAACACAACATAATATTTTAATTAAACCATTACATAATTTCAAAATTATAAAAAACATTACAGACAGATTAGTTATTATAATTCAGGAACTGGTTCTCGAACCAATCCTCGGCGTCCGTCTCCCTCCACTCGCGGATCATGCGGTTCTTGGACCTTGTGGGAATCCGTTCCGGTCTTGCGTCTCCTCTTTCCCGTAGCAACTTCAACCGGTGGATTTTTGTTTGGAAAACTCGCCTAGTTGTCCTATGGAATTCCCGCCAAACGGTTAGGATGATGTCCGGACCAAAGGTGAAGTGCGCCTGTAAATTAATAACAAAATTTATTATAGAAGATTTAAAATTTGAAAACACAATGACTTATCTAAATATTTTCTTACCAAAAAATAATCGAACCATGCTACCTTAAGTTCACCGGGAACATTGTAGTACGTCACATAACTCCCGGACCAGCGATTCTGGATGATATCGCTGATGGCAGACAGAATGCTTGCATGGTAATCAAACCAAAGGGTACAGTTTTCTCGGGACGGGTTAAGAACAAGAAGATGTTCTCGACCCGGCTGACGGATTTCCCGCAAGTAAGAGGTGCGGTTTCAGGGGACAGATAGAAGAAATCCATTTTTTATAAGTGTTTTCTGTGTTTGTTGAAGATGAAAAATATTGTGACATTGGTAACATATTTATACAAAACAAACCGACGGAATATACGACAGCAATCTGTCGAAAACTAGATTAAATTTCCGAAGAGACGTTTACCAATGCAACGCATAAAGAAGAGTTAGGAGTAATCACCCTCTGTAATTGCAGCATTTGACCGTTTCCGACGGATTTTCGATAGAATGGTAAAATCTGTCGGAAATCCGTCTGGAATCCGTCGAAAATTTCCGACGGATTTCCAACAAATTAGGTTTATGGTTTTTTTAGGGTTTAGAGATTCTGCAAGCTCTTAACTTACATAAGCCGGAAAATCGCTAATGGTCCACATTAGTGCAACCCACATCAAAAAAATTTCCTTGTAGGAGACATCATATGCTACAACACTGGGCAACTATAACATTTGCAACTCATATATCAATGGCTGCAAGAATATGTCAAGGGATCTTCTTGGATGCTCTGGACCGGGAACGAGTACGGAGAGTAAAAAAACTCTCGGCGCATGCACATAAATGGCGGTAGGTTATCAGGAGTTAAAATCTCTGGCCACAACGGATATTGTCTCCCATGCCTTCTAAACGGGTTGAAACCATCTATGCATAATCTGAGGTACACGTTACGTGGCTCCTATGCAAAATCTGGATAGACTCCCTGAAAATGTCACCACGCTTCAGCATCCGACGGATGTGCAATCTCTGCTCCTCTTCTATGCTCAGCATGTCATCTCATTTCCCCCGCAATTCGCTCTGATTGGTATAAGCGTCTCAACCTATCGGTTAACGGCATATACCACATTCGCTTGAACGGAACCTTAGCTCTTCCCCTTGTATCCTCAAAGCGCGGCTTCTTACAGAATTTACATTCCAAACGGTATTCATCTTCTCGCAAAAATATATCATACAGTTGTCGATGCACACATCTATCATCTGATACGGTAAGCCAAAACCTTTAACAAGTTTCTCGACCTCTTGTATGAACGTGGCGCAAGATTGTCTTCAGGAAGAATATCTTTCATAAAATCGCAACTCGCATCCACACATTGCTCCACCAAATTGTAGTCTGTCTTTATGCCCATTAATCTTGTAGCAGATGATAATGGCAAATGACCCTCTTTGCAACTATCGTAAAGCGGTCGCGTCGCTGCATCTAACATATCAAAAAATTACCTAGCTTCTACATTAGGTTCCTCATCTACCCTAGAAATTTGATATTCACCTGCTTCCTAAATATTTTCTCTTTATGCATCATTAACCACCTGCACGGTACCTACACCAAAATCTACATCCGCGCTATAAGGTTCGCTAGAACTTGCATAATCTGATGTTTCCCCGTGCATATACCAAATCTTATAACCCGCCATAAACCCAAATGAGTACAAGTGATACCATACTTCGTCAATCTTAGGATTTCTAACATTTTGGCAATGAGTACATGTGCTTTTCATCTTACCAATTTCCTGCGTATGTGGTTGATTGCAAGTTACCGTCATGAATTCCATAATACCGAGTTCATATGGGGTGTGCACTAAGTTCGTCGTCTCATCAACCCTCGGTCCATCCATCCACGATCTGAACTAATTAGAGGAAGACATTTTGCCGTAATAAACAGTATTAGAGAGAGAGAGAGAGAGAGTGTGTGAGAGAGAGATTGGTGTGGACGAGAAGAGAGAAACGTTTGGTATATGTTGAAAATTAACCGACGGCTAACCGACAGCCAACCGACGGAACGACAGATATAGCCATCAGTGTCGGTAATACGTCGGTTGGTTTTCGGTCCAACAGTAACATAATCGGCTATGTTAACGTATCTATTAATGGTAACACTGAACCGAAAGGTTTCCGACGAATAATCGACGGATTACCAACGCTGTTGGGAAACCGTCGGAAATTTTCTGACGCAAATCCGAAGACATTTAAACCGTCGATTATCTGTCGAAAACCTGTCAAGATTTCCGACGAGATATTTTCCGTCGGAACATCCGTCAGTTATAGCCCTGCTTTCTTGTAGTGTTAATTTTACTACTTAACACATATCTGACAATTTGACCAACATAAAAGGAGTAGCCTTAAACCCTAAATACTAAACCCTAAGCACTAAAATACTAAACCTCGAATTATTATGTAATATTGTAATATTACTAAATGCAAATAACCCTATACCCTAAATTGTAAACCAAAACACTAAAACCTAGACCATAAATACAAAACCTTAAATACTAAAACCTAAACACTAAATAGTAAACCAAGAAACTTCTTTTTAGTTCTTATTTGGTCCTTAATGAGTGTTTTGGACAGATTCTAAATTTGTTAGTAATATCTTTATCACTTCGGAATGCGTTGATTGAACATGTATATATACATATGGGAGCATCATAGAAATAATGCTTAAATAAATTGGCATTTTAAATGCACAGTTTTCACACTTTTGTGTTTATGTGTGTTTTATTATTATATATGTACTCAATATAGAACATTTCACACCTCATTTTTGAGGTTTTAGCATCTCCAAAAGAAACCTCAAACCTCATTTTTGAGATTTTAGCATCTCTATATAATGTTAAAATCAAATATTTAGGTTTTAGCATCTCCAAAAGAAACCTCAAACCTCATTTTTGAGGTTTTAGAATCTCTATACAATGTTAAAATGAAATACTTTATGAATTAGTAATTTTTACAATATTATAAATATATTACGACTACGTTACACCTACAAGTGGTCAAAATTTAAAATATTTGTCAAATTAAGCCGGGAAACCTAAATCCAATTTTATAGCCCAAAACATTTAAATTATCCGCTTATACCCAAGAATTTTTGACAATCTGCCGAGAAATCATCGAATACGTCAAACCCTGATTTACTTTTGTTCTTTCCCTTTCCAGAAATCTCCTTCGAATCCTCTCTCTAATCTCTCTATGAATCCTCTTCTACACCCACCCATCTCAAACTGATATCTCTTCTTCAATTCTCTTATTCGAAGCTTTCCATTTCATAGCTAACTTTGGCCGAAACCCTATCGACTCTCTCAGATTCTTCCTTGAATATCTCTATCACGAAACCCTCCGTAATTCGATGCATACGGGTACATGTAGCTATATCGTTAGTTTGCTTATGCTTTGCTTTGCTTCTGAAATGGGACAGACTCTGAATCTGATTATTTGTTTATAATTAATTTTGGTTCTACAGGTTGTAAACGATTCATATATTCCTCTATGGGCATCAATATGGCCTCCACAGTCTGGGTAAGTTGGTTATTTTTTTTAGTGAGTGTTTGAGGAGTTAGAGTCTGATGGTTAAGATGTTAATCTTATAGTTAGCACGCAATTGAAGACACCAATCTATCCTTAACTCATTAATGTGTTCTGCTAAGTTCGAGTGTCTGAGAGCTTACAAGATAATTTTTGTATCAGTTGAGACATGGCCAAACCATTCATAACTTTTTCTAAAACATTTGTTGTGGAGATCTATCAACGACTTATGAAAGACATGGTTAGCATCACAAAGGACTGCAGAAGCACTGCAAAGAACTTTGACCTCGTGAGATATCAACAGTTGAATATACAACGGCTCTAACTGGTGACTATTTAAAGAACAATAGGAATGAATAGGAAAAGAACGAAGAGGAATAAAATAATAGGAATTATTGTTCCTTCCCAAATTTGATGAGGAATAGTTTTGCTCTTTAATTCTCTACAAAAGAAGGAATGAGAAGGAATTATGTGTAAAAAATATTACTTGTAAATGGTGTATTTTTTAAGGAATGAAAGAGAATTCATTGTTCCTCCTCATTCCCTTGGTCACCATTTAGAGCCAACATCTTTCCTCAGGTAAAGTAACATTTTTCACAATCCATGTTTATAAAGTCATCTCACGTTCTTTATTTAATTGTTTTTCTCTTATTGTCTATAATTGTCACATGCCACTGATAAGGATAGACGAGTAAATCCTTATCGAGTCGAAAGCTTGACAGCTAATCTTTTATTTCGCAAGCACAAGCAGCCAATACACTTTTCAGCGTTGTCGCCCACCAAGAGCAACTGAAGGAAGCTCAAAGTAAGAACAACGCCATATGATTCGTAGGTTACTTTATCACTGTCTCTTGCACTTGATAATTTATTGGTATATGATTTGACAACTCCTAAATGATGGAGTTTGCGTATGTAGGTCGTCTGTGTCTACATGTTACCAATGTTATTTTTGATGCAAGTGTTTGTTATGTTTGTTGTACTATTCAAATAACCGTATCACCCATTACCAAATCGAAAATGAAATTAATCCAAATTCTTAATTTTACAAAAAAGTCAACGGTCGTCAATTATTCGTACTAAACACATAAACTATTCGCTAAATATTTACCATTAGCATATCTGAATTTTACGAATAGTCGCTTAATACTTACGACTATGTTGTGACTATATTAGACAGTCAGATAGTAGTCGGTCATACAGTACCATAATCAAATCTGGATGTTTCGTTTAGACGCTGCATAGTCGCTTAACAGTCGACAATTAATATCAAGATGCTACCATAATCATATTTGGATTCTCCATTTAGTCGTATTATAATCGGTAAATTAGACAATAAACAGTCACCAAAACATCACCATAGTCTACGACTAAATCGTGACTATACTACTCAGTCACATAACAGTCGCCACATAGTGGCGAGATCATTACCATAATCGTATATGGATGTTCAGATTAGCCGCGGGATAGTAGTTAAGTGGTCGTTACCCAGTCATTATATAGTGGCTAATATTTACGCCTACTTTTAACTATACCATGCAGTCACATGTTAATCGCCCAATCATCACCTAGTTTAACGACTATTTGATGACAACATATCTCTGACGTCATCTGGACTCCCTTTATAGTCGCACAAAAGTTGATGTAGTAGTCGCATTTTAGTCCTTATATCTACCGACAATGCTAAGTCTATTTTACGATTACCTATCTTAATCGTATAAATAGCCGTAACTCGCCGACTAATAATACGACTATGGATTCACGACTACCATATTTAGTTGTATGTTTGTCGTAAAACCCCGATTAACGACTATTTTACGATTAAAAGTGCAGTCGTAAAAATGATGTTTTCTTGTAGTAGGGGGCGGTCGAAATGTGGTATCAGAGCATGGTTCGTCATGGATTCAAAAATACCGGTTTTTCAAAAAAAATTCAATGTTTTATCAGGTCAAAATGTGTCGCCAATGCAACCATTAGGAATCCGAGCCGTGTCGGTCACTTGGGAAAAAGGGGTAAGTTAAAAAATTTGTTAGGTGTATACTGACCACTTTATGTTTTGTGTAGTCATACAACATAGTTTCCCTAGGTGGATTGGTGTGTGTGTATGGTCTGCAACATCAGTATGAGCGACATCAGCATGTGATATCATGGTTTTTAAGTGTTTTGAGCCATGATATAATAACATATTAGAGTCTTTTATAGAGTCCTTTCAGGTGTTTGATAGGTTTGGAGCATATTTGGACATTATGGCGCATTCTGGAGCTATTTGGAGCATTCATGTGAATAAAGAGAAGTTGGTATGATAATGATCATCCCTTATCCTCATCCTGTCATGCTTGACCCGAGGAACATGTCATTCGAACATGTCATAATAATGACCATCCCTTATCCTCATCCCATCATGCTTGACCTGACGAACCGTGTCCTCCATCTTCAGGGTAAGCACCGTGTTCTGCTCCTCTAGGCGAACTGACTTGTTCACCGCAACCAAACACTCGGACTTTGCGACATTGAGCTGGGCTTCACAAAGCTGCAAGTCCTCTTGGCATGTTTTGAGAGTGGTGTTCAGAGAATGTACCATGCTTTGGTCTTTCTCTATCTCTTCATAACGAGGGACACCCCTGAGACTCTGTTCGTAAAAGGCCACCAGTTGGTTGTCCGCTTCCAAAGACTGCAAGATCAAAACCAGCATTAGGAGAAAAATCTAAGCATAAAGCAAAGCTAAAGAGACTACCTTTCCACGAGTGGTCATCAAACTAACGTAGAGACCACACCCTACCAGATTCTTCACTGAGGGAAGAGAACAGCCAGCGGGCTTGCAATGGCACAGCAGGTGAGCGAGCCCGTCTAGATCATCCGTGATCGGGTAGTCCTTGGTGTGGTTGAACTTCCAGTGGAAGGGATAGGACCCGGGGGCATGCGACGAACAAGACCTAGCAACCACCTCTTTCCTCTCTGATGCTTTCTCATGACGAGGCTTCTTGCTCGAGGGTTGCACTGAGAAGTCGCTCCCAGAACTCATGGAGCCTAAGTAGATCACTTGGTCAGGAACTGCCATATCCGGCCCCCTCTCAGACTCTGAGCCTCGACGCGGAGGTGGAGGCAAAAGTCCGGAAATTCCGTGATTGATGGCACCGGTCAGGGCATCGCTCAACTGAACAAGATGAATGGGCTGGTAACCATTGGATGCCGCTTTCTCAATATGCTTCCTGGTTGACTCACAGAACATGGGCCATCTCCTCATGTCTCTCTTTCTGGGAACGGTTTGTGCATGGGTACCTACACAATAAGAAAAGAGGTTACCAATACATGCAAAAAAGGGCCAAAACAACCGAGATTGTAGGACCAAAGGCTCATCAGCACGGACTGCAGCGGGGCGAATCCTAAATGGACTTGCGACTGCCAGAATACGTCTTGGGAACCCGAGACTTGCGCCTGACTTTGTCCACAGCAAACAATGACCAGAGTACATCTCTAGAGCGCAGAATGATAGAAAGAATCCTGACCGTAGGGGTTATACCGTACCTCTTGGGAATATCTTCAATAGCGAAACATGAAGAGCGATCAAAAATTGAAAAAAGCAAAAACAACATGCAAGGCAAGAAAAACCTAGCAAAAGCTACTCCTCACCGATAGACTCAGCCCACGAGGTCACAATCCTAGAAGGATCGTAGTCTCCAACCGAGTGACAATCGATTTTAAACAGAACAGGCCGTTCCCTCCAACGATCCTCTCGACTCGAAACCGCCAATGAAACCGCCAAACCTCTCTAGGGAGAGAGATAGAAAGTTCCAGACCCTGAGTTGTCTTTAATCGAACACAAGTCGTGGAGGACAGACAAGTCAAAACAAACCCCTTCCTCCTGAGCCCTAACCAATAGGCCGACTAGATACTAGACGAAGTTCGGGGTCATCTGGGGAAACGCCATCCCGAGCTCGCCGAGAACATTTTTCAGGAACTGAGGAATCGGGAAAATCAGACCGCACTTCTCAAAGTAGGCCTTATAGGCCCAACAATAGCCCGGTCTGACCGACTCCGGCGTCTCGCCCGGATGAAGAAGCTTCAGCTTCACCGTCTTTGGTACCCTATATGTCGAATATAGGCTCTCGATGTAATCCGGCTTTGTGATCGGGTTTGGATGATCGAATCCGACCTCCTCTGAGACCTATTTTCTTCTTTACCCGAGTGCTCGTCGACTTCGACATCGATTAAGGCTCTTAGACAGACAAACATACAGTTTTTGCGAGTGGAAACAAAGAAAGAAATCGCAAAAGGAAAACTGAAATGGTAAAAAGTAAGAAAAGAAAAACAAGCAATCGATATAAAAAGGAGAGTGGAGAAGTTACCTTTAGTCGGCGGTTGTATCTTGGAGAGTTGGTGTATGGAGATTTGCGTTATAAAGCAATCATTATTGCGTGACCTCGGGACTCCCCAAATCTTTTCGGATCTCATAAATCCCAACCATAAGATTTTTAGTTTTCTTCCCACGCGCCGCGAGTACGGGTGACGCAAACCCTAGTTCCATCTCAACCGTCCGTTTTGGCGGGATTCTCAATCCCTCGCACGATCCGACGGCACGCACAGGAAACCGAACAGTCCCCCTATCTCGGCGACAGTTCAAACGCCCATATTCGGTCTCATCCGAAGCGTCTTCGCAGAAATATTTTACCCTTCAAGCTCGGGAGCTCGCTTAAAGGGCTGGGGGACAAATGCTATGGCCCAATTCCCTTCCAGTGAATTCAGCTGGATCAAGACCTCATTTTAGACCTGCAGCCGGGGCCCATATACATCGCAACCAAGCCCAATTTGGCAGAAGACATATTCGATGGGACGAATCACCAGCTCCAGGCCCAGACATCAAACTCCGACTGGGCGATATAGCCCGACAATCGACTACACCAACAACCCACCATCCGTTAGCGAGAATAGAGGAGGAGATTGAGTCAGAGAGAGTCTCGGAGATCACACAAGACCTTCGAGCTAACTCCGAAGGTGGGGAAAAGCGGTTGACATGAGAGAGAGAGAGAGAGACTATAAAGGGAGAGGAGTCCACACTCCTTGGGGCAATCCGATTCTCAACACATTTCTCTTTACTTAGTACTTGTAGTTGCTCATTAGCTCGAGTTCTTTGTAAACACTTAAACAAATCAATACAAATCCGTCTTTTCATCATTCTAAGCTTATTTCGATCGTGGTTCATCTTAGAATCTAACCCACATTTTCTTAAACCATTACACAAAATATTCCAAATCTTGAGTGTGGGTTTTAGCATCCACAATTATGCAAATCAAATATATTTTAATTAATAATATGTGTTCGGATAGTAGTTTGATGATTGAATTATTAGTTTTTAAACTGTTCAATTTTCAGATTATATAATTCAATTATCTTCTTGTAACTTATATTTTAGTCAACTTTTAATCGTATCTGGAATATGGTAAAATTTCTTCAACAAAATTAGCCTATAAACTCATGATACATAAGATTTATATTAAAAAAAATACAAAAGTACAAAAAAATGTCAAAAGTACGAAAAAATAATTTGATGACTAGATTTTAACCCGCGCTATGAAAGCGCGGGTTTATGTTTTTTTAGTAACTTTGTAAAGATTTATCATATATACAACATAGATATTAAGGTTTTTAACGAATAAATTGTTTATTAGTTATTAATTGAATCATATAATGAGATGATACTAAATATTTGGAGAAATGATAGTATATTTTGTATTTTGTTTTAAATAGTATAGATAATTGAATCGTATAATTAAAGTTGTATTACAATTCTAATTAACACTCACATATTCATCAGCCAATATGATTTCCAAGGTTTCACCGGATTGGGCAGTATATTGTTTCCATGTGTAAAGAACCTTTACATTAACTCTCCAACCTGTTTTGAATGGTTTTACATCATTGAGAAAGGAGAGTTTAAAATCCGCAGACATGTTTTAAAAAAGAAGCTCTTTCTGAAATTTCTGTGTTTTAATTGATTTGTAGGTTTTGGAAGAAGTAAGGCTGTATATATAATACCACGAGTATCCATCGAAATTTATTAGGTAAAATCTTCAATATTGTTATGTTTGGCAACTAATAAATATTTTGTTAGGATTTTTATTGAGAGTATATAGGAAAGACTTTAGAAATGCGAAATAATAGTTTAAGTTACTATATTCTCGTTAGAATATGCTTGGTATTCAAGCAAAATCTCTTATAGTTTCCGTTTCTTATTATTTAATAAATATTCTTAATTGTAAAATGTATTTACGATTAGGTTGATAAGAATAGAGAATATCTAGAAAAGAAATTGTATTTGATTAGCAACTATATACATATTTCTACGAATTAATGGGATAATCATTAGATAAAAGAATAAGAAATTAAATTAATTATTCTTAAGATCGCCTCTGAAAAAAATCGTTATATGCTAGCAGGAAAAAAATCGCCTCTGAATCGCTTCGGATATAGAGTTCTCTAAATGAAGGAGGAGAAGTCGATGAGACATCATTTCTTATTAATCCATCAACTAATTTTTGCAACAGCTGGATTCATAGGTTGATCAAGACTATTTTCTGATTCGTTTAGAGAATTGTTTCATTTAGCTTAGGTGTCAAACTGTTTAGTTCTGATTGGTGCTGGATTTTTTTCATTAAAACATGTGTCGCCTCCAGAATCTCTCCTCATGCTGAGATAATTACTAGAACTATTGATATATTAACTAACTATTTTTAAATATAAATGAAATTTATATAAAAAATCGAAAATAGTAGAATTTTATGTATTTTATTTTGAATTTTTTTTATCTGGTTTTTTGCTCAACTTTGTTGAAAAAGCCATTTTAGACATCTGATAATTTTAGTTAGTAAATTTTATTACATAAGAACTCTAACTTTGTTCAATAAAACTATTTTAGACACATAATTACTAATTAGTCACATATAAGTGTTGACTAACATTGGCCTAAAACGGTTTGGTCATCAAAAGTTTAAGAATAAAATAAATGGTCAGCAAAATATGATGATTTAAATCATTCTGGGAAAAACTTATGTACTTTTCTTTCCAAATTTGAAAATTGAGGGTTTAAACATGAATTCTCCCTTTCTATTTGAAGTATTATTCTTAAAGAAATTGTGGTTCATTTGGTTAAACCAACTTCATTGAAACATGTATCTAAAGGTTGGCACTTTGGTTAAATAAGCAATAAAAATATAATTTAAATAACTCACACAAAATTGTTAGTAAAAAGCCATAAAAAGAATCATATTAAAAATGATTAACTTAAATTTGAAAAAGAAAAAAAAATAACAATCGCAATATTTTATTGTTGAGATTTTGCTATAATCCCAATTTTAAATTGATATTTTACACAAAATATAACAATTTGTAAGATTTAAAATTTTTAATTATTTGTTAACAATATATATATACATAAATTTACTAATTAATTTTTTCAGGTTTAACGTGGACAATTCCGTCCGTATAACCATCTCTGACACAATTAAATGCTACATACAGAACCTCATTCTAAGACCACATACAATGAGGTAGTTGAATTCAGAATTTAACTCTTGAAAGGTTACAATGATAATGTGGTCCCTATTTATTCACTTTCAACATTTTGAATTTTTTCAACTCAGTTGGATCCACATAATCAAAAAAAATCATTTGACATCAATTATTGTGTATATAAAAATTAATTAGTTATTTATAATTTTTATATCAAAATTCATTATTTTTTATACTTTATAAATAGAGACTTGGTTTATTCAATTTAGAACACAAAAAATTCGACTATTTTTCAAATAGATCCCAACACAAAACCATGTATATGTTCATTGGTACCATATTTAGTTCATATATAACATACATATGTCCATAGAAATCATCTATTACATGGTGCAATTGGAAAATCAAAACTTTTGTTGGAAATAATATAACAAGTTGGACTTGAATTGGAAAGGATGGATATATATTAGATCTACATTATTGAAGACAATTATTGTATATGAAATGATATATTTTTTAAAAAAAAATTATACCAAAATTCTTTATTCCGTGCAAATTTTTAGTTAAGAATATTAAATTAGAAATAAATAAAAAATATTTAAAGTTTTATTGTGTATGATTTAAATAAATATCATACGTTCATATATCATACATGCGTTCATAAAAACCATCTATACGTTCGTAGAAATCAATATCACATATGTTTATAATGTCATGTAATTTTTATTTATTAATTTTATGTATAATATTTTTTAATATGTATTTTATTTATTAGTGGGGTATAGTGTTTAATTATTTAAACAAATCATTATAGATAATAAAAGTTTAATGGGTGTTGAATTATAATGTGAAAGAAAGAGAAAGTCATGTGAAAAAAAGAGAAGATGATGTGAAGGATGTTAAGTGTTGAAACCATTGTGAATAGTCTAATTGGAATCAAACCACAAATCTTATTACAACTTAAGTGGCTCAACTTTTTGTACTAATCATTTTGTTTTTCTTAGTTTTATCACAATTTTTATTTTTATATTTATTTTTTCTATTTTATCCAAATGACATATAGATATTGCATATGATGAGCCAGTGAAACTAGCTTTGAAAAAAAAAAAAAGCTTTCAAAATAAAAAAGCTCCAGCTCGATGGTACTGTATCAGATTAGAAGAATAAAGGCACGAAGGTGATTGGCAATGTTGAACAGCCTAACTACTTGTTTGTCGTTGAATGGACTGTTTAGTCCATTGTTTGAGAGAGTCCCTTTCCGAAAACATTTCTCTAAAGTTCTCGGCATCTCGAAACCACTTAGGTCCGGATGGTCTTCCGTTGATATCTCATCTTGTATTGTATTGCACCTATTTTATTTTTATTTTTAAAAATAAAATTTAATATTATAATAATTTTGGTTTTTTATTATTAATTTCAATTGAATAATCAGAAATATTTATAAAAATATAAATATAACGTATTTTAATATAAACATTATTATAATTTCCATAGTAATTCTCTGTAAGTTTGCATCAATATATAACGACAAAATACATACCGACGAACTTACGAGGAAATATTTAGAGACAATATAACATAGAATTTACGACGAACCGTTAATGACAACATAACGACGATTTGTTTACATCCCTTTAACGAAGATTTTCATGATTTTATATAAACATATATTCATCATGATTAATTCAATGCAAATTAACCAACAGATTAACAACAACATACAACCAACCCAATTAGTCGTTAATCTGTTGGTAACTTCACAACGAAATGCGGATGAAACATTTAAGTCTAATTAACAACAAATTGTTTTTGATGTAAATTTGCGTTGAATTATCGATTAATATTTTATTGCATCAACCGTTTACCAAAGATGTGACTTTCGTCGCAAAGTCGTTGATAACGACGATTTGCGACAATTAAGCGGAAAATTACATCGTCGTTACAATCATGATTTCTTGTAGTGATATTTCAATAATTAACACTCTCATCAGTCACTATTCATTAATAATAAAAAAAATTCATCCTGACATTTTCTAACTAATTCAAAATGTTTTTCTCTCTCGTCAAACTTTACCGATAAAAGGAGAGACAGTAAAGATGGAGAGTGAACATTATTGAAATTTTTTATTGGAGATGAACAGTAGTTTTTGTAATTAATATTGTTCAATATTCAATAACGCAGTTAGTTTATGGGTTATCTTTATAATTATGTATAATGTGTTATGATAACAAAGTTATTTATGAAACAACATACATTTTCTATCATATTATAACTAGGTTTGCACCATAATTTCTATATATTTATATGTTTTTTATGATTCTTGAGTGAACACATTACTATGTGATAACTAATTTAATATAATTATATTAAATTTTGATAATATAATAATTAATTTAACATGATATTTTATACGGTATGCTAACTGAAGCAAGATGATAATATTGTTAGAACTATACCATTCGGTATAACATTTTTCCAACAAAATATGAACATAAATCTAAAATGACGCAATAATCCAGATCGGTGGGTCGGGATTACATGTAACAAATTTGTGGTTGAATGCGAGCACTTCTTGCTAGCTTATCACTCTTGATATTCTTTCCTCGTGGGATCCATGATATATGGAAGGTCTTAAAGATGTCATTTCATCTCTAAAATTCCTCCATATGAACTAAAAACGCGGGCCGCTCTGTTGGTTCAAAAACCGCTCGGAACAGTATGTCATTAAAGTAACCTTCTCATGATGGAAGAAACTCAGAAACTCCACGACCTATATCAATTCCTTAAACTCATCATGTAACGATGATAGACATCTCTGAACATTCGTTGCCCCCATCATTAAATTCAATATAAAATGTTAATATAATTGTTATCATGTTAATTTTAAAATAGAATGACGATTTCAATTCAATTTTCATATTTTATATAATATGTTAAATGAGTTAACATGTTAAATTTAAACTTAAAGTGCTATCATATCATTTAGCTGTTAATCAAATACTTATATACTAAAATTATAATGCTAACTCGGTTTTGTTTTTTGATGAACAATGTCGTGCATTGATAATTAGCGTCGTCGCCGATAAAAAGTTTGTCAAGAAATCATTTTCATACCAATGAAATTTTACGTAATTAAGCAAGTGAAAATATGTTTTTGGTTCTATTTCCGGTGTTGTTGCTTTCTTCATTGGAAGAGATCACGATAGAAACAATAATGATCTCCCACAAGAACTGGATCTGCTTGCAAATGATGATATTATTCAAAAGATCTAAGATTCACCAAGAAGAACTTGGGTAAAGCATGAAGGTAGTTTATCTTAAGAAAGATTGTGGTGTTTATTTAGTCAGCATCAAACTCTATGGAATTTGTAGTATCCTGGGAATCACTGCCTATGGGTCTCCATATCCACTTTTGGCCCGTAGATCCCACCCTCGTCTAACGAGTGATATTTAGTCTGGTGGATTTGAAAAACTTGTTAATCACCATGCAATACTTCCCTTGTTTTTAATACTCATCCACACTTTATCAGAATTTTTTGAGTTTATTTTGTTTTGCCTCAAAGATCCTTGGTTGCTCAAAGTAAATTTTGTGCTTGTGTCATTGGGATAAAAAAATTTCATTATCTATACTATTAAAAAGAAGCACAAATAAGTTTATACTATTAGTTTTCCATTTACTTACAACATGTGCCACTGATTTACTTTGTTAGGTTGCAAACTAATTAAAGACAACAGTTAACCAACATGTTAACTATAATATCTTCGAATTAACACAATTTTGATTTAAAATATCATTTACATCATTGGATATGCTAACTTAAATACATTTTCCAAACAATGTGATCTACTACCTATATATCAATTAAATAAATAAGAAAATATTAATTAAATGTAATAGATAATAAATCCATTTAACACTCACTTTTGAAATATGATAACTAGAATAACTACTTTCCAAAAATCATGATCACCTAAACTAAACAGAAATAAAATCGAAAAGCAAATCTAACTAAATGTAACCAATAACAAATTTAAAAAATCTTCATATTTCATATAATTTTCATCTAACTAACTAATATATTTAGTTGCAAAAACTAGGAATGTATTAAGCCATAAAATGAGTTAAATCAGAAAATCGCATCCTAATAACCATAAATCACACCAAGCAATATAATCTATAATCAAATATGATATTTAATATAATCTACGAAAATATCTTGAGTATATTTTAAATACTATTAACTATAAACTATACTTCATCTATAAATACACTGTCTCTATCAATCCCCTAACAGCTTTCAAAACCATATTACTTCTTTCTTGTCATTCATCTACGCATATATAATATCGATCATCTATCATGATTTCGAAACGATACTATGTTTTTCTTCTCT
The DNA here is from genome assembly GCA_030180135.1 of Orychophragmus violaceus. NCBI lineage: Eukaryota > Viridiplantae > Streptophyta > Magnoliopsida > Brassicales > Brassicaceae > Orychophragmus > Orychophragmus violaceus. The sequence goes on along the minus strand of CM058233.1, from coordinate 84,196,786 downwards.
ATCGATCCCCCAACAACCTAAACGGGTTATGTGCATATCTAATAAGTATATGTCGTTTACTAAACTTTATTATTGTCACATTTTTGTGCAATCACTAGATGACAAGAAAAAAAAACACATAGAGTGAATGTTTGTACATGTCTTCTTTTTGATATGAGCAACATCTTTCTCTGCCTTCAGTTTTCGTTTGCTATTGCCTCAGTTGGATTTTAAATAACCTATCGTGAATTTATAAAAAGTGGTTACTCGCATGAGTGATTTAAACAGTTTAACCTAAACATGAATTTCTTACTCTTCCTCATTTCTATTACTTTTTCTCAATAGGTGATGCAATTCATATGTTGACTTCTTACTAATGCGTACATTTCTTCTTATATGAACATGTTATTGAGATCAATAACACAAGCACTCCAGAATGCAGGCATTGATATGTCGCATGCAAAGCTTTCTGTGCAGATCGATTTTGGGAAGTGAGTCAATAAAGGAATAACAAATAACGAGCCATCGAATAAGGTTACTTATTTTATAAATGTTTCATTTTGTATCATGATCTTGATACATTTTTGTAAGCGTAGAATCCATTATCATCTGATATTGAAAGCACTAGACAAACAAGGGATCCGAGCGTTGAGGGACAATGTGAACATTCTCATAAGTGGATGAAAGCGTTGTAGACATTTCTCTCTTAGGCTCCAATGCTTAGAAATATATAAATGTATTGACATATATCTTCTTTTGTGTACATTTGCTCGGCTTCTAAAGGAATCCTATAATCTTTAAGATATGAATTTATTGTTAGTAGAATCTAAATTTTCATGGTTTGGAGTTTGTATCTTATGCATCATTCTTGTAACCCTATCAAATATAATCTCTTTGTAGAATATCAGATTATCAAATATAATCTGTTTGTCGAATATCAGATTTCGTTTCGAGTTATTGATATCATTTACTCCATTTTATGTTTTTTATATGATAGTTAGATGAAGGGTAACCGCTGAAACTGTTTTATAAATTGAAGGTCATCGAGGTATGACACCAAGTCACATCACTAACCATTTTTCCAGTGAGACTCCTATTATTGATATTTTTAACCTTGCACTCTGATATCACTTGTTAGGAATCTTAGCCAAGCCTTTCGATTTAGATTGATTGATTTAATGATTATACTTGTGAATTGGATTGAAAACAAGAATGCAAAAGATACAAGATTTTAGTGACCAAGACTTCACCTTGTGGCTACTGTTTAGGGGAAGAACCAAACTTCCATGCTTTCAGTAACTTCATATAATCTGAACAAATGCTAACGATATTGAGTATTAACACTTGCATGTATATGATAGATAAACTGCGGAGCTTAGGCTGCAAGATACTTCTAGAGCATTCAGACGATGAAGACGACCTTCTTGCTAGCTTAGACGCAAAACCAGATGACATAGAACCGGGCTTGACCAAACCAACCAATTCAGCTGGCAACTAGCTGAACATTCAACTTAAGCCCGAATGAGACCTAAAGACCAAAACGACAATTCATCAACATTTCACTTCAAAACACTTAACCACATCAAGTCTGATTTGTTTATGTCTATGCCAAAACAACTCCCACGTGGAACTATATCTCTAAATCTTGCAATTTCTGCTTACTTCCAAAATTTTGACCTATTTATTCTAAACCAAAACAATTTTCCCATGGATCAACAAATTGATATTCTTCTACAGCAGGTGAAGTTCAACATATTCAAAAATACCACAACTAGCGCTGGGCAAAAAAGCTGGGCCTGAAGAAACGAACCGATACCAACCCAAAAAACGGTTTGGTTTGGGTACGGTTCTTGTTTTACTTGAATGGGTCTCATCGTCTAATACATGGGTAACGGGTTGGTTCAGTTAATAACTGAAACCGAAGTGTAACCGAAAATCAAGTACAATATTATATGTATTTAATATATATATATATAATATTTGATAAATAAAATAAAAACCTTTTTCTAATAACGTGTTCGACTTCCATTCTCGTCTGCGATCGCCAAACCCTTTTCAGAACTCCCAACCCCTAATTCCCAATTTCAACATGGAAACACTTCAAATCTTATCACGCTCTCTTCCTTCTGAGACTTCCAACAATCGAGTTATGTTCTTCCTCCATTTATATTTCGATTAGATCTTTTTAGGGTTTGGTTTACTTGATTCGCTTAGTGTTGTTTTTGTGTGATGAAATATTTATAAACTTGTTGTGTTGGTCTTTTTCTGTATGGATTTGAGTATATTTTTCCTCTTTGTCCATTTTCTGATGTGATTATTGATATATCATGGTTTTTTTAGGTTTTCAACCATGATATAGTTTTGCATATTGAGTCTTTAACCTGGTTTTTCGAGTCTATTGAGTCTTCTACAGGTAGGCTTGCGTTTGGAGCAAAGAGCGGGACTATAAGACGTTTCTGGTGATTTGTGCAAGGAGCTGAAGTTGGTGTCTCGGCCACGACTAAATGTCGACCGACACTGACTTTGGTGTTGGTCGACACTGAGCGCGAGAGAAGTTATACGCCGAGTTGAGACAAGTTTTGAAGAATTGCATAAAAACCCCTAAAGTTTCCCCTAATTCTAATCTGACCCCAAAATGAGTTTAGGAGTTTTAATTAGGTTTTCAGACTCATTATTCAGTGGATATTGTTCTTACTTTGTTCTTGCTTTTGGAGATTGAGAGATTTGCTAAGGGGCTGATTTTTGCTACTTGTAACCTTGAGAGAAGGATTTCGAACCCCTTTATCTTATATATTCAGTCTTTTGGTTTTCTATTCATGATGTATTGTTTAATTGATAATATGTCTGAGTAGTAACCTAGTTAGATTTAGGAATTCTCAGAAGGGTTTTATGCATATTTAGATAACTGATTTAATAGGATTCACAATCCGTTTGTTCATCACCTAAATTGTGCTTAATAATGAATTCTGGATTGATCACCTAGGGTTTAGATCTTAGATAATTAACTTAGCACGAGAGTGTGAGTTATAATCTGAATAAATTTAGTGTGAGCAATTTGACTAGATACAAAGAGATTTGGTTTAGGAGAATTGTGAACCGATAGAACCTGTTCTTAATGCTTGTTTAGAACTCTATGATCGCAAAGAGATTTGGATCACTAGGTTGCTAGATATAGAAACAATCTCAGCGAGAGTTGGATTGTTTAGCATTGTGTTTATAGTTCTTGAACCTATGTTTAATCTGAATCCGGTTAGTTAAGTATCTGACATTGCATAATTCCCGAGAACTTCCTAAGTCTAGCGCCTTTCTCTTATTGAAAACACTTCCTTGTTTACTTGCTTTAGTTTACTGTCTTCTTTTGATTGATTTAGCTTAACTTGAGAACATACAATCTATCGTGTGAGCCATGAGTCCTTGTGGATTCGATACCCTAAGTACTACATTGCATAACTGTGCACTTGCAGTAGAATAGGATTAAAACTCTGGTACCAGTCTGCGTTAGATGCTGCCAGCAATGGAAACTTCAACACAAAGACTCCTGAACAAGCTAGAGTGTTGATTGAGAATTTGGTGAGCAGCAACAGTGCTAAGACTGCAGATCAGAGAAGAAAAGAGTTTGGTGGAAAGTTGGATCATCTACAGATGGCTGAGATGCAGAACAAGTTAGATTCTGTTCACAACTTGTTGACTAGTAAGAAGAATGTCCACTTTGCTCAAGATGTTGAAGAGTTTGGTCCTGAAGAAGGCTGCACAGAAGAGGATGTGAACTACATTAGTGGTTCAGGATTTCAAGGAAACAGGTTTGGAAACCAGCAGAACAACAAGTTCTTTAATGGTGGACAGAAGAGTGCTTTCACAAGCAATCAAAACTCTTCTGGATATGGTCAGAATGCTGGTTACCTCCTGCTACCAATGCTCATGAGAGCAAGCTGGAAGCTATGATGGAGCAGTTGCTGGAAGGTCAGACAAAGACTGTTGTGGATTTCAACAAGAAGATAGATGATGTCTATGCTGATTTGAATGAGAAGTTTGAATCCTTGAGTACACATATGAAGCAATTGGATTCTCAAGTTGCTCAAACTGCTGGAGCTGTTAAGAGGCAAGCCGGATTCCTTCCTGGAAGCACAGATACCAACCCCAAGCATCACTGCAATGCAATATCCCTGAGGAGTGGGAAGGAGTTGCACACCATCCCTATTAGGCAGATAAGTGATAAGGAGATCGAAGAAATAAAAGAATTTGAAGAAGAGTATAAAGCTGCGAAACGAGCGTCGACCGACACTGCCTCTGCACGTCGGGCGACACCAAATTCTTCGAGTCCTCATGACGAACGGAAATCAACCGAGGTCGATTTTGAGGTCGACGACAGATCAAAATTGACCGATGTCGACCGACACCAAGCTAATGTCGGTCGACACCAACAGCGTACAGACTCTGATGTTACGCAGAAAACCCCTGTAGCTGGTGGAAAAGTGTATAAACCCAAAGTACCTTTTCCGAGAAACCCGAAGCGGTCCAAATTTGAACGGTTCAAGGCTAAGTACATGGCTATGCTGAGCAAGCTAACTCTTCCAATGCCATTGATGGATGCTGTTAGCAACAACCCAGCGTTGAAGAGATGTTTGAAGCAGATGTTGACCTCTGAAATGGGAGATGAAGAGTGTGTGATGATGATCACTGAGGTTTGTAGTGATGTGATTTTAAACAGAGTTCCTGAAAAGCAAAAGGATCCAAGAAGCTTTGTATTGGATTGTGCAATCTTCAGCAACAGATTTGAGAGATCACTGTGTGATTTGGGTTCAAGTGTCAATCTAATGCCATATTCAGTTGCCAAGCAGATGGGAATGACAGACTTCACACCTACTAGGATTTCTTTGATTCTAGTTGATCGCTCTATGAGAATTCCTGAAGGTCTCTTGGAAGATGTACCGGTGAAGATTGGTGAATGTATTATCCCAACTGATTTCGTAGTCCTGCAGTACAATGATGAGCCTAAGGACCCTCTTATCCTGGGCAGACCATTCTTGGCTACAGCTGGTGCAATCATTGATGTGAAAAGAGGAAAGATTGGACTGAATGTAGGTGATCTGGTGATGAATTTTGACATGGAAAAGTTGATGAGACATCCCACCATTGATGGACAGACCGAATGCATTCTGTCGACCCTTTGGAGAGAGCCTTAATGAGTGCTGAGCATGAGTTGGAGCTGGAGGATGAAGCTGCTACTGGATATCTGAGGCTAATGGACGCTACTGAGCAAGTTATGAACTTGGAAGTGGCCGACGACATTCAGTGTCGACTGACACCACAAGCTAATCGGTCGACACCAGTTGCGCAGGATTGGAGCGAGGAAAAATCTCCAAAGATCGAGTTGAAGCAACTACTTGCAGGCCTCAAATATGCATTCTTAGGTAAGAACTCCACTTATCCTGTCATTGTCAATGCTGATTTGAATAACGCAGAACTCACTTTACTGCTAAGCAAGCTGCGCAAGCATCGCAAAGCTCTTGGCTATTCTCTTGATGATATTTCAGGTATCTCTCCGGACTTGTGCATGCATAGGATACACCTTGAGGATGAGAGCATGTCTTCAATTTAAAACCAGAGGCGTTTGAATCCTAACCTGAAAGAGGTTGTGAAGAAGGAAATCATGAAGCTACTGCAAGCTGGGATCATCTACCTTATTTCAGACAGTGATTGGGTCAGCCCGGTTCATGTGGTTCCTAAGAAGGGAGGAGTTACAGTGGTGAAGAATGAAAAGAATGAGCTGATTCCTACGAGGACAATCACTGGTCACATGATGTGCATAGACTACAGGAAGTTGAATGCAACCACCAGAAAAGACCACTTTCCACTCCCTTTCATTGATCAGATGTTGGAAAGGTTGGCGAATCATCCTTACTACTGCTTTTTGGATGGTTATTCTGGTTTCTTTCATATCCCTATCCACCCAGAGGACCAGGAGAAGACCACATTTACATGTCCCTATGGCACCTTTGCATACCGCATAATGCCTTTCGGACTATGTAATGCTCCTGCGACATTTCAGAGATGTATGATGTCTATCTTCACAGACATGATAGAGGATTTTATGGAGGTTTTCATGGATGATTTCTCTGTCTACGGATCATCTTACCATGCTTGCCTGGATAATCTATGCAAGGTGCTAGCCCGCTGTGAGGAAAAGCACCTGGTTTTGAATTGGTTGAAATGTCATTTCATGGTCAAGAATGGCATTGTACTTGGGCATAGAGTTTCTGAGGCAGGAATTGAGGTGGACAGAGCTAAGATTGAGGTGATGACAGGACTGCAAGCACCGGATTCAGTCAAAGGAATAAGGATTTTTCTTGGGCATGCTTTTTACAGGAGATTTATGAAAGATTTCAGCAAGATAGCTCGACCACTTACTGCACTCCTCTGCAAGGATGTGAAGTTTGAGTTCACAGATGAGTGTCATACTGCATTCAAAGAGCTGAAACAAGCCTTGATCATAGCTCCAATTGTGAAACCGCCGGACTGGAGTCTTCCTTTTGAGGTAATGTGATGCCAGTGACTATGCTGTAGGAGCTGTACTTGGGCAGAAGAAGGACAGGAAGCTCCACGCTATCTACTACGCAAGTAGAACTCTCGATGAAGCTGAAAGAAATTATGCAACCACTGAGAAGGAATTGTTGGTAGTTGTATTTGCATTCGAGAAGTTCCGCCCCTATCTGATTGGATCCAAGGTAGTTGTGCATACTGACCATTCGGCGCTTAAGTATCTGATGCAGAAGAAAGATGGTCAGCCAAAGCTACTAAGATGGATTTTGTTGCTCCAAGAGTTTGACATAGAGGTGAGAGACAAGAAAGGGGTAGAGAATGGTGTTGCTGATCATTTATCACGGATTAGGATCGATAATGACGTTCCTATAGATGATTTTCTACCAGAGGAGAACATCTATAAGGTTGAGACAGGATTTCAGGCAGTTTCTGCGAGTTCACTGCCTTCTACACGGGTTGCAGAGAAGGTGTCGGTCGACACCCTGTTCATGTGGGTCGACACCCGACTCGAAAAAGCGGACGATAATCGATCAACCTCGACACCAATTGGCCGATTAGGCACGATGTCGGTCGACATTAACACTGATGTCGGTCGACACCAATTGCGATCGCAGGCTGCAATTCTCGATGTCGAAGCTGACATGTTCATAGCTGCAGTCGCCCAAGGTTCTCTCTCCACTAGACCTTGGTACGCTGACATAGCCAACTACCTTGATGCAGATGATGAGCCTGAAGTATTTAAAGGCTACGCTACGAAGAAGTTCCTTAGGGAAATCAGGCGCTATTATTGGGATGAACCCTACTTGTACAAGCACTGCTTTGATGGCATCTACAGACGTTGCATTGCTGAGTGTGAAGTTGATGATGTGTTATACCACTGCCATGGTTCTGAGTATGCTGGACACTTTGCTACATTCAAGACAGTGTCTAAGGTTCTTCAAGCATACTTATGGTGGCCTACAATGTTCAAGGATGATCAGTTATTCATCTCTCAGTATGATGTGTGTCAGAGGAGGGGGAAGATCAGCAAGAGACATGAGATGCCACAAAACTTCATCCTCGAGGTTGAAGTCTTTGACTGCTGGGGCATCGATTTCATCGGTCCATTCCCATCTTCTTATGAGAAAAGTACATATTGGTTGCTGTGGACTATGTGTCCAAGTGGGTTGAAGGGATTGCAAGTCCGAACAATGACTCTTCGGTAGTTCTTAAGCTATTTAAGACTATCATCTTCCCCAGATTTGGAGTGCCTAGTATTGTGATAAGTGATGGTGGCTCTCACTTCATCAACAAGGTCTTTGAAAAGTTGCTTAAGAAGCATGGTGTTAATCATCGTGTGGCTACTCCATATCACCCTCAGACTAGTGGATGGGTTGAGGTTTCAAACCGACAGATCAAGGAGATTCTGGAGAAAACAGTGGGAAAGACTAGGAAGGACTGGTCTACTAAGCTGGATGATGCGTTGTGGGCCTACAGGACTGCGTTTAAGACGCCAATAGGGACTACACCATTCCATCTCCTCTATGGGAAAGCCTGTCACCTTCCAGTTGAGTTTGAGCACAAGGCTAGATGGGCTGTCAAACAAATGAACTATGACCTCAAGCCTGCAGTTGAGAGACGTCTGATACAGCTCAATGAGTTAGATGAAATTCGCCACCATGCCTATGAGAACTCAAAGCTGTACAAGGAGCGTACAAAGGCATATCATGATAAGAAGATCATCTCACGCAACTTCGAACCCAATGATCAGGTACTTCTCTACAACTCTCGTCTAACATTGTTTCCTGGGAAGTTGCGTTATACTGTTGAATTCCAAAGGCGAGGAGTTCACACTCAATGAGCAAAGGGTGAAACATTACTGGGCGAAAGCTGAGATTCCAGAAGGCAACATTGTCCATCTGGATAATCCACCCAACGCCTGATCGCATTACGGTCAAGCTATTGACGTTAAACGAGCGCTGAGTGGGAGGCAACCCACTGTAGGTTAGTTTTCATTTCTTTTGAGTCTTTGTCCTTGAGTCTTTTGATTTTTCTGGCTTTTGTGTGTTAGAGCCGTAAGAAACAGGTTTGCAGACATCAGTGTCGGTCGACATCACCATTGATGTCGGTCGACACCAAACTCGAAACACGGATGGAAATCGATCACACTCGATTACGAGTAAATCGATGTTGACCAAAGGCTAATGTCGCCCGACGTAGCTTGTGTGTCGGTCGACATCGATTGCGACAACATGTAAGATTTCTGTTTCTCAAGTTCTCGGTTACTTATACCTTGTTTCTCCCGATCTCATACTACGGTTGCACTGGGACAGTGCAGTCTAAGTGTGGGGGAGGTGGCTACTGACATTGTGTTTTGTTTTCTTAGAGTCAGTCCCTTGTTTTCAGTTGTTTTCAAAATTGTTTTATTGAGTCAAAATGTGTATGAAACTATGATTTTTCGAGGAAATTTTTCGTTGTAACAGGAACTAAGTGACCATTGGACAGACTTGCAGTAATTCTATGACTATTAGAAAACCCCAAACAGACCAGCTTACCAAGGACACCCATATCTAACCAGGTATTCAGAGGATCCATCACTAGCCTCATCTTTAAACTTGACTTGATTTTCTTACTTAGGGGCTTGAGATCTCTGGATCGGATTCCTCTGATGTACTTGACACAGCATGTGATCCTGTTTGAGTATGGTTCCTGATTTTCCCCTCCCTTAAAAGTAAAAAAAAAAAAGATTAAAACTGAGGATAAGCTAGTAGCTACGAAGTGGTCACGGGAGTGGTAGAGACCCCTATTACCTCATGTGTATCCATGGAAAGATCCAAAGTTACACCCCGAATAAAAAGGGAAGAGCACTGATAAAAATAAAATAAAATGATACCCAGTGGGGAAAAATCAGTTGCTAAGGGAGGAAGGGAAAAGAAAGGAACCAGAAACCGACAGTTTGGTGGTCAGTACTGAATGAGTTGAGTCCATGTGTTCTCTGATCAATACTCCCTTTGTAAGACCGCACTTAATTATATACAGAGGTTAGTGCGGTGAATTTGAATATCCTAACTTGATTGTGGAGTTTACTTGGGATAGTTGCTAAGTGTGGGGGAAGTATATTGTGGTCTTGACATCTGCAGGAAAGTTTTCAGTGGCTTATTAAGTGAATGTGAATGCGAAAGTTCCTAGGACGAAATGATTTTCTGAGTTTTCAAACCTCTTTCTTATGCTTTAGTTCTTTCACTTTCTTGAGGGAAAGCAAGAGCTAGGTGTGGGGGAGTTGATATATCATGGTTTTTCTAGGTTTTCAACCATGATATAGTTTTGTATATTGAGCCTTTAACCTGGTTTTTCGAGTCTATTGAGTCTTCTACAGGTAGGCTTGCGTTTGGAGCAAAGAGCGGGATTATAGGACGTTTCTGGTGATTTGTGCAAGGAGCTGAAGTTGGTGTCTCGGCCACGACTGGATGTCGACCGACACTGACTTTGGTGTCGGTCGACACTGAGCGCGAGAGAAGTTATACGCCGAGTTGAGACAAGTTTTGAAGAATTGCATAAAGACCCCAAAGTTTCCCATAATTCTAATATGACCCCAAAACGAGTTTAGGAGTTTTAATTAGGTTTTCAGACTCATTATTCAGTAGATCTTGTTCTTACTTTGTTCTTGCTTTTGGATATTGAGAGAGTTGCTAAGGGGCTGATTTTTGCTACTTGTAACCTTGAGAGAAGGATTTCGAACCCCTTTATCTTATCTATTCAGTCTTTTGGTTTTCTATTCATGATGTGTTGTTTAATTGATAATATGTCTGAGTAGTAACCTTGTTAGATTTAGGAATTATCATAAGGGTTTTATGCATGTTTAGATAATTGATTTAATAGGATTCACAATCCGTTTGTTCATCACCTAAATTGTGCTTAATACTGAATTCTGGATTGATCACCTAGGGTTTAGATCTTAGATAATTAACTTAGCACGAGAGTGTGAGTTACAATCTGAATAAATTTAGTGTGAGCAATTTGACTAGATACAAAGAGATTTGGTTTAGGAGAATTGTGAACCGATAGAACCTGTTCTTAATGCTTGTTTAGAACTCTAGGATCGCAAAGAGATTTGGATCACTAGGTTGCTAGATATAGAAACATTCTCAGCGTGAGTTGGATTATTTAGCATTGTGTTTCTAGTTCTTGAACCTATGTTTAATCTGAATCCGGTTAGTTAAGTATCTGACATTGCATAATTCCCGAGAACTTCCTAAGTCTAGCGCCTTTCTCTTATTGAAAACACTTCCTTGTTTACTTGCTTTAGTTTACTGTCTTCTTTTGATTGATTTAGCTTAACTTGAGAACATACAATCTATCGTGTGAGCCGTGAGTCCTTGTGGATTCGATACCCTAAGTACTACATTGCATAACTGTGCACTTGCAGTAGAATAGGATTAAAACTCTGAGCCTATCAATTATTGGTATGAGAAATTATTATGTTGATGGTGAAAAGAATCATTTCCGATTATCACATTCTTGATTTGTTCTTCGTCTGATGTTTATACTTTATAACTTTGTATGACTCTGAGAAATTGTTTAATTGTGCGAGTATTGGCTTTCAACTATTTTGGAACTTGATTTAGGATAGCTTATTATCTTTAATCATATCTCCTTTATGAACTTCTAGGGTACGTTTTTGAATGTGTATGATATATTATTATCTTTAATCTTAGCTGGTTTCCGATTACCACTTATTGATTTGGTCTTATTCTGATGTGTGTGATACGTTTTATATTAGGAAAAAGGAGCTTGTTATGTATGTTTGTAAGCTTATTTTGTTTGTATTATTCATATATATATATATATATATATATATATATATATATATATATATGTACACTTATATTTTGTTTGTTCTATTGTCACTTTCAGATGGAATAATCAGCATCTCCAAATCAAGAGAATAACAATGCCGAAAAGATGGTATTGCAGAAGATTTTCAAACTCCCGAAAGAAAAAGTAAGCGAAAGATATCAGAAACAAAACCAAAGAAGGTTCTGAGCACACAATTTCCAGCTTGGGAACATTTCACTAAAATTCGAGATAATCACGACAAGTGCAAGTGTAATTATTGCAAGAGGATATTTGCATGTCCAACATCATCAAGGACATTCAATCTCAACAACCATCTAACAATTTGGAAGCATTACAAGGCATGGGTTGGTCAGCGTAAGGGAAAGAGTCAGGCAGTCATAGATGATGAAGGAAGTCTTAAAAATGCAAAATTTCCTGAGAAGATCTTCAAGAAGGATACGGATGAGATGCTGGTCATTGTTGAGCTACCATCTCATTTATTGAAAGTTTTGCATGGAAATACTTTTGTAACAAATGTAACCTTCCATGTTCGCATAGCAGAAGAACATCAACAAGAAACATAGTTGAGATGTATGTTCAAAGGAGGAAAGAACATTGAGAGTTGTTCATTGCTAACATACAACGAGTTTCTCTCACAACTGATATTTGGGTTGCTCAGACTACAAGTGATGTAATTTACCCTCAATGAGCGTTTTATATGTTGTTATTTTTCTATGTATTTATTATACTAATACTTTCTTATTTGTTTCTGGATAGCAGAAAGTTATATGGTGACCACTGCGCATTACGCGGATTCGTTTTGGAGACTGAAGAAGTGAATCACTAACTTCAAATACGTAATCGATCATAAAGTTCAGATAATAACTAATGTTCTCTAAGTGTGTTTATCTGATTGGGGGATAGAGAAGATTTTTTTTATTACAGTAGATAATAAAACTGGTAATAGCTCAGCTCTTATGAGGTTTTGGTCTGAGTTTACACAATTTTCATGTGATGTGTTTGTGTTAACCGGTGATTATATGCATGTTATAGGTTGCGCACATATTATAAACCTCATTGTCATAGACAATTTAGCAGAAGTAGATGCTAGTGTTGCTGCCATTCATAATGGGATAACATATGTTAGAAGTTCTACTCCTTGGCTTATCTTTCCAGTTGAAGGTTGGTCCAAGAAAGTTACTTATAGGTAGTTTGCCTTTAGATATCAAAACTAGGTGGAATTCAACTTATACTATGTTGTTCAAGGCCCTTAAGTAAAAGTTTGCATTAGAGAAGATGATGGAAAAAGATAATTTGTACAATAACTATATTTTAATGAAGTTGAAAATGGGAGTAAGAGGATTGGGCAACCAATGTCAAACGATTGGAATGTGATCAATACGTTAGTTAAATTCTTGATAATCTTCTACGATTCTACTTTGGTTGTGTCAGTATCTACATCTGTGAATTCACTTAAGTGTTATGGTGAGATCGTGACAATAGAAAAGAATTTGATGGAACTGAGTGATAGTCGTGATCTAGAGCTTAAGAGAAATGTTGATGGGATGTTGAAAAAGTTTGATAAGTACTAGGATGGAACGAAGGAAATTAATAAGATGTTTATTATAGTTTCAATATTTTATCCTAAAAAGAAAATGAATTTTCTAATATGTGTTTCGCGAGATTTTATGGTGAATAAAGTTTAAATGCTAAGGAGCTAAATCAGTATGTACGTGGTACATTGCAAGTGATGTTTTGATGAATACCAAGCTAGGTAAGCTAAAAGTGCAAACGCACAATCTTCACAATCTAATCAGATATCATCTCAATAATTGCAATCGCTTGAAAGGATGGATGTCGTAAAAGATGAACTCTTTATAGGTTACAAAAGGATATATAGTATATACAAGGAGATGGTTTATGAAAATGGCGAGCAGGATGCACATGATGAGTTAGAAAGGTATTTGAAGGAATCTGTGGAGAATCTAAAAACATGAAAGGGACATAATATGATGTGCTTTCTTGAAGAGTAGTAGTTCAAAGAATCATATTCTTTCAGAACTGGCTAGAGATGTATTTGCAATCCAAGTGTCATCAGTTGCTTCAGAAAGTGTTTTTAGCACAAATGGTCAAATTATAACCCTATCAAAAAGTTGTATTATCCACTATATGGTTGAGGTCTTAATGTATACAGAGCATTGGAATAAGGGTGATCCATCTCAATGATGAAGCAAGTTTGGTTATAAGGGAACAAATCATATATGAATTTGAATATGAAGATAAGTTGAAGAGAGGTACTAATTGAGATTTACATATTTCTTATTTCTTAACATCATTTGTTTACAATTTGATGTTTAACACAAAAAATTTTGGTGTGTGCAAATTATGATAAACTTCAAGTCGTAGAACAATAACAAGAAGAATGAATCTCAAATGACTACAAGTTCAAGCTCTTTTAAGGTAGTGTACTACTACTAACAAGTAATGATATTGCACTGCACCTTTTTCTGTAAATGATTTCTCTTTTGGTTTCATTAGAATTCTTCTCATATGAGTTTGATTTGATGAAACAAAAACACATGGAAGAAGACTTTTTATGGAGTTACAAGTACAACTAGTTTTCTAACTAAGGCTCATGCGACAGTTATTAAGACTTAAGACTTTGATTTCTTTTCACGGCTTTGTTTTGTTGTTGGGATTTTGTTTTCTTGCTTGGAATTTGTTTTGTTGCTTGTTTGTTGTAAGAACCAGGGATTAAGTTCTGAAACTTATTCAAATTTGTATTTTAGTTTTTTAATTTCGGATACAAAAGTTGATTATATTGGTTATTTTAGTTTCATTTAGAGTACTTTGGGTCTAAAGTACCTGAATTATCCGACTACCCAAAATATTTTAGGTATGTCTCGTTTCTTGTATTTAGTATTCACCCGACTCAAACCCAAAAAAAAAATACTGAACCGAAATCGACCCGAAAATCTAAAATACCGAATGGATCTTATAATACAAAACCGAAAGACCCGATATCCCAAAGATCTGACCCAAACCCAAATGGTACTCAAATACCCAGGGATCCACATCTATTCAGACCATTATCCACATTTTTACATGATCCGCTATACACTTCGTCACGTGATCCATTATCCACATCTTCATGTGCTTTGTTATCCACATTACATTTTCACCATTTACATTATTCATCGGCTTTTGATGTTGTTATATTAATTTGTCACATGTGTTAAGAGTAAAGATACTATCATTAACACCATCATTAGGTCTACCACTAAAAAGAAAGTCACCATAACTCACAACCAAATGAAATTTTCCGCTCTAGTCTTGAAAGTTTCTCGCCCAACTGAACTATGTTTAAATCTTTGATGACTTCTACATGCAAAACATTTCTATGTAGCTCTTTATCCAAAATCTCATATAAACATAAACATCTTCATCATAAAAGATATATTATAATTGTCTTTATGGTTACATTATCTACGGAATCTAACTCAATTTTAGCTTCATCATAGATTCATCTATAACAATATTTATGCATGTCATATCCACAAACACAGAGTAATTTATATCTTTCATAAATAATTAATGTCTTAAAAGATATACCAAACACACTATCTTCTCTTGAAATATATTCCTCATCTTCTCTAGACTTTGAATAATATCCTCTGTAATACAAATATATGTTTGTATTCATCGTCTCCCTATCGTGAAAAAAGAAAAGTACATTACCGCACATTGATTTGTCTCACTAATACTAATTCTTCTCAGTTGTATCCAATTGTATTACTTGTTTCAATAATACCAATTGTTTTTCAGTTGTTATATATCTAGGAAACCTTCCGATTACTCCATTCAATTCACTATGAATCCTAACGATTCAACCACTATAATCTATTAATTACCAATGCAATGTCTTACTCGACCAAAAACATGGGTTATTAACCCAACAACACCGACAGAAAAATGTTTCAAATAAGTCCAATTAAAATCCTCAAATTTCAAATTCTATTGATATATGACGATCCAATGATTTCTAGAGCCACTGAGACTAACAAAAGTAGAAGAACTCACCTTGAAGCTTCAATGCCGATGAGGAAGAAGAAGGAAGCTATAGGATGGAGTTCCAGTTGCGATGGATGCGTTGTGATTGACCCAAGTTTTAAATACATGTTTCTTAGAGCATGTACATTGGTGTTATCCCCTTGGGGTTCTTAAAAAAAAAATTATTATTATTTTAATTTTTTTTTTCAGATGAAACATAAAAAAAAAAGAAAAAAGTAACCAATAAAAAGTCGACACGTCACGTGAATAGTTAAGAGACAGGTTCTTAGCTAAGGATTTTAAGAGCATGTCTCTTAACTATTCACGTGAGACCTACGAATATTTTATAATTTTTTACTTAAGAAACTCTCCTAAAAAACCCCAATGGGGGTGGTCTTATGGGCTGAAAATACCTAATTTTAATTGGTTGAATTCTTTACTTTTAAAATGTTTTAGTCAATAAATAAAAAGACAAGATGGACATAATATCATGTTTCATTAGTCTGAGAAAGTTAATGCTAAATTAAATTTGATAAAGTAGAACTTTTGTTGAATGTGAAAGACATTCCAGAAAAATCAATCCATTTTGGTTTGTTAGAAATAAGTTGTCGCCAAAACCGGTATATGTGAATTATAAAGTTTTTTTGGTGTTTGAGTTTGAAGTCTTGCCATTTTGGACTCACTTAGTCCCTAGTCAAATTTTAAATTTCTTAGGAGACAGTTTTTAGCTAAGAACCAAAAAAAAAAAGCAAACGAACAGAAAAATCAAAGTTAAATAATTTTTTTAATAGAAGAAAGTCCAAGATGTGTTTTCGTGATCGTTTCATTTATTCAATTAAAAAAATGGTGTTTTCTCGTTGTTTCCTATCACTATTCCATTAGTGGCTTAAAGAATTTTTCATCTTCAAAATTTGAATAAAAACAGTATGTTTTATGTTTAGATATTTGTTTTCATATTATTAATGCAATTTTGAATACAAAATTATATTAAAATGGTTATATATAATTGGTTAATATATTTTCAAAATACTAAATAGCTCTAAAACTAGACTATGAATAATTTCCGCCTTATTCTATATTTTTCGTTAAAGGGCTAAGTTCGGATAAACCATTTGTACAACACCTCACAAATTTCCGAACAAAAATTACAACAAAAGGAACTTCAAAAGAAATAATAAAATGAAGACACATAAGTGATTACTTGTCACCTCAAAGTTCGCCCTAAAACTTCTCTTACAGACACGTTTACCAAGACGCGCCGCTTGAAGACTTTTGCTCTTTCATTGGAAGGCTCCCCGGTGGCCGGTAAGGCTTGACGGTTCCGGGGAGGGAGGACTAGGTGGTTTTCTTTGTAGTTTCGGCGTAGATCCCGTTTTCTTCTTTCCGGCATCTCCAAGCTCCGTCAGTCCGGTCCGTCGTTCGTCGCGTCGTCGTAGCCAGCCGTCTGTCATCGTCTCATCCGCCGCGTTCTTCAGTTCTTCATATCGTCGTCTTTTCGACGCGTGGTGGTGGGTGAAGCGTAGTCTTCTGGTTTGCTCAGTCATCTCAGACTCGCCTCTGTGTGAGGTTGTCTCCGGCGGGTCGAGCTCTTAGTGTTGTCTCCTCCGGTGAGACGTCTGCTCAGAATGCTTTTCTCCGGTCTGGTTTCTTCTGTTGGTTTTGGTGATGCTAGGCGACTTCTTCGAGCTTACGCGGTGGTGAGGTGATCTACCTCTCTGAACGTGTAATTAGATGGTCGGGTTTGTTTGTGTTTTGTCTTGGTATTGCTGGGTTGGTATCGGTTTAATTTAATTATAGTCTCCTCTGTTTTAAGGCTAAATGGGTAGTCTGGTTGTGGCTTTAGTATCTCTGCTTGGTTTAGATTAGAGTGGCTAACTTGGGTTCGTGTTGAGTGCTTTCAATCCGGTTTCTTTATGTTAGATTTTATTTGGGTTGGTAAGGTTTCGTTGGAGACTTAGGTTTGTGTGAGACTTCTATCTAGGATTATCATAGACGTTTATGAGTGCGTCTTTTCCGTATCCGAAAGAGGTTTGGGAGAACTTTCTTAGGTTCTTTCTTGTCGGGTTTTGAAGTCTTGTTTCTGGGTCTGGGTTTGGTGAGAGTGTGTCTCTCAGTGAGTCTCCAAGTTGTTGATGTTGTCGTTCGGTGAGCCGTGGGCTACGACGACTTATCTCGCTCGTTCCTCTTTTGCGGTTGTCACTTCCTCCAAGTCTGAGTTGCTATGGTTAACTATTGGACTTACCGATTTATGCTTCCTTTAGGTTTTAGCAACCCTTTATGGGCTTTGGTTGCCTGTTTCTTGGGCTTTGGTTGCCTGTTCTTTGGGCTTTGGTTGCCTGTTCCTTGGGCTTTGGTTGCCTATTGTATGGGCTGTAGTTTCCTATGTTTAGGATTATGTTTTAACTCTTATATTTCAGTTTATGAATATAATCCCTTCAGATGAAAAAAAAAAAAAAAAGTGATTACTTGTAAACTCGCTGTTTACTTATGTATGTAGATGAATATTCACAATTACTTAATATATATCAGATTTTAGCCTAGAACATTGGGTCCGCCTGTGTGTGAACTAAGAAAGTTGTTTTGTTTGGTCTCTTTGACCATTCCATCTGCAAGTGGTTTGAGTTCAAAGTCAAGCATTTTTTGGCGTCACTCTTAACTTTCTCGGAGACTTCACTGTTAAGCAGAAAAAAAGAAAAATCAAGGTAAAATAATTTGGCTTAAAGAAGAAAGTACTTGGTGTTTTCGTAGTCATTTCCTTTTCAGTGTGTTTTATCGATCCATGGACACATAAAAGGCAAGAACTTTTCATCCTCTCTTTCAAAATATAGACTTGATTCTTCCTTTTTCTTCAGAGTTTATTCATTCTGATTTTTATTCTTTTTCAAAAGTTCTTGTGAAAATGGGTGTACAACAGTCGAAGGACGAGCTGATATTTCAAGGAGTCAATCCCATTCGCCATGACAGTGCAGGACTCGAGGTTTTCCTTCTTTCTACTACTCTGTTCTGTGTTTAGTTAACTGATCAGAGTACTTGTAATATTTTGTTATTCTGAATGACACCGTTATGATGATATATACAATTAGGATGCACAAGCAAGGACGGTGATCCCTTTGTGGAAAGCCAACTTGGAGGAGCAAAGATCAGATCACAACTCCACAAGTAAATTTTCTTGACACTTACTTGTCCATGTTGATGGAATATGTTTCATCCTTGTTGATTGAAACTTTATTACAATGGATAGGTCCAAGGCCCAAGCCGCAGAGAAGAAGAAGAGAATACATTTCTCAAGCGAGGCGTTGGGCTCAAGTCGATAGGCGGCGTAAGTGTGTATACTTTTGTCTATGAAAGCCATTCTCAATTACTATAAATAAAGACTAAAAGTATAAACTCCTTTTGGCAGCTGCGACTAAAGGCCACGACTTAAAACAGCTGAATTGGTTTTGTAAAGGAATTCCACAGGTATGTTTTGCCATAATGATATAAATATTGAAGATATTTGCTATTAACTTGTGTCCGATACTAATTGGAAACTTATACAGCCAATGAATCATCCAACAACTGAAAATATCAGTTCCAATGAGCTTACGCCATCCGATCCTGTCACAGCGGCACTAGAAGAGGGTTATGTTCCTTCAGAAGACGGCCGAGGATCTGGAGTGTGTGTGATTTGTGTGGATGCATCATCTGAAGCAGCGTGTGTGCCGTGTGGACATGTTGCCGGATGCCTTTCTTGCTTGAAACAGATCAAAAACAAAAAATTGGGATGTCCTATATGTCGTGCCAACATTGATCTGGTCATTAAGTTATACCTTGTTTGAACAAAAGAATAACGACATGGCCAGAAGATGCTCCCTCCCTTCCACTTTGTTTGATGTTTTGAAATTTATTTTGTGTTTCAATAATATATTTGATGTTTTGAGATTTTTTTTATGTACAATTTTTTCTTCAAAATTTGATTTAAAAACTTAAAAACAAATACTCCCTCCGTATAAAATTAAACTAAGTCTCCCGAACTAACAAAAAACCTGTCATATGAGGATGAAACCTAATTATGAAGAGTAACCCCATGGGTCGGAAGTGGGTGCGGGATCCATAGACGTTGATGGACAGGGCGTTACAGATTCATGATGATTGATGCTGACTGAATAAAAATAATAATCTTTCTAAGATAACTTCCTTTTTTCTTTACTCAAGTTCTTCTTGATCAGGTCAGGCCTTGAAAACATTTGGGCTGTAAGCAAAAAAAAAAAGATATAGTTGAATAGTGAAGCCTTAAAGATATGGAATGATGAACGCTACACGGAGATAGACACACAATACGACCACGATGAAATAGCAAAAGATATGAATTCTAGTGTTGACAAAGAATGAATTGAAAAACCAAACTTTATTAGAATTCACTTGAACAAATTACACAGTAATCTTGTTCAATCAGATTAACACGTCTTCACAACTTGTGAAACGCCACTGACCAAATCCTAATCTACCCAAGCTAACAGTACAACAACAGTTGCACCTATCTCTCTTTGATCACTCACCAATGAATCACACGAGCACTCCGTTTTCTGCACCGATTCTCTTTTCTTTCTTATTTAAGCGGCTAACCCTAATTCTTGTTGCGTGTTTCTTTATATATCGCTCGGTCCACGGCCCACAGCTCGACTTGTAAGATCTTCTATATCTTCTCGCAATATGGAATATTGCCATATCTTCTATCCTTGTAGATCACGTCATATCTCGTCCCGTTTTGCTTCCTTGTGTTTCACTTCATATGCTGCGTTGGTCTTGCATCCTTGTGTGTCACGCATCACCATATCCGATAGCATCTTGAGCTTTCATTCTCCCCCTCTTTGTCTAAATGTGTGCATCATCTCATCTGTTCAAAACTAAGAGCAAAAGCAACACACACACAACCAACATCTTACACAATGACTGCTCTAATAATCCATGAAGTTAGTCTTAAACCACCCAAAGATAAGCATAATACGTTCACATTATCCATACGCAAATGTCAAGACACAAACAACCGAACAGAAACAGAAGAAACAAACTGGTTCGACCTAACAAGAAACTTAAACGAAACAAAACAAGAAGTAGATTATCAGATCAAGAGTGATCTTAATCATCTCGCTCGTCCTCCGTGTTCTCCTCATCATCTGTTCCATACTTGCCAGACCCAGACCTCTGCGGATATTGTGGGTATTCTCCCCCTGAGATGGTCACACATTTTATACAAAGACAAGTTCAAAGATAGCACATGGTTAGAATAAAACAGAGTGAGAGGACATACTGCGGATACGACTCTGAATGTAACGCAAGCCTCGAATGGCATTGTCTACATCCCTTGCAAGATCAGGAGCATGAGCTTCTTCTTCATTGTCTGACCCTCGACCAGCTTTGGGATCCAGCGTGATGTCTAGCGGATATCCAATTGGTGCACCGTCTCCAGCAGTAACATTCACATCCCTTTGGAAGTATAAGACTTGAAAGATTAGATTGGGAAAGATAATCTTTTTCTCTGCTTATGGTGAGTGAGCCATTTCCATGATCTGATCGTACACTAAACGGCCAAAGTTGAATGGTTTTCCTTGGTGGAGCATGTAGAGGAAGCGAAGTATCTCTCTGACCATTGTTGTAGTGTTTGAGCTCGGAATCCAGTTTGAACAACACAGCTTGTAGAGAACTTGGAATTTTGGGAGTAGGTGCTTGGATTGAACTCCTTCCCATCGCTTGCGTCGGCCACCAGTGAGGACAGCAACTGCTTGGTCAATATCTTCCTCATCCCAGTCAGTGGGTTGCTTTGTGTCAGAAGTCAGGAACATTCGATTGATGACATCCGGAGTAAAGTCATACACTTCTCCTCGAACATAGACGAGTCTGGAGGTTTCTGTAACTTCCGAATCGTATAGATTTGCCAGGAATTCCTTAACTAACCGAGGATAGTAAGGCGATACATGCAGCACTGTGTAAATTAACCCAGCCTTTTCTATGAACTTCCTTACCTCACTGAGAGTAGAATCATCCAACTGAAGCAGTTTCTGATCTAGGAAGGCTCGCGATTTCATCAGCACATAACGCTCTTTGGCTTTGCTTGACGAGTGTCTAGGACTGAGAGGTACCAGTTGCATGCGGTCCAGAGCCGGATATTTGAAGCGCATATCTTCATAAGCTAGACGATTTGCCAAATAGTGATCCTCAAGTGTCTAGTATGGGGTTTTGTGTTGAGGCACAAATTCGTCGTCATCAGAGGCTGAATCTTCACTGTCAGATGACGGCGGAGCTGGTTCCTTGCCGGCCCGGTGAGTCTTTGCTGGCTCTTTTCCGGAGCGATGTTCCCGAGCTAAACGGGGTGCTGAGCCTGCATGTGAGTGTGCGTGATCAGAGAAATCAACATCTCGGAGAACCAATTTCTGAACCGGTCTTCGAGACCCTTGTGAGTTGATAGTCGGAGAGAGATCAACGATAGGTGCTGCAGCAAGTGTTCGATTCACCCGGTTACGACGACGCTCAGCTTCAAATGCATCCATCATCAGCTTCGTTGTTTGCGAACGGGTTGAGCGGCGTGAAGGAGACGACATCTTCGAGTTTTTAGAGAAGTTAGACCTAGAAGCACAAAGACGGCTGAGTGACTCAAACTGAGCTTCCCACTTCTCTTTTTGAACCTGCGATTGAGACAAAAAACCTAGAAAGGCCTTGTTGGGCTTTTAGTCATTAGACAAGGTGAGACATAGCAAATGTTGGCCCAAAATACACATTCACGAAATGTAATTTAACCAAAGTTTATTTAGGCCAGCCCAAAACATTTGTCTGTGACATTTAGACACAGAACAAAGGCGTAGCATCGATCATCCATGTGAAAACTGTGAGTGACCCTTGCTAACCAATTCATCATTATGCTCTGAGAGACATTTACTTTCAAACAACTGCGACAAGAAAGAGATATGTACATAGAAGCTGAACACTTTGAAGTATGCCACAAACACAGAAAAATGTGAATCCACATAAAGTCCAACTCACATATTGATAGCATAGAGAGGTATGACAGACAACTTTTCTTAGCCAAGATGCTTTCATCTGACTTAAACAGTGAGTATTCTCCATCCACAGATTTCTCATATTCTTAATAGACACTACTAAGACCGGATCACACACTAATTTTTTTCAGACATCGAAGGAGTATAACTTAATTATTCATAAGTGGAGTATGCTAAGTAAAAACTCAAACATTGGACAGCTTTCCCCAGCTGAGGTGCTTTCATCCACAGAGAACCAGATTTTGTGTATCCACAGCCAATTGTTTAGACAGCTTTCCTCAGCTGAGGTGCTTTCATCAATGAGACACTATATATATTTTTGTTTTAAAGTTGACTGTGGAGTACACTTGAGAGTTTCATCAGACACATCTAGCTTATACTCTTTCACTTAGATAATTGGTTATCTTCCTCTTATCAAATGATGATCCAGTTTTAGTACCCAGTCAAAACAGTGATCTCGCTTAAGTGTAAACTGTTGCAGCAGCCTATCTCAAGGAGAGTGCTTATCAATCTGAGCGGTCTATTAATCATACCTGAATCATGGGTTGAATGCTCCTGATTAATCCCTCTTCTCTGGTTTATAATGAGTATGAACTCTATTTATGTTCCCCACTTTTTCTGCAATATGTCATACTCAAAAATACTTTTCATAGCGATTAAAATTCACAGACTCCAAGAGCCTTTCGCAGATACAAAAAGCTATTGAAATCCAATGGTTTTGTGAAAATATCAGCGAGTTGTCTCTCAGATGCAACATGTTTTATGATTGCTAGTTTCTCCTCAACTAGTTCCCTGACAAAATGATATCGAATGTCTACATGTTTCGTTCTAGAATGTTGCATGATAGGTGTAGTTTTAATCCTATTCTAACTGCAAGTGCACAGTCATGTAGTTGTAGTACTTAGGGTATCGAATCCACAGGGACTCCGGTCAACGATAGATTAAGAACAGAAAAGGTTAAACTAGGAGAAAGCAAATATGATGAGAAAGCAGTAAATCAGACAGCAGAAAGTAAACAAAGCGAGTTGTGAGCAAGGAAGCGAAGCGTTAGGTTTCAGGAGTTCTCAGGAAATCAGGAACGCAAGTAATCAATCTATCTAGATCAAATCAATAACTGTTCTAGAACTCAAACACAGATATAGAATTAACCAAATTCCTTTGCGATAATTCTCTAAGTCTAAGTGCAGCAAACCAAACTTTCGTTTGCGAGAACTAACAGATTAAACCAGCTTTAATTCCAAGTTTGATATGTTCACAATTAACCTAAACCAAACTTCCGTTTGCGAGAAGTTTAATTGCTTATCTAGGTTCTTTCTAGCCAAATTAACCAACTTCCGCTGCATTAATCAACCTAACATCATAATTCTGATTAGCTACTTCAGATTAAGCATTAAGAACAACTTAGATAAAGAACTAGCAGATATGAATCTCTACAGATTAATTAAACTATAATTCTCTGAAATCCCTTATGAGAATCCTTCAACCTAACAGGTAAACTACTCAGACATGTTCATCGAGACAGGAAATATCATAAGTAAAAAACCAAATATCATAAAACAAAGTAAAGATCTGGGGTTCAAAATCCTCTCTCTCTCGAGAGCAGGATCAGCCTCTAACTCTCTCTGAAATAAAATAAGACTTAAGAAAAGCGTAGCCTAAACAATGGCTTAAAAACTCTTATATAATGGTCTAAAGTCGGCTGGGGCTTCTTTGTAATTATGGAAACTTCTGGGCAAACTTGCAATATCCAATTCTTCTCATTAAACCGTCGTCTTGGCCCATCTCGCATATGCAACGATCGACGCCACAAGTGTGTCGATCGTTGCAGCTCTGAAATATTGACAGTGAAGTCTATCTCTCGGCCAAATACTCCAAATAGCTCCAGAAAGTGCTATGATCACCAAATATGCTCCAAATGTGCTTGTACCTAATAAACACCTGAAAAGACTCTAAAACATAGTAAAAGACTCGATCAATGACACATATACCATGGTTAAAATCCCTAAAATCCATGGTATATCAACTCCCCCACACTTAGCTCTTGCTTGCCCTCAAGCAAGTAAAGAACCAAAGCATAAGAAAAGAAGTTTGAAAACACAGAAACTCATTTCGTCTTAGGAACTTTCGCATTCACATTCACTTAGTAATCCACTGAAAACTTTCCTACAGAACTCAAGACCATAATGTACTTTCCCCACACTTAGCAACTGTCCTAAGTAAACTCCACAATCACATTCAAGCATTCAAATTCTCCCTACTGACTTCTGCAAGTATTTAAGTGCGGTCTCACCTAAGGAGTATCGATCAAAGGCACATGGATTCTTACCTTATCAGCTCTAGACCACCATACTATCTTTCTCTAGTCCCTTTCTTCTCTTTCCCTTCCTTAACAACTGATTTTTCCCCACTGGGTATCATTTTATTTTTTTATCAGTGTTCTTCCCGTTAAGGGGTGTACTTTGGACACATTCCATGGATCGCATAAGAGATAATAGTGTTTGCTACTATTCCCATGACCACTTCGGAGTTACTAACTCATCCTCAGTTTATTATCTTTTTTTTTTTTTTTATGGAAGGGGAGAAGGGAACTAAATAGGATAGGTTGACAGGCTGTGTCAGAACTAACAAGGGAATCCGACACAAGGTATACCAAGCCCTTAGGTGAGAAATCTAAGTCAGTATTAAGGTTGAAGTCAGTAAAAGGATCCTCTGATACCTGAAGTGATGTGGGTGTCCTCAGTAGGTTGATCCGTGTCTGAGTTTTCTAACAGTCATAGAGGCTCTGCAAGTCTGTCCAATGGTCACTTAGTTCCTGTTCAAGGGAAAAGTTTCCTCGAAAAATCATAGTTTCATACAAATTTTGACTCAATAAAACAAATTTTTGAAAAACTAAGAAAACAAAAGCGTGCGTCAGTAGCTCCTCCCCCACATTTAAACTACACTGTCCCCAGTGTAATCAAAGCATGAGCTCGGTAAGAACAAATAATCAAATTGAAAAGAGTTGAAAAATCAGAGTTCCATACCTCTCGTCGCACTGTGTCGATCGATGCACAGGTCCGCATTGATCGACGCAAGGCGCATTTGCTCGATTCATGTATGTAATCGCACTGTGTCGATCGACACATAGGTGTGTCGATCGATGCTAGGCGATTTTGAACCTGTTCTCTCTGCTGAAAACACTAAAAAGAAAAAAATCAAAATAGCAAAGACTGAAAAATGAAAAACAAAAACAAAAACTGACTCTATAGTGGGTTGCCTCTCACTCAGTGCTTGTTTTTAGTCATTAGCTTGACTATGGCACAGAGATTTGACTCATGGCGGCTTCAACAGAGACTTTGAATGTCTCTGTGAATATCTCTTCATCCAAGGAGGCGTATAGGCTTTCAGATCATGAGGCTTCCCAAGGAAAGAGTAATCAGAATCAGGGCGGGAGCGAAGCTTGGGCGGTCTACTGCGTTTTCCTGCATTCAAAACAATGTGATCAGAAGGTTTAATCTTAGGTGATTTGTACCTTACCTTTGATGTATATCTGATGTCTGGAGCTTTCTGCTTATGAGCAGTTGCAGGTACTGAAGATGTTAGAGCAGGTTCAAGAAGAACCGCCATCTTCTTCTTTTCACTATCAGATACTGTAGTTCCACCAATCTGAACTTCTTCTTTTAGATGACCATCAGTGGAGATCATCTTCTTTGCATGAACTCGCGAAGTTTCAACTGGTGGTGTTTTATTCACCTTCTTATCCATCACTTTTATGCAGTTAGGCACTTCTAGCTCTTGTTTAGAGGGTTTAGGAACCTTAGGATATGGCACTGGGGGCTTGTAGACTCGTTCTGGTACTGTTGCAGGTTTCTGGTCATGTATGCGTTCTGTGTCGATCGTTGCATGATGTGTGTCGATCGATGCAAGGCGATTCTGTTCGTCGCAAGATCTCGAAATTGCCGTCAGAATAGCGTGTCGACCGACACTAAGGTGGTGTCGATCGATGCGTGTATCAGACAGACAATATTCATCCAGAAAATCCGAGATTATGCTCTCTTCTTCACCTAGCAACTCAATCCCATCCCCTAAGGTCACAGCTTTGATGTGCAGCTTCCGTTCAGCTCTCTTAGCTTCATTATGCCTTTGCATTGTTTCAGCGGTTTGAACTCGGACATCTAGCTTCTTCATATGTGTGCTCAAGTATTCAAACTTCTCATTCAGATCTTCATGCAATGCATCCATCCTTGATTTGAAGGACACAGTGATCTGTTGTTCTCTCTCAAGAAACTGTTCCATCATAGCTTCTAATCTGCTCTTATGTGTAGGTGCAGGCGGTACTTGGTAAGAAGAAATACCATAGTTCCTCGAGAAGGTATTACCCTGTTGCTGGAAAGGTCCCTGAAAAGCTGATTCCTGACTGTAGAATTCATTCCCTCCAACGCAGTTGATAGCTTCTTGCGCATACTTTCCAAGTAGAAGGCTATGCAGATAGTCAACTTTACTCTTCAACCCAGCTATCTGTGAATTATCAATCCCTGGACTAAAGAAATCATACATCTTTCTACGATATGTGTCGATCGATGCAGTGGAAGCGTCGATCGATGCAAGCGCGATGATGTGACGATCGACACACAGGACCGTGTCGATCGTTGCAGGGCGATTACAGGCGTACCTGAAACGCAAGAACAGAAAAGAAAATAAATTAGTAGCAAAAAAACAAAAACAAAAAACCTAGTCTAAACCCTAAGTTCAAATCTATCGGAGACTCAAAAGAGTCCCCGGCAACGGCGCCAAAAACTTGATAGGTGTAGTTTTAACCCTATTCTAACTGCAAGTGCACAGTGATGTAGTTGTAGTACTTAGGGTATCGAATCCACAGGGACTCCGGTCAACGATAGATTAAGAACAGAAAAGATTAAACTAGGAGAAAACAAATATGATGAGAAAGCAGTAAATCAGACAGCAGAAAGTAAACAAAGCGAGTTGTGAGCAAGGAAGCGAAGCGTTAGGTTTCAGGAGTTCTCAGGAAATCAGGAACGCAAGTAATCAATCTATCTAGATCTAATCAATAATTGTTCTAGAACTCAAACACAGATATAGAATTAACCAAATTCCTTTGCGATAATTCTCTAAGTCTAAGTGCAGCAAACCAAACTTTCGTTTGCGAGAACTAACAGATTAAACCAGCTTTAATTCCAAGTTTGATATGTTCACAATTAACCTAAACCAAACTTCCGTTTGCGAGAAGTTTAATTGCTTATCTAGGTTCTTTCTAGCCAAATTAACCAACTTCCGCTGCATTAATCAACCTAACATCATAATTCTGATTAGCTACTTCAGATTAAGCATTAAGAACAAATTAGATAAAGAACTAGCAGATATGAATCTCTACAGATTAATTAAACTATAATTCTCTGAAATCCCTTATGAGAATCCTTCAACCTAACAGGTAAACTACTCAGACATGTTCATCGAGACAGAAAATATCATAAGTAGAAAACCAAATATCATAAAACAAAGTAAAGATCTGAGGTTCAAAATCCTCTCTCTCTCGAGAGCAGGATCAGCCCCTAACTATCTCTGAAATAAAATAAGACTTAAGAAAATCGTAGCCTAAACAATGGCTTAAAAACTCTTATATAATGGTCTAAAGTCGGCTGGGGCTTCTTTGTAATTATGGAAACTTCTGGGCAAACTTGCAATATCCAATTGTTCTCATTAAACCGTCGTCTTGGCCCATCTCGCATATGCAACGATCGACGCCACAAGTGTGTCGATCGTTGCAGCTCTGAAATATTGACAGTAAAGTCTATCTCTCGGCCAAATACTCCAAATAGCTCCAGAAAGTGCTATAATCACCAAATATGCTCCAAATGTGCTTGTACCTAATAAACACCTGAAAAGACTCTAAAACATAGTAAAAGACTCGATAAATGACACATATACCATGGTTAAAATCCCTAAAATCCATGGTATATCACTGCACAGGATTTTTAGATATATCTATTGCGCTCTTATTGTCACAGTGCACTAAGAAGGATTCAGTAATGATACCATAGTCATGCAGCATTTGTTTCATCCATAGAAGTTGAGTGCAGCAGCTCCCAAGTGCAATGTATTCTGCTTCAGCCGTGGAGAGTGACACACAGTTCTGCTTTTTACTGTGCCATGAAACCATGTTGTTACCAAGATAGAAACAGCCTCCAGAAGTGCTTTTCCTGTCATCTAGACACCCTGCCCAGTCTGCATCACAAAAACCTGCAAGATTTTTGTTAGTCTCCAAGGTGTAGTTTAATCCATAGTTCAATGTTCCCCGAATGTACTTAATGATTCGTTTTACAGCCAGTAAGTGAGACATCCTTGGACTGGCATGATATCTCGCACATACTCCAACACTAAAACATATGTCTGGTCTAGACGCAGTTAGGTAAAGCAAACTGCCGATCATTGCTCTGTATTGTCGTTCGTCCACCTTCTGTCCATCTTCATCTCTAGAGAGCTTACTCGTTGTGCTCATAGGAGTTCTGGCTATCTTGGAAGTCTCCATCTCAAATCTTCTGACCAGATTTCTAGCATAAGTACTTTGACACACAAAAATCCCTTCTTCTGACTGTTTAACTTGAAGTCCAAGAAAGTAATTAAGTTCGCCCACCATACTCATTTCAAATTCCCGAGTCATTGTCCGAACAAACTCATTCATCAACACTTCTTGAGTAGCTCCAAAAATAATGTCATCCATAATATCTGAACTATGAGCATCCCTTGTTGATCATCCAGAATAAACAAGGTCTTGTCGACATTTCCCCTCTTAAAGTTCCTTTTGAGAAGAAACTGAGTTAATCTCTCATACCATGCTCGTGGAGCCTGCTTTAATCCATAGAGCGCTCTCTTGAGTTTATAGACATGATTCGGGAACTTTGGATCTTCAAATCCTTTGGGATGTGCTACATACACTTCTTCCTGTAGCATCCCATTCAGAAAGGCACTCTTAACGTCCATCTGGTACAGCTTGATCTTGAGGTAACACGCTATTCCAAACAACAGTCGGATTGATTCAAGTCTGGCTACTGGTGCAAAATTCTCATCGAAGTCCACTCCCTCAATTTGTGAGTAGCCTTGAGCTACAAGTCTGGCTTTGTTTCTGACCACATTACCATCTTCATCGATTTTGTTTTTGTACACCCATTTAGTTCCAACTACATTCACTCCTTCCGGACATGTTACCAATTCCCACACATCCAGCCTACTAAACTGCTCAAGCTCTTCATGCATAGCATGCATCCAGTATTCATCATTCACAGCTTCGTGTATGTTCTTGGGTTCAATGAATGAGATGAAACATGCTAACTTAACCATCTCCTTGAAGTCAATCTTCATGTTTCGGGTTTGTCTTCCTTCTTCTATGTCTCCTATGACATCTTCTTTTGAGTGATCACGATTAACCTGTCCAAACCCGGTCCTTCGTGGTTTTTGACTAGTTTCAGCCATGACGTCCTCAAGCTGAGGCTGTTCTAGTACTTGAGTTTCTCTTGAGTTCTTTTCTTGGTCAGACTCATGATTCAGTTCTTCAACAACATACTTGTTCCGGTCGTCAAACACGACATTAACTGACTCACATATCATACGAGTCCTTCTATTTTACACTCTAAAAGTTGTACTATTGTTTGCATAACCCAGGAAGATTCCTTCATCACTTTTGGAATCAAACTTACCTAGTTGATCCTTGTCATTCAAGATGTAACACACACAGCCAAATACATGAAAGTAGCTCAAGTTCGGTGTCTTTCCTTTCCAAATTTCATACGGTGTGGTCTTTGTACCTGGCTTAACATATACTCTGTTAATGATATAACATGCATTATTCACAGCTTCTGCCCAAAATCTAGGAGCTATCTCATTCCCATGAAGCATTGCTCTTGCCATTTCTTGAAGAGTCCTATTCTTCCTCTCAACAACTCCATTTTGTTGAGGCGTTCTTGGAGCTGAGTATTGATGCCGTATCCCTTGAGATTCGCAGAACTTCTTGAATGTTTCGCTTTGGAACTCTCCTCCGTGATCACTCTTGATCTGTATTATACCTCCCTTCTCGTTTTTCAACTCTAGGGCCAATATCTTAAAACTGTCTGCAGCCTCTGACTTTTCTCTCAGGAACCTTACCCATGTGAATCTTGAAAAATCATCAACAAGTGCGAAGATATACTTCTTGCCAGTGATGCTTTCTGGGTTTACTGGTCCCATAAGATCAATGTGAATTAACTCCAGTATCCTTTTTGATCTTATTTCAGTAAACTGCTTGTGTTTCACCTTCACTTGTTTTCCTTGGCAGCATGCCTTACACACAGTAGTAGTCGACGCTTCAAGTCTTGGCACTCCTCTGACTACTTCAGCACTGATCAGACGACTGAGACCATTTACACTCATATGTCCTAGTTTCTTATGCCACAAGTCCAGTTGTGACTCAGTTGAACTCAAACAGTTGTTGGTTGCTTCCCACATATAGCAGTTGTTTCCTGACCGAAATCCCATAAGAACAACAGCTCCAGTCTCATCCATTGCTTGACAATCAACCTTGGTGAACATTAATTTTAGTCCCTCATCACAGAGTTGCGAGACACTGATCAGATTGGCTTTCAATCCTTTCACCAAGTACACATTTTCCAACTTTGGTTTTCCATCCGAGAACATTTTTCCCACTCCAGCTATCTTACCTTGTCCTCCATCTCCAAAGGTTACATTGCCTCCCTTTACTGGAGTTATCTCATCAAGGACATCGTTGCTCCCAGTAATATGTCTCGAACACCCACTATCAAAGTACCATGACTCCTTTGTTTCATTCTCTATAGAAGTATATGCGACATTACTTACCATAGAGAAATTGCAAACCATATCAGCAACACTAGTTTTTGTGGAGGGAGTGTTGATCTTGTATCCTGAATACAAATCAGACTTAGCTATCCACACCATACCAAAATACCTCGGTTCATTGTAGCACTTGTTAGATTTCCAGGCTGCCGTTATCCTGTTCCAATAGGTCCAACACACTGCCTTTTTGTGCCCAAGTTTTCCACAAGCAAAACACTCTCTTCGAGTCTTGGTGATATCAGTATATCCTTGATTATTCTTAACTTCTTGCTGCTTTGTGGTCTTCTGTGTAGCTCGTACAAAGTTGATCGTACCTTTTGTTAAACTTGACTCTGCTCCTCCTTGGTATCCAAGACCCCAGTTGACTTTAGGAGATTGTCCCATGGCTAGAATCTGATCCAAACTCTTTGTTCCTTTGCTTAACATCCTGATTTTCTTGTGATTCTCAGTCAGATTTTGCTCAAGTTCTCTGTTTCTCCCCTGTTCTTGCATAATAGACGCCTGCAACCTTTCGACTTGGCTTGCAAGAGTTTTATTCCTCTCTCTTTCCTTGGTAAGCTCTTGTTCAAGCTGATCTTCACATTCACTCACTTCCTCAATGGTAGGTAATACGTTTCCAGGGTGTGTCTGTTCCATTTGAAGAATGTTGATCTGAGCTTTTAACATAGCTTTTTCTTTAAGCAGTGAGAGATTTTCATGACTCAGTTTTGTCCAATTCTCATATAGAGTGCGATACTCTTTCTCAACATCTACTTCTTCCTCTGAGTCTGAATCACTGGAATCGGATGCTTTCTTGTCTTGCGATACAAAGGCCACAAAATTCAGCATGCAATCCCCATCATCTTCTTCTTCTTCAGAATCAGTGTCACTGAAGCATAAGAAGGATTTTTCTTTTCCTTTGACAGTACTTGGACATTCAATTTTGGTATGTCCAATGCCTCTACACTCACTACATTTAAGTTCTTTTCTCTTCACCAGAGGACATTCGTTTCTGAAGTGACCAAACCCCTCACACTCATGACACTGCATCTCCTTTTTCCTTGATGCTCTCCCTGTTGGAATTGTGTCCAGTAATCTCGGTACTGTCTCTAGAAAGTAAGAGTATGTCAATGATCAGACATAAGTCATATAATACTTGGGGTCATGATGGCTTGCTAGAGTCCGCTCATGATCTATAAGTCTTGGACTTATTGCCTCTATTATATGATCCCATATGGGTCACACGCCTAAGCTAACAGGAAAATGTGTAGGAACGGCTTAGCAGAAGTACGGTAAAAGTGCCAGGCATTTACTATACTTAGAGAGAATAAAAGAGTTTAGCCACTGTGTGTCGATCGATGCACATGGTGTGTCGATCGACACAGTGCGCGAACGCCTTCGAGTTATTTGGTATTTGGGCCAAATGGCCCAAGAGGAACCGGACGAGTTTTATAAATAAAACTCGAGTCTGTTTTCCTCTTGAACCCAAAAACCCAGCCGCCAACTCTCTCTCTCCTGCGACGCCTCCTCAGCTCGGTCTAGCAGCCTCTCTTCCTGCTTGGTGTGCGTGTGTGAACCTCTGGAGGAGTTATCCCTCGGTGGCTCTCTGATCTCTGACCATACCATCCCTTTCCGCTGCATAAACAGGTATAAGGTGAGATCAACAATTGTTTCTAATCAAGAGAACCTAGATCCGCATGTTTAGGATAATCTGAATCAGAGAATTGAATCAGGATTCATCTAAACATTCCTTCAGTGGTATCAGAGCTGTTGGTTCTGGTTTTTCTTGTTTAGATTCATGTTTAGGATTGTTTAAAGAGGTGTTTTTGAATCAATCTACTGATAAGATTAAAACACTTAAGAAACAAGAATTGAATCCTAAACAAACAGTTGAAAAATCGCATGACCAAGCTATATTGATTTGGTATGCGACCTAAACTGATTTTTGCATCTACTGAGATCGCATTGCATCGATCGATGCAATGCATGGATCGATCGTTGCAACCGCGAGAGATTGACCACGATCGCATGGATCGATCAAACGATCGCATGGATCTCGCGAGAATCTCTCGGCCAAATCTGTTAACCGTTCGTGCACGCGTGAGAGCATCGATCGATGCAGGATCGATGCACGATCGATGCAGGATCGATGCTGAGAGCGTCGATCGATGCGGTTAGGGTTTTGGCTCGGTTTAATTTAATTAAAACTTAAAAACGTCACGGTTTAATAAACAGACTTAATAAATTTATTAAGTTCTGGTTAAACCGGGATAAGAAATCCAAAGTCTAAAATTGGATTTTGTGCCTAAACCAGGATTTTCTAATTTGATTTGGTTGGACCAAATAAATTGAGAAAATCCGGTTTAGTAAATAACCGGTTGACAATTGTGGTCATCGTAGTAATTAAAATTTGGTTAGACCAATTTTAATGAACCAGACCGGTTATGTCATTTAATTGGACAATTGGGTCATGTCTTGGACATGGACCAATTCTTGGGCCTCGGGCCAAGAAGTTAAAACAATTGGGCCAATTATTTGAGTCTTTCTTCAGATTAATTTAAAATTTATTTTATAAAATTATAAAGTCAATTTTAAATTAAAGTTTCCGAAATTTTGAAATTAGAAAGTTTCTTAAAATAGAAGTTTCTAGATTTGCGGGTTTTGGATTTTAAAGAAATTTCTAAAGTTAGAAAGTTTCCGGTTTTAGAAAGTTTCCAATTTTAGAAAGTTTCCTAAAATAGTAGGTTTCCAAAAATAGAAAGTTTCCGAAATAGTAATCTTCTTGTTTGGGAATGAAATTTTAATAAACCTACGAACCTCAAATAATATCAAGCGTTGGATGTCTTGCCCAGTCTATGTCAGCTGTCGAAGCCCATTCAATTGTATTCATGGCCTTACAGTGTGAGGGTGTCTACTTTTGCGTGGATAAGACGGTTTGTGATTCATAAATGTCATTGGGAGTCCCAGACATTAATGATTACATGACTGTATAGTCTGGTTTTCTTGACTAGGCCATCGGGAGTCCCGGGCCTTGAGACATAAGAGTGGATTGGGCCTCGGGCCCAGATTCACAACCAAGAGTTATATCACGGATATAATTAGCCGACATAGGGCTTACCGATATAAGCTGAGGTTTGGTGACGGCCAGTGGCCCACTTTAATCTTAGTTATATGTGGATCTTGGAATCATTATATTCTATTGAGGGTAACTTATGTTATTGAATATAATGCGTGATTAATCATATTAAATATAATACGAGATTAATCATATTGAACATAATAACTAATAACCTTTTTATCTTATATATTTCAGCTATGACTACTACAAGCACACAAAACACATTCTCAATCCGGTCTGTTCTCGAGAAGGAGAAGCTGACTGGAACGAACTTCCTGACGTGGTCAAGGAACTTGAGGCTGGTCCTCAAGCAGGAGAAGAAGGATTATGTCCTTCGTGATCCTCTCCCCGAGAGGCCTGCTAACAATGCCGCCAGGACTCTGCATAATGCTTGGGAAAAGCATTCGTCAGATGAAAATGATGTGTATTGCCTTATGTTGGCGACAATGACTGGTGAGCTGAAAATGCAGTTCGAGAGTGTGTTGTCACCAATTGAGATAATGGCAAGCCTGAAATCGCTTTTTCAGGAGCAGGCTAGGACTGAGAGGTTTCAAACAGTTAAGAACCTCTTGGACTGCAAGTTGGCTGCGAATGCGGCAGTGAGTCCTCATGTCTTGAAGATGATGGGTTATCTCGATTATCTTCAGAAACTCGACTGCCCAATCAGCCAGGAACTTGCCTGCGACATCATTTTGCAGTCATTACCTGCAAGCTATGATCAGTTCATTCTGAACTTTAACATGCATGGCTTGAGTAAGACATTGCCTGAGCTTCACGGAATGCTCAAGACTGCAGAGCCCAACTTGAAGAAAACCGCCAAGGACCCCAATGTTCTTATGGTGCAAAAGGGCAAGGGGTTTAAGAAATCCTCTGCTAAGGATAAGGGAAAAGCCAAGGCTGTCCAAGTCGCGGACAAGGACACGCCAAAGCCCAAGCCCAAGTCCAAGGCTGGGCCAACTGACATATGCAGGTTCTGTAAAGAACCAGGGCATTGGAGGAGAGAATGTAAGAAATTCCAAGAAGGTCTAAAGGAATTGAAGAATAAGACTCTCGAGACTTCTTCGACAGGTATTTTTGTTATAGAAGTTAATACAACTACTTCTGATAATACCTCATGGGTTATGGATACTGGTTGTGGGGCTCATATTTGTACTAATATGCAGGCACTCAGCAACAGTAGAAGGCTGAAGCAAGGACAAGTGGAGCTACGAGTTGGGAATGGAGCGAAAGTTCCAGCACTAGCTGTAGGCACATACTTGTTGTCTTTACCTTCGGGATTGATTTTAGAACTCAATAATTGTTATTTTGTACCTGCTATAAGCAGGAATATTATTTCAATTTCTTTGTTGGATTTGGAAGGTTATGATTTTTCAGTTAAGAATAAATTATGTTCCTTCAATCGCAACAATTTGTTCTATGGTTCTGCCCCTCTTACGAATGGGCTTTACATACTCGATCAATCCGCGCCAGTTTATAACATTAATACCAAACGGTTCAAACCTAATGAGGAGAACCGAACGTTTCTATGGCATTGTCGTTTAGGGCACATCAGCGAGAAACGCATCAAGAGGCTCCATTCGAATGGACTTCTTGGCTCATTTGACTTTGAGTCATGTGAGAAATGTGAATCCTGCATAATGGGCAAAATGACGCGGGCCCCCTTTAATAAACCTAACGAGAGGGCCAGTGACTTATTGGGCCTGATACACACTGACGTGTGTGGCCCAATGTCCACAAATGCAAGAGGAAACTATCAGTACTTCATTACCTTCACTGATGATTTCAGTAGGTATGGATATGTTTATTTAATGAAACATAAGTCTGAATCTTTTGAGAAGTTCAGAGAATTCCAAAATGAAGTACAGAACCAACTTGGTAAAAGCATTAAGGCTCTTCGGTCCGACCGAGGAGGAGAATACTTAAGCCAAGAATTCAGTGATCATCTAAGAGAGTGTGGGATCGTATCCCAACTCACTCCTCCCGGAACACCTCAATGGAATGGTGTGTCTGAGAGGAGAAATCGGACCTTATTGGATATGGTTCGATCTATGATGAGTCACACAGACCTTCCAATATCCCTTTGGGGATATGCTCTGCTAACAGCAGTGTTCACTCTAAATAGAGCGCCATCGAAAGCAGTAGCAAAGACACCATATGAATTATGGACTGGAGAAGCTCCAGTGCTGTCTTATCTCAGAATTTGGGGTTGTGAAGCCTATGTCAAGAGATTGATCTCAGACAAGCTTACACCAAAATCTGACAAATGCTACTTCATTGGTTATCCACGGGAAACCAAGGCTTATTACTTCTATCTACGTTCCGAGAACAAGATCTTTGTTGCCCGGGATTGTAACTTTCTTGAGAGGGAGTTTCTCTCTAAGAAAGACAGTGGGAGTAAGGTACTGCTTGAAGAAATTCAAGATGAACAGGATACTGCTCAACCTAATGAGGAAGAGCAGCAGGAGGACTTACAAGAAATTGTAGAGCCTGAACCTGTAGTACCTGAAGTTCGAAGATCCGGGAGGATCCGTCACGAACCCGAGAGATATCAAGGATTCCTCGTGACTGACTGTCATGATCTTCTGATCATTGATGGTGATGAACCATCGAACTTCAATCAAGCCATGATGGGCCCAGATTCCTCAAAGTGGCGCAAGGCCACTGATTCCGAAATGGACTCCATGTCGGTCAACCAAGTGTTTTCGTTGGTTGACTTACCCGCTGGTGTAAAAGCCATCGAGTGCAAATGGATCTTCAAGAAGAAGATTGACGTGGATGGAAATGTCCAGATTTATAAAGCCAGGTTGGTGGCAAAAGGTTTCAGACAAGTTCACGGTGTGGATTACGATGAAACCTATTCACCAGTGGCTATGATGAAATCTATTCGGATTCTACTAGCAACTGCAGCTTTTCATGATTATGAAATTTGGCAGATGGACGTGAAAACCGCCTTCCTGAATGGTATTCTGGAAGAGGATGTGTATATGACACAACCTGACGGTTACATAGATCCAAAGAATGCTGGGAAAGTATGCAAGCTTCATAAATCCATTTATGGATTGAAGCAAGCATCGAGGAGCTGGAATCTTCGTTTTGATGAAGCGATCAAGCAATTTGACTTCATCAGAAACGAAGAAGAACAATGCGTGTATAAGAAAACTAGTGGGAGCAAGATAGTAT
Organism: Orychophragmus violaceus; assembly: GCA_030180135.1. NCBI lineage: Eukaryota > Viridiplantae > Streptophyta > Magnoliopsida > Brassicales > Brassicaceae > Orychophragmus > Orychophragmus violaceus. The sequence goes on along the minus strand of CM058233.1, from coordinate 84,159,250 downwards.
TTCTTATTCTGTATGTCGATGACATACTGCTTCTCGGAAACGACATTCCAATGCTGAAGTCCGTAAAGGACTGGCTTGGAAGTTGTTTTTCCATGAAAGACATGGGTGAAGCCGCATACATTCTTGGAATCAGGATCTACCGGGATAGATCTAGAAGGCTGATAGGCTTGTGTCAAGATTCATACATTGACAAAGTCCTGCAAAGATTCAGCATGAAGGATTCCAAGAAGGGCTTCACGCCAATGGTACATGGCACAACGCTAAGCAAGAAGCAGAGCCCTACGACGGCTGCTGAGCTTGAGCGCATGAAGAATATTCCTTATGCATCTGCAATAGGATCTATCATGTATGCCATGATCTGTACTCGTCCTGATGTTGCTTATGCATTGAGCATGACGAGTAGATACCAGTCAAATCCAGGTGAAAACCATTGGATTGCCGTAAAGAATATCTTGAAGTATCTAAGACATACTAAGGATAAGTTCTTAGTGTACGGTGGAAGTGATGTGCTTAAAGTCAGTGGATTCACGGACGCAAGTTTCCAGACAGACCAAGATGATTTCCGGTCACAGTCCGGTTATATCTTTTGTCTGAATGGCGGTGCAATCAGTTGGAGAAGCTCCAAGCAAGACACCGTTGCTGATTCCACTACAGAAGCTGAATATATCGCCGCCTCAGAAGCTGCGAAGGAAGCTGTTTGGATACGAAAGTTCATTATTGAACTAGGTGTGATACCACATGCGGCTGAGCCTCTGGCACTGTTTTGTGACAACAATGGTGCTATAGCTCAGGCAAAGGAACCAAGATCACACCAGAAATCCAAGCATGTTCTAAGAAGATTTCACTTGATACGTGACATCATTAATAGAAAGGAAGTCAAGATCAGCCGAGTTCAGACAGATGATAACGTCGCTGATCCGTTGACAAAGCCACTCCCAAGGCCTAAGCTCGAGTTTCTGACTGAAGCTGTAGGCATTAGAGACATTGAAATGTAATCTAAATTTGAGTGGGAGTTTGAGGGCTTTTATTTAGTTATTTGATATGTTCTTGTAAAACATTCTTATGTTTAATGAAATTATTATTTCAAGATTATTTTAACTGTGATGAAATAATCGTTCCAAAGTGATATAAACCATTTTATAGGTCATCGAAGTAAGTGACTTGATCTTGAGTCATCGAAGTCATTTAGCTTGATCATCAGACCCTATATTTGATAGATGGATTAAATCATCATGTCCCTAGTCGAAGGTTGTTGAAATTGGAACACCAACAACCGTGAGAGACTGGATTGGTATGTGACTTATGACAAAGTCTCAGTGTGTCATAGATGCGCAGCATCAAAGTCAATACATAGGTGTATGTTGGGAACATACGACCGGACAAGACCCGATTATGAGAACTCTTCAGGATATTTATATATGTGTCATAAGAGATTCTCACTACGACTATAGAGTATAGTCCTTAGACCTGAGTTCGCATGCATGTGACTGCACATGGACTGATGCACTTTGATCATTGTCTAACGCTATCGTTCTGCGATAGTTATAAGGACCTTGTTTGGGTACATTATGAAATGAGTAGTTTACAGTGATGGAATAAGACGGAATTTGTCCCTCCAATATAAATGGAGTGAATATCTCTAGGCCAATCGGAGATTTGAATACTGGAAAATGCATGGCCATGCTCAAACGGACTGTCCCGAGTCGTTTGGATTGTCAGTATCGAATCAGAGTCCGATGAATAAGATTAGGCTTTATAAGGATGACACCAATCTTGCCTTATGACTAATCGAGATATTGAGACAAAAGGATTATGAATACAGAGATTCCAGTACAAGTGGGAGATTGTTGGAATTGTGTCCAGTAATCTCGGTACTGTCTCTAGAAAGTAAGAGTATGTCAATGATCAGACATAAGTCATATAATACTGGGGGTCATGATGGCTTGCTAGAGTCCGCTCATGATCTATAAGTCTTGGACTTATTGCCTCTATTATATGATCCCATATGGGTCACACGCCTAAGCTAACAGGAAAATGTGTAGGAACGGCTTAGCAGAAGTACGGTAAAAGTGCCAGGCATTTACTGTACTTAGAGAGAATAAAAGGGTTTAGCCACTGTGTGTCGATCGATGCACATGGTGTGTCGATCGACACAGTGCGCGAACGCCTTCGAGTTATTTGGTATTTGGGCCAAATGGCCCAAGAGGAACCGGACGAGTTTTATAAATAAAACTCGAGTCTGTTTTCCTCTTGAACCCAAAAACCCAGCCACCAACTCTCTCTCTCCTGCGACGCCTCCTCAGCTCGGTCTAGCAGCCTCTCTTCCTGCTTGGTGTGCGTGTGTGAACCTCTGGAGGAGTTATCCCTCGGTGGCTCTCTGATCTCTGACCATACCATCCCTTTCCGCTGCATAAACAGGTATAAGGTGAGATCAACAATTGTTTCTAATCAAGAGAACCTAGATCCGCATGTTTAGGATAATCTGAATCAGAGAATTGAATCAGGATTCATCTAAACATTCCTTCACTCCCACCTTCTGTTCTGAAGTTTCTATTTGCACCTCTTTCCAACTCATTTTTCTGAAACCGGTTCAAAGTCTTGTTCTGACCTTTCTCAAGACGCTTGTACATCTTGTTGAAATTCTTAGCTATTAGCCCCATGTTTTCCTCCAGTTTTGTGATCCTATCATTATCAAGTTGAGCATTGAAGGCAATTCCTTGACTTTGTTTTGTCTGATCACCGGTTACTTCCATTTCTTGAGATTTTAGCATCCCTACCAATTTATCGAACTTCATCTCATCTGTATTCATTGAGCACTGTAGGATTGCTTTCTGAGCTGAGAACTTTGTAGGGAGACATCTTATGAGTTTCTTGACCAGTTTCTTTTCATTATACTTCTTTCCAAGGACTGAAGCTTCATTGGCGATTGTGCTGAGCTTTGCTGTAAAACTGCCTACTGTTTCATTTTTCTCCATTTTAAGATTCTCAAATTGCGAGGCTAGGAAATCAAGCTGTGTCCTCTTTACACTTGCATCTCCTTCAAAATGGTTAACCAGTGTGTCCCACGCTTCCTTGGCTGACTGACACCCTTGGATTATTTTAAACTGCTCAGTGTCCACAGCTGACATGATGGTGGATATCGCCTTAGAGTTGTACTTTGAAGCCTTTCGTTCTTCTTCAGACCATTTTTCAAGAGGCTTTCGAACCTTGCTTTTGTCTTCCAGTATTTCCTTTGGTTCTTCCCAACCATGCTCGACAGCATCCCATGCAATCTCATCAATCGATCGTATAATATGTCTCATCCTAACTTTCCAGTGACCAAAGTTATGTTCATCCAGCATGATGGGTTTCAACACTGCTAACAGATCCTTAGTCTCCATATCTTTTCCAAGATCTCAACCTGTAGAATAGATTGCCCGCTCTGATACCAAATGAAATAGCAAAAGATATGAATTCTACTGTTGACAAAGAATGAATTGAAAAACCAAACTTTATTAGAATTCACTTGAACAAATTACACAGTAATCTTGTTCAATCAAATTAACACGTCTTCACAACTTGTGAAACGCCACTGACCAAATCCTAATCTACCCAAGCTAACAGTACAACAACAATTGCACCTATCTCTCTTTGATCACTCACCAATGAATCACACGAGCACTCCGTTTTCTGCACCGATTCTCTTTTCTTTCTTACTTAAGCGGCTAACCCTAATTCTTGTTGCGTGTTCCTGTATATATCACTCGGTCCACGGCCCACAGCTCGACTTGTAAGATCTTCTATATCTTCTCGCAATATGGAATATTGCCATATCTTCTATCCTTGTAGATCACGTCATATCTCGTCCCGTTTTGCTTCCTTGCGTTTCACTTCATATGCTGCGTTGGTCTTGCATCCTTGTGTGTCACGCATCACCATATCCGATAGCATCTTGAGCTTTCACACGAGAAGCATAAAACCAAGAAAATTCATAATTGTGTCAACATTTACTAACGTTATTTGTTTTCTAACTATTTTTTCTCTCTCTTTACATGATTTGGTAAAGAAAGACAAAGATCGATATAAAGCTGCAAATTCTTTGTATCCATAAACTCAAATTGTTGACACAGATTGTGTCATAACTCATAAGAACAATTTCTTATTTTTAGGTCTCAAAGTGATCTTTCTTCCTTTAAAATTGAATGTGTAGGTGTTAGTGAAGCCATCATGTATTACACGTCGATCAAATTGCCAAGGACGGCCCAAAAATAAATGTGTTAAATTCATGGGCACCACGTCACAAAGTATTTCGTCTTCGTAGTATGGTTTGATGGAGAATTTCACCAATACCTGCTTAGAAATTAGAATATTATAGCTTGGATCTACCCATGATACTCTACATGGTTTGGGACGAGATATAGTGGGCAATGCTAACTTACGCACAACTTTTTCTGAAATCAAATTGAAGCTGCTTCCACTATCAATGGCAAAACCTATTACCTTTCCCTCAATAGTACATGTGGAATTAAAGATACTTGTGCGTAGCCAGGAAGAGTCATGTTGTAGTTGAATTAAGATGTCCCGGTTTTGAGCTTCCTGAACCAATGTTGGATCGAATTTGTTTACCATGGTTTGTAATTCGGGACGTAAACCGGAAATAAATCGGTTAACCAATTGTTTCTCAGATTCGTTGACAATTTTATTGGACTTGTCCAAAAATTATGTAGCATAAGCTTCAACTGATTGTGATCCTTGCTTGAGATTTGGAGATACAAAAGCGTTACGCATCTTCTTCCACCAAGATGAAGCTCTTCTGCAAAACTGTGATGTTACCATATTGAAATATCACTGTAAAAGGTAAGTATTGCTTCATATAAAACTGTTGAATCAATACTATTAAAAAATTGGAGTTTGACCATGGTACATAAATGTTGTTCCAAAAATTTGCCCTTGATATTATTAGGATTTGTAATTTTCATTAAGGGTAATTAGGGAATATAACATTATCTCTACAATCCATGTTTCCAAACAAGACAATTATTAAACATGTAGCCAAACAACCAAAATCTAATGGGTCCCACTTTCTTAATTAATTAAAATCAAAACAAATTAATTGATAAATATAATAAATAATTTATACATCAACTATTATATATAAATTAAGATTCTTTAATTTATGATTTAATTCAAAATATATTTATAATATATTTTAATATCTTTTTATTTTGTTTCAAAATATTTGATGTTTTTACGATTGTACTTTTTAGCAGGTTTTTCCATCAAACTGAAAAATATTTAATTAATTAAACGGGTTGAAAAATTAATTAGCCAATCTCGATTATAAATTTTTTTTAAAAAAATTCGCATATAGTAAATAATTTCAGCTGATATATTTTAAAATTAATAAAATATTAAAATGATTTCATACTTATATTATTCAAATATTTGAAATATATTTTAATATCTTTTTTTTTGTTTCATATATATATATATACACATATTACGATTGATGTTTTTACGATTGTACTTTTTAGCAGGTTTTTCCATCAAACTGAAAAATATTTAATTAATTAAACGGGTTGAAAAATTAATTAGCCAATCTCAATTATAAATTTTCTAAAAATTCGCATATAGTAAATAATTTCAGCTGATATATTTTAAAATTAATAAAATATTAAAATGATTTCATACTTATATTATTCAAATATTTGAAATATATTTTAATATCTTTTTATTTTGTTTCAAATATATATATATATATATATATATATATATACACATATTACGATTGATGTTTTTACGATTGTACTTTTAGCAGGTTTTTCCATCAAACTGAAAAATATTTAATTAATTAAACGGGTTGAAAAATTAATTAGCCAATCTTGATTATAAATGTTCTATAAAAATCGCATATAGTAAATAATTTCAGCTGATATATTTTAAAATTAATAAAATAATAAAATAATTTCATACTTATATTATTCAAATATTTGAAGCGTCAAATTATGCTTTATGTTTGAATGAAGTTTTTAACGGATAGTTCCATCAAATTTGCAAATTATATATACGACTACAACATGTATTTTATAAAATAATATTTTAGATAAATAAAATAACAATTAAACATATACCATATAACTTTTACAATAGTTGTTTTCACATATATATATTTTTCCAAACTATGATCTTACGATACAACGCAGATTAAAATATATAATGCGAAATCGTTATTTTAATCTCTTAATCCTTACGATATATCTCCTCCAAATAACACATAATTCATTTAAAAAAAAACTAAATTGCTAACTCACTGTTTATAATGTTGGTTAAACAATTATAATCAAAATTAGATTACATAATTAAAAATCTAAACTACTATTAACAAAATGAATAAAAAGTAAAATTTGTAAAGAAAATTAAACCCGCACTTTCTAAGTGCGGGTCAAAATCTAGTCCTATTTATAAACAACCACAGAGTCTTTATTCCTAATAGGGTTCGGTTCGAATTAAGGAAAATGTACAAAGCTGAAAAATGGAAGCAACTTTATAAACATAAACAAAAATGGAAAAAAGAAAGAAAAAGGAAACAACTTTAATTTCTTTTATTTATAAAACTAGAATATAATCACGAGTAAGGGATTGAAACGAGTGACCTCGACGTAACCGTGCCACGATTCTATATTTTATGTTTATATCTGCATCTAAAATTTATAGATGATGATGATGATGATGATGATGATGATGATGATGATGATGATGATGATGATGATGATGATGATGATGATGATGATGATGAAAGTGTGAATGATGATTAAGGATAAATATAATTTTTTTTAAAATATTTAATCATGGCATCATAGAATTTTTCAAAGTTCTAAAAATAGCCTTTACATGTCTAAAACTAGTTGGATTTTATCAACTTCATATAATGCGTTTTAAAGGTTTACTTGTGTTTTAATTATAAATCTAAAATTTATACTACACATTTTAAAAACTATATTGTTTTGTGTAGATTTTAAATGTTATAGTGTAGGTATTTAATTTGGATTTTAACGTTTTTGTTTTTGAATTTATTTGTTTTTGGTTTTATTTATTTTTGCGATATTCAAAATTAATTTAATCTAAATTAGATTTTATATCTGGTTATATAATTAAGACTTTGAATGTTATTTTTTAATCACAAAATTCTTACTAAATCAAAATACATAGTTTTATTATAGAATTAATACTAAATTATTTGGGCAAATATGTGAAGTTCATTCTTTTTGGGTTTAGCGCGGATAGTTTTTTATATTTAAATTTTACAGTTTTATCAATTTTATAATATTATAAATTCATTATATTAGGTTTAATTTTGATTTAGTTTTTTAAAATATTTAGTTTAGATATTTGTTTTGATTTTTATTGTATATTCTTCTTTGGATTTCATTCTTTTTTGTTTTGAATATTTTGAAATATTCTGAGTTTAGGTTTTAGCTAAATGAGTTTTATTTATGATTTTACAATTACGATTCAAACATTATATTTGAGTCAAAATTATTTTATCAAACTATACTATAGAATTTTATTTATCTATTGTAGAATTAATCTTTCTATTTGGTTATTATGTGGGATTGCATCAAGAGTCTATTTTATTTGAAAATAAATACTAAAACTAAGCACAACTATTTTTATATTTAAAATTTTAGGATATGAAACGGTTTTACTTTTGTATAAAATATTATATATAGTTTTAATATGTTCAGACGATGATATTTTTAATTTTTTGTTTCTATATTATATAGTTTTAATATGTATGGACGATGGTATTTTTAATTGTTTTTTATTTCTATATTTTTACTATATATGAAAAATATATTTATGAAAGTTTTAATTCTGATAATACATTTACTAAACTTATATTCTATTAGTTGTTTTTAATATTTTTATAATCAAAATGTAATAATTAGTCTTTTTGATCCGTTTTGCAATTGGTTAAAAACTATAATTGAAAAAACATCACCCTATCCCACTATATTAGTGAATAATATATAATATTTTAGTATTTTAGTTTTATCAGGTTAAAAATATATCCACTTAATTTTAATATTTTAAATTTTGTAAAAACTTAAAATTTACATCTTATAAATCAGAAACTTATTAATCTTACATTTGATTTTCCAGTTTTTTATTTTTGTTAGTTAAAATATGTTCAAAAATAATTATTAATATTAATTTATGTGTATATTTACCAATATTTGTTTTTATTATTTATAAAAATAACTGATATATTAAATTATGTAGTTATATATATATATATATATATATCATTAGATTTAATATTTTGTATACAAATATATTTTTTATATCAAAATTCGATTGTCTTAATATATTATTTATTGTACTATTTATTTTATTAAATATTTGATTTTATATAAAATGATATTATTTAAATAAATGTAATTATTTTTTATGAAAAATTAATATAGTAACCCGTCAATTTTTTCATATTGAATAAAAAATTTTGTCAAATTTGAAGAAATTGCCCTAAAAACTTAGTTATAGATCTAAATTCTAACTTTAAAATTCTTCATGTTATAAACTAAAATTTAATTAATATTAATTTAAGTACTTATTTTATATTATTTACTTTTGAATTATATCATAAAACGAATTTGTGTTGTTATGTGTATGATTACTTTAAATTAATTTTATAGTTTATACAAATAATTTATGCATTAAATTATATAATTATATTTATCAATTGATTTACTAACTTAACTATGCTTATATATATATCATATGATTTTATTTTTTGTAAGTCAAAATTTGTTAATATTAATTTATAATAATATACTAATATTAAAAAAAAAAAATATTTATTTTCTGAAAGTTTTGAAAAATATTTTTATTAAATTTTATTATGATAGAAAAAGGAAATGAAAAAATATTAGAAGATATTTTGAATATATTAATTATATATGAATTTGACATTTTTATTCTTAATAAAATTTAATGGCTAATAGCATATAATATAAATAACACGTAGGGATAAGGTTTATTCTATAATGGTTTCCTATTTTAATAGATTAGATTATTTTAAAAGGCCTCTTAGGGATCCTCTGGCGTAGTGTGGCACTGGCATGCTTCTCGGTTGCGTCGTTTCGCTAAAGTTTCTTCATTCCTTTTGATAGGCTGGTTTTGAGTCTATATAATTTGTTTCTTTTTACAACCCGGGTCCATTAGGGATTTAACGGGTTTTTTTAAATACCTAAAAAGTTCCGGACCTTAGGCCCATAATCTTTCATGAATCAGTCTTTAGATAATGCGATTTAAAAATTAACTTTCCGTATCAAAAAAAGTTTGAATCCGGAGTACAAGAGAACCAATCCTCTTGTGTTTACCACTAGGCCACCACCTATTTGGTAGATTTAAAAGGTTTTGCTTTCGAAATTTTTAATTTGAAAACCCTTAAAAGAAAAAAAAAATTATTTTAGACCCTAAAATACATAACCTTTTCTAAGTTTATTGTGACCTCTATATTTAAATGTTAAATCTATACATATAAATGAGAATTAATTTCAGTCAAATCTGAGGTGTCAACACAAGAGGGCTCTTGAGGAAGATAATGTTGACGTGAAATGGTGACATAGCAAGCAAAAAAATAACTAAAAGGGTTTGGAATTGAACTTATTTACGGGAATACCACTACGTCGATTTTTATTCATTTTATTAATTTACTTTCCTAAAAAAATCACAATATCTTTCTGAATATCTTATTAGTTCGATTTTGAAAAATATTATATGACATATACCAATCTTTCGAGAGAAGTTTGTTAGTCTCCAATGAAGTCCTATATAAGGTGATCTTGGTGGCCTAGAAACATAATCATTTGCATCTTTCATATTTTCAAGAAGTTTTCTCTCTAATTTCTCATTCGTTGGCAGTATTTTTCGGATGATTAAAATTTTAATCAAATGATCCGTTATCATTTCTATTACGTTCTTCTTCTTTTCGATGTGATACGTATTGGTTTTTAATTATGTTTTGTTCTTAGTCGCATGAAAGAAGAAGTTCAGTTATCTTGATTTTTTGTGAATGATGTGAGGTGAACTAACAAACATTTGAGATTTTCTCTAAAAAGGTGTGTGAATTTATACTCGAGATCTAAAAGTCCGATTGAAGTTTGTTGCCAAGACGTTGTTAGTTCACCTCACATGTCCCGATTGTCCTAAAGAGCCTATAGTCCAAATAAGTATTGTCTATTACTATAGACATGGATTTGATGGTAAACGATGAATTTGGTAAATACTCTTTCGAATGCCAAATAAGGTTTAGTCCCGATAGTCCGGATAAGGTTTCGATAATATTAATGGATTGATACATGTATTAATCTATCAGTCCGATAAAGGACTATAATATTTAAATATATAAAACAGTGAATTATTTAAATATTTTCTAAAACCCCAAAATGAGTAATAAGTGGACTTTAATGGAAAGTGCAATTGATTCGTATCAATTCAACGGAAAGATAAAATATTCCAAAAAACCTATCAACTCTTCCCTTTCTTGTTTCTCCTTACTTTCATTCTCTGATATAGCAAAGAGCAAAGCCGCAAAATGAATCCAAGTAATGTTATTGCTTCTGAAAATACACAATTTCACAAAAAAAATTATATTAGTTATAGGGATACTCGCGGAAATGTTAGAGCGAATGTTTTGAAGGCGTGGTGTTTTTCTCACTATGATGCTCCCTTGGAATTAGTTTTATCCGATGAAGAGGTATTCTCTTCTAATCTATACCCATATTTGTATTTCTTTGTAACCCTTTCATCTTTTTGTATAGATAACACCTCCAAATCCGATTTAGTTTTTATTTGGTATTCTTTTGTAACTTTTGGTTATTCAAAACTCATATTAATTTTTGTTATAATCAACATGTAATTCGGATTCAAGCTGTGTCTTATGGAGACAACGTCCGAAAGTTTCTTTATCTTTTAGAGAAAGAAGATGATGGTTTGTTTTTTCTGGTTTTAGGGTTTCGTTAGGGCCAACGTATAATAGAGTATGTCCAACTTTTAAAAACATTGTTATCAATGCTGAAACAAAAATTACTCAGAACTTTAATCCTCAAACTTTTGATGATCCCTTAAGCATAAAACAAATCCAAGGAATTGTTGATGGGACGGTTTCAGATAAATATTCAATTGGTAAGAAGATTATCGGATATTGTAAGAATTGTGGTTTTTGCTCTTACGGTAACTTAGATTCATCGGATGTTTTCCTGTAGATGTTGTTGGGGCTATAAAATGGGTTGGAGAGCTTGAATGGAAACATGTCTCTTCAGAGGCATGTTCGTATTCTCGTACCCTGGGTAAAATCCAATTCACGCTAAGAGATTCCGAGTAAGTTATTCACATGGTTTAAGTCTCATAGTTTTATAATCACTTAAACCTTGCTAAATAATGTTATCGGTATTGAAGGAAAATGGCTATAGAATGTGTTGCAAAAGGCTCAATTGCTGAGGAGTTGTTCCAGCGTTTTCAACTAATTTCTGACAAGCATTTGTTTATTTTGCTTCGATTTTTCTGGATCGAAAGATTTAATGGTATGTTCACATGTTTTCAATAACGTGTGAGTAAGGACTATTATAGAACAAAATAATTATAATTTATTTTTATTTGTTTGTAGGGAATACATGGCTTAGAGGTAAAGAAGAGTCTTTTTCTATTGACTATCATCGTTTAACTTTGGATGAGTTGAACAAGTTGATGGATAGGTGTGAATTTGTTTAAATTGTCATATTGATATTAATATGATTATATAAATTATTAACAACATCTAACATATTTCCATGCTTGACTATCCTCTTCCGACATGGCACTCAAACGAGCACCAAACTCTTGATCTTTATTAAACTTTCATTCACTCTTATTCTAAACTCTTAAGGGCCTTTAAGTTTTAAGTTTAAAATTTTTAAAAACCATTGTAATGATGGCCAACCGTTTGGTTCCAATTTTAATGTTATATTAGGTTTTAAAATCCGTTTACAATATTGCAAGTTAAACGACTTTAATATAAGTTAGAGTTCAAACCAGAAATTATTTGGAAAGACTGATTAATATCTTAACAAAATTTTGATATCTTAACAAATGATTTGTATGTCGATGTATAAAAAGGAATAAATTAGAAAAAGTAAAAGAATATTCTACATTTCGATAGTTGTCTATTGTACAATATCATCATTAAATGTAAAAAAAAATATTGTATGTGAGCAGAGAGAATGAGATAACGATTGTAGTTTACAAATTTAACATATAATATATTTGAAAAATCTTAAATATCGGACAATTACCAAATATTTTGTATAACTTTAATATCTTAACAAAAAACATATATACATATAAATGTATATAATAAAATCATAAAAAATAATTTAGATTTTCATGTATAAAATAGAATTATTGTTCATAAAGGAAAATAATATTTTACATTCAGAAAAATCAAACGGTTGTACATATCCTAATATATATATCATGGATTCAAAAAGTTCTGATGTTCTTAATAACAGAAAATTAACAATATTTTTATTTACAATGTTTTTTTTTTGATAAATGGCGAATCAAATCTCGAATTCTTAGAAAGTGGAACAAGTTTATTTCCTCATTAGTTCCAACGATCGATCTCATATTGGTAGACGAACGGGTTAATGTTCAAATCAATACTATGATATCATGGATTCAAAAAGTTCTGATGTTCTCAATAACAGAAAATTAACAATATTTTTATTTACAATGTTTTTTTTTGATAAATGGCGAATCAAAGCTCGAGTTCTCAGAAAGTGGAACAAGTTTATTTCCTCATTAGTTCCAACGATCAATCTCATATTGGTAGACGAACGGGTTAATGTTCAAATTTCGTCAACTAATCTATATTCAGTTATTAAAAGTCAGCGCAGACTATATTTGTTTTACGTCCCTTTATTCTTATTAAATTTCCTCGCAGGGTATTAAAATTCATGCAATAATTCCTAAGAGATTATGGCAACCATCTTGGACAAGTATTATTATTAAAATACTACAATAATCATTGAAATGTTTAAGGTTCGTTTATGTACGAGTTATCTTCGTGAAACCCATCAATGTTATCCTCAAGATAAAGGAACACAAAGGAGTCGATCTCAAACAATCATCTCGCCGCCTAGTTGCCTTTCTTGAAACACTATTTCGTCGTTTGTCCTCGCAAGACTCTTCCCTGATAGTCAGCTGCACAGATGGGAACCGTGATGAAATCAACACCAGTCAGAGGATCTTCTTTGGGTAGCGACTATATCTGTAGCCGCAAAATATTAGCAATATTTTCTCCTAATAGTCGCCAAATGTTATGACTACAAATATAGTCGCAATTTCCCGTTGTAAAAACGCTGTTTTCTTGTAGTGATTGTTTCCAATGAAATGGATATCTTTCTTCTCATTAGCTAGGAGGAGTTTATCTAATTTTTAACTCAAGGCTTTGATTTATTAGATTGAGATATCCTCAACAGCTTTAACTCCCCCTTGGAAATAAGAGGTTTTGTCTAAACAACCTAAATGATCAAGAACAAACAAGCAAAGCTTAAAGAAGAGAAAATTTCGAAATAGCAATAAGAATAAGGAAGGAAGCTAATAAATAAAATAAACAATGATTAATGGAGGGTCTAAGATGAGGCCAATGTATTAAAGCTAGCTAGAGATGATCATGGATGCTTATCAAGATTCACACAATGCAAAAATGGCTAAATAACACTTAAAGTAGCTAACCACATTTTCATGCATTTTTACCCTATGCTAATCATATAACAATATATTTCCAAATTTCAAATTAAAAGTTAGCATACATTCAATCTCAATCAAACACCATTAAGAAAGCTTAATTTTTTAGTTAAAAACACAATTTTAGATTAATCATATTCCTAGGCACTAATCACTTTGATGAATTTATAATCAAGAACAAATTTCCATTTGTGATTATGAAACTATAAAGCATTCTAAACAAGTTCTTATTACCATTAAACATCTTAGACATCAATTCTCATTGGCTAAGCATGCAAAATCTCTAATTAGGCAATAGACGTAAGCTGACCGATGGCAATGGTCCGATGTGATCGCAACGGTCGGAGGCCGGTTGATGGACGATGTCCGACAGGTGAGCATCGGTTGGCTCTTGACCGATGGCTGAGACAGAGGAAATTGTTGTAGAAAATATTTGTTGAGGCTGAGCTGCCTGCATCAGGCGGTTAGTGACTGAGGGGGCATGGCCGATGGCTATGCATCCGATAATTCTTGGCCGAGGATTGTGTCTGATGGATCTTCTGGTCAAAATGGGGCTTCAGTCGTGTGGGTTGCATCGTCCAAGGTTTGGTTGATGCTCTTGGTCCGATGGGCAGGGTTCAGCCGATGATGGTTGGTCGATAGGTGCCCAACGGGCTTTCCCGGGCCGATAGAAAAGTCTGATAGATCAAGAACATGTCTCCTTCTTCTCTAATTATTTCCCTCTTGATAACAAACACATCTCATGGTCCAAAGCTCGTCACCAATCCTCATGAACTCTCCAAACTCCAAGAAATCACCTAAAAGACTCCAAATAGAAACATAACATGCAAAACTCTATTCTAGACACACTAAATGCTCAACTGAATGAATTCATAAGAAAATCCATGAATGCAAAATGCACGAAAAACTATGCAAATGAGGATGCTAAAACATGCTAAAATATAGACTCATCAACTTCCGTCATATGTTCTACAACAAATGGAGACCTTCTCACTGTTAGATCAAGCTCAAATTTAGACACAAGGTAGAGGTATATACCATAAACACATAGAAACTTGTTTTAGAAGAATCCAACGGTTATATCTCAAGATCTTCTAGGAGCAAGATAACCCGAGTAGCATAAGAAGCACCCCTGACCACTACCTGAGCTGCTTAGACCAGTTATAGCATCATATTTTAGGTGATTTATATGTGTTTATTTGCATTTTTTTTCTTGTCTTTAGCATTCATTTTCATGCATTTGTATGAGAAATCATTCATTTAGGAAATTAGTGTGTTTAGGATTAGAGTTTGCATTGTCTTGCATGTTTTTGAGTGTTTTAGGTACCTTAGAGCATGTTTGGAGTCTAAGGAAGATTGGGAAATGGAGCCATAAATCACTGAAGGAGTTTGGAGGTCAAGGGAGCATTCAAAGGTGAAGATTGGGAGTTTTTGGCTAGCATCAACCGACGCCACATATGGCATCGGTCGACACCAACTCCGATGGTGTTCTATCGATCAAAACCATCGGACGGATCATCATCGATTCATATATATTGGCCTCAAACCATCGGCCTTCCATGACCGATGTAATCTTCTTGTCCATGACTCCAATTTCCTGTAACTATATCGGCCATCTACATCGGACAGACGCCGTCCGATGCAACTCCTTCGACCGCATTCCCTCGGCCTGCTCAAGACTAATGGCTCGACATCGACCGATACGAAGTTGCAGTGTCGGTTGACACTAGAACGCAGAATTGCCATTTCGCCCAATTGAACCGGGTCAAGACCCGGTTTGTTCCGGGTTGACCCGGTTTGAAGTCTCCTCTTTAAATACTCATTTTGGGGATAAAGAAACCTTAACCTACCTAATCACTAGTTTTTCTTTTCCTTAGGATTTTGTTTATTATTTTGAGTTTGTAAACATTTGGTTTTGAGATTTAATTTAAGTACTTCTCTTGTTTCTCCTAATCTCTCTCTCAATTCATGATTTCTCATATCTCTCATATGGGTTTTGTGGGAACATGGTGATTAGAGAGTTGAGATTTTGGCCCTTGTGATGAGGTTGATTTTGGTGATCTATGTGATTATTAATGATGCTTATGACTTATTTATGCATGATCCTTCTCTAATTGGTGTGCTCTATGCTAGATTCTCAAAGGATTATCAATCTAGATGTTAGGATGTTTCATGCCCACAAGGTGGTTGATGAAATGTCTCAATGAAATCATTTAGAGGATTTTCATTCTTAGCTTAAGAAATTAGTTGTATAAAGTGATTATTGGTTTTATGAACTTGTTTTCATTGCTTGTTTGATTCTTAATCAGAATTGAGAGATTGTTCTTGATTAGGGATTAGACAAGGGGATTAGTGCCAAGAGTTTGGATTAGTCTAATGATTAGTGTTCTTAGTCTAAGGATTAGATTTGTTAAAAGGTATTTGATGGATATTCTTGCATATGGGAATTGAATGATTGCATGATTAGCATAGGAGTTATGAACATGAGAATGAGATTATATTAATTAATGATCATTAGCCTAGATTAGCGTTGTTTGATTAACTGAAATTTCCTTGATTGTCTTAGAACCTTGAAAACCTCGCTATCAACCACGGGGAAGAGCCTATTGGCCGCGACCAGGACAACCTAGACCACGGGAAAGAGGCTGTTGGATGCGACTATGAGGATCGAATCCACAGACATGAACCATGCTCTGATACCACCTTTTGTAACGCCCATTTCCCGTTATCCGCTGACCGCCGAGATGACCGGTCAACAATCAAACAAGAACATAACCAAGTCGAACCCGGGCAAGTCAAACAGGAAAAGTTTGTCACAAGACGAAGCCAGAGACAGATCGGTTTGAGCCAAAGTCTCACACTGAACCGTCCTTGACTTTGTTATCCTCACTTCCACAATACAGAGCTTCGCAACCTGTATTGTTTTCGTGAGTTGTGTCGGTTCGGAAAAAACCAGTATATCAGGGAAGCATGTTCATTGTTGAGTAAATAAACGTTTATATAACGTTTACCATTTACAAAACAATTTGCATAATGTAACTAATCACCAAACAATAAAATGGAATAGGCGCCAAAGCCGAACCGAGAAAAACCATATCGAAATCATCGAATCAAAACTCGCGACCACAAGCGTTCCCGAAACTACACCGAGGACCTCCCGCGTCCGTCGCAGCTAAACCTGAAAACACACAAAAAAGATCTAATGAGCGATCTAAGATCACCTAGCGAGTCGGCTCCCCACTAACAACTTCTAATCTATCTACATCTACAAATACCCTCCCCAAAACCCAAAATAACAGTCAAAGGAAGAAACCGGTCTATCGCGTACTACAACGACGTGATAAACCCACAACACACGAGCACTTGCCAAAGGAGAGGAAGATTAAGGAAATCGAAGACACTGCGGCACATGTCCTCGATTAGACTTGATCTAACTATCGCGCAAACCAAACTTACTCCACTGGGCCCACTTTATGCAAACTCGGTAATTTCCACGGGTTTACATAGCCACCGACGAAGTAACTACAACTACTCACTAATAGCCTATCCTGTTCACAGTTAACCGATAACCATCAATCATCAATCAATTCAATTCCAATCACAGGTATGAAATCCTAAACTAAGGCTTGGGTTCCCGGTCTATATGTTTCTAACTATTTGACAAGTTGAGCCGACTCACAGTGGTTCGGTGCGGACTAACGGACGGATGCAGATATGGATCCCGAGACCACGGACTAAACTGCGAACCTTCTCGAATGCCCCGAACCGAATCATGAATGCACCAAAGTTTCTAGAGCAAGAACCGGTCGTTGACAACGCGTTGACCGGCATTGACCACGATGTTGACCGGCAGCGTTGACCGGCTGACCGGACCGTTGACTTTGACCGTGCTTTATCGTTGACCAACCCCGATCCGTTGACCAACCCTAAACCGTTGACTGAAACCCTAACCGGCTAAACCGACTGAACCAGCTTCCAGTTGACCAGTTTAGTTAAACCGGTCCAATGTCAAACCGTTGACCGGTTAAACCGGGTTTGACCAGTTAACTAAACCAATCCAATTTGTCTAAACCAACCCAAATCCATCTCAATTCAATGCTAAACCACTCCTTGATAAACCTGATGGAATTCCTAGCAGTTCCTAATCCGATTAGGCAACCCTAAGTCTGAATTCCGAGCCTAGGATCTAAGGGTTTGTGTTATTGAATCATGGATCTCGCGTTTACCTTGTTCTGGCAGCGGAAATGAATGGTAAGACGAGATCAGGAGCGATTCAGATGCCTCGCCTCTATCGTAGTCCACACGCACACAACTTGGAAAGCCGGGATGCTAGTGCCGGATCTGGGAATCGAAGAGAGAGTTTTTCTGCTTTTCTGATCAAGAAAACTGAACGGCTTCTGGTCCAGGTCGATCATATAAGCCTATATATACGACCTGTTATGACTCAACCATCTATCGGGTTTAACCGAAAAAGTCTAAGTCATAAACCGAAACATCAGTTTCGAATCGACCCTGTGTCGATCGATACACCTACTGTGTCGATCGACACACCTCTCTTTAATCGATATTGATATGTATCCAATACACATCATCTTGATCACCACCATGATGATCATTCCCATATATATGCTTCCAGATTGCTTAGGTGTGTGACCCTATAGGATCATATAATACTGGCAGTAAGTCTACAACTTACAGACTGCAAGAGGCTTCTAGCAAAACATTGCAACCGCCCACTATCATACAACATGTCTGATCTCGACACACAACTATCGTTAGAGTAAGTACAATGTGATTTCAGGACATAATCCCAACAATCTCCCACTTGTACTGGAATCACCTATTCCTATAATCCCTTCGTCACTATATCTCGATATGGCATAAGGCAAGAGACTGTGTCATCCTTATTATAGCCAATATCATGTTCATCGAACTCCTGATCTATACTGATAAAACAAACGACTGACAATCACCTCGTTTGAGCACGGCCATGCATTTTCTCAGTATCAAATCTTCGATGGGCCCTGAGATATTTATCTCCTGTTATATAGGAGGGACAAATCCCTTCTTGTTCCATCCCTGTTTCTACACATACTTCATGATGCGCCTAAGCAATGCCGTTATAGCCGCCAGTTACGGAACGACGTTTGACAAGGTCAAAGCGCACCAATTCACATGCTAGAAAGCATGATGAACTCAGGTCTAAGGACTATACTCTATAGTCGTAATGAGAACCTCTTATGACACTGATATAACTATCATGTAGAGTTCTCATTAGCGGGTCACATCCGATCATATGTTCACCAACATATATCTATGTGATTGAATGTGATAATCATATCATTGACTCCATGAAACTTAGTCCAACAGTCACCTCACATGCTAGTCTCGCGCGGTTGTTGGTGTCCCACTTCAACAACCTTAACTAAGGACAATCATAATTTATATCATCTTTTACTTATAGGGTTTCATGATCAAGTCCTCAACTTGATGACCTATAAGATGAACATAAAATACTTTGGGACCATTATTTAATTATCCAATAATTAAATAATACCGATGTCAATTTTAACTTACACAAACATTGCCATAGCATGTCTATGTAAAGATTATAACATAACTAAAATAACTCCCACTAGAATCAAGATCATCTCTTCAGATATCTAATACCTACAGCATCAGAATAAATCTCGTGCTTAGGTTGTGGGAGAGACTGCGGTGTTTTTACTTGAAACAATTCCAACAAACCACACCGCCATTCAGATAAAAGCACTATTCTACGGTTCTCTGCTTGGAGCCCTTCCAACAGATAGTACCGTTATTCAGACAAAGAGACATAACCAAGTGGGAACCGGAAATCGTCTTTGTCCGTCTAACTACTCTCAACTGGTTCGTCACTTCCTCAGTTCACCACGAACCTATCCTTAGTGTTCCTCAAACACTTGGGATATTTCTGGCAACTGTTCAGTGAATTTTACCGGAACAAATTGGTGTTTTCTCGTCATGCTTTATGCGTAAGCTGCATCTAGACGAGCGCAAAATATGGCATTCATGATGGATTCTATTGCAGAAGCATAAGGAATCACACTCATACATACTAGCTCAGCCAGTGTTCAAAACACTTCATCTTTCTAAGATTGTTACTAGCTCAGCCAGTGTCCAAGACACTTCATCTCGCTAAGATTATTGCCATAAGACCTTTGGTGTGAAGCCATTCTTGGAATCATGCATATTGGAACAGTCCATTACCTTATCAACATAAGGATCTTGACACGATCCAATTAGCCTACCCAATCTATATCAATAGATTCTTATTCCAAGAATTCACGCGGCTTCTCCCATGTCTTTTGATGAAAATGACTTCCGACCCAAGTCTCATGAGACTTAAGCGACGGAACGTCGTTTATGAGAATGAGTATGTCATCTACATACCGAACGAGAAATGCAACTACGCTCCCACTAGTCTACTTATAAACGCATGGTTTCATTTCGTTCCTGATCCAGTCAAAACTTTTGACCACTTTATCAGAATGTTGATTCCAACTCTAAGATGTTTGCTTCAATCCAGAAATGAATCGGTGAAGCTAACATGCATACCTAGCCAATTTTCGGAGTTGGGGCTCACCATCGCTTCTTGAATTTCGCAGGCTCGTCACTTTTCAATGATCAAAAGATCACGGCAATTGGTTACGAGAATTCACTCTCGAGTTAGTGACGAATCCATTCGGATCTGCGAACTTCAGGCTCCACAGGTGTAGGTCCTACAGCACTTTGTAGATCTCACCGCTGCTCTCCCTCAACAGGTTGAGCAGCCTTCTGTGTTTATCGAATTTCTTCGATGTGTACTTTTACTCCCACTGTTCTTATTGGAAAGAATAATCTTTCTCAAAAGACACAGTTCCGGACAACAAAACTTTGTTCTTGGATTGGTTATAAAAGTAATAAGCCTCGGTTTCCTTAGGACAACCAGCGAGGTAGAACTTATCAGATTTGGGTTCAAGCTTGTTAGCTTTTATCCCCAAATGATCAGAAACAACATACTTGAAAAACTTCCAGTCCACATCGAATGTGGTGTCTTTCAATTGATTCTGATTGAAACCTTTTTCTGCGCAAACACAGACATTTTAGAGCGTATTCTTAAAGGATTTTTGGAAAATTCGTGGGACTCATCATCGATCGGAACATATCCAATAAGGCCCGATAACTTTTCTCAAAAACACCATCCAGGTTTTTCAGAAGAATTGAGTCGTGAAACAACTTCACACTCATTCAGATGATCACTTATTCCTTGACTTAAGTATTCTCCTCCGCGATCCAATCGAGGATTTTCAATACTTCTGTCAAGTTTATTCTATACTTCATTGTGGAACTCCTTTGACCATTTCAAAAGATTCCAACTTGTGTCTCATCAGACGAACACATCCATGTTTACTGAATTCATCAGTAAAGATAATGAAGTCCTGAAGATTTCCTCTGGCATTAATGCTCATTGGGCCACATACATCAGTATGAGTAAGGCCCAATAAGCCTCTGCCCCTTTTCTTTAGTACTGCTAAAGAAGCCTTAGTCATTTGGCCCAGTAAGCAGAATTCATATCTCATATGATTTATAATCAAATGAGCTCAAAAGCCCATAACTATGGAACTTCTGAATCTGCTTCACTTCTATGTGGCCAAAACGACTATGCCAAGGAAAGACTGGTTCGAGTCATCAGACTCAAACTTTTAGTATTTGTGTTATATTCATACTCACGCTGGTTTAAGATATAAAACCCATTCTAAACGGGGTGCTACCATAGAATATTTCATTAAGATCTGAAGAACAAAACTTGTCTTTTATCAAAATGAAAAACATCCAAATTCTAACAAGAAAATGAAAGACATTTTTGCTTATAGCAAGTACATGGTGGCAATTACTTAATTTCTAAAACCAAGCTTGAAAGGCTCCTACAAGTGGAGAATTTCTACGGCTAATGCAGCAACCATTGCTTCATTCCAGACGCGCAGTTCCACTTGTTCTTTCTCCAACGTTCTACTGTTGCGTAGGTCCTGCATATTTCAAAATATCAGTACCACAACTAGTATCCAATACTCACGTAGAACTTGAAATAATAACACAATACCTGAAGAAGAAGTCCCATACATCTTCTCCATCTCTTGTGAATCTTCCAAGAATTTAATGCAATTTCT
The DNA here is from genome assembly GCA_030180135.1 of Orychophragmus violaceus. Lineage (NCBI taxonomy): Eukaryota > Viridiplantae > Streptophyta > Magnoliopsida > Brassicales > Brassicaceae > Orychophragmus > Orychophragmus violaceus. The sequence goes on along the minus strand of CM058233.1, from coordinate 84,137,291 downwards.
CTTCCAATGCCCTAACTCTTTACAGTAGCAGCATTTACCAACATCAGATGGGCCTGACTTGGGCTTAAAGGATGACACAGGCTTATCCCGATTCCAAATCTGAACGGCCTTGCCTCCACCCTTGTCTATACAAGATTTCTCAAATCTTTTACCCTTTATGATGTTTTGCTCTGCTGTCTTGAGCATACCATGCAGCTCAGTCAACGCTTTCGTCAAGCCTTTCTTGATATAGCTCTTTATAAACTTATCATAGCTTGACGGCAGTGACTGCAAAATGATCTCAGTAGCCAACTCTAGGCTAACAGGACAATCCAGTTTCCTCAGGTTATCAATGTAACCCATCATTTTAATGACACGAGGACTCACTGGAGCATCCTTTGGTAGCTTGCACCCAATGAGAAACTTAACCGTCTGGTATCTCTCAACTCGTGCATGTTCCTGAAACATCAGTTTCAGACTGGTGATCATCTCTATTGGCGACTCCACGTTCTCGTATTGACTCTTCAAGTCCGAGTTCATGGTAGCCAACATCAGACCACACACATCTACCACATCAATATAATGCTTATTCCAAGCATCATATACTGCATGCGAGGCATTGGTCCCAAGCTTCTCGGGAGAGCTTTCTCAAGGACATAGTCCTTACTCTCTTGCTTGAGAACTATTCTCAAATTCCGATACCAATCCAGGAAATTTGATCCATTTAACTTGTCCTTCTCAAGGACGGATCGCAATGAGAAAGTAGTTTTAGTCATAAGCTGAAATCCAAGAAAACAAAGATTTAGTTATGTATTCCATGAAATGAGAAATCTTATCTAATAAGAAAACTCGCATTATATTCAAATAATGTTTCCTCTATGAATATAATGATCCAAGATCCATACTTCACCAAAATCTGAGTGGACGACTCGCCATCACCCAAAATTTAGTTATCTAGGTAAGCAAATCATTGCTAATTGTACCAAGTACAACTCTTGGTCGCAGATAAGACAATCCATGTCTCATCTACTCTGACGTCTCTGGGCCCAGAACTTCTGATAGCCCAGTCAAGTAAACCAATCTCTTCAGTCTTGTGATCACTGACAGTCGCACTGCAAGTCTATCAATGATCACCTGTCTTACTCATGTAATTGTGGATACCAAGGACTCCAAGACTATCCAACAACGAAACGAGTCTTGACAGTAGACAAGATTGGGCAAGACATCAAGGTCACTTGATGTTTAGTTGAGGAAACGAAACTCTAAAAGGTTAGCAAATCAATCTCTTAGGTCATGTAATTGTCGATGTCAAGCACTGCAAGTCCATCAACATAATTACCTGCCTTACTCACGTAATTGTGGACACCAAGCTCTTGGCTAGACCATCACACAACGAAATGAATCTTGACAGTTGACCATATTGAAGCTAAGCTTTGATCTAATACACATCCAATGTGTATCAAAATGAATTTAGAACATTTAATTTTGATACATATCCAATATGCATCCAAGAAGTGTTTTAATTGTTCTTTATCAACTAGATTTCAGTCGATTTTGGTTTTGCAAATTCAAGGTTCAATAACCAGATTTGTGAGCACTGTGTCGATCGACGCAGACCATGTCTGTCGATCGACACCACCAAACAAAACCGGACTTCAATAACCGGTTAAACCAATTAACCCGGTTCATTGAACCGGTCATGTCGATCGACACAAACCATGTGTGACGATCGACATAGACCTAAACCGGAGACAGTTTTGATAACCGGTCCAATCCAATTGAACTGACTTATCAGATCAAACCGGTTTATACTAATTGAAATAATCAGTTCAATCCAATTGAACCAATTCATCCAATTTAAAACGATCTGGCCGGACTTAACCAAGCATGATAACCGGTCCAATCCAATTGAACCGATCAACCAATCGCAAGGTCTGTGTCGACCGACACTCAACATGTGTCGACCGACACTCAACCTGTGTCGATCGACACAATAGGAATTCAGGTTTTCTTCGCGAAAACCCTAGCCGTCGATTCTGACGAATTCACTATTCTGTGTCGACTGACACACCTTTTGTGTCGATCGACACCATACGAAAAACAGAATCGTTACTGATCAAAATCGATCTAACCTGTTCTTATTCATACTATCTTATGAGCGAATTTAAATCATCAAATTCTATTAAACAGGCTGATTCAATGGAAAAACCCTAAGGCTCTGATACCACTGATGGAATTCCTAGCAGTTCCTAATCCGATTAGGCAACCCTAAGTCTGAATTCCGAGCCTAGGATCTAGGGGTTTGTGTTATTTCATGGATCTTGCGTTTACCTTGTTTTGGCAGCGGAATGAATGGTAAGACGAGATCAGGAGCGATTCAGATGCCTCGCCTCTATCGTAGTCCACACGCACACAACCTGGAAAGCCGGGATGCTAGTGCCGGATCTGGGAATCGAAGAGAGAGTTCTTCTGCTTTTCTGATCAAGAAAACTAAAACAGCAGCTTCCCTATAGTTCCAGGTCGATCATATAAGCCTATATATACGACCTGTTATGACTAAAACCATCTTTCGGGTTTAATCGAAAAAGTCTAAGTCATAAACCGAAATATCAGTTTCGGAATTGACCATGTGTCGATCGATACACCTACTGTGTCGATCGACACACCTCTCTTTAATCGATATTGATATGTATCCAATACACATCATCTTGATCACCACCATGATGATCATTTCCATATATATATGCTTCCAGATTGCTTAGGTGTGTGACCCTATAGGATCATATAATACTGGCAGTAAGTCTACAACTTACAGACTGCAAGAGGCTTCTAGCAAAACATTGCAACCGCCCAGTATCATACAACATAGAGAGAGAGAGAGATCTGAGGTGAAAAGAAATGAGACATGATAGTTTGAGGGGATGTATTATGCCATGCAAATCTCAAATCCAATGCATCAAAACTATTCTTTGAACCAAATAAAATGATGTGGCGCCAGGGGGGTGGTTACACTTGCCATTGCAGGGTTGATTCTTTTAAAAATCAATGAACCAATCCGTTCAATCCATTCCGTGACTCCGTTCCGTTCCATTGCTTTGGTTTCTCCATTCCGTGTTTAATATATTAAAAACCTTTTAGATGCTTCCATAAATCCTTCAATTCTCCAAAACTGATTCTCCATGATTTTTTTATGAATTTAGAAATTTGAATCACCTCATTTGGACTTCCGTAGCTCCGGTTATGGATTTTATAAGTTTTCTTAGTTCTATCGGTTTCCATTCCCGATAGTCCGAAAACCCCATTTAAAATACGTTTCTTCCATTTCCGGTCTTCTAAATGTTCTTTTTATTTGAAAATAAGAACATTTGGCCCGTCTCGGCTTCTGTCTCGTATTTTGGGAAAATTACCAAAATGCCCGTCTACTTTGGCAAAATTACAATTTTGCCCATGTTGACCTTTTTCTTTGCCCGTTGACCTCATTTTTCGGAAACAGGATACTACATTCTTCCCCATTTACAGGAATTCGGTCCCCAAATTCTTCGTCACTAACCGACTTCGAATCGGCACCAAATCATGTAAGTCGCCTTACTATACTATGTTGCTTACTGCTTGAATATTGCTTCGTTGACTCAACTCCCGATGCTGACTGACACACTTCTGGTTCACACATACTTCCTTACCAATCTCTATTTGGTCTGCTTACTCCATGCTCTTAACTGATTCACTCCATTCTGAACTCTGAACTTATCCATGTTCCTTTACTTTGCTCTCATTCTCACTTCTCGCTTCCCCACTTTGCTTTGACTTCTATATCTACCCCACTGACTCGCCTTCCTGGGACACTCTTCAAGAATCTGATATTCGAATTTGTTTTTGCAAAGACTCCAATCTATTATGCCCTGATAGCTTCACCCTGATCATGTCACTGATACCGGCGCTTTCCCACATCTTTTTGCTAACTCATCATACTAGCTGCTTCAATCCGACTGATGCTTACTGCTGGCGCCCCCATACTGGATTACTCAGGGCTCGGGTCAACTGTCTCGCGGCTTCCTTGTACTTTATTTCACTTTTGAGTTCAGGTTCGGTCTCGTATCCATGTGGCATCGTCTATCTCGTCCTGCATTATAATTCAACAACATTCCACCGAAATGGTTAGATTCGTTCTAACTCATTATGATATCACGTCCTTATAAAAATATGGTTACTTAATCATGTACCCAACGGTCACTCATGATTAAATAACAATACTCTATAATTATGCTTCCTCGTGAACAGTCTCCGAACATAACCAATCTCAAGTCTGGCTTAACGCTTACTTAGAGGTTCGCTACTATTCTTATTTCACAAATGCATTTATTAACTCTAATAATTAAACCCAATCTAGCAACCTAACGATGCTGAAATAACTAAAAAAATATGCAAAACCCTAGCGACCTAGCATACCACACAATGCATATAATAAAACAAACACGCAAGGAACAACATCAAGCAATTACCACACGCAATCAAACAATAGATCGGTTGAGGTACATCGGTACAGTCATGTCTTGGGTTGTGATGAGCGATCGCTTGTTCCGCTCATCAGTTGGTTTCATATTGTAATTAAGTTGCATTCATAACCATCACACGCATGAAAATAATAACTACGTTACTTGAAATGATAAGCCGAACACTCTGCATCCACCACATATATAAAACACCATATCTACATATACATAAGTTTTAGTACATAAGTTGATCAGAGTTTACTACATCAGCGGTCGCTACCATAACCAAAAACAAACCCGCACCGCTACATACCCGAAATTTTTTAGAGACGATAATAAGCCGATCAATATACACAAATTTAGGTTAGAGCCCATACTTACCTGGCCTACTCTAACCCTATCCTAAAATCTCCAGAAAGACCGAAATGCCCAACTCAAGAGGCAATACGGCTCGCAGAAGAAACCGCTGGCAGGTGTGCCAGGAGGGTGCTAACGATGCGCGCTGCGAGATGGAGGGGCGATGTGGTGCGGCTCGGCCATCGGACAGAAACGTGCGGTATGGCCCTCGCGATCACAGAGCTTACAGACAGTGGGAGGCGCTGGGGATGGCCTACGAGGACAAGCAGGTGCTAGGTGACCCTCGTCACCACAAAGCTGGCATGCAACAGAAGGTACAGAAGGTGGCCTGCTGGGTCCGGGATCTGGTCGGCTAGGTCCTAATATGTGAGGTCCAAAAGCTGGTACATGGCTCGTTCCTGGATCTGGTATACGAGGACCCGGACCTGCGATATGGCAGATACGAGCAAGGTGGCCATCGTTGCCACAAACCTGGTAGAAGTCAGGGAGCGGTACTAGCTGATACGGCTTCCGGTAACGTGGATCGATTGGACGAGTGCACCAATGGAAATGGAAGCCTTGAGCTCCACAAGCACTACAATGCGGATACTGCGGATACTGCGGCATCTCTGGTGGCGGCTCAGATGACTCTGATGGTGACTCATACGGCTCAGTCGATGAAGATGGCTCAAGCGGCAAAAAAGGTGACTGGAACTGTCGGTGCGGCTGGTGATGCATGCCAACGCGTGATATGCTCTAGATGTTTTAATCCTATACTACTGCAAGTGCACAGTTATGCAGATGTAGTACTTAGGTATCGAATCCACAGAGACTCCGCTCAACGATAGATATTAGAACAGTAGAGATTAAACTAATAGAAAGCAATGTGATGTAAACTAAAAAGCAAGCAAGAAAGTAAATCAGGTAGCAAGATTGGTTGTGAAAACAGTTAACTTAAAGCGTTAAGTCTAGGGCGTTCTCAGGAAATCAGACAAGCAGAATAATCACTCAGTCAGGATCTAATTAAGCTCAGTTCTAGAACTCAAAACATGGATATAGAATTAACCAACTGTCGTTGCGAGAATTCTCTAAGTCTAAGTGCAGCAATCCAAATTCCTTTGCAATTACTAACAGATTAAACCAGCATTAGTTCCAAGTTCGATATGTTCACAATTAAACTAAATCAAATTCCTTTGCGAGTAATTTAATTGCTCAACCTAAATAGTTCAGATTCTAAACCACACTGTCGTGTCGTATTTAGCAACCTAAGATCTAGATTCTAAGTGATCAGGTTAGAACTAGCATTAAACACAATTTAGATCGTAGAATATTCAAGTTATGAATCCTTAACTGAATTAATTAAATCTAACAAGTCATGAAATCCTATGTGAGAAACCCTAAACCTAACTATGAATCTACTCAGACATAGATGATGTAAACATGATCAATGAAATAATAGATTACATATAAGATATAAAAGAAGTAAAGGGGTTCGAAATCTTCTCCAAAAACAAGATGAAATACAGGTTCAGATCAGCCCCAAAATCTCTCTCTAACTCTCAGCTCAAAGTATGAATGCTTAATGAATATCAAAGTCTAAAACCTAATTATAATAACCTAATCACGTCTTGGGGCTTCTGTGTAAATATCTGGAACTTCTGGGCAACTTCGCAATATCTCATAACTTCATTAACTCTCGCAAGTCTGGCCCAACGCGTTGTGCATCAATCGATGCTGATGTGCAACGATCGACACCCTTCTCTGTTTTAGACAGTGATCTTCACCTCTCGGGTCAAATCTCCAATATGCACCAAATAGCTCCAAAATCTTCACTTTTGCTCCAAACGTGCGTGTACCTAATAAGACCTGCAAAAGACTCTAAAGAAACACTAATAGACTCTAAAATATACTTATATCATGGTCTAAAACTAGTAAAAAACCATGATATATCAACTCCCCCACACTTAGCCTTTGCTTGTCCTCAAGCAAAACAAAGAACTAGACATGGCGAAGAGGTTTGAAAACTTTCAGAAACTCTTTTCGTCTTTGAAGCAACAACACTCAGATTCCCCTTAGTAAGCCACTGAAAGAATCACCTGCAAGACATCAAGATCAACATATACTTCCCCCACACTTAGCAACTGTCCCAAGTAAACTCCACAATCACATTCACGCATTCAAATTCACCCTACTGACTTCTGCAAGTATTTAAGTGCGGTCTCACCTAAGGAGTATCGATCAAAGGGCACATAGACTCTTACCTTGTCAGATCTAGACCACCATACTGTCTTTCTCTGGTCCCTTTCTTCTCTTTTCCCTTCCTTAACAACTGATTTTTCCCCACTGGGTATCATTTTATTTTTTTTATCAGTGTTCTTCCCGTTTTGGGGTGTACTTTGGACACATTCCATGGATCACACAGGAGGTAATAGTGTTTGCTACTACTCCTGTGACCACTTCGGAGTTACTAACTCATCCTCAGTTTATTATTATTATTTTTACTTTATGGAAGGGGAGAAGGGAACCAAATAGGACAGGTTTACAGGATGTGTCAGAACTAACAAAGGAATCCGACATAAGGTATAGCAAGCCCTTAGGTGAGAAAATTAAGTTAGTATTAAGGTGAAGTCAGTAAAAAGATCCTCTGATACCTGAAGTGATGTGGGTGTCCTCAGTAGGTTGATCCGTGTTGGGTTTTCTAATAGTCATAGATAGATCCTGCAACTTCATCCCAATAGTTACTTAAGTTCCTGCAAGATGTTGTTAATCTTCTCAAAAATTCACTGTTTCTTACTTAAACTAGTTTTGACTCAATAAAACAAAAAAAATTGAAAATTGGACTGACTCTAAGAAAACAGAAAGGTAAAGTCAGTAGCACCTCCCCCACACTTAAGACACACTGTGCCCAGTAGTGTCAAGCGAAGGATTGGTAAAAAGAAATAAAAATGTTAATGGATGTGTTGAGTTCTGTTTGATTTTTACCTCTGTCGCTCATGCATCGATCGCTGCATTAATGCATCGACCGTTGCTAGGCGATATTTCGTCGTGTGTCGATCGTTGCTCAGGACAGCAACGATCGCTGCAATGCGATTACTCGTGTTGTGACGATCGACACAAGGTTGTGTCGATCGACGCATTGCGAAATCTGAGACATGCAGACAAAAACTCACCAAAACCAAAAACAAACGTAAAATCCTAACAAAAATACCAAAAATGAATAACAAAAACAAAACAGTGGGTTACCTCCCACTCAGCGCTTGTTTAAGGTCATTAGCTTGACCGGGCGAACAAGAATCAGGCACCGTGAGATCCTGACAGAGACTTTGATTATCTATGTGCAAGTCTCCTCATCCAAGGTGGAGAGTAAGCTCCATCAGTGTGAACACGTCCAAGAAAAGAAGTTGTGAAGTGCTCCCCAGGATGCAAAACCGTAGTGTGACTTGACTGCTCTTCATCTCCATCCATAATGGTGAAGGTTTGCCCATTAATCAGTGGCTTGCGCAGTTTGTCCATCTCAAAGTGCAGTGGCTCATCTCCCAGGTGGAGATCAATCAAACTGTGTCGCACATCTATCACTGCTCCAGCTGTAGCCAAGAATGGCCTACCCAATATCAAAGCATCATCCTGCTCACTGTGGTACTTAAGAACCAAGAAATCTGTCGGAACCAAGTAGTTTCCAACTCTCATTGGGACGTCCTTAAGAACTCCTTCCGGAATCCTTATTGACTGGTCAGCTAGGACAAGAGAAGTCCTAGTGGGTGAAAAATCCATCATACCCAGCACATCACTTATATGTTGTGGAACAACTATTACCCAGTCTTTCAGCTCTTCATCCAAAGGCAACATCTTACCCAAGTATCTATGTACACAAGGGTGGTAAGGTGGATCATCAGATGGTGGAATTTCTTCCAACTCTTCACCAATCTTTTCTAGCTCTTTAAGCTCATAAATCTCTTGTTGGATTACCTCGGACACTTTAGGATATAATCGAATGGATTGTGCATATATCTCCTGTTGAGTTATCTCAGATACTCCAGGGAATAAGCGATCAAGCACTGAATCTGCCTCTGCATCAATGCCATAAGAATCCTGTGAATCTGTCTGTCCACGCCATGCAACGATCGACGCTAAGGGTGCATCGATCGATGCAGTCAAATTTTCACAGATTCCACCCGAGAGATTTTCCTCAAAATCCGAAATTTCAGCCTCTTCTACCACTTCAGTTGTACTTAGCTCAAATCTTTCACCTATATGTGATCCATCATCAATGTACACTGACCAGACCTTAATATGGGTGTCTAAAACACCTTTTCCTTTAACCGAGTTTGAAATTTGGCTCATGATATATCATGGTTTTTACTAGTTTTAGACCATGATATAAGTGTGTTTTATAGTCTATTTGTGTTTCTTTAGAGTCTTTTACAGGCTTTATTAGGTACAAGCACATTTGGAGCAGAAGTGGAAATTTTGGAGCTGTTTGGTGCATTTTGGAGATTTGGTCCGAGAGACAGAGTTCACTGTCCAGATTTGAGGATTGCGTCGATCGTTGCACACCTGCATCGATCGATGCATAGCGCGAATGGGCCAGACTCGGCGGTTTAATGAAGAATGCTGATATTGCAGAATAGCCCATATATTTACACAGAAGTCCAAAACGTGTTTTAGACTATATATTAGGGTTTTTAGTCACTTGTTTAGGTTACGCTTTATTTTTATTCAGAGAGAGTTTTAGGGGCTGATCTTGTTCTCAAAAGAGACTTGATTTCGAACCCCAGTTCTTTATTTGATTTTATAATATTTGGTTTTCTATTCAAGATGTTTTATGTTTCGATGAACATGTCTGAGTAGATTACCTGTTAAGTTTAGGGATTTCATGGAATTATAGTTTAATCAATCTGTAGGGATTCATATCTGCTAGTTCTTCGCCTAGGATTGCTCTTAATGCTTAATCTGAAGTAGCTATCCAGATTTATGATGTTAGGTTGATTGATGCAACGACAGTTGGTTAATTAGCTAGAAAGAACCTAGATGAGCAATTAAATTACTCGCAAAGAGATTTGGTTTAGTTTAATTGTGAACATATCAAAATTGGAACTAAAGCTGGTTTAATCTGTTAGTAATTGCAAAGAGATTTGGATTGCTGCACTTAGACTTAGAGAATTCTCGCAACGAGAGTTGGTTAATTCTATATCTATGTTTTGAGTTCTAGAACAGTTTCTGATTAGATCCCGATTGATTGATTGCTTGTGTTCCTGATTTCCTGAGAACTTCCTAGACTTAACGCTTCGTTTCCTTGCTCACAACTCGCTGCTATTTACTTTCTGCTTGCTGATTTACTGCTTTCCCATATTGCGCACTCCTAGTTTAATCTCTTCTGTTTTAATTATATCGTTGACCGGAGTCCCTGTGGATTCGATACCCTAAGTACTACAACTACATCACTGTGCACTTGCAGTTAGAATAGGGTTAAAACTAGACCTATCAAGTTTTTGGCGCCGTTGTCGGGGACTCTTTTGAGTCTTCGATAGATTTGAACTTAGGGTTTAGACTAGGTTTTTTCGTTTTTATTTTTTTCTACTAATTTTTTTTTCCCTTTCTGTTCTTGCGTTTCAGGTACGCCTGTAATCGCCCTGCATCGATCGACACTGTCCTGTGTGTCGATCGTTCCGTTCTCGAGCTTGCATCGATCGACGCTACTCTGCATCGATCGACACATCGCGTAAGATGATGGGAATGATGGAACGGATGTTGGAAAATCAGCAGAATAACTCATTCTGCAGAGGCTATGGTTCCTATTCATTCACCAGAGATTCTGAATCTCCATCATATCAGCCTGTTCCTCCTCACAATACACATTATAATAAGTTGATGAGCATGATGGAGCAGTTCTTGGAAAAGCAGGAAGAAGATTTGAACTACATCAATGGCTATGGAATCCAAGGAAACAGGTTTGATAATCAGCAAGGTAACAAGTTCTTTAATGGTGGACAGAGGAGTGTTTTTACAAGCAATCAGAACCCTCCTGTATATGGACAGAATGCTGGTTATCAGGAACCTTTGCAGCAAGGTAATTCTCATCAGAGAACCTATGAATCTTATCAGACACCTCCTGCTGCTAATGCTTATAAGAGCAAGATGGAATCCATGATGGAGCAGTTACTAGAGGATCAGACCAAGACTGTTGTAGACTTCGACAGGAAGTTGGATGCTATGCATAAAAATCTGAATGGGAAGTTTGAATCTCTGAGCACACAAGTGAAGAAGCTGGATGTCCAAATCCAACAGACATCTCAAGCAATACAAAGGCATAATGAAGCTAGGAAAGCTAAACAGTACAAATCCATCAAAGTTGTGACCTTAAGAGATGAGATTGAGTTGCTAGGTGAAGAAGAGAGCATAATCTCGGATTTTCTGGATGAATATTGTCTGTCTGAGACATGCATCGATCGACACCCCCTTAGTGTCGGTCGACACGCAGTTCTGACGGCAATTTCGAGCTCTTGCGACGAACAGAAATTGATCATTGTCGACACTGAAGGTCGACATCAATTCAATGACGACCGACACCCACTCTGCGTTGGTCGACACGACAGTCGGGCAGACCCAATTTCGCCTAAATCTGATGTTTTTGCTAAGGAAAGGGTCTACAAACCTCCAATACCATTCCCAAAAGTTCCTATAAGGTCTAAACATGAGCAGAGTGTAGTTAACTGCATGAAAGTGATGGATAAGAAGATGAATGAAACTCCACCAGCTGAAGCTTCGCGAATTCATGCAAAGAAGATGATCTCCACTGATGGTGATCTGAAAGAAGAAGTTCAGATTGGTGGAACTATAGTATCTGATAGTGGAGAGAAGAAGATGGCGGTTCCTCTTGAACCTGCTCTAACATATTCAATACATGCAACCGCTCATAAGCAGAAAGCTCCAGACATCAGATCTGCACCAAAGGTAAGGTACAAATCACCTAAGCTTAAACCTCCTGACTCTATTGCTTTGAATGCAGGAAAACGCAGCTTCCCACCAAGGCTTCACTCCCGCCCTGGTTCTCTTCCTTCTTTCCTTGGGAAATCTCATGATCCGAAAGCATATACACCACCTTGGATGAAGAGATATTCACAGAGACATTCAAAGTCTCTGTTGAAACCACCATGAGTCCGATCTCCTTTCCACAGTCAAGCTATTGACTTTAAACAAGCGCTGAGTGGGAGGCAACCCACTGTTAGGTACTGGTGTTTTTCTACTTAATTTTTGGTGTTTTTATTAGGATTTTACGTTTTGTTTCTGTTTTTGGTGAGTTTATGTTTGCAGGTCTCGGCCAAATCGCAGTGCGTCGATCGACACACAACTGTGTCGATCGTCACAACATGATCGAAATCGCACTGCAGCGATCGTTGCGGTCCTGAGCAACGATCGATCATACACGAAAAATCGCACAACAACGGTCGATGCACCTAGTGCAACGATCGATGCCTGAGCGACAGAGGTAAAACCCGACAGAACTCAACCATTCCTTAAACAAATTTTTCTTTCTTTTTACCAATCCTTCGCTTGACACTACTGGGGACAGTGTGTCTTAAGTGTGGGGGAGGTTCTACTAACTTCTTTCTTTTTGTTTTCTTAGAGTCAGTTAAATTTTTCAAAATTTGTTTTATTGAGTCAAAATTGTTTAAGTAAGAAACAATGAATTTTTGAGAAGATTAGCAGCACTTGCAGGAACTTAAGTAACCATTGGGATGAAGCTGCAGATCATCTCTGACTATTAGAAAACCCAGACACGGATCAACCTACTGAGGACACCCACATCGCTTCAGGTATCAGAGGATCCTTTTACTGACTTCACCTTAATACTGACTTAGATTTCTCACCTAAGGGCTTGGTATACTTTGTGTCGGATTCCCTTGTTAGTTCTGACACAGCCTGTAAACATGTCCTATTTAGTTCCCTTCTCCCCTTCCAAAAAAAAAAAAAAAAGATAATAAACTGAGTATGAGTTAGTAACTCCGAAGTGGTCATGGGAATGGTAGCAAACACTATTTTCTCTCATGTGATCCATGGAATGTGTCCAAAGTACACCCCAAAATGGGAAGAACACTGATAAAAAAAAATGATACCCAGTGGGGAAAAATCAGTTGTTAAGGAAGGGAAAAGAGAAGAAAGGGACTAGAGAAAGATAGTATGGTGGCCTAGAGCTGATAAGGTAAGAGTCCATGTGCCTTTGATCGATATTCCTTAGGTGAGACCGCACTTAAATACTTGCAGAAGTCAGTAGGGAGAATTTGAATGCGTGAATGTGATTGTGGAGTTTACTTAGGACAGTTGCTAAGTGTGGGGGAAGTATATGTTGGTCTTGATGTCTGTAGGTTGATTCTTTCATGTGGTTTACTAAGGGGAATCTGAGTGTTGCTGCTTCTAGGATGAAAAGAGTTTCTGAAGAGTTTTCAAACCTCTTCACCATTCTAGTTCTTTGTTTTGCTTGAGGACAAGCAAAGGCTAAGTGTGGGGGAGTTGATATATCATGGTTTTTACTAGTTTTAGACCATGATATAAGTGTGTTTTAGAGTCTATTTGTGTTTCTTTAGAGTCTTTTACAGGCTTTATTAGGTACAAGCACATTTGAAGCAGAAGTGGAGATTTTGGAGCTGTTTGGTGCATTTTGGAGATTTGGTCCGAGAGACAGAGTTCACTGTCCAGATTTGAGGATTGTGTCGATCGTTGCACACCTGCATCGATCGATGCATAGCGCGAATGGGCCAGACTCGGCGGTTTAATGAAGAATGTTGATATTGCAGAATAGCCCATATATTTACACAGAAGTCCAAAACGTGTTTTAGACTATATATTAGGGTTTTTAGTCACTTGTTTAGGTTACGCTTTATTTTTATTCAGAGAGAGTTTTAGGGGCTGATCTTGTTCTCAAAAGAGACTTGATTTCGAACCCCAGTTCTTTATTTGATTTTATAATATTTGGTTTTCTATTCAAGATGTTTTATGTTTCGATGAACATGTCTGAGTAGATTACCTGTTAAGTTTAGGGATTCTCATTAGGGATTTCATGGAATTATAGTTTAATCAATCTGTAGGGATTCATATCTGCTAGTTCTTCGCCTAGGATTGCTCTTAATGCTTAATCTGAAGTAGCTATCCAGATTTATGATGTTAGGTTGATTAATGCAACGACAGTTGGTTAATTAGCTAGAAAGAACCTAGATGAGCAATTAAATTACTCGCAAAGAGATTTGGTTTAGTTTAATTGTGAACATATCAAAATTGGAACTAAAGCTGGTTTAATCTGTTAGTAATTGCAAAGAGATTTGGATTGCTGCACTTAGACTTAGAGAATTCTCGCAACGAGAGTTGGTTAATTCTATATCTGTGTTTTGAGTTCTAGAACAGTTTCTGATTAGATCCCGATTGATTGATTGCTTGTGTTCCTGATTTACCGAGAACTTCCTAGACTTAACGCTTCGTTTCCTTGCTCACAACTCGCTGCTATTTACTTTCTGCTTGTTGATTTAGTGCTTTCCCATATTGCTCACTCCTAGTTTAATCTCTTCTGTTTTAATTCTATCGTTGACTGGAGTCCCTGTGGATTCGATACCCTAAGTACTACAACTACATCATTGTGCACTTGCAGTTAGAATAGGGTTAAAACTAGACCTATCAGCTCACTTGAGTGTCCAATTGCTTCACATGAGTATTTAGAGACTCAAACTTCCCATTGAGATCCTCATAAACAGCATCCAACTTCTTGTTGCAGTCCACAGCAAGCTTAGTCTGTCCTTCCATCAACTGTTCCATCATACTCTCCATCTTGATCTCGTGAGCACTAGCAGCAGGAGGTGTCAGGTACGAAGAAGATCCATAAGTCCTTTGATTACTTTGCTGGAAAGGTTTCTGAAAACCACTAGTCTGTCCAAATCCAGAAGAGTTTTGGTTGCTGTTGAAAGCACTCTTCTGTCCTCCACTAAAGAACCTATTACCAGACTGATTTCCAAACCTATTTCCTTGGAATCCAGATCCTCCGATGTAATTCACATCCTCTTCCTGACTATCCTCTTCAGCATTGATCATCTCAACATCTTGAGCAAAATGGACAGCTTTCTTCCCAGCTAGAAGATTGCAAACTGTGTCCAACTTAGATCTAATATCAGCTATCTCAGAATTCTCCATCTTCCCACCGGACTTCTTCCTTCTCTCATCAGTAGACTTGCAGCTATTACTGCTTACTAGATTATCTATTAGCTGCTTAGCTTGAGCAGGGGTCCTAGTGTTGAAGTTTGCATTGCTAGAATTGTCCAAAGCAGTCTGATAGGGAAGATCTATTCCTCTAAAGAAGATGCCTAAAAGTGTTACCTCAGTGAATCCATGGTGCGGGAAGTCACGTTGGTACTTCTTAAACCTCATCCAGACTGTTTTAAGAGGCTCTGTAGGACCTTGGGTGAAGGTAAGAATGTCCTATCTGGACTGATCTGAGCGAGCATCGTCATAGAAATGACGCAGAAACTCACTCTTCAGAGCGGCCCAAGTATCAAACGTTCCAGGTGGAAGTTGTTTCAGCCAGGCTGCAGCATCTCCAGCGAGAGAGTAAGGGAAAAGCTTAAGGAACAGATAGTCGTAGTTAACTCCATCGTACTTTATTCCAGTGACTATGCCCTCAAACTCATCTATGTGATCCATCGGCTGCTCACTTGGAGAGCCATGGAAGGCTTTCTGCCTCAGGAGAGAGTAGTAGATGGTCTTGATTTCAAAATCATTCCTCTCAAATTCAGAAAGTACAAGAGCTGACCGGTTAGCATGATACTCATCCGGACGGTTGTAGTCAGCTAAAGTCCTCTCATGAACAACCATCTGTCTACCTTGGGCCTGTCCTTGGCCTTGGTTATGCTCCTGTTGCGGTGGCTCAGGAGGATCAGGGATAACATTCCCTTCAGCATCAATTCGTTCTCCAGCAGCATTGTACGGATTGTTTTGTCGGTCCCTCAGGTACCTTGAGCATCGGGTATCAGAATCAGACGTTCTCGAACCATTCTTGCTCTCTGAACTTTCCTGTTGGTTCTCTTTAGTCTAGCAAGCTCTTCAAGTTGGAGGTTAACGAGATTAGTGTTCGGATTACTTCTGTTATCACGCGTCTGCATAAACCGTCTGTAATTGTCAAGCAACGATCGATGCTAACAGTGCAACGATCGATTCAACTCCAGTCGCCTAGTGACGATCGACACAGGAAGCGCAACGATTGACGCTATGCAAAATCAGTACCTGCGACAGAGAGAAAATAGAGAAAAATTAGTAACTAAAAACAAAAATAAAAAATCCTAGTCTAAACCCTAGGTTCCAATCTATCGGAGACTCAAAAGAGTCCCCGGCAACGGCGCCAAAAACTTGATATGCTCTAGAAGTTTTAATCCTATACTACTGCAAGTGCACAGTTATGCAGATGTAGTACTTAGGTATCGAATCCACAGAGACTCCGGTCAACGATAGATATTAGAACAGTAGAGATTAAACTAAGAGAAAGCAATGTGATGTAAACTAAAAAGCAAGCAAGAAAGTAAATCAGGTAGCAAGATTGGTTGTGAAAACAGTTAACTTAAAGCGTTAAGTCTAGGGCGTTCTTAGGAAATCAGACAAGCAGAATAATCACTCAGTCAGGATCTAATAAGCTCAGTTCTAGAACTCAAAACACGGATATAGAATTAACCAACTGTCGTTGCGAGAATTCTCTAAGTCTAAATGCAGCAATCCAAATTCCTTTGCAATTACTAACAGATTAAACCAGCATTAATTCCAAGTTCGATATGTTCACAATTAAACTAAACCAAATTCCTTTGCGAGTAATTTAATTGCTCAACCTAAATAGTTCAGATTCTAAACCACACTGTCGTGTCGTATTTAGCAACCTAAGATCTAGATTCTAAGTGATCAGGTTAGAACTAGCATTAAACACAATTTAGATCGAAGAATATTCAAGTTATGAATCCTTAACTGAATTAATTAAATCTAAAAAGTCATGAAATCCTATGTGAGAAACCCTAAACCTAACTATGAATCTACTCAGACATAGATGATGTAAACATGATCAATGAAATAATAGATTGCATATAAGATATAAAAGAAGTAAAGGGGTTCGAAATCTTCTCCAAAAACAAGATGAAATACAGGTTCAGATCAGCCCCAAAATCTCTCTCTAACTCTCAGCTCAAAGTATGAATGCTTAATGAATATCAAAGTCTAAAACCTAATTATAATAACCTAATCACGTCTTGGGGCTTCTGTGTAAATATCTGGAACTTCTGGGCAACTTCGCAATATCTCATAACTTCATTAACTCTCGCAAGTCTGGCCCAACGTGCTGTGCATCGATCGATGCTGATGTGCAACGATCGACACCCTTCTCTGTTTTGGACAGTGAGCTTCACCTCTCGGATCAAATCTCCAATATGCACCAAATAGCTCCAAAATCTTCACTTCTGCTCCAAACGTGCGTGTACCTAATAAGACCTGCAAAAGACTCTAAAGAAACACTAATAGACTCTAAAACATACTTATATCATGGTCTAAAACTAGTAAAAACCATGATATATCAACGCGCTGGTCCAATGCGTCGGCGAGCATAGCGGTTTTCTCGGCGACACAGATTTCCCACTCCTGGTGCTGATGTGGGTCAACCGGCTCCATATCCAGATCGAACCCAACGGGTAGTGAGCTAAAGTCGAAATCTCCCATACTGAAAGTAATGTCGACTTCTGGTGCCTCCAAAATAGGCGCGGTATGCTCAGGCTGAGTGGTCTGTCCTAGTATCTGAGGTGGTAATGGTGGTAACTCCACATCTGCAAGTCTGAACCAATCCAACATCCCAACGTATGGCACAAAGGTGTCGGTGTCATCCTCCATCGATGCAGGTAACGATACAAATAACGGTGTAGGATCAGCCTCTGCTGCTCTAGCGCCCACTAGCGGTTGTAGAGGTATCGGGGGTCGGTTTGACGTATGCGACTCCCGAGAGTATCCAGGTATATGCGGCCCTGGCTGGCCATGATCATGTCCGGTGGATCTCTGATTGCACATGCAGACGTAGAAGCTCCGCACCACACGCACCACTCACTCCACCTGTCATGGGGCACTCTATTGTATGACTGCAATCAAAACACAGAAATTGTTAGTATAGATAATATAAAATCCTAATTCTCATCCCTCCCCGGGTTTGACAGACGCGGCTCGTTTTCCTAATGGATGCTTGGGTGACACATTTGACTCGATAAAAACACAAAAAACACTCAGAAATGAACCGTTGCGAAACCCATGACTAATCATGCTCTGATACCACCTTTTGTAACGCCCTTTCCCGTTATTCGCTGACCGCCGAGCTAACCGGTCAACAATCAAACAAGAACATGACCAAGTCGAACCCGGGCAAGTCAAACAGGAAAATTTTGTCACAAGATGAAGCCAGAGACAGATCGGTTTGAGACAAAGGCTCACAATGAACCGTCCTTGAATTCGTTATCCTCACTTCCACAATACAAAGCTTTGCAACCTGTATTGTTTCCGTGAGTTATGTCGGTTCGGAAAAAACCAATATATCAGGGAAGCATGTTCATTACTGAGTAAATAAACGTTTACATAACGTTTACCATTTACAAAACAATTTGCATAACGTAACTAATCACCAAACAATACAATGGAATAGGCGCCAAAGCCGAACCGAGAAATACCATATTGAAATCATCGAATCAAAACTCCCGACCACAAGCGTTCCCGAAACTACACCGAGGACCTCCCGCATCCGTTGCTGCTAAACCTGAAAAACACAAAAAGGATCTAATGAGCGATCTAAGATCACCTAGCGAGTCGGCTCCCCAATAACGGCTTCTAATCTATCTATAGCTACAAATACCCGCCCCAAAATCCAAAATAACAATTAAAGGAAGAAAACGGTCTATCGTGTACTACCACGACGTGAAAAACCCACAACACACGAGCACTTGCGGCACATGTCCTCGTTTGGACTCGATCTAACTATCACGCAAACCAAACTTACTCCATTGGGCCCACTTTATGCAAACTCGGTAACTTCCACGGGTTTACATAGCCACCGACGAGGTAACTACAACTACCCACGACTCCTAGACGTTAACACGAAGTCCGACGACCTAGGACACTTTTTTCCGTCCATCAATACATAGTGGCTCGGGCTACCCCACGGTAACATAAGCTTCCATGCAGTCCGGCCCTAGGACATGACCCCGTATTTTCCGAACTGCACACCTACCGGTGTCACTCAGTAGGTTAGCGCCATAACCAGCATCACCACCCGAAGGCGCACGATCTGGTTAGGCAACTACCCGAGGATCCATTCGGGTTGGAAGTACCGGAACGCTTTCAAAACCTAGACTTGCGGGATCTAGATCACCCTAAATTCCTAGTGCAGTAATTTAAACACGCGAACTCACTGGGACTCTAGCATCAATCACGCAATCATCAAGGATCAACAGCAAGTAAACAAACAAACTATCCCGCAAGCCCTAACACACGCCAACACCACCGCTCTGATTTAGTGCTATACCGAGCCAGCAACTATGAACTTATTCGGTCCATGACCGGAATACCAACGCGGACCACCCAGCCCAAAACCGAGGTAGTCTAGAGCAGGCCTGCACACAAAGCTCAAATACATCAAAGCAACAACGCAATCAAACACACAAGCAAGCCTATTAAGGTTCCTAATATCTTTTAATCTCAGAAGTCCGCTACACTAGATTAGCGGATTGCTAATCCATAGACGGCTCACCAATCACACAATCACACAATTCCTCAATTATCTTTTCCTAAGTATCTTTTAATATCTCCTCGATACGACCGTTTAGAGTTAGTAAACTTACTAACTCCCCGACGTCTCCTCATCATTAATTTTAGTTCATTAACCCTTAACCCGACTATTTGACCTAACCCGCCCCGTTATTATAGTCTAAACATTTGTTAAGTGTTCTTGCCTAGGTTTTAATATTGTCTTAAATCCCATATATATATTCATTTATATTGTTCCTTAATACGTATATTGAAGGATTGTTTAGATGAATCCTGATTCAATTCTCTGATTCAGATTATCCTAAACATGCGGATCTAGGTTCTCTTGAATAGAAACAAATGATGATCTCACCTTTTACCTGTTTTGTGCAGCGGAAAGGGAGAACAGGTCAGAGATCAGAGAGCCACCGAGAGGTAACTCCTCCAGAGGTTCACACACGCACACCGAGCAGGAAGAGGCTGCTAGACCAGTAGGGAATCGGCGCAGAGAGAGAGAGGAGGCTCGCGGCTAGGGCTTGTTTTCGACCTGAACTCGTCTTAAGTTTATATAACTCGTTCAGTTCGTTTTGGGCCATTTGGCCCAAAGGCCAATTAACTCCGAGGCGTTCGCGCACTGTGTCGATCGACACTCCTTGTGTATCGATCGACACACAGTGGCCAAACCCAATTATTCTCTCTAAGTACAGTAAATGCCTAGCACTTTTACCGTACTTCTGCTAAACCATTCCTACACGTTTTCCTGTTAGCTTAGGCGTGTGACCCATATGGGATCATATAATAAAGGCAATAAGTCCAAGACTTATAGATCATGAGCGGACTCTAGCAAGCCATCATGACCCCCAGTATTATATGACTTATGTCTGATCATTGACATACTCTTACTTTCTAGAGACAGTACCGAGATTACTGGACACAATTCCAACAATCTCCCACTTGTACTGGAATCTCTGTATTCATAATCCTTTTGTCACAATATCTCGATTAGTCATAAGGCAAGATTGGTGTCATCCTTATAAAGGCTAATCTTGTTCATCGGACTCTGATTCGATACTGACAATCCAAACGACTCGGGACAGTCCGTTTGAGCATGGCCATGCATTTTCCAGTATTCAAATCTCCGATTGGCCTAGAGATATTCACTCCATTTATATTGGAGGGACAAATCCCGTCTTGTTCCATCACTGTAAACTACTCATTTCACAATGTACCCAAACAAGGTCCTTATAACTATCGCAGAACGATAGCGTTAGACAATGATCAAAGTACATCAGTCCATGTGCAGTCACATGCATGCGAACTCAGGTCTAAGGACTATACTCTATAGTCGTAGTAAGAATCTCTTATGACACAGATATAAATATCCTGAAGAGTTCTTATAAGCGGGTCTTGTCCGGTCGTATGTTCCCAAACATACACCTATGTACTGACTTTGATGCCGCGCATCTATGACACACTGAGACTTTGTCATAAGTCACGTACCAATCCAGTCTCACACGGTTGTTGGTGTTCCAATTTCAACAACCTTCGACTAGGGACAGGATGATATAAAACATTTATCAAATATAGGGTCTCATGATCAAGCTAAATGACTTCGATGACTCAAGATCAAGTCATTTACTTCGATGACCTATAAAATGGTTTATATCACTTTGGAACGATTATTTCATCACAGTTAAAATAATCTTGGAATAATAATTTCATTAAACATCTTAAATGTTGTTTCAAGAACATATCCAATAACTAAATAAAGCCCTTTAATAACTCCCACTGAAATTAAGACTACATCTTAATTTCTCTTATCCTACAGCAACAGTCCGCGACTCGTGCTTAGGCCTAAGGAGTGGCTTCGTTAATAGATTAGCAACGTTCTCATTCGTTGAAACTTGCTGATCTACTTAACATCTCTGTCATTTATCTTACGGAATAGGTTATACCTATCCTCAATGTGTTTGGACCTCTGATGTGCAGCTAGTCTCATCTATGCTGGGAATCACATCAAGTTCAGTGACGAACTCTTCTTTCCAAACAACCTCTTTCGCCACTTCCCAAGCTGCGAAATGTTCAGCTTAAGTCATTGAGTCAGCAACAGTGCCTTGCACCGCCAGATAGACACAAGATATAACC
This sequence comes from Orychophragmus violaceus, assembly GCA_030180135.1. Classification (NCBI taxonomy): domain Eukaryota; kingdom Viridiplantae; phylum Streptophyta; class Magnoliopsida; order Brassicales; family Brassicaceae; genus Orychophragmus; species Orychophragmus violaceus. The sequence continues at coordinate 84,115,554 of CM058233.1, read as the reverse complement.
GGACTGTGATCGGAAATCATCTTTGTCTATTGGAAACTTGCCTTTCAGACTCTATCGACTTATAGCACCTCACTTTCTCCGTAAATCAAGAACTTATCCTTAGTATTCCTCAAATACTTTAGGACATACTTTAGGAAACTTGATTCTTTGCTGGATTTGACTGGTCTTTATTTGTCTTGCTTAACATTAAAGCAACATCAAACAAGTATGTTTCATGGCATACATGATAGATCCAATTGCCGACGCATATGGAATCTCATCCATGCATTTAAGCTCATCAGTTATCGTAGGATACTGTATCTTGCTTAACTTAATGCCATGTGACATTGGCATAAAACCCTTCTTGGATTGCTCAAAACGTGTAGGACTTTGTCAATTTAAGAATCTGACTTTGTCCTATCAGCTCTTTTGGATCTCTATCTTTAGATTCAAAATCCAAGAACTACGTGGCTTTACCCATGTCAATCATTAAATCAACTCCCAAGCTAGTCCTTTACCGACTACAGCGTTGGGACGTCATTTTCGAGAATCAGTATGTCATCGACATACACTTTGAGAAATGCAATATTGCTCCCACTAATCTATTAGTAAACACACAGTTCCGCTTCGTTCCTGTTCAAGTCAAAACCTTGACTACTCCAACAGAACGAAGATTCCAACTCCGATTGTTTGCTTCCATCCATGAATGGATCAATGAAGCTAACTTACATAAAATGTAATTTTTCGGAGTCCGGGCTCACTTTCGCTTCTTTGAATTTCGCAGATTCGTCGCTTTCAATGATCATCAGATCATGCGAACTTTCAATGATTATCAGGTTCAACTAATGACGAGAAATCACTCTCGGATTAGTAACTGATTCATTCATATCTGCGAACTTCAGGCTCCAGAGGTGTAGATTCTACAGAAATCTGTAAATCCTTCCGCTGCTCTCCCTCAACAGGTTAAGCAGCCTCCTGTATTTCTCGAATTTCTTCGAGTTATACTTTTACTCCCACTGTTCTTCTTGGAAAATAACTTCCCTTCTTAGAAAACAGATTGGACGTAAAAGTAACAAGCCTTAGTTTCTCTAGGACAACCAGCGAAGTAGCACAACTACAAATACTCAGTAAAGACAAATTTGGATCGATTCCAATCCACATTTACGTGGTGTCTTTCAACTGATATTGGTGGAACTATTTTAGCGTAAACTTAGATATTTCTAGAGCGTTATTCTTAAAATATCATGGAAGATTCGTGTGATTCATCTTTAATCATTTCTAATAAGATCTGATTCTTTCTCACAGAAAAACCTTCAGGTTTTCAGGAGAAATGAGCTGTGAAACGATTTCACACTCATTCAGATGATCACACAATCAATGACTTAAGTATTCTCACTCCTGATTTAATCCAGAGTCTTAATACTTTTGTCATTCAGATCCTATACTTCATTCTGGAACTCTTTCGACCATGTCAAAGAATTCCGACTTGTGTCTCATCAAATGAACACAGTCACACTCACTGAAGTAATCAGTAGAGACAATGAAGTACAGGAGATTTTTCTCTTGCATTACTGCTCATTGGGCCACATACATGAGTATGTTCCAGGTCCAATAAGCCTTTGGGCCTTTCTCTAGCTCGGCTAAGATAGGCCCTTTACCTTTTGGTCCAGTAAACAGAATTCAAGTCTCATAAGATATTTTATCAAATGAGCCCAAAAGTCCATGACTATGGGATTTCTGAATCCGACTTACTCTATGTGACCAAGACTTTATGCCAAGAAAAATCAGGTTTAATTCATCAGATTTAAACCAATTCGGTATTTATGTTACATTTAGGCACACTTTGGTTTAAGATATAAAACCCATTCCATGAATAGGGTGCTACAATTAATATTTCATTAAGATCAAAAGAACAAGATTTGTCTTTTATCAAAAATGAAAAACATTCAAATTCTTACAAGAAAATGAAAGACAACTCTGCTTAAAGCAGGTACATTGTAGCAATTACTTAATACAAAACCAAGCCTAAAAGGGATCTATAAGTGAAAACCCTACGGCTGAGGCAGCATCCCAAGCTCCTTCCAGACATGTAGTTTCACTTGCCCTTCCTTCAACGTTCTACTGTTGCTTAGGCTCTGCATATTATAACAAATATCAGTGCCACAACCAGTATCCAATACCTATAAGGTAGAACTTGAAGTAATAACATGAATACCTGAGGAAGTAGTCGCATACATCAACTTCAACTCCTCATCATCTTCCATGAATTTAATGCAATCTCTCTTCCAATGCCATGTCTCCTTACAGTAGCAGCACTTACCAACGTAAGAGGTATCTGACTCGGGCTCAGAAGACACACGCTTGCCATGATTCAAAATCTGGACAACTTTGTCTTCACCCTTGTCAGCATTAGGTTTAGTAAACCTACCCTTCTCATTCATGAGATTGTACAGGGTACTCTTCACGTTTGGCTCAACTGTCTTGAGCATATCATGCAGTTCAGTCAGCGTCTTCGTTAAGCCTTTCTTGATATAGTTCCTTCTGAACTTATCATAGCTTGACGGCAGTGACTGCAGAATGATCTCAGTTGCCAATTCTTGGCTAACTGGATAATCCAGTTTCCTCAGGTTATCAATGTAACCCATCATTTTACTGACATGAGACTCACTGGATGATCATTTGGTAGCTTGCAGCTAGTGAGAGATTTAACCAACTGGTATCTCTCCACTCTTATCTGCTCCTGAAATTTCAATTTCAGGCTGCTGATCATCTCTATTGGCGACTCCATGTTCTCATATTGCTTCCGCAAGTCTGAGTCCATGGTAGCCAATATCAGACCACGCACATCTACCGCATCATTATAATGCTTATTCCAAGCATCATATACTGCATGAGAAGCATTGGACCCGATCCTCACGGGGAGAGCTCTCTCAAGGACATAGTCCTTTCTCTCCTGTCTGAGGACTAGCCTCAGGTTCCGCGACCAAGTCAAGAAATTTGATCCGTTCAGCTTGTCCATCTTAAGGACAGACCGGATCGAGAAAGTGTTTTGATTGTTTGTGCTAGTCATAACTGAAAATTAAGATAAAAGGATTTTAGTTAATATGTTCAATATGATTAATCTCGTATTAAATTTAATATGATTAATCACGCATTATATTCAATAACATAAGTTACCCTCAATAGAATATAATGATTCCAAGATCCACATATAACTAAGATTAAAGTGGGCCACTGGCCGTCACCAAACCTTAGCTTATATCGGTAAGCCCTATATCGGCTAATTATATCCGTGATATAACTCTTGGTTGTGAATCTGGGCCCGAGGCCCAATCCACTCTGATGTCTCAAGGCCCGGGACTCCCGATGGCCCAGTCAAGAAAACCAGACTATACAGTCATGTAATCATTAATGTCTGGGACTCCCAATGACATTTATGAATCACAAACCGTCTTATCCACGCAAAAGTAGACACCCTCACACTGTAAGGCCATGAATACAATTGAATGGGCTTCGACAGCTGACATAGAATGGACAAGACATCCAACGCTTGATATTATTTGAGGTTCGTAGGTTTATTTAAAAATTCATTCCCAAAATAGAAGATTACTATTTCGGGAAACTTTCCATTTTTGGAAACCTACTATTTTTGGAAACTTTCTAAAATTGGAAACATTCTAAAAACGGAAACTTTCTAACTTTAGAAATTTCTTAAAATCCGAATCATGCAAATCTAGAAACTTCTATAAATTCAGAAACTTTCTAATTTCAAAATATCGGAAACTTTAATTTAAAATCGATTTATATTCTTTATAAAATAAATTTTAAATTAATCTGAAGAAAGACTCAAATAATTGGCCCAATTGTTTTAACTTCTTGGCCCGAGGCCCAAGAATTGGTCCATGTCCAAGACATGACCCAATTGTCCAATTAAATGACATAACCGGTCTGGTTCATTAAAATTGGTCTAACCAAATTTTAATTACTACGATGACCACAATTGTCAACCGGTTATTTACTAAACCGGATTTTCTCAATTTATTTGGTCCAACCAAATCAAATTAGAAAATCCTGGTTTAGGCACTAAATCCAATAATTCTTTCGACATTGGATTTCTTGTCCCGGTTTAACCAGACTTAATAAAATTATTAAATCTGTTTATTAAACCAGGACGAATTAATTTTAATCAAAAATTAAACCGAGCCTTAAACCAACCATGTCGATCGATGAACCAACCGTGTCGATCGATCCATCAACCGCATCGGTCGATGCTCTCAGCATCGATCCTACATCGATCGTGCATCGATCCTGTATCGATCGATGCTCTCACGCATGCACGGATCCGAGCCAAAACCCTAACCGTGTCGATCGATGTGCACCAACCGCATCGGTCGATGCACCAACATCGAACCTGCATCGTTCCTGCATCGATCGATGCTTTCACGCGTTAACAGGGTTTTGCCGAGAGTCTGTATCGACCGATCCATGCGATCGTATCGATCGATCCATGCGATCTCCGATTGTATCGACCGATCCATGCGATCGTATCGATCGATCCATGCGATTCTGGCCGATTCTCATTCTCTCGGATCAGATCGCACACCAAATCATATAGCTTGATCATGCGATTTTTCATATGGTTAGGGTTCAATTCTTGTTACTTAAGTGATTTCTCTTATCAGTAGTTGATTCAAAACACCTTTAAACAAGAAAAACAATCCTAAACTTGAATCTAAACAAGAAAAACCAGAACCAATGGCTCTGATACCACTGAAGGATTGTTTAGATGAATCCTGATTCAATTCTCTGATTCAGATTATCCTAAACATGCGGATCTAGGTTCTCTTGAATAGAAACAAATGATGATCTCACCTTTTACCTGTTTTGTGCAGCGGAAAGGGAGAACAGGTCAGAGATCAGAGAGCCACCGAGAGGTAACTCCTCCAGAGGTTCACACACGCACACCGAGCAGGAAAAGGCTGCTAGACCAGTAGGGAATCGGCGCAGAGAGAGAGAGGAGGCTCGCGGCTAGGGCTTGTTTTCGACCTGAACTCGTCTTAAGTTTATATAACTCGTTCAGTTCGTTTTGGGCCATTTGGCCCAAAGGCCAATTAACTCCGAGGCGTTCGCGCACTGTGTCGATCGACACTCCTTGTGTATCGATCGACACACAGTGGCCAAACCCAATTATTCTCTCTAAGTACAGTAAATGCCTAGCACTTTTACCGTACTTCTGCTAAACCATTCCTACACGTTTTCCTGTTAGCTTAGGCGTGTGACCCATATGGGATCATATAATAAAGGCAATAAGTCCAAGACTTATAGATCATGAGCGGACTCTAGCAAGCCATCATGACCCCCAGTATTATATGACTTATGTCTGATCATTGACATACTCTTACTTTCTAGAGACAGTACCGAGATTACTGGACACAATTCCAACATATATATGCATATACGGTCCTATCATGCAATGTCTATATGAATGCATCACACAATTATTACTAACGACCTAGCGGCAATCAATAGATTAATTTTAAGCTCCTAACATGCATCTTAATAGCCTATCCAATTCACAGTTAAACCGGACCAATGTAAAACCATTGATCGGTTAAACCAGGTTTGACCAAGGGTTTGACCGGTTAACTAAACCAATCCAATTTGTCTAAACCAGCCCAATTCCGTCTCAATTCAATGCTAAACCACTCCTTCATAAACCGGCTTGAAGAATGGCGGTGGAAGGTCTCTCCGGCGGCCGAGCTCGGGCGTTGACCGCGGCGGTCCAGCGTTGACCGGCGGCGAAAGGGCTGCTCCGGCAATCTAGAGGAAGCTCCGACTTCATAAATTTTTCCCAATGATGAAATGCAACTACTGAGGAGGAACAAGAGGCTTGAATCACCAAGGAATGATGAGGAGAGAAGAGAACCTCGCCGGCGATCACTTCTCCAGCGGTTCTCCAGCGGCTCCGGTGGCGGCGACGGCAAAGGAGGGGCGGCGAATGATGAGGAGATAATGGTGAAGCTAATGATGCAAGTGGCCTGGGAAGATTCAGCTAGGTTTGGAAGCTATAAGGATTTCTTGCTGCACAAGTTATGAAGAACAAATGATGTTCTTGGGGTTTTCTCGAAGTTTCAAGGGAGATGCATGCAATTTCTGGAGTTTCTGGAGAGAGTTAGAGAGAGAGAGAGAGAGAGAGAGAGAGAGAGAGAGAGAGAGAGAGAGAGAGAGAGAGAGAGAGAGAGAGAGAGAGAGAGAGAGAGAGAGAGAGAGAGAGAGAGAGAGAGGTCTGAGGGAGAGAGAGAGAGGTCTGAGGTGAAAAGAAATGAGACTTGATAGCATGAGGGGATGTATTATTCCATGCAAATCTCAAATCCAATGTATCAAAACTATTCTTTGAACCATAGAAAATGATGTGGCGCCAGGGGGTTGTTACACTTGCCATTTCAGGGTTGATTCTGTCCAAAATCAATGAACCAATCCGTTCAATCCATCCCGTAACTCCGTTATGTTCCATTGCTTCGGTTTCTCCATTCCGTTTTTAATATATTAAAAACCCTTTAGAAGCTTCCATAAATCCTTCAATTCCCCAAAACTGATTCTCAATGATTTTTGATGAATTTATAAATTTGAATCACCTCATTTGGATTTCCGTAGCTCCGGTTATGGATTTTACAAGTTTTCTCAGTTTTATCGGTTTCCATTCCCGATAGTTCGAAAAAAACCATTTAAACTCCGTTTCTTCCACTTCTGATCTTATAAATGTTCTTTTTATTTAAAAAATAATATTTGGTCCGTCTCGGCTTCCGTCTCGCATTTTGAAAAAATAATCAAAATGCCCCTCTACTTTGGCAAAATTACAATTTTGCCCATGTTGACCTTTTTCTTTGTCCATTGACCTCATTTTTTGGAAACAGGTTATTTCATGAGAACTCCAAAGTCAACAGACTTAGATCCTTTTTGGCCGGTTTTTCCAACTTAAGCCCACTAAAGGAGTTAGCAAAGTCTCACATCAAAATTTTGAGTAAAATCACCTCCATTCAGCACTTATATAAGGATATGCACCTACGGGCGGATCTGCATTGGGGGAGGGTGTGGCACGTACCCATACTAATTAAAAAAAAAAATCTAAGGAATTAGTCCAATTGTTGATCCTTTAGTTTAATCGGTTACTGAACTCCTTAATAACCTCTGAGAGAAAATGTTCGATTCCCACTCCACACTCTTTCCTTACCCAGGTGTCTTTTTATTATATTATTTCTGTATTCATATCTCTCTCTCTCTCTCGTTTTTATGTCAACTTCGTGTCTTTTCATTATTTAGTTATACTAGTTCGGTGTACCACCCCGCGTACGCGTGGAGGTTCGATTATTGAGTTGTTCGTGTTTGGAGTTAATTCAATTTGAACCTTTTCTTATAAGTTTTTATTTTACTAGATGATCGACTCGCACGCATGTGCAGATATTATTCTGTTGTTAATTAATTTAAGTGTATTTCTCGATTAGTGTCAAGATAAAACGTGATATAAGTTTTTTTTCTATATCAAGATGGTATAACATTTAATTCATAGTTTCATATGCATATCCGAATTATTACGACCGGATCAGATGCATAAAATAATAAGTATATACTTATATGAAACATATTATAGATTATATGTATGGAAAAACTAACAGCCGTATATAAACATTCGGTTTTTGTTGGACATATTTTTTGTTTAATATTTGTATACTAATAATTTTGTAAAGCTTATTTAAACATCCTTTTCTTGAACCAATGAATGTGCTCCGCGTACACGGAATGTCGTGTCGCTTTAAATCAAGATTGACATGCGTGAGGGTCTCTTCGATAACCATCATTTCTTCTGCTTTAAATACAGCCTCTACTATCATCACTCTTCACCATAATCACTTCTTCCCTCTTCCTTGGTTCTACCAAAACTTCCATTTGTTTTCTGGCTTTTATCTTTATTCCTAACTTAAACATGCAAACATATTCATCGTTTTTCTTGAGTTCGGATTTGTGTCAACCTCCGGAGTCATGCATGATCGAGTTCGCTGATGAACTTATGGTCTTTTTGCTAAGGGATAACTCGTCATTAAATAGATTTGTCCCGATAGTTCCTTCTGTTTGTCGCCCTTCCCAACTTAAGGCGACGCTCATATCATTCATTTGGATCGATATGATGTGTCGTTAATTTCAGTAACATGTTGTGGTCCGCTATTCCGAGATCGGTTACTTCCCGCGTAAGTTACTTCCTTATTTTATATTTTCGTTTTGGATCTTCGAATATAGGAACCCTGATATATATATTTCTTTTTTATTTAGAGCACCCAAATGTAAATCAGAGTAGACACGTCCTAGAAGACGTGGATTTGATTGCTCTTTAGGCAAGCTATTCAGCGAAGCTCGGTTGGTCGTGAGATGGCTGTTTTGGAATCGTTGTCACGCCGGTTCAGAATTCTTTTACCCCGTGAAGATCCTCTGACCGGTGTTGATTTCATCACGGTTTCCATCTATACAGCTGACTATCAGGGAAGACTCTTGCGAGGACGACATACAAAATTGTCTTTCAAGAAAGGCAACTCGGCGCAAGATGATTGTTTGAGATCAATTCCTTTGAGTTCCTTAATCTTGAGGAGAACACTGGTTCAGGTGTTGATCTCATAACAGTTTCTATCTCATCGACGCCTCACTGGGAAAAGACTACAAATCGTCTATCGAGAAAGCGGTTCTGTTTCTGGCGGAAAGAAACCGATATTACAAGTCAAGCTTCGGTTTTGACGAACTTGTTTCAAGAAATTATTTTATGTTTAGAATATTTAATTAGTACGACTTGTAATATCAATTTTTAGGATAAATAAAACGTAGTACAATAGCTAAGAACATTCTAAACGAAGGATAATAGCTAAGAAAATTTATTTAGTCAGACTTGTAATATCAATTTTGCGGTAAATAAAACAAATGACAATAGATAAAAAAAAATATTCTAAACAAACCGCCTAACTTACTTAGCCAATAATTCGAACTATAGAAAAGAATATTCTATCTTTAAATATAAATTTTAGAATATTAAATATTCTTGTTAATAGTTGCTCTCTTCATTCCTTGAACATCGACATCTTGAGGATTTATAAATATTCTGGATCAATGAGCTTGTTCACAAATGTACTCGCCTATGCACAAATGTCAAAATATATAAACCGAGTTATGGAGGTTTCTATAAATTGATATTTTAAAATAATTGTTATAATAATGTATCAAGTAATTACCTTTATGCAAGATAAGAAGGTCAAATTGTATGACACACATTACTGGAAAATCATGGTTGCACTTAGACTAATTGATGGAAAATTCGGTAGCAAATTCACATGCATACGTGTCAGTCAGTTTGCACGGTAAAATATCATGCAATCAAGGTCATGATATAGACATTAGAATATAATATATGCATCACACTATTAAAATATTGTGTACTCTATAACATATAAATAAGCACTTATGTATCTAATCTGCTATCTATCAAATCAAAATCAATATTTTTCCAAGAAAAACATGTATTAAAGTATCATCGTTGCAGAGCACCAACATTAATAACTCTTCCGAAGACATCTAACCCAAACAAAATAATATTTTTTATAATTCGGTACTAATTAATAAAAGAATGATATGAAAACAAACTTACCAAGACTTGTATTAATTTTGTGTTCGCCCATGGAAATTTTAGTGAATGGGACAAAATGAAAGAAAAAAACTATCAACTCCACTGGCAACCCTCTCTAGGGATGTTTCCTCAGTAAACAAAATTTCTCGAGGATGAGGTGTTTCGCGAAGATAATTCGTACAAAAACGAACCTTAAAGTTTGAATGATAACTGTAGTATCCTCAATAATAATTCTCGTCCAATATGGTTGCCATAATTTCTTAGAAATTACTGCATGAATTTAGAACCATGCGAAGAAATTTTATAAGAATAAAGAGATGTTACACAAATATAGCGTGCACTAACTTTTAAGAACTGAATATAGATTAGTATCCGAAATTTGAACCCTAACCTGTTCGTCTACCAATATGAGATCGATCGTTGGAACGGATGGGGAAATAAACTTATTCCACTTTCTAAGAATTCGAGCTTTGATTCGCCATTTATCTAAAACACACTGTAATCAGAAATATTTGTTAATTCTCTGTTATTAAGAACATTCAGACCTTTTGAATCAATGATATCATAGTTGTGATTTGCAAATTACAAAATATATATATATATATAGAAAGAGATTTTCCGTTGATTTAGATCTAAGTTAGTAAGGTAGAATATTATTATATTATGGAATATTTCCTCATCTATAAGAAACGATTTTTTGGTTTATAAATGAATATATAACAGAATATCTGATATAGGAAAGTCTGCTGAGAAATTTTAGAAATTAAATTTTTAATAAATATTAATGTATCTAAATTAATATCTAGATCCATAACTATACATATATTCTAGGCGATATTAGTGGGTAAAGAAGTTTTATATATACTTTTATATTTCTAGTAATTGATTAATAACATAAATTTCTACTTTACATATTCGTTTACATATATTTATTTGTACTATAACAAATGAATACGTGAATGATATCTATACATATATCGTTATACAGTGATCCTTATGTATTATTTTCAAAACAATAGTAACAATTCATTTCTTCAATGGCTCCGGTTATGAATAAATTAGCATTACGATATTTTGTTGTATAGTTTTGTTAGAGAAATTTTATAATCAAAGAAAATAGTAAAAACACTTAATGATAAAAATCAATTCAAATAGTCGTTACAGCCAAATAAAATATAAATTGATAAAATGACCATCGCAAATTATTCCCTTCTCCAATAATGATCTTAATCATGGTTCTAAATTCTTCAGAGATTCAACTTATACCTGCAATTGATCGGAAAAACAATTAGTCAGAAATTTATACCCAGATGATTGATATTATGTAGGGTTGATTTAGTTTTAAACTTACATAAAATAGTCCAACTTCTTAATGTTTGGATTATCATTGTCAATAACCACTTCAGTTATTTCGTCAACAGGCGTGACAAACTTTTTACCTATTGTTAAAATGTATAATTAAATATAATTAGTGGTAAGTTGCCAGTAATTAAAACATACAGTATATAATATTTACATATATTAGGTAAAAGAAACTAGGAAGCCGTCAATCTTACAGAAACGGATAACGCAACACTGGATAGAATCAGGTCCAAGTTTGATTGCCATGTACAATTGCTTTGCATGGTTACCAAACAGAACGCATGGAATGATATTGCCACTGCACAAAAAACAATCAAAACTCTTATCACATTGAAATAACTTACGGATTCATCTGCCAAAATTAAGAAATTGATTTGCTTCCCAGCAACGCATGTAATTCATTTATGAACAATAGTGACACAAATAGTAGGATTAACCTTTTGAAAAGATAATTCTTTTAATGGAACGAAATTCGCCATTAAGAAGATATTTCACAAATCGGGAAGAAATAGGTATGTTTTTTTTTCTTTTGGGGCTGATGAAATGCACATTAGGCTATTCTACGATTGTATATATAAAAGGATTATAGAGGACAATAGGGTTTTTACCAAAATTATCGTATACAAATTACCTAATTAAATTGGAAAGTGACAACATATTAATGTATATGTTACTTATTTTAATTTCTTAAATGTGAACTTAACAAAAGATCTGTAACAGTTTTGTTATATATAGATACCATATCTAATAGTTGTAATTCGGAATATACATTTTCCAGTTTAAATAATCGATTTTACATCTTACTGTTTAATACATTTTCGTTTAATTCAATGATATATGATACTTTTATATATAGGTACACAACTATGAATAATTATCGAAAAGTTGCTCTAACAATATTACAAATAAACTATGTACATGAGTTAACTTTGTTTTGTTTTGACATCGTAAATGAGTTACGCTAATTTATAAAATCATAATTCATTTTTTTATGGTTGTGCAATAACGTCGTTAAACTTCATAGGAAGTTGCGATTATTATTGTAGGTCATTATCACCTACGAAATTTGAAATCTAAAAAAACTACTAACATTAATTCAAAATCAAAACAAACAATTTGTTCATAAAAACATAAACAAAGTTTCTAAAATACTTATAAACATGTAAATAAAAGTGTTTTAAAGGTATAGATATCATATTGTTTTGTATGTTCTTTGGCTTTATAATGCCTCTATGTCCCACATAAGAGTGTTTCTACCTTTCATTTCGATAGAGCATTATATGCTTTAAATCCGTGCATATATTTATGTTTGTAGGTTTGATTACGTATCATCGTTAACTTGTACACTTTGAGTTTCATTTTTAGATTGTTATTGAAAACGTTTAGTCACCGGATGTATCATTGCTCTTGATGGTGATCTTATCTGTTTTATACCAATCGTCGCTTAACCTGTACGATCGGAAATCGGTACGATTCTGTTTGATTGTAAATCTCCTTTTCTCTTTAACGCTCATTTTCGATTGAAAGGCATATCTGTAATTAGAAATAAATTTATAGGTCCGGTTTATTAGCCTGTAACACAATAAATCCCTAACACAAATGTCATCCATTGCTTCTTGAAACTCTTTCACAGTTAAAGAGTCCTCTCTTCATCGCTTAGTTCTGGTAGACTTGCCTTCTCAAAGGAATCAATTACAGTTTTATGGATTCCTTAAGCATCTTCAACCTCCTACAAACAGACATCGAAACCATTAAAAGCCTCGGAAATTAAACATACATACAAATGATTAGTAATTATATACTTCCATATTCTTCTGAACTGTCAACTATCATTGCTTATAAAACAACATACCAAGTGACGCAAGAAAAGGAATTAAGAGCCGAAATGACTTACTTTCCGAAAATGACAGTTCATCCCCATCTCGTTGAAAATAAGAATGCATACATTCCATATTGTTGGCAACTCTCCCACAATTCGCATAACCTGAATTTAAGGCAGATAGAGAATGTTCATCAGGTTCCCCAAAATGATCCAACATATTGCTAGCCATACTCAAATCACCGCGCTTTGCATACAAATTGACTAAAGAACTATCCAATACCGGATCATATCTGCTTCCCGCATTTCAAACGGTCCTTTCGATTTTCTTTTCTTTGGACAAACGGGCCTTTTGATTTTATTTGGTTTCATTTACTTTAATTATGATAATAAGGAGTGTCGTTAAGTAAACGGGCCTTTACTTTTGTTTTTTTTAAATGTTATTGGTAATTGGGTGGTTTTTATTTTATTTTTTGGTGTAAATTTTTTTTTTTTGTTAATCCAGGGGTAGATCCCAGACCAATTGATCCAGACTAATCTCCTGGGCCCAGTCAGGCCGCAGGCCAGCTTCACCTGGGAGGTTTTTTCCTGGGCCGAGGCCCAGTACCCGCGTTGTGAGCAGAGGAGGCATTTTTGTTTCCGCCTGGAGTCGAACCCGGATGGTGTTTGCCACCACGGACCCTTCTACCACTTGGACTACCTCAACCGCTCTTTTTGGTGTAAATTTGCTAGCATAAATGATTCCATTCGCAGCATTCGAATCCGTAGTAAATAGTTCTTGTAAAGTCAATGTCCGAGACGGCATCATATTTTCGGAAGTGAATGTTTATTTTAAAAACCTTGTTCAGTAGTCGATGAAGATGTTTCGATGAGATGTTTTGATGAACTTTTGGTACCTAAGAAACTTTAGTAATCGTATCAACTGAACTTAAACTGTTACTGAAACATCAAAGCATTCGAAGAAGTAAGAACCATCTTCATCAGTTTTTACCGTGAGCAAACATGACGAAGATCTTTGACTTTTGATCTATTCCACTTGGCCATGTTGGATTCTTTACAGGCGAGAACTGCTACAACATTTTCTTCTACCTGATTAAAACAAACAATTATTGTTTTCTTTAGCCCCAAAAAAAAAAAACAATTATTGTTTTCGTATGTTAACTCCAATTGATCGAGAGGAAAGTCTTAGACTTGACTACTTGTGAGATCTCCTTGTTTGTTAAACTGTATTACAGTGCTAACTTTGTGATCTTCTTACCCTTTGATTTACAATGAGCAGCAGGGGCTTTGCAAGCAGACGACACAAGACAATAGAAGCAGCAACGGGTTTTGAATTTATATACCGTGCGACAATAACTTGTTAAGAAAATCTTCATTTATTTCTCACTGAATCCAAGTTAAAATTCGAGGAACAAAGAACAAAACATCTACCTAGCGATTACTCAAGAGCCTCTCCGACTCTCCCAAACCTAAAATCAACCAAATACCAGCCTGCTAATGAATATGTTTAAGCGTCTACGTAATACTCATCAAAGACCGGCTAACATGTTAATGCATAGTTAGTTAAGCTGATAGGAATAAGGCAATATGTGGACTCTCTTAATCGTATGTGTGAATTTTATCACAACGTTGGTCCGAGTTAAGAAACAGACGAATTGTCACCCTCATAACCAATATATCAGGGAAGCATATTAATTACTGAGAAAATGAACGTTTACATAACGTTTACACATTTACAAAACAACTTTGCCATCAAAATCAACCATTCAGTTCCAACAATAAAATGGCGCCAAATCCGAATCGAGAAAACAATAAAAACCATCGAATCAAAACTCCCGCCACAAGCAATCCCGAAACTACACCGAGGACCTCTCGCGTCCATCGCGGCTAAGCCTGAAAACACAAAAAAGAGTAATGAGTGATCTAAGATCACCCAGTGAATCGGCTCCCCACTAAGGCTTCTATTCTATCTATTGACTACAAATCCCGCCCCAAAACCCCAAAACAACAACAATAAATTAAACTTTTGATCACGTACTTCCACAATGTGATAAACCCACAACACACAAGCACTTGCCAAAAGAATAAGGAACGATTAAGGAAATCAAAAGCACTGCGGCACATGCTCTCGATTGGACTCAATATATCTATCGCGCAAACCAACTTACTCCATTGGGCCCACTATATGCGAACTCGGTAACTTCTACTCCTTGAAAAACCGGCTTGAAGAACGGCGGTGGAAGGTCTCTCCAGCGGCTGAGCTCCGGAGTTTACCGCGGCGGCCCGGAGTTGACCGGTGGCAGAAGGGCTGCTCCGGCGATCTAGAGGAAGCTCCGACTTTTGAAATTGTTCCCCATGATGAAATGCAACTACTGAGGAGGAAGAAGAGGCTTGAATCACCAAGGAACGAGGAGGAGAGAAGAGAACCTCGCCGGCAATCACTTCTCCGGTGGTTCACCGGCGGCTCCGGTGGTGGCGACGGTAAAGGAGGGGCGGCAAATGATGAGGAGATAATGGTGAAGCTATTGATGCAAGTGGTTTGGGAAGATTCAGCTAGGTTTGGAAGCTATAAGGATTTCTTGTTGCACAAGTTATGAAGAACACATGATGTTCTTGGGGTTTTCTTTAAGTTTCAAGGGATATGCATGCAATTTGTGGAGTTTCTGGAGAGAGTTAGATAGAGTGGTCTAGAGAGAGATTTAGAGAGGTCTGAGGTAAAAATAATTGAGACTTAATAGCATGAGGGGATGTATTATGTCATGCAAATCTCAAGTCCAATGTATCAAACCTATTCTTTGAACCAAATAAAATGATGTGGCGCCAGGGGGTGGTTACACTTTCCATTGCAGGGTTGATTCTGTCAAAAATCAATGAACCAATCCGTTCAATCCATCCTGTAACTCCGTTCTGTTCCATTGCTTCGGTTTCTCCATTCCGTGTTTAATATAATAAAACCCCTTTAGATGCTTCCATAAATCCTTCAATTCCAAAAAAAAATATTCTCCATGATTTTTGATGAATTTAGAAATTTAAATCACCTCATTTGGACTTCCGTAGCTCCGGTTATGGATTTTACAAGTTTTCTACGTTCTATCGGTTTCCATTCCCATAGTCCGAAAAACCCATTTAAACTATGTTTCTTCCACTTATGGTCTTCTAAATGTTCTTTTTATTTAAAAAGAAGAACATTTGGCCCGTCTCGGCTTCCGTCTCGCATTTTGAAAAATTACCAAAATGACCCTCTACTTTGGCAAAATTACAATTTTGCCCCTGTTGACCTTTTTCACCGTTGACCTCATTTTTTGGAACAGGATACTACATTATTCCCCACTTTCAGAATTTCGGTCCCTGAATTCTTCGTCACTGACAGACTTCGAATCGGCACCAAATCCTTTAAGTCGCCTTACTATACTGACTATGTTGCTTACTGCTTGAATACTGCTTCGTTGACTCAACTCCCGATGCTGACTGACACACTCCTGGTTCACACATACTTCCTTACAGGTCTCTATTTGGTCGGCTTACTCGATGCTCTTAACTGATTCACTCCATTCTGAACTCTGAACTCATCCGTGTTCATTTACTTTGCTCTGATTCTCACTTCTGGCTTTCCCACTTTGCTTTGACTTCTACATCTACCCCACTGACTCGCCTTCCTAGGACACTCTTCAAGAATCTGATCTTCGAATTTCATTTCGCAAAGACTCCAATCTATTTTGCCCTGATAGCTTCACCCTGATCTTGTCACTGATACCGACGCTTTCCAACATCTTTTTGCTAACTCATCATACTGGCTGCTTCAATCCGACTGATGCTTACTGCTGGCGCCCCCATACTAGATTACTCATGGCTCGGGTTAACTGTCTCGCGACTTCCTTGTAATTTATTTCACTTTTGGGTTCGGGTTCGGTTTCGTATCCATGTTGCATCGTCTATCTCATCATGCATTATAATTCAACAACATTCCACCGAAATGGTTAGATTTTGTTCTAACTCATTCCCAATATCACGTCCTCGTAAAAATATGGTTACTTAATCATGTACCCAACGGTCACTCATGATTAAATAACAATACTCTATAATTATGCTTCCTCGTGAACAGTCTCCGAACATAACCAATCTCGAGTCTCGCTTAACGCTTACTTAGAGGTTTGCTAACTATTCTTATTTCACAAATGCATTTATTAACTCTAATAATTAAACCCAATCTAGCAACCTAACGATGCTGCAATAACTAAAACAATATGCAAAACCCTAGCAACCTAGTGCACCACACAATGCATCTAATAAAACAAACACGCAAGGAACAACATCAAGCAATTACCACACGCAATCAAACAATAGATCAGTCGAGGTACGTCAGTACAGTCATGTCTTGGGTTTTGATGAACGATCGCTTGTTCGCTCATCATTTGGTTTCACATTGTAATTAAGTTGCATTCATAACCATCACATGCATGCAAATAATTACTACCTTTACTTGAAATGATAAGCCGAACACTCTGCATCCACCACATACATAAAACACCATATCCACATATACATAAGTTTTAGTACATAAGTTGATCAGAGTTTACTACATCAGCGGTCGCTACCATAACCAAAAACAAACCCACGCCACTGCATACCCGAAATTCGTCAAAGACGATAATAAGTCGATCTATATACACAAATTTAGGTTAGAGCCCATACTTACCTGGTCTACTCTAACCCTATCCTAACATCTCCAGAAAGACTGAAATGCCCAATACAAGCGGCAATACGGCTCGCAGAAGAAACCACTGGCAGGTGTTCTAGGAGGGTGCTGAGGGTGAGCGCTGCGAGATGGAGCGGCGACTTGGTGCGGCTCGGCCATCGGACAGAAACGTGTGGTATGGCCCTTGCGATCACAGAGCTGACAGAGAGTGGGAGGCGCTGGGGATGGCCTACGAGGATAAGCAGGTGCTAGGTGACCCTCGTCACCACAAAGCTGGCATGCAACAGAAGGTACAGAAGGTGGCATGCTGGGTCCGGGATCTGGTCGGCTAGGTCCTGATCTGTGAGGTCCTGGAACTGGTACACGGCTGGGTCCTGGATCTGGCATACGAGGACCCGGACCTGCGATAGGGCAGATAGGAGCAAGGTGGCCATCGTTGCCACAGATCTAGCAAAAGTCAGGGAGCGGTACTAACTTATACGGCTCCCGGTAACGTGGATCGACTGGACGAGTGCACCAATGGAAATGGAAGCCTCGAGCTCCACATGCACTACACTGCGGATACTGCGGCATCTCTGGTGGTGGCTCCGATGATTCTGATGGTGACTCATACGGCTCAGGCAATGAAGACGGCTCAAGCGGCAAAGAAGGTGACTGGGACTGTCGGCGCGGCTGGTGATGCATGCCAACGCGCTGGTCCAAAGCGTCGACGAGCGTATCGGTTTGCTCGGCGACACAGAGTTCCCACTCCTGGTGCTGTTGTGGGTCAACCGGTTCCATATCCAGATCGAAGCCAATGGGTAGTGAGCTAAAGTCAAAATCTCTCATAGTGAAAGGAATATGGACTTCTGGTGCCTCCAGAATAGGCGCGGTATGCTCAGGCTTAGTGGTCTGTCCTGGTATCTGAGGTGATAAGGGTGGTAATTCCACATCTGCAATTCCGAACCAATCCAACATCCCAACGTATGGCTTAGAGGTGTCGACGTCATCCTCCATCGATGCAGGTAACAGTACAGGTAACGGTGTAGGATCAGCCTCTGCTGCTCTAGCGCCCACTAGCGCTCGTAGAGGTATCGGGGGTCGGTTTGACGTACGCGACTCCCGAGAGTATCCATGTATATGCGGTCATGGCTGACCATGATCATGTCAGGTGGATCCCTGATTGCACATGCTGAAGTAGAAGCTCCGCACCACACGGACCACTCACTCCACCCGTCCTGGGGCACTCTGATGTATGACTGCAATCAAAACACAGAAACTTTTAGTACATATAATACAAAATAGTGAAATACTAATTCCCATCCCTCCCGGGTTTGACAGACGCGGCTCGGTTTCCTAATGGATGCTTGGGTGACACATTTGACTCGATAAAACACACAGAAAACACTCAGAAATGAACCGTTGTGAAACCCATGATGAACCATGCTCTGATACCACCTTTTGTAACGCCTCTTTCCCGTTATCAGTTGACCGTCGAGCTGACCGGTCAACAATCAAACAAGAACATGACCAAGTCGAACCCGGGCAAGTCAAACAGGAAAAGTTCGTCACAAGACGAAGCCGAAGACATATCGGTTTGATACAAAGGCTTGCACTGAACCGTCCTTAAATTCGTTTTCCTCGCTTCCAAAATACAAAGCTTCGCAACCTGTATTGTTTCCGTGAGTTGTGTAGGTTCGGACAAAACCAATATATCAGGGAAGCATGTTCATTACTGAGTAAATAAATTTTTATATAATGTTTACCATTTACAAAAAATTTGCATAACGTAACTAATCACCAAACAATACAATGGAATAGGTGCCAAAGCCGAATCGAGAAAAACCATATCGACATCATCGAATCAAAACTCCCGACCACAAGCGTTCCCGAAACTACACCGAGGACCTCCCGCGTCCGTCGCTGCTAAACCTGAAAACACACAAAAAGGATCTAATGAGCGATCTAAGATCACCTAACGAGTCGGCTCCCCACTAACGGCTTATAATCTATCTACAGCTACAAATACCCGCCCCAAAACCCAAAATAACAATCAAAGGAAGAAAACGGTCTATCGCGTACTACCACGACGTGATAAACCCACAACACACCAGCACTTTCCAAAGGAGAGGAAGATTAAGGAAATCGAAGACACTGCGGCACATGTCCTCGATTGGACTCGATCTAAATATCGCGCAAACCAAACTTACTCCACTGGGCCCACTTTATGCGAACTCGGTAACTTCCACGGGTTTACATAGCAACCGGCGAGGTAACTACAACTACCCACGAATCCTAGACGTTAATACGAAGTTCGACGACCTAGGACACTGTTCTCCGTCCATCGATACACAGTGCTCGGGGTATCCCACGGTAACCTAAGCTTCCATGCAGTCTAGTCCTAGGACATGACCCTGTATTCTCCGAATTGCACACCTACCGGCGTCACTCAGTATGTTAACGCCATAAGCAGCATCACCACCTAAAGGCACACGATCTGGTTAGGCAACTACCCGAGGATCCATTAGAGTCGGAAGTACCGGAACGCTTTCAAAACCTTCATTTAGTCTACAAAGAATTTAACCATCTATGGTCAATATGCTACATGTAACGGTGTTCTAACATTGGTCTATGACAGTAGCGGAGGCAGATATTATATTTGATGGGGGCAATTCTGAATTTGTTTAAAGAAATAGCAACAAATTTGCAAAGAATTGATGGGGCATTATTAAAATTATATGGAATTTACATGGAAAATTATAAAAGCAATGGGGGCATATGACCCCCTCCTACATGATGTGGCTCCGCCACTGGTCTATGATGACAGTATGTGTCAATACGAGTGTAATAACAATGTTAACATGAGTCTTATTTCTTTTCAAAATGTCAAACCTTGAGCTTAAGGTAAGCATGGTGCCATTCAGGAGGACCTTGTTCTTTAAGGAGACCCATTGCCAAGGGAGAAGCACTTATCACACCCACGCCTTTGCTCTTCAATTAAGGTAGCAAATCCAGCAACGTTGATTCATTTATTCGTTAATGGTAGTAAGATAATATCACACCGATCGTCCCTGGAGGTAGTCGATCAAGAACATAAGTGAAAATATGTAATGGAGTGATACCAATAAATTGGGTCTTCTATTCCTGTTTCAATTTTTGGAGGGCAGGATTTTCTCGCTCACAATCTGTCAGCCATGAAACCACAATTAGCAAATGTTGACAGACACAGTGAGAGTGAAAAAACAACAGAGAAAGAGGTAAACCTGATCAAGGGACCCGAACTCAATGTCATGGCAATGAAGTATGTCAACATAATCAAGCTATTTCTTTCTTTCCATTGCTAATGCCTTGTTTGGATTGGCAGAAAACTTTCTTGGTTGCTGGACTTGTTTCTAGTTGTTTCACCCCTAAAACAAATTGTAAACACACAAAACAAATGTTAGAAATAATAACCAGAAATAGAAACACAGTTAGAATCATAAATAAGCTCATAAAGTTACCATTTCGGTTAAATGGAGTGCACATTCTGTTGATCAACTATGTAATCACGGAACTAATAGATGCTTCAAAAGATTGCAAGTTTCTCCCCATTGATATAAGCTTCCTCAGTGAACCTTGCACATGCCAAAAAGAGCGTATTAGTGAGAAGGGGAAGCGGAACGCATGTGTGTTTTATAAGTGCAACGTAAGCTTCCAAGAAAGGAATTGCAGCTCAGGATCTAAATAATTTGTTTGCAGTTCAGAAGTTTGAATAATATTACCTAATATGAAATCTACCGCCTGATATGACCAATTGCCGAAATTAGTGGCCTGCTGAGATATAAGAAGCGAGTTCAATGTCTGAAAGCATGTAAAGAATGCACATTAAGAAAAAATCTTAAGAAACAAAGCCTAACATTGGAGTCTGCTTCAGCCGGTTCCATTAGAAAATCAATAGATATTTTAGTGAATATGTGCCAACTGCGTTGAAAAGATCAAATATTGGTCGACAAGTGTAACGCCTCTTTCCCGTTATCCGCTGACCGTCGAGTTGACCGGTCAACAATCAAACAAGAACATGGCTGATCGAACCCGAGAAAGTCAAACGAGAAAAGTTCACGAAGTGAGAGACACTTTGGTTTGAGACAATGACTCGCATTATACCGTCCTTGACCCCGTTTACCTATCTTCCACAATAAAAAAAAATTTCAACCTATATTGCTTCCACGAATTGTGAAGGTTCGGACTAAACCAAATATCAGGGAAGCGATTTCATTTCTATGTAAATTCAGTCTTTTACAAACAATTTGCCTATTACAAATTAATTACAAACAATCAAGGAATTATTAAGCGCCATGAAAACTGAACCAAAATACAATAAACGAAACATCGAATCAAAGATCTTCGGCCCACAAGCAATCCTAAAACTACACCGAGGACATCCCACGCTCGTCGCTGCTAAACCTGAAAAAAAACACAGTCTAATGAGCGAACTAAGATCACCCAGTGAGACGGTCCCCACTAAAGGCTTCTAGTCTAATCTACGATACTAATTCCCATCCCAAAAACCCAAAATAACAATCATAAAGAAATAAATGGCTTATCACATGCCATTGTCACGTGATAAACCCATAACACACAAGCATTCTCCACTAAAAGGAAAGACTACGAAAATCAAAGTCACTGCGGCACATGCCCTCGATTATACTCGATCTATCTATCGCAAAAACCAACCTTATCACCATTGGGCCCACTATGAAAACTTGGTAAATTCCACGGGAATACTAGCTACCGACATGGTAACTAAAACTACCCACGACTCCTAGACGAAAACACAAATTCCTACGGCCTAGGACACTGTTCTCAGTCCATCGGTACACAATCGACTCGGCCTACCCCATGATAGCCAAAGTGTCCATGCAGTCCGGCCCTAGGACATGACCATGTATTCTCCGGACCATACACCTACCGGCGTCACTCAGTAGGTTCACACCAGATTCACCACGTGAACCATTCAGGCAACTACCCGAGGATCCAATCGGGTCAGAAGTACCAGAATGCTTTCAAACCTAGACTTGCGGGATTTAACGCACTCTAGAATCCTAGTGCAATAAAATAAACACGCAGACTCATTGGGACTCTAATACAGAACACAAGACCGTCAAGGTCAACATTAATAATAAACAACACCCAATTAATATCCCGCAATTCCTAATACAACCACCACCACCAACCTTATATGGTTCTATAACGAATTAGGTACTGCAAACTTACCCGGTCCCATGACCGAGGTAAGTACCAAACAAGCTGACTACCCGGCTCAACACCAGAGTAGTCTAAATAACAGGGCTGCACACAAATACACAGCATCAAACCCACAACACACAATCAATCAATTAAGCAAGCCTTTAGTTCATTATTAACTTCCCATTCACTTAGTCCGCTACATTGGGATTAACGGATTGATAACCCCGTATACGGCTCACTTACTTAAACTTTTTAATTATATTTCCTAAATATCTTTGAATAAACTCCTTTATATGTCGGTTTAGGAATAGTAAACTTACCAATCCCCCGACATCTCATTTTTATTTAGCTCTAGTTCAATTACCCCCATTAACCCGTCTAATGATACTAACCTAACTCCGTTATTATATTCTATAAGGTTTGTTAAGTGTTTTTTTCCATATTTTAATATCGTCTTAATTCTTGTATATAGGTTCATTTAATATAGTTCTTAATATCATATACATGCATATATGTCCGAAACATGTCAATCTAATATAAATGCATTAATCAACATGTGGTTAACGAACTAACGAGCAATCAAAGACTATCTATCCACCATGCATTTAATTAAACCTAGCCAAGTTATTTATCAACCGATATTAATTAACCAATCAATCAATTCATTCAACGGGCATGCATTCCTAAACTACGGTTTTAAGGATTCCCTGGTCTAAATGACTTATCTACAAATGCAATAACCGACTCACAGTGGTAGTGTGACGGATGGAAGGATGTGACGGAATGTAAACTGCCGAACCGAACCAAATCTGAATCTGAACCTTCCTGAACACCACGAACAAAATCACAAACACTCCAAGCTCACCCGAGCAAGAACTGGCCGTTGACCAACCGTAAAATGGCATTGACAGCGTTAACCGGTCGTTGACCAAAGGCCTGGTCGAGCGTTGATCGTTGACCACTCCTAAACCGGTTGACCAAATATTGAATCGGCTCCAAACCAACTCCAATCAAACCGGTTTTTTCTAAACCAGATTGAACCAGCGTTGACCAAGTAAACCGGTTTGACTAAAGGTTGACCCGATTTAACCAAACTAAACCAATGCCTTAAACCGGTCTAAACCAGCATTTACCCATCTCGAACCGATCACCACAGAACCGGCTGAACAAGAGGCGTCGGAGGACGTTTCACGATGACTATTCTGGCGTTGACCGGCGGAGGTGAGGCGTTGATCGGCTGAACAAGAGCTCTCCGGTGACTGATAATGAGCTCCGGTGAGTGAGATCACTCTGATGATAGAAAGAGGAGCTAAAGGACCGGTGAAGCACAACTGAAGAGAGGAAGAAGGTGGAGAAGATAGCCGGCGGCGACGGCGGCGATGACGGCGGTGGAGGAGCTAATCAGCGGCGGATGGAGAGGAGAAGATGGTGTTCAAGATTATCCAAGTGGTTTATGAAGATTTGTCTTGGTTTTAGAGTTATCTAAATTGTTTGTTTTTGAAGCAATGAAGAACATGAAGAACTTCAAAGAAAATCCTCAACCAAATGATGAATGTGCTGGTATTTTTGATGAATTAGGGAAGACAGAAGAGGGATATCGAGAGAGTGATGAGAGAGTTTTTTTTTTTGTTGCTAATTTTTGGGTGAATGAATTGAACGGGATGATTGGACATAAACCATGCAAGAACATACAATGAGTCCCTTTGATTCATTGAATTGTTTGAAGGGTGAGGTGGCGCCAGGGGAGTAGAATATAATGACAATTGGCTTCACAAGGTCAAATCTGTTCCCATACAATGCATCCATTAACCTTCTACCCGATCAACTCTCAGTTCCATTATGTTGTTCCGATACAGCCAATTCAGAGTCTGATTTATAAAAACCCCGTAGATGCTTTCATAAATCCTCCAAGATATTTTTTTATATCAAATACTAGGTGATTTTAGAAGTATTTATCAATTTGAATCATCTCCTTTGGACACCCGTAGCTCCCGTTATGAATTATACAAGTTTTGTCGGTTTTGTCAGTTTCCTTTCCTAATAGTCCGAAAAACTCGTTTTAAATCCGATTTCACCAGTTCTTGTCTTCTGGATGTTTTCTTTACTCAAAAAGAGAAACAGTTGGCCCATCGCGGCTTCCAGCTCGTATTTTGGTAAAATTACAAAAATACCCCTCAACTTTTGAAAATTATGAAATTACCCCGATTGACTTTTCTGCTGCCCGTTAACCCAATTTTGAGAAACTGCGTATTACAGCAAGTCATGACCTGAAGATCCACAAAATGATTCATTTTTACACTTCAGTTGTACCAATTTAAAGTAACACAAAATTTTACCTCAAACTTGTTGCCGCCAGGGTAAGTTTGCGTTGAAGGTGTTAGCTCAACGATGTGATCACTACCATTAAGAATTCTTGAGTCTTACCTGTAATGAGTCTCGATAAGGTACTTCGAAAATACCTAAGAAGATGTCCTCACATCACATGGCTGCCTAGTACGCAAGAGTTCACAATTGGGTTAATGTTGCCAATCTTGACCAATTTCGTAAACCTAGTAAAGTTCTTTCAAAAATTTCACGCCCTTGCATCAAATTAACAGCACCTGGATTACCTTTTTCAAAAAAAAAAGTAATAATATTTACACTTACGATCTCGTTTCAATAACAACTTTCGATGTCGCGAGGATCTCTCACCTCCCACGGATCTCAACCATTGGATTTGGATCTCTTTGATTTCAAATCATGTCAGCTCCCAAGATTTCATAGATCTTCCATTTAGGAAAATCTCGACCGTCGGATGATAAATCATATTAATGATTTCGAATTATATGATTTTGAATCTTGGCATCCGCGAGCTGACTTCAGCAGATTGGACCTTTGCAGTCGGAAGGATTGTTCGCATTTCCCGCAATTAATTACTATCTTAAAATAATTAATGGGCTGGGGCGATTGTTGGTACCAAAATCCGCACCCAGATTTTGGCCGATAAGGCCCAATGGCCTTATCTCGTAAACATGTCGACATTAGAGACATTACTCCAACCCAAGTCGAAGCCCATCATATCTCTGCCTTATCAACTGGAAACGATTGCGTATCAAGTAAGGACGTTCATGATACTTAAGTCAACCGTCAAGCTGATTTAGTCAAACGTATCACTCCGAGATCAGCTCAACAGTCCGGAGATCATGGAGGTCATTCCGACAAGACATTGCGAGATATACGGATGGAGATCTCGTCATCAAGGCTATAAAAGGAGTTCAATGGCTTTAACTGAAGGACCTTCTTCTTCCACTATTTTTACACACACAAAAAATAGCTCTACGAGCTTATTGTAAATTCTATCTCTTGAGATCTCATTTGTAATCATTCTTTCATTAATACAAGATAATTATGAAATTTATTGTTTGTTTTAGATAGTTTTTTGAATCATCGTGTGATTTTTGAGGTGCTAGCCCTACGAAACTCCCCACTTCAAATTATAAATATCTAGTGTTGATTTCCAGATCCACAGAAATGATAGCTAAAATTGTAAAAAAAATGAATTAGATCATAAGATAATTTATATTTTGTGATATGATAACTGTTTATCATGATATTTTTACAAAATACTAATTGGATTAACATGATATTTTCTATATTAATACATTATAAATATCATATATTATTTTTAACACGTTATATATGTTACAGTTTTTATATAAGTGTCATATAGTATTTTTAGCATGGTAACATTTGATATATTATATGAGCAATGAATAGTGGTTGTTAGTTTGGATGAACAATATTAGCAATGGTTGATGAACATTATCAATGGTGGTTGATTAAGCGTATCAACGGTTTATTATGTTAGAAAGTATTTTTATGATCAATGTGATGGCTATGTCACTAAACTAAAAATCATATACCATATGATTTTTTTGTTAATTTATTAATTTTTAAGTTAATAATATTAATAAACTTAATTATTTAGTCAATCAATATAACTCAATCACTCTTTATATATTTGAGTAAATGTTGGCATATATATATATATGGAATATTTTCCTGGCATGGTCAGATTTACTGCCTAGTAAAGAGTGATTGATATGAATCTTTAAAAAGAAATATATAGCCAAAATATAAAACCGGTCTTCTGTTTAATATTGATATGAATCTTTAAAAGGAAAGATATAGCCAAAATAAAACATTGAATAAGCATTACTTTAAAGTATATATTACTACTACATTTTTTTCTCGAATGTCTCCGAAGGGACGTATATTATTACTATATTAATAAATATGGAGTGGAAAGATTGCGTCTCTCTCCATCGGTTTTTGGGAGACTAGAAAAATAATACCCATGTCCAGGTTTTCGACCAATAAAAGAACCGGCAGGGTATGATCATTTTGTCACTACGACAACACATGGTTCAAACCATTCTGTTTCAATAACAGCTTCTGTTTCAGGTAATATTGATCAGAAAACACTTCAACTTAATTATCAAGAGGCCAATAAGACTTCGGATGACAATGGTTTTTTTTTTTTTTGGAAGAATGGTTGATGGGTAATTCCAACCCTTCAACCTTAAGATGGGACTCCAGAGATGGAACTGTCAGGAGGTGGAGAATTCCCCTACAGTTCGACATCTGAAGGAGATACATGGTTAGTATCTCTCAGAGGTAATATTCCTCGGCGAGACCAAAAATAGTAGGAGGAGTTTAAAGAAAATTGTAGAGTAGCTTGGGTTCTTTGATTTACATATTGTGGAACCAGATGGGAGAGGTGGTGGGCTAGCTATTTTGTGGAAGCAGTCAGTTAGTCTAAAAATAATCCTTTCTAATCGCAGGAAGATTAACTATTTTGTAAGGTGGAAGGACAAAGAATTCTTCCTAACCCGCGTCTACGGAGATCATCTCAAGGAAGCAAGAGGCAGAGTATGGGAGCAGCTCCGGAGGATTGCAATTAAAAGAGCATAAGCCTAGATGATGACAGTCGATTTCAACAAACAGGCGGATCCATCAGAGAAGATTGGTGGAATGGTAAGAGAGGAGAAGTTTTGCTTAGAATTTCTACAAATGCTGAAAGCTTGCGGGATGAGCGAGATTAACCATTCTGGCCACCAATATTCCTGGTTTGGTACGAGGAGAGATGACTTGGTACAGTGTCGTATGGATAGGACGGTGGTAAACCAAGCTTGGATGGAGATCTTCCCTCTAGTGCAGGCTATATATCTGAAGAAGATCAACTCCGATCACAGTCCAATAATCAACAATCTATTAGGTGATCAGAGCCAAAGGTGCGCAACGTTTAGATATGATCAAAGTTGCCTGCAGAGGGAAGGTTTAAAAGAGACAGTGCATAAGTTCTGGACTGAGCAAAAATCAGATTCACAAGGATCCATAATGGGGGAGATTGCTGGATGTATGAAGGTAATATCGGAGTGGAAAAGAGGCCAAAGCCAAATTCAGCAGTCCGGATTTAAGCTCTTCAACACAAGATAGATCAGCTGATGTAGCGAGCTCCATTTAACCACTCGGAGTATATCTTATGTAAGAAAGAGTTGGAAAAGGAGTATCATAATGAAGAAGTGTTTTGGAGAACAAAAAGTAGAGTTCATAAGATCAAAAGAGGAGATAGGAACACGAAGTTCTTCCATGCCATGACGAAAGTAAGAAGAGCTCAAAATAGAATTCAGAGCTTGGTGGCGAGAATGAGAGATCGTGGTATCCATAGGAGGATATGGGCAGAGTGGTAGAATCATACTTTAAACTCCTATTAGCTTCATAAGATATTGGCCACCGTCTGTCTGATATGGATAGCTGTCAGCCGAACCTAAATCAACAACATAATGACATACTAACTGCTTTGGTTACCTTGGAAGAAGTTAGAAGAGTTATGTTTGATATCAATCCCCACAAAAGCCCAGAGCCAGACGGTATGTGAGGCTTTTCTATCAGCAGTTTTGGGAGAACATAGGACCTTCAATAACAAGGATGGTTCATGATTCCTTCAGGACAAGGATGGAGGAACATATGAGCAAAACAAAAATATGCCTTGTCCCAAAGAAGGAAAACTCAGTTAGGCTTACGGAGTATAAACCTATAAGTCTATGCAACGTAGTCTATAAGATAATTGCTAAGGTGATGGCGAATCAGCTAAAAAGGATCCTCCCATAGGTCATTTCTGAAACCCAAGCCACATTTATCGATGGGAGATTGATAACTGACAATATCTTGATAGCTCATGAGTTGTTGCACACCTTGAACTCAAATAATAAATGCGCAGAGGAGTATGTAGCAATCAAGTAAGACATTTCCAAGGCTTATGACAGAGTGGAATGGTCTTTTTTGGAGAGTGAACCGAGGGTGATAGGATTTTCAGAGCATTGGATCAGTTTAACTATGGAATGTGTGAGATTTGTGAGCTATAAATTTTTGATGAATGGAATGGCTTTTGGTAATATCATCCCGACGAGAGGTTTGAGACAAGGGGACATCCTGTCCCCTTTTCTGTTTGTAATCTGTACTGAAATGCTAGTAAGGATGCTGCAAAATGTGGAGGCCATGGGTAGAATCTCAGGGTTGAAAGTAGCAAAAAGTGAACCTCCGATTAGCCACCTCTTATATGCCGATGACAACATGTTTTACTGTAAACAAGGGGATGCAGAATTGAATGAGATAGTAAGAATCATCGAGGAGTACAGCTTAGCGTCGGGTCAAAGGGTAAATTACCAGAAGTCGAGCATTTACTTTGGGAAGCGTATCCCGACCAAGAGGAGAGAAGAGATAAAACTCAAGTTAGGGATATCATAGTAAGGAGGAGAGGGAAGATACCTTGGCTTGCATGAGTCTTTTGGAGGTTCCAAGGTATCAACTCTTAGCTATCTTAAGGAGAATTTGAATCAGAAGGTCACAGGATGGCAAACGAACTTTTTATCGCCGGGAGGAAAAGACGTTATCTTAAAAGCAGTGGATATGACGCTTCCAACCCACACAATGATCTGCTTTTAACTCCCAAAAACAATTTGCAAGAAAATCGCGGCTATTATGGCTGATTTTGGTGGCGAAAAGGCAAGGAAACAAGGGGTATCCATTGGAAAGCATGAGAGCATCTAAGCAACCCTAAAGACGTTGGAGGATTGGGGTTTAAGGATGTAGAAGTCTTTAAATTGGCTCTACAGGGGAAGCAACTATGGAGGATCATCAGAAAAAAGACACTTTACTAGCAAAGATCTTTCGGGCCAGGTATTTCAACAAGGCGGATCCTCTAACAGTTCCTCTGGATTCGCGACTATCCTATGCATGGAAAAGTATCCACACATCTTAGGAGCTTGTCAGGAACGGTCTGAGACAAGTAGTTGAGAATGGAAAAGATATCAACATATGTTCTCAGCCGTGGATTGACAGTAAACCAGCTCAGGAAATTAGAGCAACCAAGGGAATGGATGGACTAGTGAAAGAAAATACGGCATCCTTGGAAACGGTTTCTAACCTGATGGAGGAGTGTGGAAGGGAATGGAACCAGAATATCCTAACCATGGCTTTCTCAGATACGGAAAGAAAACTAATAGAAAAGCTTAGACCATGAGGAGATTTTAGTAAGGGTGGATATTTATGGGAGTACTCTAGATCTGGCTAGTATACTGTCAAGTCAGCATATTGGGCTATGAATCAGATCCGCATGGAGAAAAAAAGGCCAAGTCGAGTACCTTCAACCAAGTCTGGACCCCCTGTTCAAGCAGATTTGAAAGGTCCAAACGTGCCCAAGAGTACATCACTTCTTGTGGAAATGTCTTAGCAATACTCTACTAGTTGCTGAAAACTTAACACATCGTCATCTGGCTAAGGAGGGTGAATGTCCCAGGTGTCAGGGAGCCGAGGAAACAGTGAATCATATGATTCTCCTTTGTCCTTATGCAAGACTGGTTTGGGCGCTATCTCCCGTCCCAACACCTCCTAAAGGTACTTGGTCAAACTCATTCCCTGTAAACCTGTGTAGAGTATTGAATATAGCTTAGGAATATCCGGAGTTAGATCAAGAAACGAAGGTGTCCCCTTGGTTAATGTGGAGAATATGGAAAAGCATAATGACTTTGTGTATAAGGGAATTGGCCAAGACGCAAGGAGGCTAGTGGAGATAGTTGTGGCAGAGACAAAAGAGGGGAAGGAATTATTTATGGCAGAGAGGAAAGAGGCTGAGAGGAGTGTGGCAAAGACAAAACTTGTGCCGGGAAAAGTAGGCAGATGGAAGCCTCCAAAAGCAGAGTGGGTAAAATGTAACATGGACGGGGCCTAGTCGGAACCGTTGAACAAAGCTGGCTTAAGATGGGTATTAATAAATCACAACGGCATGGTTTTGTGGACATGAGTTAAGAATCTCCCAAAGTTAAAGTCTTGTTATAGAGACGGAGTGTGAAGTGATGTGATGAAGGATTCAAAACACGCTAAGGTTGGGATATAAAAAGGTGATATTTGAGACTGATGCTCAACGTTTAGCACTTATGCTAAAGGAGGAGGAAGCCCAGCTTACCTGAAACCAATCATAGAGGATATCCATCTGCTTTTCACCAAATTTGAGGAGTGTAAGGTAGTCTTTTAAGCTAAAAGAGGTAATGGAGTGGCGGATAGAGTAGCTAGGGAAACTCTTTCTTTACAAATTTATGCCCCAAAATTGTACTCTATAGTAGCAAGATGGTTGATAGATGTGGTCTAGTGGAATATGTTTGTGTAAACTCTTGATGTGGTAAATGTTAAGTTGATGTTGAACCCAAAAAAAAATTAATAACTATGGAGTGTGAATTTAGACGTGCCATCAAACAGTCTTGGAGAAAATACATTTTTTTTTTTTTGACATCTGATGTTGTATTAATAACCTCATAAGAGCATAGGACCACCAAATACAACAAGATACACGACTAATTACAACCAGAATGCTGCTTGATACCACAAACCAGTATCAAGCTGCAATGGTACAAAAAATTCCTCTACCTAATACCACAAGAACCGTTTAAAAAGAGATAAAACAGACTTGGCCCAAAAAAATGATCATACTAAGCTCATAAGCTAAAACCGAGTGGCCTCAACATAGAGGCATTACCACGGATAACAACTAAATAAGAAAGAAAACTACTTTACTGAGCTTCCGCAGATGAGATACATTCATCCTAAAACAATTCAGTCAACCACCGCGGCTGATTAGCTGCCACATAAGATTGGTGAAAGTCACAACTCACCACACTCTGAGCAATGAATGTTGTCCCTCTGTTAGCTTATGTTGGCTCCACTTTAAGTCTTCAATTGATGATGCCCTTCAGCAGGATAATTAGTTCTGAAGCAAAATACCTGAAAGAAGTCCATGCTCTAGGCCTCAAGATAGCTCCCAAAAGATTAGAGTCTTGTGAACAAAAGATGACTCTGTCCACATGGTGGCTTCTCATACTCTCCATTGCCCAGGCTGTGCACAAGAATTTGGCTTCCATCAGAGTACCCGAGTGCTTAAAAGATCTCCGGCTGTTCAGAATCACCAAGCCATTTGTATCCCTTAGCACCCATGCTGCTCCTAGGATCCCATATTTCATGTTCCAAGAGTGACCAATGTTGCATTTGAACCATGTCACAGGAGGCGGTTCCCATCTCAGGTCAACATGACTCACTTGTACCTGATAAGTCGCTTGTTGATCAGAACCAATGACTTGCCCTATGAACCATCACTCTGAGTCCTCTCTAATCTTTTGAATTGTGGTCATAGGATCATATAATTTCCCCTGAAAAATCAATTTGTTTCTATTCTTCCAAATGATCCATATAGTCCACGGGAAGCTCCACTGGAATGTCAAAGCGTTTATGTGACTGAATGAGATAACTAAAATTTTCATACACAGAGTAACTATCAAAACCACCATCCGGAGAGGGAAAATCAGAGACTGCCCACACCTGCCTTGCCAACGTACAAGTGAAGATGGCATGATTTATTAATTCATCATCATCTCCACATACATGACATCTTGTATCCACTTTAATCCCTCTAGATGTGATCTTGTGATATACCATGGATTTTAGAGTTTTTAACCATGGTATATATCTTATTTATCGAGTCATTTTATTATGTTTTGGAGTCTTTTAGGTATGTTTACAGGTCTAGGAACGTTTGGAGCAGATTTGGGATTATGGCACATTCTGGAGCATTTTGGAGATTTAACCCGGGAGGAAGAGTTCACTGTCCAAAACAGAGGTGTGCATCGATCGACACATCTTGTGCATCGATCGACACACATGCGAGTCAGACAATTCTCGGCGGTTTAATGAAGAGTTTGGAATTTGCACTTTGGCCCAGAAGTTTCTCATAATTACAAAGAAGCTCCGTCCGTGACTAGACCATTATATTAGGGGTTTTAGCCACTTGTTTAGGCTACGCTTTTAACAAGTTTTACATTACGCTTTCATACTTTGAGCATAGAGATTTTAGAGCTTTTGGTGCTGATCTGAACCTGTATTGCTTCCTGCTTTTGGAGAAGTTTCGAACCCCTTTTATTCTTTACTCTCTATTTATGCAATTTACTTATTCATCGATTTGTGTTTCATTGATCATGTCTGAGTAGATTCATAGTTAGGTTTAGGGATTCTCACAAAGGTTTTCATGACTTGTTAGATTAATTTATCAATTTAGGATTCATAACTTATTTGTTCTTCAACCTGAATTGTGCTTAATACTAGTTTCTAACCTGATCACTTAGAATCTAGACTTTAGGTTATTAAATTGACACGAAAATGTGATTTAGAATCTGAACTATTTAGGTTGAGCAATTTAATTATCCGCAAAGAAATTTGGTTTAATTGAATTGTGAACATATCATACTTGTACTTACGGCTAGTTTAATCTGTTAGGAATTGCAAAGAAATTTGGGTTTCTGCTAATTAGACTTAGAGAATTCTCGCAACGAAAGTTGGTTAATTCTATATCTGTATTTGAGTTCTAGAGCCGGACTTAATTTGATCCTGACTGATAGTTAATTTGCCTGTCTGATTTTCTGAGAACTCCTAGACTTAGCGCTTTTAGTTCTTGCTTACAAAACCACTTCTGCTATCTGATTTACTTTCTGTTTTGCTATTTAGTTTCTCATTAATTTACCTAGCTTAACTTGACGTTCTACAATCTATCGTAAGGTCTAGAGTCTCTGTGAATTTCGATACCCAATATACTAGTAGTTCACCTCTGTGCACTTGCAGTGTAGATCTAGGGATTAAAACTCTGATTGTATCAAGTTTTTGGCGCCGTTGTCGGGGACTCTTTTGAGTCTTCGATAGATTTGAATTTAGAGTTTAGACTAGGTTTTTTGTTTTTGTTTTTGTTACTAATTTTCTCTGTTTTACTCTGTCGCAGGTCTGATTTTCGCTTTGCATCGATCGACGCATTCTTTTGAATCGATCGACACAAGGCGAATCCGAGTTGAATCGATCGTTGCATACTTTGCATCGATCGTTGCAGTAAGATTACCGACGGTTTAAGCATAAACGTGAGACCCGAAGTGATCCGAACGTGAATCTTGTGAATCTAAGACTTGAGGAGCTTGCTAGACTAGAGAGGACAAACAGAAAATGTCAACGAGCAAGGATGGTACAAAATCGCTTGATTCTGAGACCTGATGCTCAGGGTGTTCTGAGGGACGACCAGAACAACCGATACAATGATGCTGGGCAAAGGATTGATGCTGAGGGACGTGTGATCCCTGATCCTGAACCTGAACCTGAACCTGAAGGTCAGAGGCAGTGGTTGTTGCTGAGAGGACTCTTGCTGACTACAACCGTCCGGATGAGTTCCATGCTAACCGGTCAGCAATTGTACCTCCTGGATTTGAGAGGAATGATTTCGAGATCAAGACTGTCTACTACTCTCTGCTGAGGCAGAATCCTTTCCATGGTCTCCCACATGAGCAACTCATGGACCATATTGACGAGTTTGAGGACTTCATCATTGGAATGAAGTATAATGGGGTAAACTATGACTACTTGTTTCTCAAGCTTTTCTCTTATTCTCTCGCTGGAGATGCTGCAGCTTGGCTGAAACAACTTCCATCTGGGAAGTTTACTACTTGGGATGCTGTGAAGAGAGAGTTCTTGAGGCACTTTTATGATGATGCTTGCTCTGATCAGTCGAGACAGGATATTCTCACCTTTACCCAAGGTCCTACAGAGCCTCTTAAGTCTGCTTGGATGAGGTTTAAGAAGTACCAACGTAACTGTCCTCACCATGGATTCTCCGAAGTGACGCTGCTGGGCTTATTCTTCAGAGGTATTGATCTCCACTATCAGTCTGCATTGGACAATGCTAGCAATGGAAATTTCAATACAAGGACTCTTGAGCAGGCTAAGACATTGATTGATAACTTGGTGAGCAGTAATAGCACCAAGACTGCTGATAGGAGAAGGAAAGAGTCTGGTGGGAAGATAGATAATCTGGAGATTGCTGATATCAGGAGTAAGTTGGACACTTTTTATAGTTTGTTGACTGGAAAGAAAGCTGTCCACTTTGCTCAGGAAGTTGAGGTGTTTGGAGCTGAAGAAGATCACCAGGAAGAGGATGTGAACTACATTGGTGGCTCTGGATTTCAAGGGAATAGGTTTGGAAATCAGCAAGGTAGCAAGTTCTTCAATGGTGGACAGAAGAGTGCTTTCACAAGCAATCAAAACTCTTCTGGAATTGGACAGACTGCTGGTTATCAGAAGCCTTTTCAGCAAGGTAATTCTTACCAGAGAACCTATGGATCATCTTCTTATCAGGCACCTCCTGCTACTAATACTCATGAGAGCAATATGGAAGCAATGATGGAACAGCTGCTGAAAGGTCAGACTAAGACTGATGTAAACTTCAACAAGAAGCTGGATGCTGTGTATGAAGATCTGAATGGGAAGTTTGAATCCTTGAGCACACATGTGAAAGAGCTTGATGCTCGGGTTGCGCAGACTGCTGGATATGTTAAGAGGGCAGATGGTTCTCTTCCGGGACGAACTGATGCTAATCCTAAGTATCAGTGCAATGCAGTGACACTGAGAAGTGGTAAGGAGCTGTTTCCTGCCCAGAAAAAGCAGTTGAGCTTAGAAGAAGTCGTGGAAATTGAAGAGATGGAAGATGAGATCCGAGGAATTCGCAATGCATCGATCGACGCACCTATGCAACGGTCGATGCAGAGGCGAAAATAACGATCCTGAACCTACGCTCGATGCAGAGGTTATAACAGAATCACCTAGCAACGATCGATGCACCACTAGCAACGATCGACGCAAGGCGACTGCCGAGAGTTCAAGCGCAGAGAAGCTGAAGAAGTCAAATGAAAGGGTCTACAAGCCTAAGGTCCCTTTTCCTAAGAACCCCAGGAAGGCTAAGAACGATAGGCATTATGCTAAATGCAAAGAGATCATTAAAAAGGTGAAGATTGAAGTGCATTTGATTGACTCTATGCAGACTACTCCTGTGATGAAGAGATGTCTTAAGGACTTACTAGCTGGTAAATGGTCTGATGAGGAGAGTGTAATGATGATCACAGAGGTATGTAGTGCAGTGATTCAGGGCAGAATTCCTGAGAAGTTGAAAGATCCAAGGAGCTTTGTGTTGGATTGTGGTATCTACAGGGAAAGATTTGAGAGATCTCTATGTGATCTTGGTTCTAGTGTGAACCTTATGCCCTTCTCTGTTGCCAAGAGACTTGGGATGACTGACTTCCTGCCCACTAGGATCTCATTAGTTTTAGCAGACAGAACAATCAGAATTTCTGAAGGAATATTGGAAGAAGTGCCTATAATGATTAGCCAATGTGTGATTCCTACTGATTTTGTGGTTCTGCAGTATGGAGAAGAACCAAAGGATCCACTGATTTTGGGTAGGCCTTTCTTGGCTACTGCTGGTGCGATGATTGACTGCCAGAGAGGTAAGATAATTCTGAATGTGGGTGATCTGAAGATGAGCTTTGATATGGACAAACTGGTGAAGAGACCAACCATTGACAGACAGACCTTTTATGTGGATACACTCAGTGATTTGGCTGCAGATTACTTTTATAAGACACATGCTGAGGATCCGCTAGAGAGAGCTTTACTAAGCTCTATAATGGAGCTGGAGCTTCTGCAAGACGAGCCCGCAATTTGCTATGTGAGGCTAATGGATTCTGCTGAGCAGGTCATGCATTTGGATGTGTCTGACGCGACTATGCATCGATCGACACATGTAGCGAATCGATCATTGCATGCCGACAGTGATTGGGCAGAGGAAAAAGCCCCGAAAATTGAGCTGAAACAACTTCCATTCGGGCTAAGGTACGCATTTCTTGGACCTAATTCAACATATCCAGTGATTGTTAATGATAGTTTGAACAACGCAGAGCTCACTTTACTGCTAAGCAAGCTGCGCAAGCATCGCAAAGCTCTTGGATATTCTCTTGATGACATTTCAGGTATCTCTCTGGAGCTGTGCATGCATCGGATACATCTTGAGGACGAGTCTAAGACATCTGTTGAGCATCAGAGGAGGCTGAATCCTAATCTTAAGGATGTGGTTAAGAAGGAGATCATGAAGCTCCTAGATGTTGGGATCATCTATCCGATTTCAGATAGCGATTGGGTTAGTCCAGTCCATGTAGTGCCTAAGAAAGGTGGAGTTACAGTAGTGAAGAATGAGAAGAACGAGATGATTCCTACAAGGACTGTGACTGGACACCGGATGTGCATTGATTACAGGAAGCTAAATGCTGCGACAAGGAAGGATCATTTCCCTTTACTTTTCATTGATCAGATGCTGGAGAGGTTAGCATATCACCCTTACTATTGCTTCCTCGATGGATACTCAGACTTCTTCCAGATTCCCATCCATCCAGAGGATCAGGGAAAGACTACTTTTACTTGTCCATATGGCACATTTGCATACCGCAGAATGCCTTTTGGACTTTGTAATGCTCCAGCCACCTTTCAGAGATGCATGATGTCCATATTTACTGATATGATTGAGGACTTTATGGAGGTATTCATGGATGATTTTTCAGTCTACGGATCATCTTATAATGATTGCTTGGATAATTTGTGCAAAGTGCAAGCTAGATGTGAGAAAAAGCACTTGGTTCTTAATTGGGAGAAATGTCATTTCATGGTCAGAGATGGCATTGTTCTTGGACATAGAGTGTCTGAAGCAGGAATCAAAGTAGACCGCACTAAGATTGAGTTCATGACCAGCCTTGAGGCGCCTGATTCTGTGAAGTATGTGAGGAGCTTTCTTGGACATGCTGGTTTCTATAGACGGTTCATCAAGGATTTCAGTAAGATTGCTAGACCACTAACTGCTTTGTTGTGTAAGGATACCAAGTTTGAGTTCACTGCAGATTGCCAGACTGCATTTGAACAGATCAAGCAAGCATTAGTGAGTACTCTTATAGTTCAACCACCAGATTGGGATCTACCTTTTGAGGTAATGTGCGATGCAAGTGATTATGCTGTAAGAGCTGTCCTGGGGCAGAAGAAGGACAGAAAGCTTCATGTTATTTACTATGCCAGCAGGACATTAGATGATGCGCAAAGAAACTATGCCACTACATAGAAGGAGTTGTTGGCTGTTGTCTTTGCATTTGAGAAGTTTCGCCCATATCTTGTTGGTTCCAAAGTGATTGTGCACACTGATCATTCAGCTCTGAAGTATCTGATGCAGAAGAAGGATGCTAAGCCAAGATTGTTGAGATAGATTATGTTGCTTCAGGAGTTCGACATTGAAGTGAGGGACAAGAAGGGAGTTGAGAATGGAGTTGCTGACCATCTGTCAAGGATTATGGTTGAAGAAGACGTGTCCATTAATGATTTCTTGCCTGAGGAGAACGTCAACATGATCGGGACAGTATTTGAGATGGATTTAGACAGAAATTTACAGGACTGTCGGATTAATTGCATTGCATCGATCGATGCAACATCTGTGACGATCGATGCATGTGACGAGGACGCAACGATCGATGATGCCCTATGTGATGATCGTTGCAGTGCGGATACGAGCCCAGAACCTTTTAAGGTTCAAATTGGACAATACGACTTCGAAGTTGATGCTATCGCAACGACTAATCGACCCTGGTAGGGTGGGTATAAAATCCGTATCCGAAGTCCGAACTCGAACCCGATCCGAAGTAAGTGGTTTAAATCGGGTATGGATAGTACTAAATACCCGATCGGATTTTGTATCAGTAAAGAATGGATATCCGAATCCGAAGTTACCGAACCCGATATCCGAAGTATACCCGAACTATACCCGATATATCTCTTAACCCTAATATCCCCTAAATACATCTATTGACTTTCAGTCGATTTTTAGATTGCCTACCCTTAGTGAATCTAATCTTTCCGAAATTGAAGCAATTTAATTGTATCTAAATAAATTGTGAGTACATCTTTAATTAATCAAACTGGAAGCCCTAAAAAAACAGTTCTCACGTTCTCCTCATTCTCCTCCATCTGAGACTTCGAAGAACCAATCTCAGGTACGTCTTCTTCTTATTTGATAATCAGAGATGAAATTTTTAGCTATTTTATGTTTCATCTAACGCTTGATCGTCTTTAGTTTAGCTAGTTTATGTTTACAGCCATTAGGAGTTTAAACCAGTCTCTGTTTTGAATGAATAGAACATAGATCAACAAAATAGTATACTCTTATGAACATAGACGAACCAGTCTCATAAATCAGATATTATAAGTTTCGTTATTGTCTAGAGTGTCTGCTTTTTAGCTAGTTTATGATTTCAGCTATTATGGGTTTATTAACCAATCTCTTATTTGATTGAATATAATGCAAACTTATTGTGATTGTGACTCATATGCTGCAGAGATATGAATTTATCGGTTGCTAATTTGATTATATCATTGACATAAATTGTCGGTATGACATTAAAGGGGTTTGTATCTCTGTGTTTGTGATGATTTTAGTGGGTTCATATGACTATTATTTTGTTCTTTTGATGTGGTATTTGTCTAATACTCTGTTCCAACTATGGTATATCAACTTTTTTTAATGTCGTTTCAATATTTTCTTGTGTTCATCTGGTTTATAGTTTTTGTGTGGAGCTTGATTGTTTCTGGGAATATAAATGATTTGTTTCTGCATTACTAAAACGTGAGTATATGAGTTCTGTTGATAGATTTGGTTAGGTATTTTTCGTCTTTATTATTCTTCTCACTACGTAATGAACTGGAAATTTGTGGTAAATCTAGATTGAATAAACAATTGCACTTCAATGCTGTCTTTTTTACTTAATCAAATATTTTATATGTTTTATGTATCACGGGAACTGTGTGTAATTCTATAAACATGGATATTTAAATAACTGTTTTGTTTGTGAGACATAGACGTCTCCACTGTTCTTTTATGTTTCCATCTAATGTCTGATTATATTTATCTTCTTTGCAGATGGATTCATCATCTCCAAATCAAGAAGAAGATTTTATACCTCCCAATTCAGATCCGAGGGGCAAAAGGACGCTTGAAAGTGGAGCTACTTCTGAACCAAAGAAAGTTAAGAGGATACTCCCCTCAAGGTCAGATGTATGGACTCATTTCACAAGACTAGAGACCAACCGTGACAAATGTATTTGTACCTATTGTCAAAAACATTTCTCATGTCAATCAAAGTCAGGGACTACAAACTTGAAGAATCATCTTCAAGTCTGTAAGCAATACAAGGCAGGGCTTGATGGTCAAGATCAAACTCAGAACCAAAAGGTTATCAATAATGAAGGGAATCTGCAGAATGCAAAAGTCTCTGAGAGTGTTTTCAGAGAAGCATCGAATGAAATGCTTGTTCTAGGGGAGTTGCCATTGTCTTTTATTGAAAGTATGGCTTGGAAACACTTCTGCAACAAGGTTATTATTTTATCTTTCTTTCTTTTTTTTAAAGTTTTTGCAGCTTTGGTTAACTCATTCATCTAATACTTCTATATATGTAACCATTCAAGTGTAACTTATACGCGCCTCACTCAAGAAGAACAGCAACAAAAAGCATTGTTAAGATGTATGTTGAGAGGAAGTCTGCTCTTAGAAAATGGTTCCTAGCTAATAAGCAGCGAGTCTCAATAACAACAGATATTTGGGTTTCTCAAGTCACAGGTAATGTTTATTGACTTCTTAAATCCGAGAGTATACTATTATGATATTTACTTAATGTTACTCAATGTTTTACACAGGTGCAAGTTATATGGTTATAACAGCACATTACATTGATGCACATTGGCGATTAAAGAAGCTGATAATAGGATTTAAGTATGTCACAGATCACAAAGGTAAGACTATCTCCACTGTACTTCTAGAATGCCTAGCTGAGTGGGGAATAGAAAAGGTCTTTTGTGTGACTGTGGACAATGCAACAGCCAACAGTAATGCTTTGAAGCAATTTGAGTCTAGTTTCTCCTTAATATCTGATGATTCTTTAGTGATGAAAGGGGAATTTATGCATATGAGATGTGCTGGTCATATCATAAATTTGATTGTGAGGGAAGGCTTAGCTGAAATAAGTGATAGTGTGACTGCAATCCGCAATGCTATCTCATATGTTAGATCCGGAACGCTTAGGCAAAAGGTATTTGAGCTGAAGGTAGACTCTGGTAGGATACAAAGGGGTAGTTTGCCATTGGATGTCAAAACTAGATGGAATTCTACATACTTGATGTTGAAAAAGGCAATTGAGTACAAGGTTGCATTTGATAAGATGGTTGAAGACAAACTATACAATGACCATTTCCTAGAGATTGATAATGGGGAAAAACGGATTGGACCTCCGTTATTGGCTGATTGGCGTGAGGTAGAAAGGGTAGAATAGTTTCTTTTGATTTTCTACAACGCCACATTGGTAGTCTCAGCTTCTACTTCTGTGAATTCACACAAGTGTTATGGGGCGATAGTGAACATATCATCAAGTCTTCAATTGCATTGTAACAGCTATGTTAAGGAACTGAGGGTAAAAGCTGCAGAAATGCTTAAGAAATTTGATAAGTATTGGGATGGTTTGAAGAACATCAACAAGATGTTGGTAATAGCTAGTGTTTTTGATCCGAGCAAGAAGATGCAATTTGCAAAAATGTGTGTTTGAGGAACTGTACGGGGAAGGTTCTACACATGCAAAAGAGTTGTATGATTCAATTCTTAATATTTTGCGTGGAATGTTTAAGGAATATAGTGAAAGATATGGTAGAGAAGCAAATGCACAACCATCTCAGTCTCAATCTAGTCATTCATCTCAGTCTACTCAAGAGCAACAAATAGACATAATGAATTTTGTTGATGAAGAGCTTGGTTACAATAGGATTGAGAAAAGGTACAATGCCTATCTAAAAGAGATTGGAGTTAGAGACACAAATGAGTTGGATTCATATTTGAAGGCAGAATGTGAGGATCCTGAAGTGATGATGGGAATTGGTAAAGATGTACTCTCTTGGTGGAAAGTAAACAGCGGCAAGTATCCCATTTTGTTAGAGATAGCTCGGGATTTATTTGCTATGCAAGTGTCTTCGGTTGCATCTGAAAGTGCTTTTAGCACTAGTGGGAGGATAATAGATCCTTATAGGAATTGTCTAACTCACTATATGGTTGAAGTTTTGATGTGTACAGAACAGTGGATGAAACAAGATATTAGATGTGAATCAAAGGTGCTTACAAATTCACAAATACTTGCTGAAGTTGAATTCGAAGATCGTCTTGAGAAAGGTTTGTATCTTTTTTTCAAATGTTAATTATTCTCTTGTACTTTATTTTAAAATTCTGATTTTTGTATTTATTTTCAGAGTTTGAAACTAAAACACATCAAGAAGAGTAGTTTGCTTTACTATTCTTAGCTACAAGGTAAGCTAGTTTTCAATTTCATAATTGTCATATGTTTCATACTTATTTCACACGGTTCTAACTTCTAATTTGTTGTTATTTTTATCACAGGAAGTCATGAAGTTTTCAGTTATTGCATTTGTTGTTTTAGTTTATGGATTTGTTAGTTTTGTCTTTGTATTTTCAGCTACAACGTTTGATATTTACGTTTACGAATTTCTTTAGTTTTCGACTACCTACCATATTTGCTATTATAATAAAATGTCACGTGCTTTGAATTCTTGACGGTTTGCACTTTTTTTTTTTTTTTTTCTTGTTACTAATAAGTGACAACC
Source organism: Orychophragmus violaceus (assembly GCA_030180135.1). Lineage (NCBI taxonomy): Eukaryota > Viridiplantae > Streptophyta > Magnoliopsida > Brassicales > Brassicaceae > Orychophragmus > Orychophragmus violaceus. Next base: position 84,072,696 of record CM058233.1, on the reverse strand, counting down.
TAGTTTGAAAATATTAATGAGTTCGGGTTTAACCGAAAATATCCGAACCCGAAGTTTAATAATCTGAACCCGATCCGAACATATGAAATATCCGAATGGATTTTATAGCCCTAAACCTGAATATCCGAAAATCCGAAATACCCGAACCGAACCCGAACGGATATTCGAACGCCCACCCCTAGACCCTGGTATGCAGATATAGCTAATTACCTGGCTGCAGAGACTGAACTAGATGAGTTAAATGGGTATGCCAAGAAGAAGTTCTTCAGAGAGCTCAGGCGGTACTATTGGGATGAGCCTTATCTCTACGAACATTGTTCGGATGGTCTCTACAGGAGATGCATTGCTGAATCAGAGGTCCCAGATATCTTATTCCACTGTCATGGATCAGATTATGCTGGACATTTTGCTACTTTTACGACTGTGTCTAAGGTTCTGCAAGCAGGTTTCTGGTGGCCTACGATGTTTAAAGACGCTCATTCTTTTGTCTCTCAGTGTGATGCCTATCAGAGGAGAGGGAAAATCAGTAAGAAGCACGAGACGCCTCATAATTTCATTCTTGAGGTTGAGGTTTTCGATTGCTGGGGCATAGATTTCATGGGTCCTTTTCCCTCATCCTATGGGAATAAGTTCATTTTGGTTGATGTGGACTATGTGTCTAAGTAGGTGGAAGCAATAGCTAGTCCAACCAATGATTCTTCGGTGGTTATTAAGCTGTTTAAGACCATCATATTCCCTAGATTCGGAGTACCTCGGATAGTAATTAGTGATAGAGGATCTTATTTCATTAATAAGGTCTTCGAGAAGCTGCTACAGAAGCATGGAGTTCATCACCGAGTTGCTACTCCTTATCACCCTCAGACTAGTGGGCAAGTCAAGGTCTCTAACAGACAGATCAAGGAGATCTTGGAGAAGACAGTTGGGAAGACAAGGAAGGATTGGGCAGCAAAGCTGGATGATGCACTATGGGCTTACCGGACTGCATTCAAGACACCACTTGGGACTACTCCATTTCATCTGCTGTATGGAAAAGTATGTCATCTGCCAGTGGAGCTTGAGCACAAAGCAGCATGGGCTGTGAAGCAGATGAACTTCGATCTTAAATATGCTGCAGAAAGGAGATTGATACAGCTTAATGAGTTGGATGAGATTAGGCATTTTGCTTATGAGAACTCAAAGCTGTACAAGGAGAGGACTAAAGCTTATCATGACAAGAAGATTGTCTCTAGACAATTTGAGCCTAATGATCAAGTACTCTTGTATAACTCTCGTTTGCAATTGTTTCCAGGTAAGCTGAGATCAAGGTGGTCTGGTCCTTTCACGATCAAGGAGGTACGCCCTTATGGAGCTGTTTTTCTAGTCAGCCAGGAAGGTAAGGGGTTTACTGTGAATGGACAGAGGGTGAAGCATTATTGGGCTAAGGCCGAGATTCCAGGAGGTCAGATTTTGCCTCTGGATGTAGCACCCTCTGCTTGATTCAGCTGATAGGACAAGCTAATGACCTTAAACAAGCGCTGAGTGGGAGGCAACCCACTGTTAGGTTCGTTTTCGTTTTCAATTTTTCGTTTTGATTTGGTTTTTTTGGTTTTCTATTTTTGTGTGTTCAAAGCCGAGAGAAACAGGCAGAATCGCACTGCATCGATCGACACACATGGTGCATCGGTCGATACAGTTGCGATTTACGGTTTGCCGATTCAATTGCGGTTCAGACACCGGTTATCTGCTTAACCGTGAGCATATTCGTCTTGCATCGATCGACACCCTAGAGACATCGATCGACACAAACCGACGACATGTAAGTGTCTGACCCTTTTTCGGTTTGTTTTCATTCCGATTTCTTTCTTTTACTGATCCTAAGCTTGACACTACTCGGGACAGTATGTTTCAAGTGTGGGGGAGGTAGCTACTGACGCACGCTTTTATTTTCTTAGAGCCAGTCCTGTTTTCAAAAATTTGTTTTATCGAGTCAAAACAGTTTAAGTAGGAAACAGTGAATTTTTTGAGAAGTTAACAACACTTGCAGGAACTTAAGTAACCACTGGGATGAGCTTGCAGGATCAATCTATGACTATTAGAAAACCCCAACACAGATCAGCCTACTGAGAACACCCACATCACTTCAGGTATCAGAGGATCCTTTACTGACTTCACCCTTAATTTTGACTTAGTTTTCTCACCTAAGGGCTTGGTATACCTTGAGTCGGATTCCTCTGTTAGTTCTTACACAGCTTGTAAACCTGTCCGAGTATGGTTCCCTTCTCCCCTTCTCTAAAGTAAAAAAAAAAGAGAATAATAAACTAAGGATGAGCTAGTAGCTCCGAAGTGGTCGCGGGAGTGGTAGAGACCCCTATTACCTCCTGTGCATCCATGGAATGTGTCCAAAGTAAACCCCATAACGGAAAGAGCACTGATAAAAAAAAATGATACCCAATGGGGAAAATCAGTTGCTAAGGAAGGGAAAAGAGAAGAAAGGAACCAGAAAAAGATAGTATGGTGGTCTAGAGCTAACAAAGTAAGAATCCATGTGCCCTTTGATCGATAATCCTTAGGTGAGACCGCATTTAATAGCTTATAGAAGTCAGTAGGGTGAATTTGAATGCTCTGAATGTGATTGTGGAGTTTACTCAGGACAGTTGCTAAGTGTGGGGGAAGTATATGTTGGTCTTGATGTCTTGCAGGTGAAATCTTTCATGTGGTTTATTAAGGGGAATATGAGTGTTGTTGCTTCTAAGATGAAAAGAGTTTCTGAAAGATTTCAAACCTCTTCACCATATTCTAGTTCTCTGTTTTGCTTGAGGGCAAGCAAAGGCTAAGTGTGGGGGAGTTGATATACCATGGATTTTAGGGTTTTTAACCATGGTATATATCTTATTTATCGAGTCATTTTATTATGTTTTGGAGTCTTTTAGGTATGTTTACAGGTCTAGGAATGTTTGGAGCGGATTTGGAGATTATGGCACATTCTGGAGCATTTTGGAGATTTAACCCGAGAGGAAGAGTTCACTGTCCAAAACAGAGGTGTGCATCGATCGACACACATGCGAGTCAGACAATTCTCGGCGGTTTAATGAAGAGTTTGGAATTTGCACTTTAGCCCAGAAGTTTCTCATAATTACAAAGAAGCCCCGTCCGTGATTAGACCATTATATTAGGGTTTTTAGCCACTTGTTTAGGCTACGCTTTTAACAAGTTTTACATTACGCTTTCATACTTTGAGCATAGATATTTTAGAGCTTTTGGGGCTGATCTGAACCTGTATTGCTTCCTGCTTTTGGAGAAGATTTCGAACCCCTTTTATTCTTTACTCTCTATTTATGCAATTTACTTATTCATCGATTTGTGTTTCATTGATCATGTCTGAGTAGATTCATAGTTAGGTTTAGGGATTCTCACAAAGGTTTTCATGACTTGTTAGATTAATTTATCAGTTTAGGATTCATAACTTATTTGTTCTTCAACCTGAATTGTGCTTAATACTAGTTTCTAACCTGATCACTTAGAATCTAGACTTTAGGTTATTAAATTAACACGAAAGTGTGATTTAGAATCTGAACTATTTAGGTTGAGCAATTTAATTATCCGCAAAGAAATTTGGTTTAATTGAATTGTGAACATATCATACTTGCACTTAAGGCTAGTTTAATCTGTTAGGAATTGCAAATAAATTTGGGTTTCTGCTAATTAGACTTAGAGAATTCTCGCAACGAAAGTTGGTTAATTCTATATATGTGTTTGAGTTCTAGAACCGGACTTAATTTGATCCTGACTGATAGTTAATTTGCCTGTCTGGTTTCCTGAGAACTCCCCAGACTTAGCGCTTTTAGTTCTTGCTTACAAAACCACTTCTGCTATCTGATTTACTTTCTGTTTTGCTATTTAGTTTCTCATTAATTTACCTAGCTTAACTTGACGTTCTACAATCTATCGTAAGGTCTAGAGTCTCTGTGGATTTCGATACCATATATACTACCAGTTCACGTCTGTGCACTTGCAGTGTAGATCTAGGGATTAAAACTCTGATCGTATCATCTTGCTAGACACTGGTATCGCACCACTGAGAGCCTTCCACATAAAACATTGGATTTTGGGTTGTGTTTTGATCTTCCACACATCAGCTTTTAAAGTATTCAGCGAGGGTAAGGCTTATGTAATCACTAGTAAGTCTTTCTTCTTCAACCTTGAAGCCAGCCAGTACCCCGATTTCACCGAATAAAGTCCATTAGAGTTGTATTGCCATTCCCAGTAATCTGCGCTCGACACTAATGGCTTCCTCTTTTTGATCAGCTGAATATTGCCTGGAACAAAGATTTCTTCTAACTTATTCAACCTCTAATCTCAGTTGTCATAATCAATCAGCTCACTGACCATTAGATTAACATTGAAAGTTATGTTCTTGATCCATGGGACTCTCATGATGTCGTCTTTGACCCACGGGTCTAACCAGACCCTGATGTTTTCCCCATTGCCAACTAGCTGATGAAGGCCTTCCATCAGTAACTCTCAGCCGTGGAGGAGGCTTCGCCAAGAGTAAGATGGCTGAGATCCAAGCTGTGCCTGGAGAAGATCCACAGTTGGGAAGTACCTACTCTTCAAGACATATGCTAACAGACAATTTGGATATTGGAGAACCCGCCAAGCCTGCTTTGCAATGAGGGCTTGGTTCACATTCTCCACATCTCTGAAACCCATTCCCCCATTTTCTTTGGACAAACACAACTTTTCCCAACTCACCCAATGAATCATCCTTTTGTGCTCTAAAGAGTTCCACCAGAAATCTGATAAAGCTGACGATAGAGAATCACATGTTGTCTTAGGGAGTTTAAAAACTAACATTGCATAAACTGACATTGATATAGCCACCGTTTTGATCAAAACTTCTTTACCGCCTTGAGATAACAGTCTAGCAAACCATCCTGAGACTTTAGATTTTGTTTTCTCGTGAATGAAAGCTAGCATGTCAACTTTGGAACCGCTAAAACATTCCGGCAAACCCAGGTACGAACCAGTGCCCTCTTCATTTTCGATGCCCATCAGATTGATAATTCCGGCTTTGACATCTTGATCGATAAGGGAACCGAAAGTCAGTGAAGACTTGAGAAGATTAACCTTTTGTCCTATTAAGGACTCATACTGATCTAGAATCCTTTTCATCACTATACACTGATCCATCATTGCTTTACAGATGAAGAGGGAGTCATCTGCAAATAGCAAATGATGAATACTTGGCCCATTGTAACTGAATTGGATACCCTCGATCTCATGCGCTCTATCTGCTCTGTTTAGGAGGTGAATTAGCGCTTCCGTAAAAAGCATGAATAGGAATGGAGAGAGAGGATCCCCCTGCCTCAAAAGGTTAATTATAGATCAAAACCGAATAAGATACTGCTGAAGTGCAAAACATTATCCATCATATCCATATGTTGTCAAAACCTAAAGCTTTCAACAAAGCTTCCAAGAAAGACCACTCCATCCTATCATACGCCTTCGACATGTCTGATTTGATACCCATGAACTCAATCGATATTTTAGGATGCGTTCTCAGGTTGTGGACCATCTCGTGGGCTATTGCGATGTTATCCGAAATCAGTCGTTCCTCCACAAACGCAGATTGAGTAGGGGAGACAATCTCAGGTAACATCGGTTGTAATCTCTTCACGGTTATCTGAGTGTAATTTCACCCCGTAGGGAACGAGCCGGATGAGAAAAATCCTTTCACCTCTTTTCACACTTGAGCCCCTACTATGTCCCAGTACGTCTGATAGAAGAGCCCATTCATACCGTCATAGCCTGGTGCACTCCATGGTTTGACAGAGAACGTTGCTTCCTTAATCTCTGCGTCTGTAACTTCTCGAGTGAGCTCTCTGTTATTCGATTCTGACACTCTCGGAGCAAAATCACAGAACAAATCATCAAAACTCCCAGTGTGAGATGACTTGAACATATTAGAGAAGTAATCAATTGCTACATCTGCTTTGGATGCCTCTTCTCTTTTTTCTATATCATCCTTATCCAGCAACATCTCCAACTCCTTCTTAGCTAGATTTGCCTTTACAGAGGCATAGAAATATTTAGTGTTGCCATCACCATCTTTCAGTCATTCATTGTAACACTTTTGACTCCAATATGACTCTTCTTCTTTATAAGCCCCTATTAGATCTTTCTTGACATTCCTCATGTACTCAATAGAAGGCGCACTGGATGACTGAACTATTTCTAGCTCGGCTTGGATCATCTGGATTTTATCTCTGGAGTTAATGGGATTTTCCTTCTTCCAAGCACTTAGGGTTCCCCTACATCTTCTGATTCTTTCAGAAAATAACCCCCCCTCCCCCCACGCTCCACCTCAGACTGATGCCACGCAATCTTAACTGTGTCTTTAATCTGCGGTGTGGGCAACATTCTTTTATCAAAGCGGAATTGTTCTCTGTAGACTTCCTGAAACGCAAGAAGGCTGACAAAAACCGATATGTAATCTAAATCTCGTTTATCCATGAAAAGTTGGTTCGACACCGAAGAAGCATCAAACCACTGTTTCCAAAACATCGGTCGAGCTTGCACTAAATCCAAAGGTTCCCCTCATATTATATTTATTTATTTAATATTTTTTATTTTTTATTTTTATTTTGGTCAATAACTTTGACATTTATTCTTGGCTTTTGACATTGCCATCGAACATATTTCCCGTGGAGGGGTCCACGCGGAATAATAAAGCCGCTCAATCCACTTCTCAATTTTCAAAATTTATTCACTTTACCAATAATATAAATATTTGGTATTAAAAATCAATTACTTGTTTCCTGACAATAATTATTGATTTTTTATGGACCCTTAATTTACGGTAATCAACTTTAGTAACTAAATATATTTTTAATTTCAAATCTGAACTAATTTCCTAAAAATATTAAACTTATTATATTGCTGAGAAAGAAGAGAGAGAGAAAACAAAAAACAACTGAGAGAAGAAATAAAGAGAGAGAGAAGAAGAACAACAGTAGTGCCTCATAGTCTTTGCACACAACATCGAAAGCAATAAATAATAAAAAGTTTCAATCTTTTATATTTCTCCTTTTTCTACTTCTTTCAAATTTCAGAATTCGATCCTCAAGAATTGAAGAAACAAGAGGCAAGAATCGAGGAATCGAATCCCCAGGAATCAAAGGTCTTTCTTTTTTCCTTTCTCTCACCACAAATTGCGGGTCTCTGTCTCTGTGTTGTCTCCATGTTTTGTTTTTTCCCTAATCTAACGCATGTTCTTGAGGTTTCATTACATCTTGTTTCTCTTTTTTCGTTCCGTTGGGATCGAGCTTTTGTTAGAATTGTATGATTTGAGGGACACAAATTTAGGGTTTCCGGTAATTTCACCCAATTTTGGAGCGTACATTTTGTATTCCCATTATTTCAGATCCATTAGGTTGTGCTCTACTTCGAAACGATCATGTAATTGATTTATTGATTTCTTAAAAACAGTATAAAATTCTGCAATTTAGATTCAGAGATTTCTTTGATTTGAATATAATGTTTTAAGTTGTGAGAAAAAGTTTTCAACTTTGAGCTCGTTTAGATTATTTGTTGAATTGCGTGAGTTTCTGTTCACCGTTTAGTTTCTTATTACTTGATGTATGTCATATTGTTGTGTAGGTGTGAAGCAGAGTAGAAAATCTAATCACTGGATGCATGACATATGAAAACTTCTATACATCGCCCTTATCGAACCCTCTGCTCACTTGTACATAAAGCACTTAACTAAATAGGTAAGGAAGAAAGAAATGGAGGCTGCAAAAGCTTGGCTGAACAAGTTAAAATCTAAAGACAAGCTGAAATCCTCGAAAAAGAAGGAAGCAGCAAGTAATGTAATAAAGGAAGGACCCAAAACAGCTGGAGGGGAAGAAGTGCTTTCAAATGTGACCAAGGAGAAGGCTGCTGCTGCAAAACTATATATTGAAAATCATTACAAAATGCAAATGCAGAGTCTGCAGGAAAGAAAGGAGCGGTATGGTTTCGTTTACAGATTTTCACTGTCTAATATTTTTCTCATGCTGCCAATATTTTTTTGTTTTTTTTTTAATTTTGCCTTATCCTTGTTTTTGGTATTTATATTTTATATAGACGCAAAATGCTAGAGAAAAAATTAGCTGCTGCAGAAGTCTCTGAGGAAGAGCAAAACAACTTGCTAAAGGATTTGGAGATGAAGGAAACTGAATACATGCGCCGTCAGAGGCATAAAATGGGAGCTGATGACTTCGAGCCATTGACAATGATTGGAAAGGGTGCATTCGGAGAGGTTTTCTTCATCTCGTTTATTGATCTTCTCTCAGCTTTTCATTGGCATGCATCTTGAAAGATCTATGTGATGCATCTTCTTGAACATGAGTAACATTTGGCTGAACACCGTGGAAATGCTTTCTGCGAAGATTAACCTATTTGCTATGTATTTATTTTGCTTTCTTATCATTAGTTGTCTAGTGGCTTGTCGGATTTATACCAACCGAGAACATATAATATCAGTTGTCTTGAACATTGAAACTTTTCTAGTCTTAGGCATGGATCATAAAATCAGTTCAAATGGCTGCTTACCAAAGTGACAGGAGGAAAACGTTTTCATATTTCATTTTGGGCTTAAGGCTCCAGGTGTTGAGTCTAGCATGTGAATTTTGAAATCTTACGGTTTTATGAACTGCAGCCTAATAACTGCATGCTAATTTTTATGTTTTCTGTTGTGTTATTACTCTCTTTTTGCAGGTTAGGATCTGTAGGGAGAAGGGAACAGGCAATGTCTACGCAATGAAGAAGCTTAAGAAATCCGAGATGCTTCGCAGAGGCCAGGTACTTAGATTCTATCAAGCTGTTTCTGGTTGACATTTGTTTGGTTGGTTTATATGTTTGTCTGATTTTTAGGTGGAGCATGTAAAAGCAGAGAGAAATTTACTTGCAGAAGTTGACAGCAATTGCATCGTCAAACTGTATTGTTCTTTCCAAGATGACGAGTACTTATATCTCATAATGGAGTATCTACCTGGTGGGGATATGATGACTTTACTTATGAGGAAAGACACCCTTACTGAAGATGAGGCCAGGTTTTATATTGGGGAAACTGTCTTGGCTATCGAGTCCATTCATAAGCACAATTATATCCACAGGTCCGTGAAGCAGGACGACATATAATTTAGTTATAGCTCCCATGTTCGCCATTGTGTTCTAAAGATCGTGTTTTGGTTTCCAATGTGATACAGAGATATCAAGCCTGATAATCTGCTACTTGACAGAGAAGGTCACATGAAACTGTCAGATTTTGGGTTATGTAAACCATTAGATTGTAGTAATCTTCAGGAAAAAGATTTCACAGTTGCACGAAACGTTAGTGGGGCTTTACAAAGTGATGGTCGCCCTGTGGCAACAAGACGCACCCAACAGGAGCAACTGCTAAACTGGCAGAGAAATAGAAGGATGCTTGTAAGTTTCACTTATTCATAGTTATCCTTTTATCAATGATGTCCACTTTTGCAAGAATAAACTATCCAGTGTGTTTTGTTCATCGAAGATGTTTTCTCCCCATTGATATAGAAATCTGTAGTCATATAACTTATTAGGTTAAGATTATTGGTTTCAGGCTTATTCCACAGTTGGAACTCCTGACTATATTGCCCCAGAAGTTCTGCTGAAAAAAGGATACGGAATGGAATGTGATTGGTAGGTGCAACTAAGCATTGGGATTTATTCTCTTCGGTGCAGATAATATATACGGATAAATAATCTTGAGAGTACTCTTTTAGGTGGTCTCTTGGCGCCATTATGTATGAAATGCTTGTGGGATTTCCGCCATTTTATTCAGATGATCCGATGACAACTTGTAGGAAGGTGATTAAATCCATTGCTTTTGTGTACCTTCCATTTGAATATTGGAGGAAGACTGGTGATCTCAGGTCTTGATGATTTTGATTGGGTTTTTTGCCTTATGCAGATAGTAAATTGGAGAAATTACTTGAAATTCCCAGAAGAGGTTAGGCTATCACCAGAAGCCAAGGATCTTATTTGTAGGCTTTTATGCAATGTTGAACAAAGGCTTGGAACAAAAGGAGCAGATGAAATTAAGGTGTAGTGTGTTATATTCAACTTTTAGATACAAAGTTTCGTTAATTTAAGATTATTATCAGAAACCTTAATAAACGCTTTGACTGGTTTCTTTTTAGGGTCACCCTTGGTTCAGAGGTACGGAATGGGGAAAATTGTACCAAATGAAGGCTGCCTTTATTCCCCAAGTCAATGATGAGTTGGACACCCAAAATTTTGAGAAATTTGAAGAGGTAAACATACTGATACTATTAAAAATATTGAGATATTCGTGCAACCGATGATGTATATACTGAGATATTATGCTCCTGATAAAGAAAATAATGTATGCTTTTCTTCGATTCCTTCTGGAACAGGCTGACAAGCAAGTTCCAAAGTCGTCAAAGTCAGGTCCATGGAGAAAGGTATGGCATAGGCATTGACAAGTTTTTTCACGTACAAAACAAAACGCGATTCACTCCTCTAGGTTCAAATTTCCTTATGTGAACTTAGAATTTGGAAGAGTTTCTTGGACTGCTATCAAATGATGTGTGTGTTGTTAATCAGCCAGTTGTGCATTTGACGTGTGTTTGAATCACATATCTTTTGGTACCAACATGAGATAGATTAAAGCCTGTCAGTGGAATGTGTGTCATGATGAACCAAAAGGAATCCTGAATCCTGTGAAGTTATAAATAGGAATAATATATATTCTTTGGTTTTCTTGGGTTTTCTTAATATGAGGCTTGTTTTCTGCATCTTCTGATCTTCTCCAGATGCTCTCGTCCAAGGACATTAACTTCGTGGGTTATACTTACAAGAACGTTGAGATCGTAAACGATGACCATTTACCAGGGATAGGTATTTTTCACTTATGTGTTTGAGGAAGAAGCAACATAACAAGATTGCCTTATGATTTAACAACATTGTAATCTGTGCAGCTGAGCTGAAGAAGAAGAGCAATAAGCCAAAGCGGCCGTCGATTAAATCCCTCTTTGGTAAATCTTTTTCCCATTTGATTGGTTGTGTTAGAAGCAAGTGGTAGTATATTACAATCCATGTTGATTCTCTCTAACGAAACAACTATGGACAGAGGATGAATCAACAACACAGCAAGGAAGCTTCTTGAATCTATTGCCGACGCAGATGGAAGATCCAGAGAAAGAAGGTAGTAAGTCCAGCTCATCCGGGTGATTTGACTGACGACACATTTGCACAGCCTGAATCAGAGACTCTTATTACATATAACTTATGTGTGTTTGGTTTCGTTGAAAGCCTTTTTGTTTTCTCCAAAAGAGAGTTGCAAATGTACAGTCTCCTACATGGAAGCGAAGGCTTTCCCTGAAGGAGCGAAAGATGGATTTGTTTAATTGTTTCATCATAGGTTTGTTTGGTTTATGTCAACCAAGAAAAGAAAAAAAAAAGTAAATATTCTTTCGGAATTGGTATGTTTATCACAGGGATGAGAGATTTGATATTTTTTAATTAGTTTCTTTTGGTTCATCAAAACTTGGTTATACTACCTAGACGTCAAGATGAAATCTTCACCTACTAATACCATGACCAAATCTTGTTGTATGTCTTCCTCTCTTGCCCATTTTATGAGTAATTTTATAATGTGTACTTAAGAAATTGCCGAAGGTATATATTATTATTAATGGATTTATGAAAACATGTGTATTTTGACTTCGAATATAGCTTTTACATTTTTTTTTACTTGATCAGTTAACAAAATCAAATGTCAGGACCTGTAGGTGTTTAGTTATGAAGTTTGAGGACTGGTTTATGCTCGTGGCAGCTACGATGAGAATTCCAGCTCGTTTTGAGCTGCGCCATTACGTGATGGTTTGTGTTTCTGTTTGAATTGTTGCTTTATTGTTTTGCAATCTTGCTTTAACTTGTTCTATGTGATCATATGTTCTTCGTTGTTGTCTAGCTGTTTTTTTTAGTTTTAGTTTCTTATAGTTTTCGGTCCTTCTATTTTTTTTTTATTGTATCTTTGTATCTTTTTTTTTAACGCTGATACAGATTATGAGAATTATTACAAGGACAATTTAACAGATAATACTACCTCCGTTCTACGAGAATCCATCAATGGTCACGATCAACGGCTCTACCTGCTCCTGAAAACTTCCTTATAAGCTTGTCTCCATTAATCTTGTAAAACTGCGCCTTCGGGGATTCGAACCCAGTACCTGCCGGTGTAAAGCATTAACCACTTGACCACTAGACCACGGTTGCTTCACATCTTTGTATCTACTATCACAATTAAAATTGATATAAATTTAACATTTTACCCTAAAAATGTGGAAATATGTCTTCCATGGTAGACTAATGCATTCGTTTGTGTGTAACCCATCTAGTTTAGGATGAAAGAGCATTGCTTTCTGATATGCGGTGAGTAGATTTGCGTAGTTAAACATGGAAATAATTCGATTAGTTAGTTTTGACTTTTGAAGTAGTTTATTTCCGTTGGTTACTTTATAGTTAGTGAGTAAATTAGAAAGAAGGTTAATTAGATAAGTTCTTTGAGGTAAAATGTCTAAACTCACACAAATGCCTCCTTTTGTAATAAATGCATTTATAAGTGCATGTAGGTATAAGTTTCTCCTGTTAATATTATTACTAAGAGATATTCTATAAATTTACATTTATTAATCAGTATAAATGCATTCCCTGATTAATAATCTAATTCCAATCTTCTGGATTGCTTATAAAATATATATATATATATATATATATATATATATATATATATATATATATATATATATCTAATTCCAATCTTCTGGATTGCTTATAAAAATATATATATATATATATATTAGTCTTAAAAATGAATATAATCCCAATCAATTAAGGGTGTTTTAGGCCTTTTCCACTTTAATATTTTGTAGATGTTCAAACGACTGCGTTTTAGCAATGATGGATTTGGTGGAGACTGAAGGATTGTTTTATAGATCTTTCTTTCTTTCTTTCTTTCTTTCTTCGGCTGCTAGGAACTCTGAGAAGATGCAGGTAATCGTCTCGATACGAAACCCTAGATTTCGCATTACTCTTGAAGCTCATCTTCGACTACTTGGCTGAAGAAATTATTTAATAGATGAAATCGGGATATGTTTTAACTAAGATTTGTGTGGATTTCGTGCAGGCAAGTGACAGGTTTAACATCAATTCTCAGCTTGAGCATCTTCAAGCTAAATATGTTGGAACTGGGCATGCTGATCTGAGCAGATTGTGAGTTTCTAACAAGTATAAATCTGAATTTTACTTTCGATTACTAATACTATCGAATGTTGCAGTGAGTGGGCTGTGAACATTCAGCGTGATAGCTATGCTTCCTACATTGGCCACTACCCAATGCTTTCGTACTTTGCAATCGCAGAGAACGAGTCTATTGGACGAGAACGCTACAACTTCATGCAGGTTTGCTCCTATCCCTAAAGTTTTGTGTTTTGGCTCTCTATATACATTTGTCATTTCATTCTCTAGTGATTCTATGGTCAGGAATTTATCATATGGTTTATTGGTCTTGTCATCAATCATTTGGTTTATCTCTTTCCTTTTCCTTTCAGATTCATTGATTTTGTAGTATGGTTTTAGTTTAAGACTTCTCAATGGCATACTTGTGTTGTCATCATGATCATTGAGTTATATGGTCTCACTCAAAATAATGGAAAGGCGAGAGATTCCTTCACAGACAGTTGGTTTAGCTTTCAGTTCTTTCATGAAATTAGGTTTCTTACATGGTTGAATTTTGTGATAGTGAAGTATTTATATATGAGAAACAATCGAAAAGAAGTTGGCTTTATAACGGAGAGAGGAAGATAACATACTCTTACCATTTGTTTGTTTCTTATCAGAAAACCATGTAACTTCATCAAAATAATTCTGCTTCCATTTTTGTAGATGTGATGATGCTTTTGGGATAACTTTGGATGTCTTTATGAATTGCAGAAAATGCTATTACCGTGCGGCCTTCCCCCAGAAAGAGAAGACGATTAGGAGGCAGAGAAGGATTTGATGTTCTCATGGAAATGTTAGGTTGGATTCAGAGTGTTAAAACTGTCAGATTTGGTCTTCCTGTTATAAAGCAGCTGTTACTTTGCTTGCCTCTTTACATTACGTGCGTTTATTAAAATTGTTCGGATTGTCGAAAAGAAAATGTTCACCACCTGTTTGTAGGCATAACAGGACAAGCGCAAAGTAAATATTTTTTTTTTAAATGTTTTGGCTCCAACATATAACGAATCAAAGAAAGCTATTTAAGTCCTGATGCCATACTTTTTTTTTCTTTTTTCGTATTAATGTTAAATTTATTGATCTGAAAAATCCGGTTTAGCAACTTACAAACAAAGAAAGCTATTTAAAAAATTTACATTGCCTTCCACTTGGATTCTATCACCTAGAGCCAAACCAAGCTTGAAGCGAGTCACTCATCTTCAAACCTGGATATGTTAGAAGTGATAAGTTGTTTCTCACCATCCTATCTATCACCTTTATCATCTGATCCGAAGAAAGAGGGTCTCGCCATGTCATCTTTTGTTCCTTTCCATACATAAGCCGTGAATGGAGCATTGAAGTACATACGTTGTAATGAACTTCGTGGGGTTTGGGAGAGAATTTCCATTCACCATCCTTTGTAAATCTAACCAATCCGATGTGTACTGATCTTGAAGCAGATTGCTAGTAAGAGTAGCCCAGACCCGTGATGAATAGGAGCACTCATAAAACATATGATCTCGAGATTCCATCAGGTCTTGGCAAAACACACACTCCCGTGGTGAGGCGGTTTAGAGTTGCTAGCCAAGTGATAAATGCATACTTCGGGTTTGCTCTCGGAAACCACACACCCTTGTACCAGTCCACTTCGTCACGCTTCGCTCTAATGACTTCCCAAGTCTGTTTTGTTGTAAACTTGTGTTTATATGTCCCACTGTCATTTTTCCACATATGAATATCCAGTGGCGGAGCCAAAACTTTTTCTTACCGGGGGCAAAAAATTTTATTTATATAAATTACCAAAAAAACTATAAATGAATTTGAGGTTTACTCATAGCCTGAATTTTTTTTTTAAAAAACGCTTCATTTTGTTACATTTTCAAATATTTTCTTATATATATAAAACCAAGATAATCACTTAGAAACTTATCACTAAGAGCATGTTTAGTAGTGAACCCCCCTTTGGGGTTCTTAATTTAATATTTTAATGTTTTTTTTTAGCTGTAGGAAAAAAAAAATTAACCAACCGGGTCGCGCCACGTGGCGAACCCGGTTCTAAAAAGCTCTAAACTAAGAACCCCTCTCTCCTTCTCTCTCTTACTTTCTAATTTTATATTAATATTTTTCTAAGAACCTCCCTCTAAGAACCCCCTAAGAACCCCTACTAAACATGCTCTAATGCAATTTCGTAATACTGTCTTGACAATTTTCATACATGAAAATCATTTACGGACTGTTGTAGCTACATGCACTGTCAAAGCTAACTTTAAAAGAAACTAAAAGATGAAAAATATGTTTCTTGGTTTTTACCATCACTCTTGCTAGATCTAGAATATTTTTCAATCTAGCACACTTTTCATATTCTCGGACATTATCAATATAATGTTAAGTTGTTGCTCAAAATCTCTAAGATAAAACTCAGCCAATCTCAACAACTTTTCTTTATCAAACTCACAGAGAGAATTACTAGAAGCTAAACCCGATATGCAATTGAAAGAGAAAGCAACGATAAAGGAGGAGAAGTTGAGAAGAATATTAGAAGGTAGGATTTTCTGTGAACCAATGAATACTTCTAATTTTAATTAAAGAAAAATCTTCTAAATAATTTAATTTTTTTTTATTAAATCTTATAAAGTGGCTTGTAGAGAAATGAAGAAAATTAATTGGGCTTTGTCTTGTATTGTTGTATCATGGAAATAATTTATCAAGAGATACATAATTAAAAATGTATATAAAATTACATTAGTTTTAAGAAAATTAGGGGTGGCAACTGCCCTTCCCATTAACCAAATACATCCGCCCCTGTGAATATCCTCATCCAATACCACACCTCTTGTCCTTAGTCCATTAAGCTCTTCGAGAATCTCGTTATGAACCTCATACTTTTTTTAATATAATATTTTATAATATTAATAAACTAATCTATAATCGGGATCAATCGGATTTACAACAGTACCAACCCAGAAGTAAAAAATCAAACCGGAAAACCTAATAAACCGTAGATATCCTCAAACCGGATCAGAGAAATTACGCTGTTGCCCCCGATACTATTGAGGGACGAACACTCGAGCTCGACACCGCACCGCCGCCGGATTTAATCTGGCGACTCGCAGTAACTGCCGGAGCCCTTCGCGAATGGCATGAAGACCCGACTTCAGCCGCCGTTCCAGATCCGCAACCATGACCTCATCTCACCTTCTCCCGACTTCCACGGAGCTCGCTCTTGGAATCCACGGACTCAACCGGTAAAACCGCTCCCAACAGACTTCTTTGTCGAGGACAACACCGTACACCTAATCCAGCGAGAACCTATCTCCAAACGGTCGCCTCCCATCGCTCAGCTCCTCTTACCGAAGAGATTTCTCCGGCGAAGCGACATGCAACAAGACACTTCACCGCCTCTCCGCCGCAGTCACTTTGGTGTGGCAATCACCTCTGTGACATCTCTTCAGCACGGATCGACTCCCTCCGACCCACTCGCCGCCGCAAGCACGATCCAGATCTAAAACTTTCCTTGGGATCCTGCGCTCGCCCCTAACGGTGCACGTACTCCAGCGACTTCAAAGCTCACAACTGATCGAAATCCTTCGAATCGTTGCTCACCGACACCGCACCGGTCCGTTCCCGGGTTGGGTTAGGGGAACATCCGAGCGATAATTGCCTTCGCGGATACAAGGTAGCTTGTCTCACCTAAGAGTTGGGAAGAGTTGTGAACAAAGTGGCGAACGGGTGCGTAAGGGTGGGAATCTCGACTGAAAGGAGAGGGCGTAAGCATGATTCCGCCTTGGCGAGGGGAAACCGCACCACTCGTCACCGAATGAGAAAAGGACGAAGCAGTTTTTGGGTCTTCCTGCCACCACGATTGGACGATGATGCTCGGGAAACGGCGGGAGACCTCTCACGGCCACGGCGAATCTCGCCGGAACTGGAAAAGCCTCCAAGAACACAAACAAGAAGAAGAAAATCTTCTGGAAAAGAGAGAGAATCGAAAACGGGCGCGTGTACATACGCGCACGTTCCCATTTCGATTTCTATATCCTTGATTCCATACTTGGTATTGCTATTCTGCATTTATTTTTAAACTCTCATTTAATGATTTTGATTCGGTTTATTTTGATTATTATATTTGTTGAATTTTATTGGTTTATTTGGTTATTGGAGTTATTGATTTATTTTAGATGTAGGTTAAGATTTGTGATACCATGTAAAGGTAATCTTAAATTAGACGAGTGATATAAATTTATGATAAACAGTGCGCGAAAATAATCAAATAGTTTTCTAAAACTCTCAAAAGTTAACTAAAAACATTTTAGAATAATGTTACGTCCAAGTCTTGTCTTTCTTCGCCTCTCTTTTTCTTCCTAACAAAGGTTAAGTCATTTTCCCATATTCTTTTATTATTACTTCTTCTCTTTTCTTCCACAATCTCCAGAAAACTTTCCCTCAACACTCAGATCCGAATCATTGATCCCTACTAAATTCTTTTTCCATTCCGCCGATTTTCGTTTGCTATATACTTCATTCATCGCTTTAAAGAAAACACTAGCACACTCTCTTTCTCTTTCTTGCAAAGTCCTCAACTTTCACCATAAAAACCAGCTTCAATCACTGTTGCTTGGTGGGTTCTTGTTACTTCATTATTTGCTATTTTAGCTTTGTGAGATTGGGCAATAAGAAAGTTCCCGAATTGGGATTTACTGATGAGATTGTTATTTAGTCGTTAATCGGATTGTTGGGTTCTTCTAAAGTCGTGATTTTGCCATCAGAATCGAAAAGATGGATCGGAATCAGAAGATGGATCACGTCATCGGCGGGAAGTTTAAGTTGGGTAGGAAACTCGGTAGTGGATCGTTCGGCGAACTTTATTTAGGTATGAAGTTCTTGCATTGGGCTTCTTTAGTGGTTGTTGGTGTTTAATTTGATCTTTATATGTATGTTAGGGATCAATATTCAAACTGGAGAAGAAGTCGCAGTTAAGCTGGTAAACTCTTTCCTCAGAAAGGTTTCGATTTTGAGTAATGGATCCTGCCTATTGCACTCTTTTGTTTGTATATGACAATGTTAGTAAGACTTAATTGCTGAGAACGCCATGTTTCATTCATTGTGAATTGAATTTATGTTTTTCCCTTTCTAAAATTGCTTCCTTTTGACACCAGGAACCTGTGAAGGCGAGGCATCCTCAACTGCAGTATGAATCCAAAATATATATGTTTCTTCAAGGAGGAAGTAAGTTTTGTTTATATGAAGTTTTAGTTCCAACCTTGTCTGCCTCTGGGTAGTTTGACATGTTTTTCTTTCTTTTTAAATAGCTGGTGTTCCCCATCTCAAATGGTTTGGAGTCGAGGGTGAATACAGTTGCATGGTTATCGACCTTCTTGGGCCAAGCTTGGAGGATTTATTCAATTACTGCAATCGCAAGTTTACTTTGAAATCTGTTTTAATGCTTGCAGATCAATTGGTAAGCTCTTTACTTTATGGCATCATTTTGTTCTTTGAGAACGATGCTAATCTGTTCCTTTGAAAATTTTGTATCAATGCAGATATGCAGAGTTGAGTACATGCATTCGCGGGGTTTTCTTCACCGCGATATTAAACCAGACAACTTTTTGATGGGTCTTGGCCGCAAAGCAAACCAGGTAGGTAATCCTACTGATTTAGCATCAGTTGGTGTATGTCTTGAAGGTGTAATGAGCATATATCTCGGTCTGATTCTTAGGACTAGTGCTAAAGCCTTCTGGTTTACATAATTAATATTCAACCTCAGGTTTATATCATCGATTATGGCCTTGCTAAAAAATACAAGGATCTTCAGACACAGAAGCATATACCATACAGGTGCTTGTTGAATCTTTTTTTTTGGTCTAGGAACCTGTTGTTTTCAGAAAACATGATTTTATTCCTCAATCCTCGCTAATTTCGGGACCTGTGTTCGATACTTTCCTTTATGCACCCTTCTTCCTTCTTGATTTATTAGAATTCCTTGTAAATGTTCAGGGAAAACAAGAATCTTACAGGAACAGCGCGGTATGCAAGTGTGAACACGCACCTTGGGATTGGTATGAGCTGCTTTCATCTCAAACAACTGTGGCTTTCTTGTCTGAAGCATTTGAAAACTCTTCTCTTCCTCGCTGACTCATTTGTTTTGCATGCTTACAGAGCAAAGTAGAAGAGATGATATGGAGTCACTTGGTTATGTGTTGATGTATTTTCTACGAGGAAGGTAGAAAACTTTCTTGGTTGCGTATAACTTCTTACAAAAATTAAATTCTTAGAATTGAGTCCATGCTCTTTCTATCCCAGTCTTCCGTGGCAAGGTTTAAAAGCTGGGACGAAGAAGCAGAAGTATGACAAGATTAGTGAAAAGAAGATGCTTACACCTGTTGAGGTACATCATTGTTTAGATATTGTATTGGGATAATGTTCCATTAGATTTTGACATAGCTTGGTTTGGAGGTTCTTTGCAAGTCCTATCCATCAGAGTTCACCTCTTATTTCCATTACTGCCGGTCACTGAGATTTGAGGACAAACCAGATTATTCATATCTGAGAAGACTTTTCAGGGACCTTTTCATTCGTGAAGGTTAGGAACTTCTTACTGTGTTTATTCTCTGTCCCCTCTGTATTATTAGATTGTTCGTTTTTATGAAATGAATTTATGCATGTAGGTTACCAGCTAGACTATGTGTTTGATTGGACAACCTTGAAATATCCTCAGATTGGCTCTAGCTCGACTACTAGACCAAGGGTTAGTTCAATTATTGGAGATCCAAATTTCATAACAATTCAGTAATCCAAAATCTTATCCTGTTATTGTTATGTCTATCGTTTACCACAGCCAACTCCAAGACCAGCCTTGGACCCTCCAGGACCACCTGCCGAAAGATCTGAAAAACCTACAGGTACATTGTTCTGTGTTTTTACAAACACTCCAAAACTGAGTACCTAATTTGCTGCTCTTGTTTAGTGGGGCAGGACCTCCGTGAAAGATTTTCAGGCGCAATTGAGGCATTCACCAGACGAAATGTTTCAAGCCAAGGCGCTCATGGTGACCGCTCTAGACACAGATCTTCTGATGACATACCCTCTTCTCTCAAAGAAAAGGTTAGTGAATTAAAGTAATGCTCTGGTTTCTAAAGAATGTGAGAAAGTTTGTATGTTTTGATTTGTTGGCTTCACTTGCAGCACGAGTCTGATAGAGGTACCTCAAATAGAGGTGTGATCTCAAGCAGCAGACCTGGCTCATCAGCTGAACCGAGCGAGAACCGCTCAAGCCGACTATTTTCAAGTGGATCACGTCTAGCTACAACTGAACGGGTTCAACAGAGCTATGAATCCAAGCCATCATCTGCAGCTGGAAGAAGGCCTGGGCATGAGGATGCCATAAGAAGCTTCGAGCTCCTTACCATCGGCTCTGGAAAGAAGAGAATGAAATGAAGCTTCGAGCTCCTTACATTGTTTCTTACATTTGGAACAAGATGAGAAAGATAATCTAATCTCTCATTGCCTGTGTTTAAGGGAAATTGTTCATATATCCTTGGGATGAGTACTAAAGGGTTTTTCTCTTTCTGTTTCCTAAAACATCAATGTAGAATGAAAATATGAAACCTACATTGTCTTCACAGAATAAAACGAAATATCATAGAATATATTGATGAAGATGTGGACGTAAACATATATATCTTTTCCAACACTGAGAACTAGACAAAGGTTAGCTCTAAGGCTACCTTTTTGAACAGAAAAGAAGAAGACATAGCGACTAATGTCTTCTGCGAGTTATGAACGGAGTGGAGCTGAGATGAGCTGCGATGGGTGATGAAAGTACATCCACTTGGTGGTTCGGTGTCACTTTTGAGATGGGCGTAAATTGCATCTTGTTTTCTATGGGAGTTAGTGGAAGTGGACTTTGAAGTTGTGAGCTCTTTCCCGGTCTCAGAGTAGCAAGGTAAGCATGTCCGTTGCAGAAAGGCAGGCTCGTAGCTTGAACTGTTGATTCTGTCTCCTTTGCCACTTGAGCTCCACATGGTTCCTTCAAACATTGAAACCAAAACTGCATTTAGGATCAGAGTATAAAAATGAAAAGCTTTTTGTACTTGTTGGTTGGCCTATGTGTTTATTACCCCGAGCTTGAAAAACGTGAAAGCTTGGTTATCAGATCCAAGGTAGATCTCAATAAGCTTCCTCAAGTCAGCTAGTGTTGCGTCCTTCGTAACTTTCAATGTTGTTATGAGTTGCTTTCGAGGGTTATCAGTAGTTGCTTCCCATTTAACATAGATATCTATCTGCCCGCTTTTACTTTCATCAACTGAGATACTGTTTTCCTTTGCTTCATCTACTGCTAGAGCTTCAGCCTTATTCGTTGTAGGAAACAACTGGTCATTCTTGGCTTGAAGAACCTCCTCTTGTCCAGTGTGTTGAGACAACTCTCTCTGATTGCCACAAAGGGTGAATATGTTTTGAATTCTCAATTTTCTAGACGATGCTGATTCTTTGTCGTCTATACTGTTGAAGCAGTTCTCTTTGACCAAAGGCATTGGTGTTGTTATCGAGCAGATGCTTTTATCCTCGACTATCACTTTCTCTTCATCTTCTTCCACCTCTTCGTCTTCAAAAACAGTGCTCAGGCATACACGGTCAGGGAACATTTGCGCAAGCATATTCTCTGAAGGCTTTGGTTGCAAAACGTTAGACAAATTGCTGCTGATTGTGTTGCTTGGCTGGTATGAAACGGCAGCTCCCCAGACTTGCTTGGCTGGTTCTGGATCACCCATATCAAGATCCATTGACTTCACCATATCATCATCCGAGTAAAGACCCCTGAGTCTTGTGGCAAACCCACTAGTTTCATCCTTTGAGCGCCGGAACTCAACCTCAATTTCCTCCAACCGTTTCCTCATCATCTCCAGTTCCTCTTGCTGCTGCACAATCTTTTCCTCCATTCTCCTTCTCTCCATCTCAACAAACTCCTCAGCCATTCTTCTGCATTCCTCAAGTTTCTTCTCTAGTTCTGATTTCAAAAGCTGGGTTCTCTCGTTTACTTTCTCTTTGATCTCCTCTTCTTTGGTAGCACAAGCTTCCTTCTGTGTTAAAAGGGATCGTAAAGCAGCAACTTCCTCTTCCTTCTTCTTCAGCTGCTTTTGTGCATCATTCCTTTCTCTTTCGTGTTGCTTCTTCTCAGTCTGGAGTTTGGCTATAAACTCATCCATCGCAGCTATTCTTGATCCCAAAATCAAAGCAGAAGAAGACTCATCACCCCCATTCTTATCTTTGTTCGGAGTATGAGACCCCCGAACTATGCACTTTGCTTTTGCCCCATACTCTAAAGTGCATAGAGTCTTGTGCATCTCCTTTGGATCCGGGCTTGCACATAAGATCATCAGAATCTTTGACTTGTCATCTTCAAAAGAATCCTGCATCATGAAAACAGAAACAAGAATAAGTATCTTGTAGCATGCACAGAAATCATCTTTATAGATAGGACAGAACAAGAATTTTCACCTGGAGAAGCATTGTCAGCTTGCTGTCTCTAAAGGGCACGTGAGAGTCTCCATTGGCTATAGATTCTACAACTCGCTTTAGTGCAATATTTCCCTGGTTGATCTTAGCAGTCTGTTGAATAGAGATATAAGTCGGTTATTTCAATACCTTTGGTAGAATCAAATCAATTGAAAAAAGCTAGAGAAGCAGAACATTACTTGCATCTTTGCTTCAAATCCAGTCTGCCCAGCTTGGTCTATATTCTCTGAACCAGCCATGTCAACAAGCATCAATCTTCCCCCAACAGTTGGCACATCAAGTATGATCTACATTAAGAAACAACCACTTAAAAGTTGTAACATACAGAAATCTTATAGAACTATATGCTTCAATCAAGTAGTAACAAACCATGCAGTGGCTCCGGGAACTTCTTTCATTGCAAAGCGTGCTTTTAACAATCCTCCGTTTCTCCACTTTGGCAATCTCTTTAGAGATTTTTCCAGCCTCTGTCCCTGAAATGAAGGTTGCGTTTTTCGCCTTCTTCCCCATTACTTCAAGCCTGACCTGTAGAACAACAAAGTACAAAACCTTTAGATAAAACTATTTCAAAAGAAACCATAGAAGAGTCCTCAATTTCAAGACAGAAACCACAAATTCCAGATCAATCAACCAGGAAGCCATTACCGTCCTTAATTAGAGATTCTAAGCTATAGAACAAAAGGAAAGAAGAAACTTAGATACCTTAGTGCTTGCTCCTTTGGGCCAACCAATCCCTAAATTGTTGCTACTATTGGTCGAAAGAAGATCATAAATTTCCTCATTATAGACCTCAAGAACAGTGACCTGAACAAACGTAACACCATCTTGATCCAAATCTCCCAAAATATCCCTCAAAGATCGATACACAATCCCAGGTTGCTTCCCACATCCAAACATGGTGTGGCTCTTTCCAGCACCAGTAGGTCCATACATCATGATGGTACATCTATTCCCAAGCTTCACGCCTTTAATCCTCTCTTCTATAAACTTGTTGTAAAACGATTCAAGACCTTCTTGCTCCGAGAAAGAAACTCCGTCGAGCGTGAAATCTCTGTACCCAACATCAGCTCTGACTCGGACCGTTTGGTTATCTGGGTTTACCTGCAAGATCGAAGCTGATTTCTCCTTACGATCTGGGTAATCTCGGATCCGGCCGATTACTTCGACTGGATGCTCCTGTGGGATCTGGTCTTTGGAGTGGAAATTGAGGCGTTGCTTGGTTTGTGGGGTTCTGATTAAGGTGTATTGGGTTTGATTCGATCTAGCGGAGGATGGCGTCGGAGCCATTTTAGAAGCTTTTCAAGATTTGAAGGTTCAATTTTTCGGATTCAGAGAGAACGAGAGAGAGAGAGAGAGAGATTTTGGGGCTAGAGAGTGAAATTAAAATGGGAACTAGGGTTCACTTTCTCAGGGTCAGAGAGAGAGAGAGATTGAAATGGGGATTAGGGCTTGAGATTCTCGTGGTTTGAAGTTTGAACAAAACAAACATAACCGTTGTATCTCCAAACGGCTAGTTTTTGTCCACGGGCCAGCGAAAAGTTATATTATTTTATTCATTTTCGGAAACTAAAATATGTAATTTGTTTTGCTTTATGAGTTGGAGTTCACTAAGATGACAAAAAAAAAAAGTTGGTTCGCAGTTTTTAATCGGATTTTCCGGGTCTATCAGAGCTCTTAACAATCCTGTTTTTAGTAGTAACTAGATTTTGATCCGCCCTGAGCGCATAATATAAATTTGATAAATTTTATTTATTTTAATGTTTTTTGTTTGGTTTTTTAATTCAATTAATATGTTGAGGATTTACTGAAGTACAATGTTCCTTAATAATTTCAAAGTGTGTTATATTCTTTTGAAAGAGCTTTTTATATGTCGAATTTCGAATTTTCAAGGACAATATTTTATCCGCAATTAAGTATTCTGATGAAGAATTTTGCGCTAGAGCGGAATAATTTTCCTCTTGCAAAAATTATTTAGGAATCCATTTATTTTTTGAGTTTTTATTTTAAATTTTTTATTTGGGTTTAAATATAAAACTTGTCTATATTTAAGACTCATTTAGACCATTCGTTTAAATCTGTCAAAAGTAACACATGCCTATTTAAATATATTTAGATTTACTCAATATGTATTATTCATTTTCACATATTTTTATTATTCATCGTTTTTTATGATTTAATCTAGGCTTACTAAAAAAGTTTATCTTTAACATTATTAGCCATTAGGATTAGTCATTTAGTTTCATCATTCATGTCAATGAACTTTATATTTGGGGAACTTTACAATATGTTTTATATATAGTCTGTTTTATAAATGTTTAACTAATACGTTTTTACACGGATATGAGATAAAATAGCAGAGATAACCTCATGCATGGTGCTAATGAAGACTATCGTGGAACGACATATGAAAATTCTTTGCTTAATTTGATTCAGTTAGTTTTTCTGGGTATTTTGGGTAAAAAAATACTCATAAAGAACCGAAAATATCCGGAACCAAACCGGACCCGAAATAGATCCGTTTATTTTGGGTATTTTATGGGTATAGTAATTTAGGACCGAACCGGACCCAAACCGGATCCGAAAAGACCCGACCCGAATCCGAACCGAAATTTGGTCGGAACCTGTATAGGTACTAAATTTCCTTACCCGAATATACATGTACCCCAATAGACCCGACCCGGACTCGATCCAAATACCCGAACATCAAGGCCTAGTTTAATCGGCGCATATGTTTATGTTCGTTAATTTGGTTAAATTCAGTCACCATCAAAAACTAATTGGTTCAATATTTTAGGTAATTTGGTTAACAGAACGGACCAATGCAACTAAAATGAGCTAACCAAACCGAACCGGATTAACTAAAGATTTTATTTTAATAATTTCTATCCCAAATCTAAAAATATTTCGAACAGGTGGTTCAAAACCATAAAAAGATTTGTCAGATGGTGATGATTATGATTGTATTCTTCTTTAAATTAAAGTCCACTTGATCCGCGATAAAAAAAAGCGCGGGTTTATATTTTCTTTAAAAAAATATTTTTATCATAAATCTATATTTTTAAAAACTAAGTTTATGAAATATTCAATTCTATTTATATTAAGGAAAAA
Organism: Orychophragmus violaceus; assembly: GCA_030180135.1. NCBI lineage: Eukaryota > Viridiplantae > Streptophyta > Magnoliopsida > Brassicales > Brassicaceae > Orychophragmus > Orychophragmus violaceus. The sequence goes on along the minus strand of CM058233.1, from coordinate 84,046,806 downwards.
ATACTCCATAGACATAGTGCTAAATGTCCGAAGTTTGATAATAAGTTTTGTTTTTGTGTTTAATATTGTTTTATTATATTTTTAATAGTTGTAGCTTATTATCATTTTTAATAGATGATTAGAATTTAACTTATTGCTGTAAAATTGCATGTATATTTTATTTGACAGTTTTTTATGTAAGTTAATTCTAACTTAGTTCAACTCGCAATTTCACTATTAAAAAGTTGTTAAAATTAATAATCTTTGTATAAAATGCAATCTTACTAATATATAAATTGTTAGATTCGATCTGCTAAATTTTTGATTTAATTATATATAATGTTGTTTTAAATAGTATAGTTTTGACGCGTGATTACGAATTTATAAATAATTTTATATTTATAAACTTAAGAATATATCAATTGAAATTGATTAATATTTTTAATCCATTTTTCAATAGGAAAAAAAAATTAATAGTATAGATAATTAAAATTGTTTAATATATTTTTGAACCTTTTTATAATGGTCTAAATCTAAAGATTTGTATATTTATTTCATAGATCAAAATGTACTAAAGTATGATAATCCATTTTTTATAATTGAAACAAATATTTAAATTTAATAAAATAGTATATATAATCAAAACAAATTAATATATATTTCAACATATTTTATAATAGTCTAAGTATTTTTGAAAATTTAAAATTGTCATCGTAAAAACATCAATTGTAATCAAACTCATCATATATTCTAATAATATAAATATTGAATAATTTTAATATTTTATCAAATAAAAATATATCAGTTGAAATTAGTTAATAAATATTTTAACCCGTTCCAGTAGTCAAAATTAGTTTTTAATAGTATAGATAATTGAAATTGGTTAATTTATTTTTCAACCCATTTCATGATGATCTAAATATAAATATTTTTATGTTTATTTTATTGATCAAAATGTAACTAAAATATGATAATCTGTTCATTTAACATTTTTGTATTGATTTAAGTTCATTTTAATGTTTTATAATTAAAATTGGTTAATTTATCTTTTTTAACTTGTATTCCAATGAACATAAATATTTTTAAATACTTTTCTAATAAAAATAAATTAATCTATATTTCAACCATCTTATATTAGTTTAAGTATTTTGAAAGTCTGATAAAATAATCTTTTAAAAACTGTAATCATAAACACTTTAACCGTAATAAAAGTCATCACATATTCCAATAATATAAATATTAAATAATTTTAATATTTTATCAAATTAAGAATATATCAATTTAAATTGGTTGATACATCTTTTTAACTCGTTCCAGTAGTCAAATTTTGTTTCTAATTGTATAGACAACTGAAATCGGTTAATCTATTTTAATATATTTTATGCTTTATAATTGTCTAAATAAAAAATTATGTTAATTTAATATATCAAAATGAAATTAAAATTACATTTAATAAATTTTAATAATAAATTTGAATTTAGTAATTATTTTTCATAAAAATCAAAAGGTTAAAATATTTTGTGAGATTTTTCTATAATCTATAATATATATTTCTATTTCAATTAAAAAGATATTAAAAGATATTATAAAAATATATTTTTGAATATAATCATTAATTAGATAATATTTATATTAAAACATAATTAACATTATTTTATTGTAAATTCAATAAGAATTTCGAAATTAATATTTATTTAGTTTAAGAAATTGAAAAATAAAATATTTTTATGATATTTATATATTTAAAATAAAAAGATACTAAAATATATTATGAATATATTTTGGAACAAAATCATTAATTAGAGAATATTTAATAGGTCCCACATATAGTCCAAAATTTAATAATCCAAAATTACCCTTAATGAAATCCAAAATTTTCAAATAAAGGCAGTGGCACAATTCGTAATATCCCACGTAAAACCAAGGTTAGTTTCAAAAATAGTCATTTGTTTTAATAATATAGATCATTGTGAATCAAGGAAAATATTTACGTGGTGATATACATTAGTAATATAATAAATTGAATACATTAGTAAAAATAAATAAATTGGTAGAGATTTTGCTTTTATTTTATAATATATTAAATTGAATACATTAGTAAAAATAAATAAATTGGTAGAGATTTATTTACAATTAAAAGAATCCCATCTCAATTTTAACAAAAAAAAACATAATTAACTCAAGGGAAGCAAAACTTGCTCTAGGACCAAATACCAATCCTATATGCTCATCTGATACATCCATTGATCGGTGGTACCAGCTTATTCCTGCAATTATATATTGAAAACGGAAAAATCAAATGCTCTTACCTTTTAATTATAAACTGAGGTAGACAGAAAGTGGTTCAATTGAAGTTAAAGACTTTCATATACTCCATAGACGGTGGCGTCTGCATTCTCATTTATTAGAATGATCTACACAAATCATACAAATGTTATATTTCATTTCAGATAAAAAGATGCAAAAATGACAAAACAACATATAAAAGGGCTACACTAAGTCGAGTCGGGAAACCTTATAGAATGTAAAACAACGAAGGATTTGCTATATAAAACTCTTCCCAACATCATAAGTATGTTATAATGTCGACCATCTTCTTCATTGCGCGCGACAATAGATCTAAAGCTAGATATTGCATCTGCCAAAATTAAAGAATAAAGATTCAAGATTCCACATAATGATTTTTTTCTTTTTGCTGTGAGAGGGAAAAATACCAAAGAATACATTTATGGTGATTAAAAAAGAGAAACTTGATCGGCTTATTATATAAGGGAGAAGTTTAGATCGTGTCATTAGCTTTACCTAAAACATAGAAGTGAAATCTTTTATTATATGGAAAATTTCACAACCTTAGATAGACCTTATCAAGAGAGTCAGAGATAGACATCAAGTTAAATAGAGTCAATGAATCAAGAGAAATATATACTTGAAAGAACTTAAAAATGTCGACATCAGCAAAAAATAGGTCTCACATTATTTTTGTTTTTGTAGTAGTAGAAGAAAGCAAAGACCTAGCATCTAAATAATATACCTAGACCACATGACTACAGAAAGCAAACAACATCAATTACTTCACTGAGGATCGATACGTGATTTTTAGGTTTTTTTATTGGAAGCTGAATAGTAATGGGTGTTGAGGAAGATTGCTCCTTTATCTTTATATAGGAGAGGAAGTTTGAAGGGTTTTGTGATTTTTTTTTTTTTAAAGTCGGTATCAAAAAGTAGGAAACAAAATAATGGCGGTATATTTAGATAAAATAAAGAGAAAAGCATAAAATAGCACAAAAAATATACCATGTCATAAATATATCACCAAAGGAAATAATTCACATTTTTAGCATTATTTTAATTACAAAGACCTTTATAGCATTAAATAATTTAGGGTTTAGGGTTAATTATTTAGTGTTTAGAGTTTAGTATTTAGGGTTTAGGGTTTATTATTTAAGGTTTAGGGTTTAGTATTTAGGGTTTAGGGTTTAATATTTAGGGTTAAGGGTTAGGGCTAATTTTGTGACAAAACATATTTTTGTGCTATTTTTATGATTTTTCTTCCTTGTTGATATATTTGCGACAAGACAAGTTTTTGTGCCATTTTTGCGATTTGCCCTAAAATAATTAAGGAACATTTCTATAGTTTTGAATTGTTAGCATTGATTTTATTTTCTAAAATCTTGTTGGAGTATAACTAAGGAATATTCTTTTGTCAAAACATATTCTAAACGTTTAATTTATCAATTATTTCCTAAAATAAGCGTATGGATATTTTTTAATAAAGGCAGTCGCAAATCACGTAGGGTGCAAATGGTGTTAATTAGTGGAATACAATGGAATAATATTAGTGGAACTAAACCTAGAGGAATAAAGTTGGTTATGCTGAAAATTTTCCTCCCCTCAATAGTAGAAGAACAAATCTCAGCAGAACTTGATAGTTTTCTACTTAAAATGTAGATCCCACTCTATTCCACTAAGAAATAAAAAATTGTCAAATGGATGATTTGTGGAATAATTTAGCATAATAGTCAATTCCACTCAATTTTGTTCCTCTAAAATGATAACCATTTGCACCCGTAATGATATCTCTATCATTTGGTGAAATATTGGATTATAATTCCTAAAATATAGCTAACAATTGTTTAACAATTAATGCATTTTCCAAAAAAATTCTACACGAAAATTCGAATTTTAAGTATGGCGGATTTTTATTGCTAAAATATAGCTAACACTTGTTTAATAATTAATAATTAATGCACATTCCTAAATCAATTTTTTAAAAAAATTATTGTTGCCTTATTTTGTGAGAGATTATAAATACATTCTTATCCTTAATGATATTTGAAATTTAACAAAGAAAATGAGTGGCATTCCTTGTAAATAACTGACAAAATTTGGACATTTTCTAAAACGTACTTCTGTTTTAATAGTATAGATCAGAAATGTAAGACTTGCCGGATCACGGTTAAACTGGGCCGACCAGTCACTCCGGTCCGGATCTCAAAACATTGTTCTATTCTCTTTTGAAAAGAGGAAGTGAGATGTAAATTTTCTGTTTTGACCCAAAAAAAGATTTATATTTTCTGTATTATGGGTCTTTTATTGATTACATAATTGGGCTTACAATATTTAAAGAGACCATTTTTTGTAGGGTGGGAGAGTTTCACAAAACACTAAGACTATACAGTTGAATAAAATATTTAAAGAGAGGAATTTTTGTCAGTTATTTATTGGTCACAAAAATTAATATTTTTTCTTTCATTCAAAAGAAATCAATTATTTTATATAAAAAATATGTTTTAAATTTTTACACCAAATTTATCATTTTTATACTCTCTAAACAGAAACTTGTTTCATTTTATTTAAATACATAAAAATCACATTTTAATAATAATAATATAAAATAAAATAAAAATGTGGGGTAAAATGTTGAAAATAAAATAATTATAGTGTATAGAAGTAGAATAAATATTAAATTATTAGGTGGAAGCGAGAGAATATAAGAGCATGTACATCCATGAACTCTCCTTGGGGGTTCTTAACTATTTTTATTATTATTATTATTATTATTATTTATTTTTTGACAGTTGGAAAAAAAAATCAAAAAAAAAAGAATCAATAGGAAACCGACACGTCAGCATGAACAGTGTATGATCGATTCTTAAATAAGGATGGGTTCCTAAACAAGTTCTTAAAAATAATATTTTTCAATCTTTTTACCTAAGAACTCGTGCCAAAAACCCTAAAACATTTCACATGGTCTAATATGAATTGGGAGAAAATGAAAAATAGTGTTGAAACAAAAACGATTATAGATAGTCTTATAAACATTATTCCTTTAGCTTTTGGCAACTGATGAGGACGGGACAACTTTCACCGAAGAGCAAAATGGGTGACTCTCTTTGTAGAGCCCTGTTTGGTTACATAGAAAAAGTGTGGTGGAGAAAGGAATTTTTTTTTTTTTATAGATCTGTTGGGTGATTTTTTATTTCTTTGAGTGCTTTGTTTCTGATTTTGCTTCTACATTTGAGAATTAGACTACAATCATCAGTTTAGAAAATGGTTAGATCTTTGACCAACAAAAAAAAATGGTTAGATCACCAAATATATTGTAAGTAGAGATTATCAATCTCGACTAGTTGAGTTGTGTAATCTTATGATAGCAACCAATTATTTTTCTTGTATTAGATTGAAGATTTTTTAAGTCTGTTGTCAATGAATTCACTTCAACGTTGACTTTTCTGCATATTCTATTAGTATCGTTACTTCTTTTGACTCTTTCTTAAAGGAAGTTTTCTTACAAACCCCTTTGAACTTCTATACAAAAGATGATAGTGTCTCATCATCATCTTCTAATTTTAGGAGATTATTTTCAACATATCTTGAATAGAAATGTGTTTATTTTAGTCACAAGATAATCACACTGAAGGTCCGGTTTATCTTAGTCAAGTTTTCTATGTATAGAAATGTGTTTATTTTTGCTTTTATTTTTTGGTCAAATGCACTCTTTTATGAATATAAGGAATATGTATTTAAATGATTTGTATCTTTTTCTTTTCGTAATGAAATTATAATCTGGTCATGCATATGATATAAGAATCGATTTGTTGTCAATATATGTTTCCCGATGTCAGTATTGGTGCACTACCATATATATAATTTTTTACATATCGCAATATAAATTAAAGATAGATATACGAAAAGTTGGAGAAAGATATATACGAGCCAATAAATCTACTTGAAAGTCATCGATCAGTTCCAAGAAATAGATGTGTTAATCAATAATTTAAAGATATATGTATCTTAAAACTCTCACATTATATATGAAAAACGTATAAACAGAAACAGAGATTAATATAATCTTATGAATATGTACGTATTCGATCGCTGTTACATGAATAACCATAAATAGGGTTACTTCACTTGGAAGTAAAATGGAGATACAGAGAAACAAAAGAGTTGTTACACTCTATTTTTGACTACTTGTGCTAGTGTTATGCATGCAATATAAGTCGAGGTATCGAATAATATTGGAGAAACAAGTGGGAGAAAAGATAAGAGCAAAAGAGTGAAACATATATAAAAACCCTTTGGCGTTCATGCCTGATCCAAGCACATGTAATAATTAATCAACAATTTGGAAATCGAATACATTTTTTATTATAAAATGTAGAATCAGAAACATATATCTGATAAATAAATATTACATACGGTAATCACAGAAAGAGATGTTTCCATCACTTGGAAGTAAAATGGAGATAGAGAAACACAAAGAGCAAGACGATAGGGAACACCAAGATCATTGGAAGAGATGGAGGACCCACTGGTCCCATCATCAACGGAACGAACAATAACATTAACGCAACGACAACAGTCGCCAGTATCGAACCCATTCCGATTCCACATTCATTCGCCATTTTGCCTTCTTCTTCTCTTTCGATTCGATCTTTTATAAAATTTCTGCGTAAGTTTTCGTCCGTTTATTTGGATTATTTATAATGATATTCAGACATCTATCAACAGTTGTGTCGTTTGCCCAAACACCAGACACAACGTTTCGTGTATCGTTGCATGAGAACAGAGCCTGTGCACGTTAAAATAACCACAAACAAAACGCCGCGTTTTGTTATTTGTTGCCGCCACGTGTTGACATGGAAACGCAGCGTTTTTGCGTCGCAATCAATGTGAAATCTCAAAATCTTTTTGAAAATTTTCGTAATCCCGCCCAAATCACAAAGCGAATATTTTCAAAACCTAATTTTGTCTTCTTTTGGTAGCATTTACTGTATCCTCCATTTATCGTTTTCTTCTTTTTCTTCCGCAATCAAAAGACTTTTTCCCCTAAATTAGTTTGCCCTAAGATTTTGCCGATGTCGGCTTCATCTACTCGCCGCCGGCTCAAAGATATAAACTCCGGCGCCGGAGAAAATCCATCTTCTGGGAAAAAACCCTTGAGGTCTGTTACTCCACTTCCGGTCTCTAGCAAGAATCCAAATCCAACTCTTCAGAAATCTTTATCCAGCAAAGAGAATCCAAAGCCTAGCCATCGTTCATTTGGATCGACGCAGAATCCATTGCTCCGGCAAGTACCGCGGATCGATAAGTCCGCCGTGAGAGGTGTCTGTGTCGGCGATGGCGAGGGTCGGGTTACGCGATCCACGTCTTCTGGGTTACGAGGTAGGAGTTCTAGCCCATCTGATCTTATCAGGGTTTTCTCGGATTTGAGAAAGAGAAATGCATCTAGGGTTGTTGGGGAAGAAAGTAAGGTCGGCGAGGTAACAGATGAAGAAAGCAAAGCTAAGACAAAGTTAAGCTCTGTTCCAGTGAAATCAAGCAACCTCGAAGGTTCTAGCAAGGCGGGAAACTCGATTTCTGATCCAAAGGCAAACGATTTGCTTTGTCTTGGAGGAAATTCTGATGTTGCTTCGAAATCTGATGGTAAAATTGAGAAGATTGGGTTAGGTTCTAGTGTAGCTTTGAGAAGAAAGTCTTTGAATATTGCTGGGAAGGCAATGGAGATCAAAGTGAATGAAGGAAGCAGCAGTATCAATACTACTAAATACCAAAGCAAACTGCACCAGAAGCTTGCTTTTCTTGAAGAGAAGGTTCAGAAAATTGCATCGGATATCAAGAAGACAAAGGACATGCTTGATTTGAATAATCAAGACTCATCTCAGGTTATATTCTCTGATATACATCAGAAAATCACAGGGATTGAAAAGTCTATGAGTCAGGTTGTTGGAGGTTCAGATGAAGAGAAGAAAGAATCGGAGAAAAGCAAAACTACTCGAGTGACGAAAGCAAGAACTTCGGTTAAAGGGTTAAATAAGGAAGAGCTGGAAAACAGACTCTTTCCTCACCAGAGGCTGCTCAGGAGCAGAACACAGTCCAAAACATCGTCACAAGTCTCAAAAGGACATGATTTAGTTGAGCCTAACAAGGCAGTAAAGGTTGAAGGGAAGCCCTCGGGTCCTGTTGAGGAGAATCCAATTGCTCTAGAGTTCTTGGCGTCACTTGACAAGGAAAATGTCACATTAGGGAGTGGTCAGAATGTGCCTGAAAATCTGGAACTGCAGGAGATGGATACGGAGGAACCGTCAAAGGAAAACAATTCTTCCAAAGACGTCAATCTGACTTCCAACTTGGCTGAAATTCTCAGAGCTGACGAAGACCTCGAGGAAATTGATGAGGAAGCGAATAGAGACGAGATGGAGCTGGAAGAGATAGATGATGGATGCATGTATCAACTCAATGACATTGGATCCAAAATTTCTACTGGAGGATGGTTTGTATCAGAGGGCGAGGCAGTTATACTGGCTCATGATGATGGCTCATGTTCGTATTACGATGTTGCTAATTGTGAGGTACTATGCTTTCATTTCTCAACGAACTTCGTTATGAAACATCTGTCCTGCCTTAAAAATCTACAGTATCATGCTTGATCTAATTTGAACAATGCTGGTGTATAACATTGATATTAAATTCTCACATTGACTACAACATACACATTTCTCAAGTTACCATGTTGTTGATGCTTGACCTTGTGTTTCTTGATATAGATTGGTTGCCATCTTCAACTTGCAGAAATACTTGATAACTAAAGCTGTATTTTGGCTTATATATTGTATGCAATAATCTCGGGTAATGAATATAATTCTCTATCAATCTGGGTGGCTTTGTATGGAGCGACTTAAATTTGGCATTGTGTTATCTTTGACAGCAAAGATCTAAAATCTTTTTTTTTTCAGGTAAAATCTGTGTACAATCCTCCAGATGGTATCTCACCAAACACTTGGAGGGATTGCTGGGTGGTTCGTGCACCGGGTGCAGATGGCTGCTCAGGCAGATATGTTGTAGCTGCTTCCGCTGGGAATACACTAGAGTCTGGATTTTGTTCATGGGATTTCTACACCAAAGACATAAAAGCATTCCACGTCGAGGACGGATCTTCAAGAGTTTCAAGGACTGCTCTTGCTCCTTTATCCAATAACACATCCCATGGTAGGAACACTTTGGCTTGTTCATTGTTACCAGAAGCTCAACAATGGTGGTACAGACCATGCGGTCCTCTTATAGCTTCAACGGCTAGTTTCCAAACCGTAGTCAAAGTTTTTGATATACGAGATGGGGAACAAATCTTGAGATGGGAGGTGCAGAATCCTGTGTCAACTTTAGATTATTCGAGCCCTTTACAATGGAGGAATAGAGGAAAACTTGTCATAGCAGAAGCCGAAGCAATTTCTGTATGGGATGTCAATTCCCTTCACCCTGAAGCACAGCTCAACATTTCCTCTTCAGGGCGAAAAATCTCGGCTTTTCATGTCAATAACACAGATGCTGAAGTTGGGGGAGGTGTTCGTCAAAGGTTAAAAACTTCATTTTTCCATCTTACCCTCTTTTTATTCTCCTCGTTTTATCTCAGAAATTATACAGGAAGCTAAAACAAGTAGATCTCATTCATTTGACATAATAGTTTGTCTTCATTTGAAATGCAGAGTAAGTTCCATGGACGCTGAAGGCAATGATGGAGTTTTCTGCACTACTGATTCAGTTAACATCATGGATTTCCGTAACCCGTCTGGCATTGGAGCTAAAATCCCCACACTCGGTGTTAATGTACAATGTGTATCATCTAGAGGAGATTCGGTATTTCTTGGATGTACCAATATGAAATCAACATCTGTTAAGAAACAACATCTGGCTTCTTCTCAAGTGCAGCAATTCTCCATAAGGAAGCAGCGTCTCGTGAGCACTTACAGTCTACCTGATTCAAACACTCACTCACACCACTCAGCAATAAGCCAAGTCTGGGGAAACTCAAACTTTGTCATGGCTACTTCTGGTATGGGACTTTTTGTGTTTGATACTACAAAAGAAGAGACAATGACAGGTGACTGTGGAAGCCTCCAAACCGTGAGAGAGATCATTGGTCCAAACGATATGTATTGCCCTTCATTTGATTACGCAAGTTCTCGTGTCCTCCTCATCTCAAGAGATCGTCCGGCTTCATGGAGGCACATCTTATAGGTAAAACGAACGAACTTTTGAATCCATGGCACATCACAATTTTGTGTCAGATGTTGATAGTAAGTAGTTAAATTATGATTTTTCAGGGGATTTTGTCAGATGAGTCAATCAAGAAACGAAGCAAAGATGGTGTTCCCACGATCGGTTGATTCTTATCTTGTTTAAAAGGAGTGTATTGTATATAGCACACAGCTTGTGCTGCTTGCTTCTCTTGTGCTGTGTTAAAGACAAAAGAATTATCGTGTTGTTTGCTTTATGCTTATTGGACTTGAGTTTGTACATCTTGGTACTCGGATGATTTCTAGGTTATAAGATGGACTCAAAGATATGACCTATAATGAAAGAGCTGTCTTCAAAAGAGAGTTAATACGTGAAAGGCCAAAAAAGTGGCAAAAATTTAGGTAAGTCTCACCATAAATTCACAATTAGGTAGATGATTTTTTCTGAAGAGTAAAATAATAACAAAATTTTGCCACTAGACATTTGATGTAAAGACGGACATTACTTCTGTTTCGTATTTGTCATTCAACCTAATTTGTCTATAAGAAAGAAAAAAAACAGCGAATCAGATAACTAAATGACAACTTGTGAACTAACAAAAATATTGAGAGCTTAGTTATTATGATTTAACTTCTTCAGGCACAGACAAAAATATTCCTAATATTAGGTCTCCCTTTGTTTATTTGTTTAATCTGTTAGTCCCAAAGTGAATCCAGTGGTTGTCCACCTAACCCTTACTTAAATCTGTATATGTTTTGTTCAAATAAAAAGATGATAATCAAATCTGAATCTCCTAGTCTTGTTCCTCAACTCTCCCTAGCTCTTACCACTTTCTTCGTTTGACAGCAATGTCGGATTTTGCCAAAGACGCATGGCGGAAATATCTGATTCAGCTCCAAGCTCACCCTTTACGAACCAAGGTCTGTCCTCAACTTTAATCAAAGATTTCTCTCAATCTTCCGTTTTGTTCGATGATCATATCGTTATGCGTGTACGTTTAGTCTAAAGTTTTGTTTTTTTGCAGGCGATCACTGCTGGGGTTTTGGCAGGTTGCAGTGATGCCATAGCTCAGAAGATCTCTGGAGTTAAAAAGATTCAGTTCCGGAGATTGCTTCTTCTTGTGGTTCGTTTGATTTCAATACACCTTTCTCTTGTTTCGTTTGAAAATGGCAACCAATACCTTTGATTTCAAATGTGTTGGTTGGATGATGATCTCTGTGTTGTGTAGTTGTATGGGTTATGTTATGGTGGGCCATTTGGTCACTACTTCCACAAATTGATGGATGCCATTTTCAAAGGGAACAAGGACAATACAACAGTCGCCAAAAAGGTTTTGCCTTTCTCTTTCAAAACAAACAACATACATTGTTTAGGTCTAGGCCCAACTGTCATTTACCTTCATCGAATCCTATGGCCACCAAATTTATGAACCAAATCCAAGTACTTTTTTTTTTAACTCAACACAAAAACTGTGTTGGAGCAGGTTTTGTTGGAACAACTTACATCCTCTCCTTGGAACAATTTTCTTTTCATGTCTTACTATGGTTTAGTAGTTGAAGGTAACACTTGCATTCAATCCCTTCTTCTCTTCTCTCTTTAGTGGTTTATGATTTAGAGTAAGATCCTATAATGTCTTTACAGGGAGGCCATGGAAGCTAGTGAAGCAAAAAGTTGGGAAAGATTACTCTACCATACAGTTAACAGCATGGAAGGTAAATAAATTAAAAACATAGACATTAATGTTACACTTTTGACATTGTTGTTATGATTCTGATTTCTGAAACTTTTGTATGTAACACAAGTTCTGGCCTATTGTGGGATGGATTAATTATCAGTATGTCCCTCTCCAATTTCGAGTCTTGTTTGGCAGCTTCATTGCTTCCTGCTGGTAAAAATCTCAAATCTTTCTTTCATATTATGCTATTAAGGGTGTTTTTTTAAGTAACATGTTATTCTCTGGATATACATTCAGGGGCATTTTCTTGAACCTAAAAGCGCGATCTGCAGTGATCAAGAACGCCTAGAGAACTTAATCTGGAAGAAGACAAGCCTGAATCTCTCTGTTTTTTCCTTCGGAAATGTACAAAAGTTCCAAGAATTGTATCTTATTAAATTGGGAGATGTATCAATAATTCAAAGGGAATGCAATTCCCCTATTTCTTATGCCCCTCGTATTGGCATTGTTCTGTACAACAAGAGTAGTCAAACTCACCGAACTCGTGAGCGCATAAAAAGATACGGGTAACATTCAACCTGTGGAGATGATTGTTTTCTTTAAACGTCTTGCGTTCTTTGGGATGTAAATGACCACATCTTTCTCCCCTTCTCGTTGCCATTGGTATCTTGTCCTTTCAAATGTCTCAAGTTGGAACAACAAACTTTCGGGTACACATTTTGGATAATAATTTTTCCAATTTCCCAATAGAGTGTTGTGACGCCATCCTCGATTGAACTGAAAAACCTATAAATGAGAAAATGAATTGTTAAGTATGTAAAATGCATCAGAAAATGTCGGTCTCGGCGTCCGACTATGCGCTTTATGTTGCGTATTATACGTGCAGAAAACCTATAAATGAGAAATGGATAGTTCGAAAAATCGGTTTTGGCGGCCGATTATGTGCCGATGAGGCGCTCGACAACACCGAGCCGCAACGATTTAAGCTAATCAGACCAATCTATCGGATTTTTTAAATGTTTTCTGGGTTTTGAAACTTATAATCGGTTATCAATACTATTAAAAAATTGGAGTTTGTCCATGGTACATAAATGTTGTTCCTGAAATTTGCCCTTAATATTATTAGGATTTGTAACATTCATTAAGGGTAATTAGGGAATATAACATTATCTCTACAATCCATGTTTCCAAACAAGACAATTATTAAACATGTAACCAAACAACCAAAATCTAATAGGTCCCACTTTCCTAATTAATTAAAATCAAAACAAAATAATTGATAAATATAATGAATAATTTATACATCAACTATTATATATAAATTAAGATTCTCTAATTTATGATCTTAATTTATGATTTAATTCAAAATATATTTATAATATATTTTAATATCTTTTTATTTTGTTTCAAAATATATATATATATATATATACACACATATTACGATTGATGTTTTTACGATTGTACTTTTTAGCAGGTTTTTCCATCAAACTAAAAAATATTTAATTAATTAAACGGGTTGAAAAATTAATTAACCAATCTCGATTATAAATTTTCTATAAAAAAATTCGCATATAGTAAATAATTTCAGCTGATATATTTTAAAATTAATAAAATATTAAAATGATTTCATACTTATATTATTCAAATATTTGAAATATATTTTAATATCTTTTTATTTTGTTTCAAATATATATATATATATATACACACATATTACGATTGATGTTTTTACGATTGTACTTTTTAGCAGGTTTTTCCATCAAACTGACAAATATTTAATTAATTAAACGGGTTAAAAATTTAATTAGCCAATCTCAATTATAAATTTTCTAAAAAAAATTCGCATATAGTAAATAATTTCAGCTGATATATTTTAAAATTAATAAAATAATAAAATGATTTCATACTTATATTATTCAAATATTTGAAGCGTCAAATTATGCTTTATGTTTGAATGAAGTTTTTAACGGATAGTTCCATCAAATTTACAAATTATATATACGACTACAACATGTATTTTATAAAATAATATTTTAGATAAATAAAATAACAATTAAACATATACCACATAACTTTTACAATAGTTGTTTTCACATATATATATATATTTTTCCAAACTATGATCTTACGATACAACGCAGATTAAAATATATAATGCGAAATCGTTATTTTAATCTCTTAATCCTTACGATATATCTCCTCCAAATAACACATAATTCATTTAAAAAAAAAACTAAATTGCTAACTCACTGTTTATAATGTTGGATAAACAATTATAATGAAAATTAGATTACATAATTAAAAATCTAAACTACTATTAACAAAATGAATAAAAAGTAAAATTTGTAAAGAAAATTAAACCCGCACTTAAGTGCGGGTCAAAATCTAGTTTGATGTTAAATTTGAAGGTTTTGTGTGAAATATGTAAGTAAAACGCAAAAACAACCTAAATTTTGAGAAAACGCTCATGCGACCGAAAATTAGGGAAAAAGTTTGCGGTCGAACCTAGGGCATTGCCAACAACATAAAGTCCCAATCGATGGATTACCACTGGACTACGGACAACTATTGTTTGTTTCTTCTATAATAATATATAAATCTATATGAATATTAAAGAATTGAAGTATTTTAGGTCCCTTAAAACTCTAAACAGAGGCTAACAAGGTGAAAAGCAGTAATGAAGCAAGGAGGGCGAGTATGTGGGTTGGGGACAAGAACTGAGTCTACGGCATCGGCTTGTGGCGGTGCAGAACCTGAACCAGAAACTGTTGTGGTAGTCTTCTCTAATCGCTTGGGATTTTGTCTCGTAGCCATCTGCAAGATAAGAAAGAGACAAGTCGAAAAAGTCACAGATTTCAAAACGTCCATAATTCATTGTAGGCAAAATTGAAGTTTTTCACCTAAGGGCCCAAATTGAAATATGGCGATTTGGATACCATACCTTTGCATATCAAACAAACATAGAGTAGCAATGGAATGAGGGAGAAAAATCGAGTGGTTTATCCCTTTGAATCACCCAAATCGGTTAAAATGAGAGAGTTAACGATTTGAAAGTGTTTTTCGCGAAGGGGAAGAATGAGAGAGATGAAGTACAGTCGCAATAATTTAAAGAGAACTTACCTCGATTGTATCGATGTCGACCGACATCATGAGGATGTCGGCTGACAGTAAATTTCCAAGCCCCCAAATTGAGCTGAGATGTTGACCTAGGTTGATTACGCTTCGTACTCGAAAAGGTCGAGCTTAATGTTGACCGACACTAAATCCTGACAAGTTCTGGTCCTACCAAAATTGACACAAAAACACAACAAAACCAAAATTCAAAGAGAAAAGCAAAAATTCCTAATATTTACAACTTACCAGTAGGTTGCCTCTCACCAAGCACTCGTTTTACTTCATTTGTTTGACTGAATTGCGACAAAGCACCAGGTGAATCATCCATAAGTACAATGTCGCCTTCTAAAATCACGACTTTCGTCCAACAATGTTTCACCCTTTGTCCATTGATAGTGAACTCCTCGCCTTTGGAATTCACCAAGAGAACAACACCGTATGGTCTGACCCCCTTGATGGTGAAGGAACCTGGCCAACGAGAACGCAATTTTCCAAAAAACAATTGTAAATGTGAGTTATAAAAAAGTATCTGGTCATTTGGTTCGAAGTGGCGAGAGATGATCTTCTTATCATGATACACCTTTGTATGCTCCTTGTACAACTTTTAGTTCTCATATGCGTGATAGCGAATCTCATCTAACTCATTCATCTGTACAAACGCCTCTCTGCAACAGGTTTGAGGTCGAAGTTCATCTTCTTGACAGTCCATCTAGGCTTGTTCTCAAGCTCAACTGGAAGGTGACAAACTTTCCCATAGAGGAGATGAAACAGTGTAGTCTCAATTGGCGTCTTGAACGCAATCATGTAAGTTCATAACGCATCATCCATCTTAGCAAACCAATCCTTCATAGTCTTTCCCACTGTCTTCTCCAGTATCTCCTTGATTTGTTTGTTGGAAACCTCAACTTGTCCACTATTTTGATGGTGATATGGAGTAGCCACATGATGATTGACACCATACTTCTTTAGCAGCTTCTCGAAGACCTTGTTGATGGAGTGAGAACCACCATCACTTATCACAATCCAAGGCACTCCAAATCTTGGGAAGATGATAGTCTTAAACATCTTAAGAACTACCGATGATTCGTTAGTTGGACTAGTGATTGCTTCAACCCACTTTGATATGTAGTCCACAACAACTAAGATGTACTTATTCTCGTATGAAGATAGGAATGGCCCCCATGAAATCTATGCCCTAACAATCAAAGACTTTAACTTCCAAGATGAAGTTCGGTGGCATCTCATGTCTCTTGCTTATCTTCCCTCTCCTATGACAGACATAACACTGCGGCATGAATAGCTGAGCATCCTTAAACATTGTCGGCCACTAAAAGCCTGCTTGAAGAACTTTGGACATTGTCTTGAAAGTAGAAAAGTGTCTAGCATACTCAGAACCATGGCAGTGGTACAACACATTCTCAACTTCAGACTCTGCGATGCATCGTCTGTAGATACCATCAGAATAATGCTTGTATAGTTAGGGCTCATCCCAATAATAACGTCTGATTTTCTGAAGAAACTTCTTCTTCACATAACATTTAAACACCTCAGGTTCGTCCTGTACAACAATGTAATTAGCTATATCATCATACCAAGGTCTATTGGAGACATAAACTTGGGTAACAACAACTACAAATGCATCTAGTGACCATCTGAAACTTCATTGCTCGTCTGCACAGAGTATCGACCAAAACTGAGGTTGATGTCTGGGTGACATTGAATCCAATCGACCCCTTGGTGTTGACATTGGTCCATTTTGGTCCGGTTTATCGAGTTTAGTATTGACCGACACTGATATAATGTCGACCAACACTGATATAACGTCGACCGATACTGAACCTGTAACTCATGCAGAAAGCAGCTTCTGCATACTCCGTTTGCAGACCTTTTTCAACCATGTAGTTGTTCTCCTCAGACAGAAAATCATCTATAAGAACATCCTCATCGCTCATGATCCTTGATAGATGATCAACGACACCGTTTTTCACTCCTTTCTTGTCCCTTACTTCTATGTCAAACTCCTGAAGAAGCATAATCCATCGAAGCAATCTTGGTTTAACATCCTTCTTCTGCACAAGATACTTGAGTGCATAATGGCCTGTGTGCATAATCATCTTCGATCCAATTAGGTAGGAACGAAACTTCTCAAAAGCAAAGATAACTGCTAGGAACTCCTTCTCAGTTGTTGCATAGTTCCTCTGCGTATCATCAAGCATTCTACTTGCATAGTTGATATCATGAAGTTTATTGTCCCTTATCTGACCAAGAACATCTCCTATTGCAAAGTCACTGACATCACATATCACCTCGAAAGGCAATTCCCAATCCGGAGGTTACACAATTGGATCAGAAATCAAAGCCTATTTCAGCTCCTGGAATGCAGAATGACACGTCTCTATGAACTCAAACTTCATATCTTTGCAGAAAAGTGCAGTGAGTGGTCTAGATATCTTGCTGAAATCCTTGATAAATCTCCTGTAAAATCCAGCATGCCAAAGAAAACTCCTCACTACCTTATCCAAATCAGGCGCATGCAGTACTGTCATTAACTTGGTTTGTGGCTCAATTAACCTCTATCCATGACTCAGATACTCTGTGCCCAAGTACAATACCATCTCTGACCATGAAATGGTATTTATCCCAATTTAGAACCAAGTGCTTTTCTTCACATCTAGTTAGCACCTTATATATATTATCCATACAAGTGGGGTAGGACGTTCTGTAAATAGAGACGTCGTCCATAAAGACCTCCATGAAATCTTCAGTCATGACTATGAAGATAGACATCATGCATCTTTAAAAGGTCGCATGAGCATTTCATAATCCAAATGTCATTATGCGATATGCAAAATAACATAGGGACAAGTAAAAAAGGTCTTCTCATGATCCTCCGGGTGAATGGAAAATCTGAAAGAAGCCAGAATACCCATCAAGGAAGCAGTAATGATGTAGCCCCGGAGCGGAAGCTTGGTTGATGGATTGATGGAGATCGAACCACTGGCTTAAGAGCTCTCTTGGTTTGATCGACTTGGATGGATGGTGAGTAGAGATGGGATTATTCCTGCTGGCTTAAGAGCTCTCTCAGGAAAAATCAGTGGATGGAATGGATTGAGGTCGCCACAAGATCCTATGAGTATGAATCTTGATAAGACAAAATCCTTCTCTTTGTTTGAATCACACAAAACAAGAGAGAAAACAAGGTTGCGGTTTCTTTGCTTGAAGAAAACACTCGGTGTACTTTATTGATCTAGGGTAAATGATACACGTCTGTGAGAGGGGACTTTATAAACAGTCCAAACAGCTATGCCCTTCTAGGGGACTTGAAGCAAATAAAACATAAAAGGAAAGTACTGACTCAATTTGGACCTAATGAAATAAAGACTACAACGGCTACTTTTATGATTGAAACTACTAAGGGAAACAAAGATTTGATCCTGCAAAACAAAGAGACAACGGTCATATAATGTGTATAAATGAAACTCATACCTTAGCTTATGTTTGGTATGTCCTTGGACATTGATCAGAAGACTTCTTCAATCGTAGCATTCTGGCCTCAGAAGCTTGAACTAGTGTCGATGCTACTTCTTGAGCTAGTGCTGATGCTACTTCCTGAGCTAGTCGTGATGCTACATATTGTCAGTCCCTTTTGAGCTGAGTTAAATAGTGTTGGGTTGTCCATCTCGATGAAGACTTGTTCATTCTCTTGGTTAGTAGCTTGATTCAGTAGACTTTGCACAACTTCATTGACTTGTTTCCTCAAAGCCTTTGTTGCTGACCTTGTCAATGGACCTTTCCTTATGATGGGCATTGGATCTTCTGCCTCTGGTTCTATGGCCTCATCATACCCTCCCCCTTAAAGAGGTTCTGTCCTCAGAACTGATTGACCTGCATAATAAGGAGCTAAATCAGAAACATTGAATGTTGGAGAAATGTTTAACTCACCTGGCAGCTCAAGCTTGTATACGTTGTCGTTGATCTTCTCCAAGACTCGGAATGGTCCATCTCCTCTTGGTGTTAGCTTTGACTTCCTCTGATTGGGAAACCTTTCTTGCCTCATGTGTAGCCAGACCCAATCTCCTGGTTCAAATATCACCTCCCTTCTTCCCTGGTTAGCTTTCAGCCTATGCTTCTCGGTTTTCTTCTCTACATTCTCCTTAACTCTTTGGTGTAGCTTCTTGACAAAGTCTGATTTTGCTTCTCCTTCTGTACTTGTATAGATAGCTTGAGGCAAAGGGGTAAGGTCTAAAGGAGCTAAAGGATTAAATTCATACACAACTTCAAAAGGAGATTGGTTAGTAATCGAATGCTTAGCATGATTATAGGCAAATTCAATGAATGGCAAGCAAGATAACCAGTTGTTTATATTCTTACCAACCGTGGCTCTTAGGAGTGTTGAGAGAGTCCGGTTTACTACCTCAGTTTGTCCATCTGTTTGGGGATGACAAGTGGTGGAATAAAGCAGATTGGTGCCCAACTTCCTCCAAAGTACCCTCCAAAAGTGGCTCAAGAACTTTGTGTCCCTGTCCGAAACAATAGTTCTTGGAATTCCATGCAACTTGACCACCTCCTTAAAGAATAGATCAGCTATCTGCACAGCATCGTTAGTCTTGTTGCAAGCAATGAAATGAGCCATTTTAGAAAACCTATCAACAACTACAAAGATGGAGTCCTTGTTGTTGATATTGGGGAATCCTAAAACAAAATCCATTTATGTCCACCCATGGTGTGTTAAGAATTGGTAAAGGCATATATAAACCATGTGGATGTAACCTGGACTTGGCCTTTAGGCATGTGATGCATTTGGCACAAAACCTTTCCACATCTCTCTTCAAGTGTGGCCAAAAGAAATGCTCCTTCAAGACACTATAAGTCTTGTCTCTGCCAAAATGTCCCATCAAACCTCCTCCATGAGCTTCTCTAGTGATAAACTCCCTCATGGAACTTTGTGGAATGCACAGCCTTTTCTCCTTGAACAGAAAACCATCTTGTTGATAGAACACTCCAAATGCTGCCTTAGATGTCTCCTGGTACACGTCCTTGAAGTCTGGATCATCAGCATACATGTCTTTGATGTGCTCAAATCCCATGATCTTAGACTCCATTGTTGTTATGAGAGCATGGCGCCTTGATAGTGCATCTGCTACAATGTTTTCTTTCCCCTTCTTGTACTTGATCACATAGGAAAAAGTTTCTATGAACTCCAACCACTTTGCATGTCTTTTCTTAAGAGTAGTCTGTCCTCTTAGATGCTTTAGAGTCTCATGGTCTGTATGTATCACACTCTTTAGAAAGCAAGTAATGTTGCCAAGTTTCCAGTGATCTTACCAGAGCATACAACTCTTTGTCATAGGTTGGGTAGTTGAGTGTTGCACCACTCAGTTTCTCACTAAAGTAAGCTACTAGTCTGCCTCCTTGTATCAGTACTGCACCTATTCCTGTACCAGAAGCATCACACTCAATCTCAAACATTTTATCAAAGTTAGGAAGTATCAATACTGGTGCATTGGTGAGACTGGTTTTGAGCCGTGTGAATGCTTGCTCCTGAGCCTCTCCCCATTCAAATGCTTTGTCCTTCTTGATCACTGAGGTAAGAGGTGCTGCTATGGTGCTGAAGTCTTTGACAAACCTCCTGTAGAAGCTTGCTAGACCATGGAAGCTCCGAACATGTCCTATTGTTGTAGGTGTTGGCCATCAATACAGCCCTTTCTTGGTTTTGAAGGCTGTTTTCCACTCATCTCCTTCTTTCATTCTGACTTGGTGATATCCACTCTTCAAGTCTATCTTTGAGAAGATGGTTGCTCCACTTAGCTCATTAAGCATGTCATCAAGTCTTGGGATAGGATGTCTGTACTTGATTGTAATGTTGTTTATGGCCCTGCAATCAACACCCATTCTCCATGTACCATCCTTCTTTGGGACGAGTAGAACTGGTACATCACATGGACTCAAGTTTTCCCTGATATATCCCTTTGACATCAGCTCTTGAACTTGCTTTTCTAGCTCCTTAGCTTCTTGTGGATTCACTCTATAAGCTGGCCTGTTGGGCAATGGAGCTCCTGGTACCAAATCAATTTGGTGTTCAATGCCTTTCAATGGTGGAAGTCCAGTTGGTATGTCCTCCGGAAAGACATCCTTGAATTTGTCCAATAGCTCAGTCACAACTAAGGGATGCTCCTGCTCTTCTGATCTTGAAAGATACCCTTCTCTAAAGATCATGAGTAGTACATGTTCTTTATGCTCCAAAGATTTCAGAACATTAGAAGGTGAAACAAAAAGATTGGTCTTACTTACCTTCACTACAAGAAATATGGGTATTGATAGCACCACGAAAACGCTATCATATGTCTATGATAGCGTTTCCATAAACGCTATGTTTGCCGCTGCCATCTTAGGTCTGCCATCTACTATAGCACTAATTTGAGATGCTATCATATACTTGTCTACGATAGCGCTAATTTTGATGTGATTATATAGTTTTCAGTAGCATTGATTTATCGCCATTTTATAAATTAATGCAGCATATTATTCGTGCAATAATACATATTTTGGTGGCAATATTTTCGGGTTGTATTATACTTTATACTAGCGTTTTATAGTTGTTGTATTATTATTTAAAATGGCCAATTTTTATGGCTATTGTATATCCTATTAACACTTTTATATTTTGCCATATTTAATGTTAACTGGAATTATAGAAAAATTATTATATAATATTGCTTTGAATTATGGTTTTGAATTATTATTTGAAAATCAATTACAATTGCATAAATATATTAAAATTTTATAAAATTAGAATTGCAAACATAATATCAAACTTAAATTTGTTTGAGATTTAATCCTAACAAAACATCTATCTTAGAAAAAAGTACATGGGGCTTTAGATTCTGGTTTACTCTTCTTCCGCATTATGTTCCTTCCCATCACTACTCTCTTCCTCAACTTCCTCATGCTCCTCTTCTCCCTCTCCCCCAACCTGTTCTATGATCTCTGTGTGCATGACTACCATAATCCCCAGCAGGAAGATGGACGCCCCTGCAACATCAATCAACACAAGTACTTAGTCTGCGAGGATCCTGAAAACTTAAAATTGGCAAGATAATTAAAATAACGTTCCAATAATGTTCAAATCAAAACTAAGCACGCGACAGCCCGCTTTACTACCTTATGCAGAACATCCATGGCGCGTGTCGGCTGAGATTCAAGTGTCCTGACAAGCTTCATACCTTCAATGACTTGTCCAACCACAACATGCTTGTTATCTAACCATGGAGTCTGCACAACAACAAGAACCAAACAAACATTAGGATTCTGTGAATAAAACTGAATCAAAATGTAAAGGATTGTGGAATCTTGACCTAGATGGTGCAAATGAAAACTGGCTTCCATTAGTAACCTAGCAAGAGCCAAAAGAGAAAGAGAATATAAAATCACTCTCTACAGGATATACCTGATGGACAGAGACAAGGTAAAACGATTAAGGCATTTTGATGAGCACATTGTGTTAAGGCATGAATACAAAGATGGACAATAACTTTTGTGCAGCAACAAAATACTACCCCTTCATTAAACGTTTGCAACAATACAAACCAAACGAAGAAGACTAGATCATCAACCATATTCATTAAAAACCAAACGAAGAAGACTTTTAAACTAATTCAGCGATTAAAGGAGATCTACTAAAACACCTAGTAGAGACAAAAATAATAGTTGAGCAAAAAATTCAGTGGATTTCATAAAATAGACAATAAAGAAGAAGAGAATGCAAGCAAGGGAATCAATCGCACAAACCATTCTAGGAAAAAAAAAGCATTCAGTACATGCAATTAATCCTTTCTTTTTTTGTGTCCCATTAAAAGGAGAAACCAAAAAACAAAAGAAGAGAGGGAAAACAAAACTAAGAGATATCATTTATCAATGAACAACAACCTGTTGATTGACGCCATCGATGAGCATCACTGAGCTGTGATGATGAACCATGTGCCACCTTCCATTGTGGTACTCAAACACATTGGTGATGAGGAACGGACCAGCGTCCACATTCAGGTATGCTTTCATTGTAACCCATTCGGTTAGTATCCGAGTGCTAACGTTGTGGATCTGAAAGTCAAATCCTTGTGGCCAGTTGAAACAAAGTTGCCAGCTTTGCATCACTTCCCTGTACCTGCAATTTGAGCAGGGAAAACATTACACGATTCATACAAATCCGGAAATAAGTATCTACCCCTAACAAAAATTATAAGGTGGTGAAATGTGGAGTTGTGTACCCAGAGAAAAGTTCGCCTGAGGCATGGATGCACTTAACATAGTCCGAGTTCAGCCAGAATTGAGCCATTTTTTGAAGAGACCTCTCTCTGATGATGTTGAAGAATTCAGTATTCACACTAATGATTGCTCTAGTAGTTGCATAGTATGCTTTCCACCCGTTGACTGGGGTTATACCATCTTGTTCCATAGTAAAATCCTAGTAGAAATGAACAGACAAAGATCAACAAGTATTGACCGAAAGAACATAGACAAAGTACCATTCATAGAAACACATGCACATTTCACTAATGCTGAAACAAGGGGAATTTCACTAATTCTCGTTAATCTCTCTTTCAGCACGAAGAACTAAACCCAAGTTTTGTAAAGAACTAAACCTAGAACAGTTTCCAAATTAATTAGGGGAAATTGCGATTCACAGAAAATAGATATGAGTCCAATTACCTTGTGATAAAGGGCCTTCCAAGCATTATCGTCATTAGCAGCCTTCCTCATCAATGAATTCGTCATGGACAAACGGCAGAGGCTCGGATAATCCAAATAAATTAGCTTCCTCCAAAGCTGCTTTTAGATCTTCAAATACAAGCTCATCAATAATCCAGTGTTAGCATGATCTCACAAAACATATATTACTTATCAGTTATGCCATCAAATGATACTTTCAAAAAGAAAGTCACACCGTCAAAAGCCTGTTGAATCGATCTTCGACCGACTTTCGAATCTGCTCGTAGCATTTGTCCTTGTAGCCTTTCCCTTGGACTTTTAACTTCTGCTGTGCAAGAGCCTTCTGACGGATTTGTGACAAAACAAGCATGCCGGAATCAGAACAAAGGAGACAAATGAAACCAATTCATTTGTGCTTCGTAATGAGCCTGGATAAATAATGGAAGAAAATAACAACTAATTTACCTTTCTGATCTCATGATTCCTGTAGAGAACTGTACTAGTTCCTTTAGAAGCCAATCCCTATTTATGCACGTCCACCAAAATTGAAGTAAATCCTTGCACAGAAAAATCAAAAGTTGGGATCTGGTACCTGGGAACAGTGAGAAAAACGAAAATAAGAATCGACAGATGAAATCATTCTCTTCGAATGCAAGAGTTAAAAAACGAAATCGCCTTAGGGTTTTTGGGTGGAGGCAGATTTCTATATAAGATTCACAAACCTCGTTATCTATAATATGGGCCAATCTTCTTCCGCAATTTAAGCTAGGGAGAAGAAGATTTATGAACAAAGACTAGGAGAAGATAGTTCGATAGTTTAGGAGAAGATGGGAAGGGAGAGGAAGATGAAGCGGAAGAGAGTGGAGAGTTAGAAACCGGGAAACTAAAATTTTCAACAAAAATTTACCCGGGACTTGATATTTTCAAGGCCAATTTTTTTTTTTTTGATTTTAGTATACCAATATGCTACAAAATATTTGTGGCTAAATGAAGTTAGATTCTTAATATTTTAATTCCAAAATTAAACTATAATTAAATTATATAATATTATTGATATATAAATAAATATTTAAACAATCATGATTAGTTATATTATTTTTATGTGCATGATTATATTTTAGATTGTTTAAGTATAAAATTTATATTTGATATTTATTGGAGTTTAGGGTTTAGGATGAGTCCTAAACACTAAATCTTAAACTTATACTACAATATCATACACTCTAAATAAAATGTTTAAACTTGAAATTTGTTATAAAGATTAAATTTTTGTTATAATATTTGATGTTTAAATTTGTAGTGTTTATTATAATAAAGATAGAACGTTAAAATATTAAATAATATTTTAGTTTTCTACTTTTTATTTAGATTTATGTTTGTTAATAGTTGAATAATAATTTTAGGGGTTAGTAATTAAGTCTCTTTTTGTATTTGGAAGTGAAGATTTAAAATATAATTAGAGTTATAATTCACAATTTAGTATTTAATTGGTTTTATCTTTTTTTGGGTGATCTTTTGTTTTTATAATTTATGATATGATTTAGGTTTATAATTTATATATGATTCCAATATCCTAATCTTATACCCTAACTCTCTAATGGCCTAAACCCAAAATTTATTTTAAAAATAATTAGAAAAATACATTGATACCCTAACCATACCCTAATTCTCAAATACCCTAAACCCTATACACATATCCAATCAAAGACTAACTAATCAACTAATTGTATTTCATTACCCTAAACCCTATTTATACCATAACCATATACCCTAATTCTCAAATACCTTAAACCCTATACACATACCCAATCAAAGACTAACTAATCAATTAATTGTATTTCATTATCCTAAACCCTATTTATACCATAAAATAGTATAAAAGATAATAAGTTATGTTATAAATAAAAGAAATAAATTGCAATACCTTAAACTTTCCAATAAATACCATAATCTCCTCCAATACCCTAAACTCTAAATCAAATGTTTATGAACATTTACTTTATATTGTTTTTATTTTAATTTTAAAGATTACTTTATTAAAATTTAACTTATAATATTATAAGATGAATTTTGAATTTTTATTCAATTTCGAGAATTACAAACAAATAATATTTCAATCCCTAACCCCTAAATATACCCTAAAATATCATGATTTTGTATGTTTTAACACCATCACCAATTACTATATACAAGTCTCAATCAAAGCCATAACAAGAAATTTTTTCCTGCAACACACTCGTCTTTCGCCAGCGTTGATATCTCAATCGGGTTTCCTTCGGCTGATGATGACTTAATAGATCTAAAAGAAACGCCTTGTATCCTCATTTGTGATCCCTAAGGTCTTCTTTTGGCGATTTTCTGTGGTCTTCTTTCGTGTTCTCTGCTTGTCTTGTATTCCTCAGAGTTACAAGGAAAAGACCCACAAGAGGCATAGGAAAAATCCGCAAAACCCATAGAATCTTTGACCTCCAAGTATCAAGACCTGCAGTTATCAAAGCTGGCTGTATCAATACGCAGCTCAATATAAATCATATATTATGCAGCATGAAAAGAGATATAAGTATGAGAAAGTTTTGCTTGGAAACCAATAGAATAAAATCACATATGATACATGAAATTCATTTTCTAATACAAAAAACCTCCTCAGATAGACAAACCTGAAACCCAAATATATAGTGGAGAAAATCAAGCATATCAGCATTTCTTTTCGCGTGGATGGGAAAATCAGCAGACAATTTTGGCAGGCCTGGAAAATACTTCAACGCTGCAACTGCCGCTTGCACCTGCTCACATTTTATTGTCATAAACCAAGACGAGCCACATAGCATACACATATGAGGAAAATAGGAAGATATCTCACCTCAGGGAAAGCTGTAGTGGCATTTGTCGAGACAGGAGCATCAAGAGGAATAATGTTGTAAGCAATTGTGTCCTCACTCATTGCAGCATCAGAATCAATAACATGCTTCAGTTGTTGACGCACAAAATAGATGATTATTAGCTGCATTCTACAAACATATTTTGACCACAAAATGGATTTTGAATAATAGGAGCTTAATTGCATGGAGGAAATCTACACAACCTCTTCAGGGATCTCTTTTGCAACCTGCTCCAACACATTTCCAAGAAATTTAAGGGTGGCAAACACTCTTTTCCTTTATACTCTTTTTCCCTCCATCCTGGAAGCTAATATCAAACCATTTGGACAACAATTACGATATCTGAGTAATTTTGGGTTATAGCCAGAACATAAAATTCACAGATTATGTGTTCTATTGTTACTATACGTACTCGTCAGTGAAAGCCCCCGACTCACGATAAACTAAGCCATCTCTGATATAGCTAACATCAAACAATCAAAAACCAACAAGAAACTAGAAATATCCCAAGGATGAAGACCATAATAGTTAAAACTATACTACAAGTGAGATTTGTTAGCAACCAATCTCAAATCTCTCAGTGAATATGAGATACCAAAAACGCCATTTAACATAAATAAGGAGTCAAATTCGATTTACAGTCGAACTACATTAGAGCGTTATCAACACTGAAACAAAAGAAAACCATAAAAAATGAAATTGTAGTCTTACTCATTTCAAAGGGCGATACTTTCATTAATCTCTAAAGCAAAACAGACAACAAACCTTAAACAACCAACCAACAAATCAACCAATTCGATTTAAACTTGGAATAAACAAGAGGAAGGAACAAATAATCTTACAATCACCTTTGTTAGAGTAACCGATGGAGGAGAATGAAGATGAGAAGGAGAAGGAGAAAGCTTCGTTGTGCTCGGGTGAAGAAGATTTGGAGCAGAAAGAAGGTTCATATTTTTGAATTTGGAGGAGGAAGATTTAGGGTTCGTAGTTGTCAATTTGGGGGAAAACGGAAGACGGGGAATTAGGAGAAACCAAACATGGGAGAGATCTATTGAAGGAAATTCAATCCTACAGAGATGGTGGAGGGTAAGATTGAAGGCCCGGATTGACAGAGAATCAAGCCGGAGTTGACGATGGAGATGGTTTTGATATCCATGTTTTCTGTTTCTATGAAGACTTAAGATGAGAGACGACAAAAAAAAGTTTTTAACGTAATGAAATAAGAATTTTTTCATCTGATGAAACACTTAGAAATATTTTTTAGTTTTGGCCAAAACCATTTTTCCCTCTAAAAATGTTACCGCTCATATAGATAACATAAATTAGGCTCCAACTCTTATTTTCCGTTTTCCGCTTAGTAAAAATACAGTTTAGCAATGATCTAATGCTGTAATAAAGTACTCTACTTCAATTTTTTTTTACCATAGCACTTTGTGAAATCGTGCTATCCTCTTATGCTATCAATGCTTATATTTCTTGTAGTGCTTGGAACCTTTGTCCATTGCTTTCTGCATTTCATACACCTCTTGTGGTGTTAATGGAGCTAGGTTGTGCTTCTTGTTCTGGTGTGTGAAGCTGTAGATGTTGGTCATTCCATTGTGCACAGTTTCTTTATCAAATTGCCATGGTCTCCCAAAGAGTAGATGACCAGCTGCTTGCATTGGCACAACATCACATTTCACTTGATCATGATACTTACCTATGCTGAATGGTACCATGACTTGCTCAGCTATCTTCATCTCAGTCTCATCATTGAGCCACCTTAATTTGTATGGTCTTGGATGCTTGGTCTTTTGCAGCTTCAGTTTGTCTACAAGGTAAGCACTAGCAACATTAGTACAAGATTCTCCATCAATGATCAGGCTACATACCTTGGCGTCAATGGTGCATCTGGAATAAAATATGTTCTCTCTTTGGATTGTTTCTGGCTCAAACAATGCACTAAGGGCTCTCCTGGTCACAAGTATTGATATATCATGTTTTTTACTAGTTTTATGCCATGATATAGTTGTGTTTTTAGTGTCTTTTGTGTTCTTTTAGAGTCTTTTACAGGTATAATCAGGTTTGAAGCTGAATTGGAGATAATGAAGCATTTTGGAGATTTTTGGAGTGTTTGGCCGAGAGATAGAGTTCACTGTCCGAAACAGAGAAAGGTGTCGATCGTTGCACACCTGCAACGGTCGATGCACCAGCGAGATGGGCAAAAACTCGGCGGTTTAGAAGAATCAAGATATTGCACTTTGATCCAGAAGTTCCTGATATTTACAAAGAAGCCCCTGGCCGAGATTAGACCTATATTATTGAGTTTTTAGATACGCTTTACAATACGCTTTCATAATTAAGAGCAGAGGATTTTTAGAGCTTTTGGGGCTGATCTGAACCTGTTACATCATCTGTATTTGGAGAAGATTTCGAACCCCTTTTACTCTTATTCTTTTATGCAATTTATTCATCAAAAAAAAAAAAATTTTAATTGTGAACTGTCAATCCCTGAGCTGAAAATATCATTCCGACACATCGTCCTGATGATCTCTTAGTGTTCTTGGTGATTCAGCGAAGTGTGTCGATCGATGCAAGAAGGGCGTCGATCGATGCAATGCGAAATCAGAGAAAACAGAAAAATAAATCAGCAAAAAAAAAAAAAATAAAAAAAACAAAAACGAAAAGAAAAAGAAAAATCCTAGTAAAACCCTAGGCTCGAAGCTATCGAAGACTCAAAGAGTAACCGGCAACGGCGCCAAATTTTTTTTTTTTTTTTTTTTTTTTGATGAATAAATTGCATAAAAGAATAAGAGTAAAAGGGGTTCGAAATCTTCTCCAAATACAGATGATGTAACAGGTTCAGATCAGCCCCAAAAGCTTTAAAAATCCTCTGCTCTTAATTATGAAAGCGTATTGTAAAGCGTATCTAAAAACTCAATAATATAGGTCTAATCTCGGCCAGGGGCTTCTTTGTAAATATCAGGAACTTCTGGATCAAAGTGCAATATCTTGATTCTTCTAAACCGCCGAGTTTTGGCCCATCTCGCTGGTGCATCGACCGTTGCAGGTGTGCAACGATCGACACCTTTCTCTGTTTCGGACAGTGAACTCTATCTCTCGGCCAAACACTCCAAAAATCTCCAAAATGCTCCATTATCTCCAATTCAGCTCCAAACCTGATTATACCTGTAAAAGACTCTAAAAGAACACAAAAGACACTAAAAACACAACTATATCATGGCATAAAACTAGTAAAAACCATGATATATCAACTCCCCCACACTTAGCCTTTGCTTGCCCTCAAGCAAAACATAGAACTAAAACATGGTGAAGAGGTTTGAAAACTCTTCAGAAACTCATTTCATCCTAGAAGCTACAATACTCAGATTCCCCTTAGTAAACCACTGAAAGAATCAATCACAGGATATCAAGACCAACATGTACTTCCCCCACACTTAGCAACTGTCCTAGGTAAACTCCACAATCACATTCAAGCATTCAAATTCTCCCTACTGACTTCTGCAAGTATTTAAGTGCGGTCTCACCTAAGGAGTATCGATCAAAGGGCACATGGATTCTTACCTTATCAGCTCTAGACCACCATACTATCTTTCTCTAGTCCCTTTCTTCTCTTTCCCTTCTTTAACAACTGATTTTTCCCCATTGGGTATCATTTTATTTTTTTTATCAGTGTTCTTCCCGTTATGGGGTGTACTTTGGACACATTCCATGGATCACATGAGAGAAAATAGTGTTTGCTACCATTCCCATGACCACTTCGGAGTTACTAACTCATCCTCAGTTTATTTATCTTTTTTTTTTTTTTACTTTATAGAAGGGGAGAAGGGAACTAAATAGGATAGGTTGACAGGCTGTGTCAGAACTAACAAGGGAATCCGACACAAAGTATACCAAGCCCTTAGGTGAGAAATCTAAGTCAGTATTAAATTGAAGTCAGTAAAAGGATCCTCTGATACCTGAAGTGATGTGGGTGTTCCCAGTAGGTTGATCTGTGATGGGGTTTTCTAATAGTCAGAGATAGATCCTGCAACTTCATCCCAATGGTTACTTAAGTTCCTGCAAGTCTTGTAAATCTTCTCAGAAAATCATAGTTTCTTACTTAAACAATTTTGACTCAATAAAACAAATTTTTTTTGAAAAACGGACAGACTCTTTAAGAAAACAGAAAACAAAAGTTAGTAGCACCTCCCCCACACTTAAGACACACTGTCCCCAGTAGTGTCCAGTGAAGGATCGGTAAAAAGAAAATAAAAATTGAAAAGATGAAATTATGTCTGTCGGGTTACCTCTGTCGCTCAGACATCGATCGTTGCACTAAGTGCATCGACCGTTACTTGGCGATTTTTGTGTATGGTCGATCGTTGCTCAGGACCGCAACGATCGCTGCAATGCGATTCTTTTCGTATTGTGACGATCGACACAGAAGTGAGTCGATCGTTGCACTGCGATTTTGTCCGAGACCTGCAAACATAACTGCACCAAAAACAAAAACAAACGTAAAATCCTAACAAAAACACCAAAAATTAAGTAGAAAAACACCAGTACCTAATGGTGGGTTGCCTCCCACCCAGCGTTTGTTTAAGGTCAATAGCTTGACCTATCAGAAAGAGATCGGACTCATGGCGGTTTCAACTGAGACTTTGAGTGTCTCTGTGAATGTCTCCTCATCCAAGGTGGCGTATAAGCATTCAGATCATGAGATCTTCCAAGGAATGAGTAATCAGAATCAGGGCGGGAGTGAAGCTTGGGCGGTCTACTGCGTTTTCCTGCATTCAAAATAATGTGGTCAGAAGGTTTAAGCTTATGTGATTTGTACCTTACCTTTGATGTATATCTGATGTCTGGAGCTTTCTGCTTATGAGCAGTTGCAGGTACTGAAGATATTAGAGCAGGTTCAAGAGGAACCGCCATCTTCTTTTCTCCACTATCAGATACTGTAGTTCCACCAATCTGAACTTCTTCTTTCAGATGACCATCAGTGGAGATCACCTTCTTTTCATGAACTCGCGAAGTTTCAACTGGTGGTATTTCATTCACCTTCTTATCCATCACTTTCATGCAGTTAGCCACTTCTAGCTCTTTTCTGGAAGGTTTAGGAACCTTAGGATATGGCACTGGGGGCTTGTAGGCTCGTTCTGGCACTGTTGTAGGTTTCTGGACATGTCTGCGTTCTGTGTCGATCGTTGCATGATGTGTGTCGATCGATGCAAGGCGATTTTGTTTCTCGAAAGAACTCGAAATTGCCGTCAGAATGGCGTGTCGATCGTCACTGAGGGGGTGTCGATCGGTGCATGTATCAGGCAGACAATATTCATCCAGAAAATCCGAGATTATGCTCTCTTCTTCACCTAGCAACTCAATCTCATCCCTTATGTTCACAGCATTGATGTGCAGCTTCCGTTCAGCTCTCTTAGCTTCATTCTGCCTCTCTATTGCTACATCTCTTCGTTCAATTTTGATATCCAGCTCCTCCATATGCGTGCTCAAAGATTCAAACTTCTCATTCAAGTCTTCATACAAAGCATCCATCTTTGAGTTGAAGGACCTATCAATCTGTTGTTGTCTCTCAAGGTACTGCTCCATCATGATTTCCATTCTGCTCTCATGAGCTGTAGGTGCAGGCGGTACTCCTTGTAAAGGGTTTCTGAAAAGCAGATCTGTGACTATAGAATCCAGTTCCTTCAACGCAATGGTTAGCTTCTTGTGCATACTTTCCAAGTAGAAGACTATGCAGAGAGTCAACTTGGTTCTTCAACCCAGCTATCTGTGAACTGTCAATCCCTGAGCTGAAAATATCATTCCGACACATCGTCCTGATGATCTCTTAGTGTTCTTGGTGATTCAGCGAAGTGTGTCGATCGATGCAAGAAGGGCGTCGATCGATGCAATGCGAAATCAGAGAAAACAGAAAATAAATCAGCAAAAATAAAATAAAATAAACAAAAACGAAAAGAAAAAGAAAAATCCTAGTAAAACCCTAGGCTCGAAGCTATCGAAGACTCAAAGAGTCCCCGGCAACGGCGCCATTTTTTTTTTTTTTTTTTTTTTTTTTTGATGAATAAATTGCATAAAAGAATAAGAGTAAAAGGGGTTCGAAATCTTCTCCAAATACAGATGATGTAACAGGTTCAGATCAGCCCCAAAAGCTCTAAAAATCCTCTGCTCTTAATTATGAAAGCGTATTGTAAAGCGTATCTAAAAACTCAATAATATAGGTCTAATGTCGGCCAGGGGCTTCTTTGTAAATATCAGGAACTTCTGGATCAAAGTGCAATATCTTGATTCTTCTAAACCGCCGAGTTTTGGCCCATCTCGCTGGTGCATCGACCGTTGCAGGTGTGCAACGATCGACACCTTTCTCTGTTTCGGACAGTGAACTCTATCTCTCGGCCAAACACTCCAAAAATCTCCAAAATGCTCCATTATCTCCAATTCAGCTCCAAACCTGATTATACCTGTAAAAGACTCTAAAAGAACACAAAAGACACTAAAAACACAACTATATCATGACATAAAACTAGTAAAAACCATGATATATCAACTATCTCTCCCACGTCTGGATAATCAGTCACTTCTTCTTCGGATTCCGCTAGCTCAAGCTCTGCCTCATCCTGTGACTCAATGTCTCCATTGTCCTTTAACACCATCACTCGCTGGTTTGGGCAATCTCTAGCATAATGACATTTCCCTTGGCACTTGAAACATGTAGTGTCTCCGGACCTTTAAGGTGGAGCCTTGCCACTGCTTGTGTCTGGTTTTTTACCCTTGGGTTGCTCATAGTTGGGCTTCTTGATCTTTGAATCCGGTTCTACTGCCTTGCCCTTGTCTTGGCTCCTTTGAGGCTGATTCCAAGTTGTCATACTTCTACTGGTTGCAGCAAACTTCCTCTTGATGTGTTGCTCAGCTTGGACAGCTAAATGTAACAAGCCTTCAAGATCCTCATAAGGCTGTCGCTCTACCTTGCGTGCAATCCTGTCCTGAAGACCATCTAGAAACTGAGCCATCAAAGTCTCTTCTGAGTCATCTACCTCCAGCCGGTTCTTCATGGTTTCAAACTCCTCAAAATAATCTTCAACTGATTTGTTTCCTTGAGAGAGTTTTCTGAACCTCTTTTGAAGATCCCTATGGTAGTAAGCTGGTACATATCTCTTCCTTAGAGCATACTTCATGTCATCCCAATTGCTTAACTGACCGTGTCTTAACCTCCTTCTCTCAGATACTTCTCTGTCCCACCATGCCAATGCATTGTCTGTGAGTTAAGCTGCAGCTAAGGAGTCTTTTCTTGCTTCAGAGTATTGGTAGTAGTCATATATGTACTCCATTCTTCTTTCCCAATCCATATAAGCTTCTGGATTCACCTTTCCAGCAAACGTAGGTGCCGTGAGCTTCAGGTCTTTGCCTCCACGCCTCTGGTCATCATCTTCATTGCCTCTGCCTCTATTTCCACGCCTAGGCTGGTGATAGTTTCTCCTTCCTCTACCCCTGCCATGGATGTTAAATCCTCTTCCTCCCTGATTTGGATCAGGAGGTAGCTCATCTTCCTCTAACTCAGGCATCTCTTCATCAGTTGTTTCTTCTTCTTGCTGCCTATGATTTCTATTCAAGTTGCGGATTGGTTCTCGATGAATAGGCCTCTGTTCCAGCTGAGTGAGCCTGCCACTGATGTCTCTCATGGTTTCAAGAAGTTGGTTCATGGTGATTTGATCTTGCCCAGCCTCTTCTCCCATGAATACTTGTACCTGAAACTGACACAAGCGAGTATCAAGGTCTAACAAAGAAGTTTAACGAAAGGTAAATGGTAAAACTCAAATGGTAATAATGAAATATTGTTTTTTTTTTGTTTTTTAGAAAAGAAAAGGGAAATTTCGAAACTTAAAGCTAAAGATGCAAGATTAATGAGACAATATAGCTTTCATTTTCTTTGAGAAACCGGTGAAACAAAAATGGAAATATGTATTTTTTTTTTTTTGATTTTTTGAGTAGGATTTCGAAAACTATTGAAACAAAAGAGGCAACTAATAAAAATAAACAGATTTTTTTGGGTTTTTATGCAAGCAATTGGAATCAAACAAGAATCAAAAGGGAAAGATGAAGATGAGCACTTTTTTTTTTGGATTAAGATGCAATGAAATGGAAAATATGAACCTAGATGCAAATGAAAACAAAGGTAATGGATAGATAACACCTGTTAGGAGCTTTCGGCTCTGATACCAGATGATGTAGCCCCGGAGCGGAAGCTTGGTTGATGGATTGATGGAGATCGAACCACTGGTTTAAGAGCTCTCTTGGTTTGATCGACTTGGATGGATGGTGAGTAGAGATGGGATTATTCCTGCTGGCTTAAGAGCTCTCTCAGGAACAATCAGTGGATGGAATGGATTGAGGTCGCCACAAGATCCTATGAGTATGAATCTTGATAAGACAAAAGCCTTCTCTTTGTTTGAATCACACAAAACAAGAGAGAAAACAAGGTTGCGGTTTCTTTGCATGAAGAAAACACACGGTGTACTTTATTGATCTAGGGTAAATGATACACGGCTGTGAGAGGGGACTTTATAAACAGTCCAAACATCTATGCCCTTCTAGGGGACTTGAAGAAAATAAAACATAAAAGGAAAGTACTGACTCAATTTGGACCTAATGAAATAAAGACTACAACGGCTACTTTTATGATTGAAACTACTAAGGGAAACAAAGATTTGATCCTGCAAAACAAAGAGAGAACGGTCATATAATGTGTATAAATGAAACTCATACCTTAGCTTATGTTTGGTATGTCCTTGGCCGTTGATCAGAAGACTTCTTCAATCGTAGCATTCTGGCCTCGGAAGCTTGAGCTAGTGTCGATGATACTTCCTGAGCTAGTGCTGATGCTACTTCCTGAGCTAGTCGTGATGCTACATATTGTCAGTCCCTTTTGAGCTGAGTTAAATAGTGTTGGGCTGTCCATCCTGATGAAGACTTGTTTGTTGCCCACTATTTAACAAAAGCCCAAAAAAAAAAAACAACAGACCTAAGAAATATGGGTGAATTGCACTGAGTGTATCTTTTATATCTTTTTCTTGCAAATTGGTATCTTCTTAAATGTTTGTTCAATTGTGTATCTTTTTGTGATGAGAGAGACAATGAAAAGTCAACAATGCCCTTAGACTAAATG
The DNA here is from genome assembly GCA_030180135.1 of Orychophragmus violaceus. Classification (NCBI taxonomy): domain Eukaryota; kingdom Viridiplantae; phylum Streptophyta; class Magnoliopsida; order Brassicales; family Brassicaceae; genus Orychophragmus; species Orychophragmus violaceus. Next base: position 84,010,772 of record CM058233.1, on the reverse strand, counting down.
ACCTGACCAATTACTTATTTGCTAACTAGAAAATTTATGGTTGGGGTATTTTAATAATGAATCATAGGTAATTAATTTTAGGTCTAAAACAAAATAGAAAAAAAAGCTTGTCTCTTTCGATCTTCTCTCTTCCACTTGAGAGTGGCGAAGGCAAGAACCAAAATTCCTTAGTGATTTGATACTTCTACATCAATAGTAAGGTAAGCTTGACCCTATTGTAAATTACCTATTTTGTTTCGACCCTCAATCGGAAATTGATACTCCTGCGATTGATTTTGTATTTTGCAGGTAATGGTAGACAAAGAACTACCGAGTAGATTGTACAAAACAGATCGATATCCAGATGGTAGACTGAATATATACTCCAAACCAGAGATACTAAACAAAGTGTGGCAGATAATGAAAGATACGCCGGAGTGGGAGAGATTACATGATTCTAGTTTTGGAGATTTGTTTAGGCTCCCAGTGAAACAATGTTCAATTTCAGGGAAAATGATACATGGGCTACTGGGGAGACAACTAATCACCAAAAAGAAGTACGAGTTGACTACAGTTTTTGCAGGGCAACCACTGCGATTCTCATTAGTAGAGTTTGGAATGATAACAGGCTTGAATTGTTGCGAGTTCCCGGAAGAAGAAGACACAGAAGATCAGAGTTTGGTGGTGGCGAGAAGCACTTCGGAGTGAGAAGATTTATTTGGACATATGAGTAAGACCAGGAAGAAGGGGGACCAAGGTGTTAAGATTTCATACATACTTGAAATGTTTGACGATACAGACATGGATGGAACAAAAAGGCTGAAGCTTGCGCTGATATGTATTGTTGATGGAGTGCTTATTTGTAGCAACCAGGTTGCAAAAGCAACGCCGGAGTTTGTTGAGATGCTTAGCGATGTGGATTATCTTTTGAGCTATCCTTGGGGAAGAGTGTCATTTCTTAAAACAATTAATTCAATGAAACCTGGCCAGAGAACGGGTAAAATTGGTGAAGATCCTGTTAAAACATTCAGAACTCAGATGCAGCAGCAAACAAAGGTCGTGTATGGATTCCCACTTGCATTCCAACTTCTAGTTTTCCGATGTATTCCAGGATTCTTGGAGAGGATGCCTGACCATGAATCAACTATTATCTTCATGGATACTTCTTTCGAAAGGATCCCAAAAAACAACTGGATTAGTAGTGAGACTGTACTACACATAGAGTTTGGAACAGAGGTATGTGTAGTTTCGTATCGTGAATATTCAAATAAATCCGTGTATCCATTTAGATGTGGTATTTTTCTATGTACAAGTAAAAGTGGTTCCTTATTTAAAACCAATGGGACCATTTGGAGAGGGCTGGGGGGAGTGGATAGACGAGATTAAATATAAGAAGGTGGTGTATCTTGAAAATCTCGTGGATAGTAATCACGATTTTAAGAAGGATTAGTGGCCTGGGGGAGATTCTTCTCAGAAGCTTATTAAATACGTCTGAAAGGCTATTGTAGAGAACAAAAAAAACCCTCCATTACTCGCTATTGAAGATGGCATTCAACACGTTTCAAGGCCTGTTGGGGAGAATAAGAAGAGAAAGCTCCCGTTACTTGCTATTGAATATGGGAGTATAACAGAGGCCAGTTCTGTTGCCGATGAGAAAGGAGGTGGCGTGGTTGAAGCGAAGAAAGACGTCAAAGGATTGTAGGTTGTGTGGAAGCAAACGTCTGAACAGCCCAGACCAGAAGTGTACGTTGACAGGAATGAAGAGAATTTTCTTAGGTGAAAGAGAAAAGGCGAACAAGGATAAATCTAATTCCGAAGGGGTGGAGAATGTTAATACTGGAGTTGGTGATCAAACTGTTGGAAGTCCTGCGACAGACGAGGGCACAAATCGGGATAATGTGAATTCTATTATTTCTCAAGTTATCAACTGTGTTGATGAAACTTTTTTCGATCAAGAAAATCTGGGATCTGAATTTAACATTGGCAACTTTTGTACTCAGCTGGATGACACGATTGATCCTTGTAAAACAAGGGATGAATCAATTGTTGGTAAGGCGAAGCAGCATGTGGGAATGATGAAAGATGGGGAGGAGTAAAAGCACTCGAAAGATGTTTTGTATGCAACTCAAAGTTTAGAAAACCTAGGAAAAGGGGGGGGGGTTGTAAACAGTGCGGTGTTGAATCCATCAAACCAAGTGATATGCTGATATATTATAAAGTAATGTTTTTGGAGTTTGCATCCATTAGTAATGGTATTTGACTAATTGTACATAATGTTTACCTTTCGGTGGTCTTAAATCGTTGGAATTTAGCATGGCGAGTCCAAAAGAGGCAGCCCGGTGGAGGGATATGAAGGCGATCTATTGGCAAAGAGTGAAGTTTGTCATACAGAAGAAAGTGAAGTCGTTCAGCATCAGGTATTTATGGATACGTTTGCATGCTTTAAGTAGATAGGTCCTAATTATATGTATCCATTTTGGCAGGGCAATACCGACGAGGCTAAAAAAAGGATGGAGGCATGGCTGCTGTAAAACAAATAAGGGTAAAGGATGGGAGACGAAGTTAAGGGAGGTTGATGTAAATGAGTCATTAATTGGGAATAAGTAACTGTTTTATTACAATTTGGCCAGGATGGTACCGGACATCCGGTTGAAGAAAAGCAGGATAGCGTATCCATAGAGACCAAGCTGGATAGCTGGTGCATGCATGCGAAAGTGGTCGATGGAAAGATGTCTTTGTGTCAGAACAAAGAAAATAAGGTAATTGAAGGAAAAGGAAAACCTTGGTAACCTATTAATGTGGACAAAAGCGAGTTATTCATGTTGTACTAAAAATATACAGAAGGACTCCGAGCTTCCATTTGAAACAAAATCTGATGACATACGCATGGAAAGCACACTGGATACTTCCAGGGACAGCGACGAAGATGGACAAGAGGAGTTAGCTGGCGAAAGAGTATCAACGGATACTGAAGTGTGTACTACCTTTGATAGTGAACTGGAACTTCAAGCTCAGGTATTTTATGGATACATTTGAACCCTTGGATTAACTGTTGTATTATCCTTTTTGCTATATTTGGTAGATATAAGTTTTGTATGGATGTTTGGCAGGTTAATAGACAAGGTCGTGAAGAAATAGTTGACGGTGCATCCATTGGAAACCAAATTGATAATGCTTCTGCCGGGCTTAAACAAACAAATGGACAGCTGCAAAGCAAACATGAGACTCCATTAAGTCAGGATTTCGAGGGACATGGAGAACATAAAATAGATAGCAAGAAACTATCCACTGACGATCAACTGTGTACTGCGAAAGAGGTTTTTAACGCTTAATAGAAGCTGTTGAAGAGAACCTTTTGTATATAAGTCCTTATTTTAGGGAATAACAAGCTTAGTGTAAATATTTTTGGCAGAGTGATCCTGGAAATCATGTTGAAGGAAATAAGGAGGGAGTATCCATCAAAAGCAAAATGGAAAGCTACTGCGATCTCGCAAGAATGATAGATGGACACAAGTCTGTGTCTGATGAAAAACAGGCAACAGTAAGAGAGTCCGAAGTGCTTTGTGAACTAAAAGCTGATGAGATACCCATGGAAGGCAAGGTGGACAGTTCCTTAAAGGAGAATAAAAAGGTAGATGGACAAGAGAGAGAGACAACAAAGGAACTAGCGAAGGTAGTTTATTAAATGTTTATTAAATATTTGGACTACAGTGTAAAGGATTTATTTTATGTGTGTGACAGGAAACAATAGATGTACCCTTTAATGAAGGAGTTAGCGTAACAAGGAACAAGGCTAAAAATAAGAACAACTGCCGTAAAAAGAACCGGGGCAAAATGAAAATATTGCTTGGTAGCACTGAAGAACCGGTGGAGCTAAGCGATTCTTCTCCTCCACGAAAGCGTGTTAAAGAAAGTCCATCGAATGATGAGATTGAGCTTGCTCGGGTATTTGTAGGGTTAAGGGAAAGCGAAGATATGTTTTTTGAGCACAACGACGCCTGGCAAGAGACGCTGAAACTATTCCCAACGAGGTAATAAATAACTGCGTTTATGGAAAAGGATAGTATGATAGATGTACTTAAATGCCGGACAATTTGTAGGAAATACGATCTGAAGAACTTGATTTTTTGGGAGGTGCCTATCAGTAACCAATTCTTGCTTGACATTGCTGAGCCGAAGAAAATTTTAAACACAACAGTAAGTATTTTGAAAGTTTGTTATATATAATGGAATATATGAATAACATGTATGGTATCTGGGTACTTCATCATATGCAAGTACTTGCAGAATACATATACATGAAACATGCTAGGTACTTCGCAGCAGAGAGGGTGGTGTTCCTTCCACCTTGGTTTTCAAACCATTTGCAAGGGCGACATAGGAGCTTTATCAAGTCAAAAAAACCGCGAGAGTACCATTGGGACGAACGCATGAAGGAGTATGTATACGGGGAGTGGACGCACGGCCGGGCAAAGGTAAGGGGGTTTGAAGATGTCTCAACAGCTTACGTTCCCATGAATTGGGACGACGATCACTGGGTCGGGTTGTTATTAATTTAGATTTACAGACGGTCGAACTACTAGACCTGTTTCCAATCCATAACAGTGGTGCCAAAGCTGCTAAAAACATTGCGCTAATTGTTGAGATGATTCCTTACATTGTGGACGCATTCTTCAAGCTCGACCCTGAGACTAACAGTATGAAGCCAAGGTAAAAAAGCAAGGCGGGGAAACAGGAACTGAAAGGAAATTTACCGCCTTATTCATGGAGTCGGTTGAAGACAGTGTACACGAATGATCGAGTAGGCGATTGCGGACCTGTTACAATGAAGTTTCTTGAGCTGAATGCCCTAGCGAGATCAGATGGAATAGAAGCGATGATAGATGAATTTGTGGACCAGTTTAGGCAGGAGTATGCCATGGACATTTATAAGAAGTGGATAGTCCCACAAATTTACGAATGAACTTTTAGCTATTCTGTGTGATTTGTATCATTCATGGATTGTGAGTTATGTGTTTGAGACGTGAGCAAATGTTTGTCTTTTCGAACTTTGAGTATTTGGTTTCGGTGTGATAACATCAATTAGGTATTGCTATTTTAATAGGTATACATTTCGAGTATGGGTGGATAGGCAAATTGAAGATAAGTTTGGGTGGACAGGTGAAATGAAGTTAGTTTATGGATACATACTTAGCAATATTTATGAAATGGTATATGTGTAAATTCGGACGGATAGCGATATTTATGAAGGTATGAATTGACGTTGGACTTAAAATGATAAATGAAATAGATATAGGAGCGATATAGATAGTTAATAAGTCAGAGGAATATTAATTAGTAGGTCTAGGTATATTAATGGTACTCTTAAAAGTGACTGAAGTAGGGATTAAAGTGAATGATTAGATGAGAGTGGATATATCTAAGAAAGCTATGTGGCTAGCATCTGACAGGTTTTTAACCGGTAAAGTGCCTCGATGAAGGTGTCTTTTAAAAATTGATAGACAGTATGTTGACTTTATAACGTTGTTGATATTCTTATTTGTAGGTAAATAATGGATGGGAAAATAAGATATGAATATACGGGATAATGTAGAGTAAAACAAATGGATAGCGTAGAGGGTAATAAGAGCAATGTATCCAAATTTGGGAAAGATTATACGAAGAGAGTTTTGATTTATTAAAGAAAGAGGTAATTTATTGGTTTCCTTGTTATTGACTGTCGTAGAGGGTAATAATGATTGCTTTCTTTCGAAAAGGGTTATAAATTTCTGACGGGTATAAGTGTTGTAGCCTCGAGGCCTGTGATATTTACGTAGGAATTTGTACTTTATTTCATTCATTTGTAAAAAAACGAGGAGCTAGAAAGGGAATATGAAAGACAAAGAGACAATACAAATTCATGGAGAGTTTTGTGACGTAGACGTGAGATGATTTGATTGATCTAATAAGACACTGGTCGAGAAGATTTGCCTCAATGGCCAAAAAGTTTATATTATAAAATTGGTTTCATGCATAATGACGTCTTGGAAGTCGTAATAATGATTTGACGGGACACAGAAATGATGACGGTTTGAAGTGTCAGCGTCTCGAGAAGCTCGGTTGAGGGGTTTGAAGTTGGGTTTTTCAGACAAGTTAAAACATTCCATATGTTATATTTTGTAAGATTTATAGGGAAGGCTAAATTTTAGTGGATAGTGGAAAGTCTAAATTAATAGTGGATGGATAGTTTGATCTATTGGTGGATAATGTAACAGAAAAGAAAGTCATAGTTATAAATAATATTAAACATGTTTAGGCAAAATTAAAACAAAACCTAAAATTTTATGAGTCTAAAACGGCATAAACAGAAGCGTTTTACATTGCGACGTTGCCCCAACCGCCACCGTCTTCCCAGCCGCCTGCGTTTTCCTGTCCGCCGTTTTCATGACCGTGGTTTTGTCCCCCACCATTGTGCACTACGACTTGCCCCCAACCACCTCCGTTGTCATCATGACCCCAACCACCAACGTTGTGCTCTAAATCAGGCCAAACACCGTCGAGGGGATTTTCTATTAGCACAGGCCATTCAAGGAAAGTCTGCGGGATTATTTGGAAGAAAATATTTTGCTCGATAGTCCAAAAACAAGCATTACACATGCCGCAACCTTTGACATTCTCGTCGGTGATACTAAGCCAATAATTAAAAACGGAGCAAGGGCATGATTTAAACTTCCAACATCAGTTTCATCCCTTATGAGAGTGAGATCGACGGCTATTCCGATAGGCCAGGAGTAGCGCTCGAATTTCCTAACGTGCCTCCTAAGAGCACGGATAGCGAAACAGGAAAGAAATGGGATAGTCGAACCTGAGTCAAAGGATGGGTAAATAGATCGCCGGATTACTTCGAAACAATACATCGCGGATTTGTAACCGGCGATGGCAGAAGATTTAATCTTTTTAAAAGCTTCTAATCTTCCATCGTATGTGTACATGAGGTCGGATATGCCCTTCAAAAACATAGCAGATAAGTTATTGGCATCCAAGCAAGCATTGTACAGAAGCGTGATGCCTCTTTGGTCTCCTTCGGATTGGCCCTCCTGGATAAGGTTAATTCGAGAAATAGTATCCACGTGATCGGCGTCTTGACAAAAATTCCTGCAGACAGCTCTGGCTTTGAAGTGTTCTCGAATATGATCACTCGCATTCTTTGCAAGGATTATTCTTCTTACTTCAGGCGACAGGTTTAGAAGGTTGGCACTATTCATTCTGAATGAACTGAATTTTGGGTATGGAGAGAGTGAATGCGTAGACATATATTGTTTTTATGGATGCCAGAAGGTCGCCACGTTTCAGTTTCCAATGTGAATATAAATTCCCTAAGACAAACACGTATCCATAGATAGTATTAATTTCATTGGACGCGGTATCCGAATTGCAAAACACGTCAAATTGCAAATTAATTTTATTTTATTATATTGCTCATGTAATGTATATGTATTATAGCTAAAGGGAAACACATATGGATAGGTGATTGTTAAGCTGGTTAACTGATGGAGAGACATGGGGCTGTGAAAGATGGATAGTACAGTACTTGACAATGTGATGTTGTTAGCGGCAGGTTGAAAATATGGTACTGTTAGGGAATAAAAATCTGTCTTATATCGAGTAACATCTATGGATGGAAGAGAATAAGTGAGAATGGATGGTAATTAATATTGCCAATAAACATTAAGCGATAAAAATAATTCGTGAATTTCAGATAGCATTTTTTGTTAGAAAACAAAAATTCACGATGCTGAGTGTGTAAACGGGATCTGTTTTGATGATATTCATTTACTAATTGATAAGATTAGATTGAAATAAAAATCTGGAGTCTGTTATATTATTACATGGATACAGAAGCAGGATTCAAAAGCATAGATAGACGCAGCAATATATGGGGAATCGGAAATCGAAGAAGTGGATAACTTTAAAAGTCAGTACAGTAAATGACTCATATCTGTTAATTTGGTTTCAAGGTCTTCAATCTTTGAAAGGAGAAAGTCGACCCTATCAACTAAACCTGCGATTTGAGACCTGTTTGATTCTTCTTTCAGGCGAGCCTCAACTTTAAGCTTTTCAATTTCTTCAGTAACTGCGTCGTCCCACCACTTTTTAAATGCACATCCCTGACCTGGACCCTACGAATCAGAAGGGAGACGATTGATAATGGGTAAAAAGAAAATATAGAACTGCATAAGCCTTATGGAATTTAGTAAAAAGTTATACGTCAGATAGATCGTAAGGACATGTATAGAAGCACCTTTCTTTACTCTCAGGTAATGTAGAGGTCGTTATGAACAAGGAATCCTTGCAATCGCAGCTCGTCGGAAGACCTAATTGATGAGTGGTTTGAATAACTGTCCTTATACCGGAGACAGGCTGTCCCCATTTGTAGTAAATTTTGTTAGCTGCATCACTCATACTGTAAGAAGGAAACCAAAAGATGGGGAAACGGAATGGGTTGAGTGGTGATCTTCTTCTTTGGGTAGACTACTTATAGAAAGAGTTGAATTGTTGGACTTACAAAACAAAATAAAGAGCTAAAGTGAACGTGAGAAAAAGTGGCAACAGTCTTTCTATTTAACAAGTACTAATTGGATGGATAGATGGGTAAAGATAGGATGTTAGTTGTCTTATACACGGATAGTGAAATAGAGAATGAGTCTATCCATGTATATAGTTCAAACTTAATGGCCAAACTGGTCAAAGCGTCAGAAGTAGGATTTGACTAAAGGAAAAGGACGACAACTTAAAAGAGAAGGAGAAAAGGTTGGGTTTTAGTTAAAAAACAAAAACAAAGAAGGTCCAAAAGTAGGCATTAGCCGAGAGTAAAAACAAGCAATGTGGTTACCAAGTTCGCTACTAGCCGAAATCGCAGTCAGGGTCGCAGAAGACGGCGTTGATGCTTGTGCGAATCTACTTAAGGCAGGCCCTGAGGGCTTTAATGCGGTTTGTTCACCGGAGGTGTATTCAAGAGTCCGACTGGACAGGCGGCATGACTTCACTTGGTTTACAGACGAACAATATTCATGGTATTACAAATTCTACATGAAGTGCGTAGAGCACAAAATCCGTTTGCGATGTACACCGAAAGTCTGCGCACTGCATTCAATTTGGGCGATCTAGAGAGAGCTATAGCAATTTTACATGGAGTGAGGGATGCGTATCCCCATTCCGAGCTAATGTATATTATTCTTAACTGGTGCGCATGTAGAGGCTGCAACGCCGAGTATAAGGTTTTCAGATCTAAACGATCATATGATGAGGCAATGGCTATTGGTGAGATGCTGGTGTACCACATGCGTGCGGTTATGCCAAAAGAAGTTGACAGTTGGCGTGATTCTTGGAGCTGCAGCGATTTGGATGATTGTTGGTGGGTTCACACGATGATGGGTGAGAATAGTGGGGATAGGTGCGAGAACTGTTTCTTCTATTTCCTATCCATTAAAATTAGGAAGATGTCGTAAGTAGTATCCATGTAATATATTTAATGATAATGATGTGTATCCATGACTTGATATAAAAAAATTTAAGTACATATTATGTTGAAACACATAGTGGATAGGTAAGGAAAGGTGGAGGACTGTTAAAAAAGTTTAGTTAGCTGGGTAAATACGCAGTACAAGTGTGGTTAGAACAGAAGGAGAAGAATTGGTAATGGATATAAAAGTCGAAAAGAGAAAGGCATAATATTAGGTAAATAGTCTTGTGGTAATACCTTGTTGTCAATGGACATTAAATGGATTGTGTAACGATAACCAATATAGTCAGTCGTTTATATAAAGTAAATGTAGATAAATTGGCGTGTAACTAGAAAGGTGGAGACTGGTGTCCTGTTTGTAAACAGTAAAGCGATTTAACTAACGAAGTTGACTGACATCCATAGGTAGAGGTAATGAACATGTTAGATACACAATAAGTACTTTATTGAGTGAGAGAGAAAACAAATGTATTTTTAATTATTTTTTTGAAGAAGTAATTCGTGTTGTTTGGAAATTTAGTAGTGGGTGTTTGGGAAAGGGTTAACCGATGGATGATATATTCAAAAAAAGGAAACAGCAAAGGAAAATGCAAATGCAAAGTAACGATATCCAGCATGTTCTTTTGTAGATAAATTAAACGAATTGAGGGTTTTAGAGGTATGGATTACGGCATTTAAGGGCTTATATAAATGGAATGTTTGATTAAGCAAGCAGGATAATGGATAAGAAGGGGTTGTGTATGGATACGGCATAGTAAGGGTAAGTTTATTTGTCGGTATATAATTAGAAGTAGGTAAAAAAGTAAGATAATGAAGTGTTTGGATTTTGGGAAAAAATTTGAATCCTTCGTTGGTATTGGGTTGAGTACAAAAGCTACGATTAGACTACTTAAGTGGCTGAAAAGAAATGACGCAGACATTCTGACACATAAAGTAGACATTAATTAATGAAGAGTGTATAAGTCCCCAAATTCCCAAGTAATCACCAGATTGACAATCATAATTTAAAAGTTGTGAGGTTGACCAATGTTATTAAATATATTGGTGAGGTGGTGGATAGTCTGTTTCAATAGATCGATAAATAGGAAAGTTTTGTTTTAAAATGGATAGTAAAGTAATACTATTTTTTTTTAAAATGCCAAAAACACCCTAAAGTAATGCTAGATTGACAATTATAACGTTTTTTTTTTGTACAATGGATACTAAACTGATGAATATAATTGATAGGACATGAAGAAGAAGTTTGAAAATGCATTACTAAAGGGTTTACATATCCATCATAGATGAATGGATAGAATAACAAAAAGTTACAATACTGTTCGAGGATAATTAATAAAGCGTTAAAAACGGTTATCTTTAAACGCCCTAAACCGCAGGAATGGTGTTTTGCCCATTAACGCCGACCAACACAGCGGCACCTTGCTCATGATCAACAACACCATCGACCATAGCGGCCCAAACAACAGCGTCGTTTTGGTCGGGTGCTTCATATAGTTCGGCATTTGCTTTCCAGTCAATGAGGTCGACCCATTTGAAAAAAGTACCCGGATTACACGGAAGAAAACAGAAGTTTCAATAGACCAAAAACAGAGGTCGCACAAACCGAGACCTTTAACATTTTCGTTTAGAAAGTCAAGCCAATAGCAATGGACAGAGCACGGGCATGATGCAATTCTACCATGGTTAGTAGAGTCAGATATCGCGGTTAGATGCGCGGAGATGTTCATGGGCCAAGTTATGCGCTGAAATTGGCGGACATGTTTTCTAAGGGTACGGATAGCAAAACGAGAGAGAAAAGGAATCGTTGAACCTGAATCCAGCTCAGGAAAGATGGAACGGCGTATGACTTCGTAACAATATAAGGCGGTCTTGATTCCCAGGACCGCGCATTGCCTAAGGCGTGCAAAGGCATCAGCTCTTCCATCTGTGTACATAAAATCCGATATCGCTTTCAAAAAAATTTCGGTTGGATTCTTCGCATCTAGACATGCGCGTTCAAGATGGAGTATCCCTTGATAATCGTGGTGCGTCTTGATAAGGTAAACCTGGAATAAGGTATCCATGTGATCAGCATCGTCGCGAAGTGTCTTGCAGACAGCTCGGATTTTGAAATGCTCGAGTATGTTCTTGCTAGCATTTATTGCCAGTATAGACCTCCTTAATGCGACTGGCAAGTCGAGTAGGGTCGGAGAGGGAACGATGAAGGGGGAGGGGTTCATTGAGCTCATCTTGGGTAATGCGAAGGGCAAGTGTGGACAGATGAGTATGTGAGCAGACATAACATATTTATATATTGCTTTAGACATAAAAATAATAGTAAAAACAACTTATTAAATGATTAAGATAAATACAGTGTAGGAGTACATAAACGAAATATAAGTAAATAGGGAAAATGACAATTTAAATAACTTAATGGTTAGAAAATTTGAGTCCTATTTGATAATACAGTGCATGAGTATCCATGACCATATATAGAAGGTCAAATATAACTTGAGTATCCATGGCCATAGATAAAAGGTCAAATATAACTTGAGTATCCATATATGTAGTTGTAGTTTCTTAACTACTAGTTCAGGTTTGTATCCATTTCTGTGCGTTAAATATGATAAATAGTGTATCCAGCTCAATTACATTACGGAACGTGGTAAACGAAAGACAAAACCATGAAAATGAGTTGAAGTTGATTGAATAAGGTAGGGATATAGAAGATGGCAAAGTGTACACCAACAAGCTACTGGCGTCGAATCCTCGCTTATTATAAAAACACTACAATCAGCCATGATATAGGTGCTCCTTTAACTGGCCAAAAGCCCAAACAACTGCACAACAAGACACTGTGGTAAGCCATATAAAAGGCAACTTGGTCATCTTTTCCTGCACCTGCTTCTTTGTAGAAAAAGGGTTGTTGTTCTTTGCGACCTCGACGGAGATCTTTCTAGCAATTTTGAACGCTAATTCGTCTCCAACTTCGTTTGACCAATTTTGTAAAAGATTAACGTCCTGTTGCATTTTCTTGACATCCTTTGAAACCCTGTCTACTTCTTTCATAATCGCGTCGTCAACCCAATCGCGAACATGACCTTCACTTGGGAACTGTTCAGAAAAAAGAAAGTGTATTTCTAAAGAAAGTCTGGAAAAAGAATAAAGTAGAATAGAAGAGAAATCTTATTCTGATCTAACCCGGCTAGCTTGTGGGCATTTGAACCACCTACGATGAAGGTTAGCACGAGTTCTAGCATATCCTACTTCAATGCGTTCCCCACACCAACACATGGTTGGGGCTGTGATGCCTACCGATCTGCAGGGTAATGGTTCATCAGAAGTCGGAACAGTAGAAACAGAAGCGAAACTCATTTTGTGAAACGTTGTTAATACGTAATAGGGGGTCTGAGTGGTATTACTCGTGTGGTAGGAGGTCTAAATTATTCTGAAACATGTTCAATATATAAGGAAAATGATGTAGCTACGAAAATTAAATAAAAAGAACCATCCACGACAGATATGTTAAATGGATAATTTGTAGGCAACCGAAAGCAGTAAGTAGGTATGCGTAAATCTATTATAGTTGAAGCTAAGTTTACTATACTTAGACTTCTGTAAAAACGAAAAAGTTTTGGCCGCCTGCTTAGTAAATCGTAGTAGTATCAGCTTTATGGGGGAAAACAAAACCCACATCAATAGTTTTAAAAATAGTCAACATCAAGTCAAATCAAAATGAAGTAATGCAATAGTATCCATCGAAAAATGATGGACAATTACACAATAAAAGGTGCCATCCTAGATGAGGAGCGTAACAAGTAGCCATTCTTAATAAAACAAAATACATGGCTCGTTATAAGCAAAAAGCGATATTCAAAGAGTTTGTTATTAGGTTTTTCAAGTAGCACGGTTGTGATTAACTCCTCTGTATTTGGAACATCGGTTTGGGGTTGATCGAGGGGTCTTCTCCTTCTGAAAACAATATTGCAAAGATAAAAATTAGAACAATTATAAAGAATAAATGTAAATAAACATCAAAGGGTAAGGGTATTGCCTGGTATTCGCCGATGGATGGATACCTTCCTTCCTTGGGTCTACCAGAGGGTCTGTTAACGTCTGGTGGATAAAGGTACCGGTTGCGAACATCAGCCGGTATATCGATGTCGTTAGGATTCCCACCTGGGTTGACCACTCCTTCATAAGTAGCCCTCCAAGTGGATGTCTTATAATGAGAATCGCATAGAGACGCGTATGGTATGTCATGACTGTCCGCGGCTATTAAGGCGTGGCCGCATGGGATTTTAAGCTTGTCAAATAACTTGCATGTTCATCACTTTTCCTCCAGAAGAACATGAAACGATCCCCCCCAAACTGGCCGACAATTTCGAAATTCCAGTTCGTAACACTAGCTATCTTAGAACCGTGGACTGACTGCATATGTTCATCCATTAGCTTATCAACCTCGATAGAAACTTCAGGTTTGTGTGCCGTATACACTTGACAAGATCTACAATGGGTTTGTTCAATGTCTCGGCTATATTGCTTTTCATAAGATTGTAACGTTCACCTTTGAAATATGCTCTGGTCCAGTGTCCAACGCCTATATTGTCAAGATACTTTTGCGCATTCTGCATTGTTATTGCGTATACGATTGTATGTTTCACGGTAGGTACCAATCCTGTATGCATTCCCAGCCAACTTGACCAGTTGCGTGAGCCGTGCGGATTTAAACTTTGCTTTAACATTTCTTTGGACGTGCTCAAGACATGCTCCATGGTGAGCTCGCGGGAAAATCTCACCTTTTTCTTTGTATATTGACTGGCATCTGTCAGATATGAATGTTAATGTGGGGCTGTCAGCAATAATCTTTTCAAGCTTGAAAAAGAAATACGCCCAGGACTCCTCATTCTCTTTGTCCACGATACCGAACGCCAGTGGAAAGACTTGGAAATTTGCACCCTGTCCACTTGTAGTAAGCAGAACTCCCCCGTATCTACCACTCAAATGTGTACCATCCACTATAATCATTCTGCGAACCTTCGCAAAACCTTTTATGGATACGCTAAATGCTAAGAACAGATAGAGGAACCGCTCGCAGCCTAATGCGTCTACCTCAGTTTCGAGATCAGCAATCGTGCCAGGGTTAGCGAGTTTTAGCATATGTAAAAACTTTGGCAACTTCCTATACGATCCATCATATGTACCTCGTAGCATCGTGAGTGCCTTCGACCGTGCGCGCCAACACTTGTTATAAGATGTATCGATACAGACCTCCTTCATCAATAAGGCTTTGAGTCCAGTTGGTTTCGGACCAGATGCGGGATCTGAATATTTATCTTTGAAAACAGTGGCAATGACCTTTGTCGTCCCAAGTTTCCGGTACTTATTCCTAGTATCAGTACAACAAGAGTGATGTAACTCTGTCTTGCGTACCTCCCAAAAGCTTGTGTCCTTCGACTCATGAACCATAACACGCCAGTTGCAAGTGTTATCCGGGCAATGGATAACAACCTTGTGAAGAGTGGACACAGGTTTTAAGTAATGAAACTTGTTCCTTATGGCATGGATTGCTAACCATACCAAACAATCGTCTTTGCTCTTGAATAGTTTACCCTTGTAAAGATCATCACCCATTGAGTCTAAATCTAAGTCAGGGACGGGATCTCGTTGATAAGTGTTGTCATCCACCAATGGCGGGATATCAGCTGGTTCTTCATCGGTAGGGTATGAGGTGCCACCAGATTCAGTACCGCGCCACCTAAACATGTATTCTTGCTCTACAGGACGAGATTCAACAGCCTTACGTTTCGATGTATTACCTACTCCAAATGGGATTTCAGACATCACATCCAGTGCGTTGGAGCCTCCATACTCATCATCGATGAGGTTGGACCAAAACTCACGATCCACATTGCCAACATCCACTGGTACCTCGTCTGACGATCCATTCTCATCACTATCAGGCGTACAGTTATCTTCTTCACCTCCTACTGCCATATCAGCATGGTCAGACACCGGGTGATTAACAGTTTCGATATCCGTGGATACATCTTCTTGGCTATCTAGCAAATTGAAACTGAATGGGGCCCTCTTGTCTGGAGCGTGCTCAACAGAACTATCCACTAATGCAGTGGGATTTGGGGGGGGGGGGGGTTGGGGAGCGTTATTTTATTTCTCCCGCAGTCATTGGAGACATTCTCTTTCACACGAGAAACGTAATTAACTTCTATATCCACTAAATCGTCGCTAAGTGGAATGTTTGGTAGTGCTTTTGTTATTATATTCTCGCTGGGGAGGTCATCTTCTTGACTATCGATGTCCAATAATTCGCTGAATGGTGGCTTGGGTTTTGAAAAACGTTTCTCCCTTCTGTACGTTAAATCAACGTTGGATGGATACTCTGAAACCGAAGACAAATAAAGTTGGTAAATGGGGGTTTTATCGGGATCGAAGTTATCAGAAAACAAGGAATGACCTTACCACATTGAACCGGTGAATGGCCTTACGCCTGGAACTATTAATCCATCAGAACGTTTGACTGGAGGTGAACATGAATGAAACATCAAGTCAAGCGCTTCAACAGTGTCGTCGTCGAGCATGACAGGAGAGTCTCTGCTAGCAGAGGGAGTTGCATCACCAAATAGTCTCCTAGGAGTTATGGACCCCCCTCGGTGAACTAACTTGGAAGCCTTTTTCTTTACAGAGTCGCCTTCTTTCCTAACGATCTTACCAAGCGACAGAAATAGCTTCGTTGACCGGTCAGATGACAGAATATCTAGGAAACAGGAAAGCCCGAAATCTGTTGTGACGATGATAGGCGGCGAGCTGTCATTGCAAACAGAGGACAAGGTAAGAGAAGGTGTGTAGCTGAGCTTTAACTTCGAAGCACATTCCAAACCAAACTCGGCCATAACAACGGCGACGAGCTCTTTCATCTTCATGCTCATCTTCATTGGGACGACCCGAGAGACCCTTTCTAAGTCCACGATGAATTTCCATTCTCCGTCGCCGGTGACGAGCCAAGAGCCACAAACCACAACACATTTCATATTTTTGTCTGGATAAGCTTCGGTATCCATGAGTTTTGAGCAAGTATACCACAAATTCTAAACAGGTCCGACATATATTCAGATCGTACAATGTGTATGAAACAATTTAGTTCAGTTAAAACTAGTTCAAAACAAACTAAAATAGAAAAAATGAATAACTAATAAGGGTAAATCGTTAGATGAACTAACTAATTAGATTGGTAAATTGATTGTAAAAGGGAGGGTAAAATAGACATTTTAACTCACTAGAAGACAAAAAAAGATACATAATTGAAACAAGATTTTGAAAGATACAACTTTGTTATTACTTTCCAAAAATGATATAGTGGGTGCAATTAACTCTAAGAAATAGTACATATGTAATATTCTTCTCATAAGAAAATAGAGCTAGGAAGATGAGTCAACTCATTTCCGTCGAAGATTTTTTTTGATGAAACTTAATAACGCTCTCCCATGATTTCAACAAAATTTTAGCCCTTATTTCTGAAAACAATACATTAGTCTGCATATACAAAGTACTAAAGATATATCTTCAACGTAGAAAAAATTGAGCAGTGACATTCTCGGTTCTCCTCCACCATTTTGTCGACTCCCTCGTCGTTGTGGGTTTCTTAAGCTGCTCCATAAAATTTCCAAGTCTTCTTGCCATCCTTCCCTGCTTTTATTACTTGTCTTGTGTCTTTGGTTGCCCTTGATTTTTCCATGTCCATTTTGTCTGACCCTCACACAGTGGTGGGAAAACTTTCCTTGGTCCTTGGATACTTGATACTTCCCGAGCTGCCTTATATACAAACCCTTTCCAATAGTCGTCACCTTGAATCCTGACCCAGTCCTAGTATTTCCATGATCTGCATCCTTCCTTGCATTCTCACTGAGTATCGGCTGAAGGCCATCCTCCCGATCCACAATCCATGTGGCCAATATATTTTGTGTCCCATCAAAATTCCCATATATGCCACTCACGCGTGGTAAGGACAAAGCACATGGCATCCTTATTAAAGATAAACACCATGTTGAGATATGGTATAGGAATCACCCCCACCCCACTTTCTTTATGAAATCTAGTTCAATCACGACTTCAGATTCGTCCATCAGAATCACCGAGAAATCTGCTCAACCCTTCCACGTCCCCATCCGAAAGTCAACCCTTGTGCGACCCCTATAAGTGGTTGGAATTTTGCATTCACTGATTTAATTTGCCATCCCCTCTTCGTCTAAGACAAATTGATCCTATTTGCCTCGTGTTCGGCCATGAATTTGTGAGTTACCCCGATGTACACCATAGCCTTGGACGGTCTCCCGTTAATTTCAGTCTTGAAAACATCATCCTCTTGTTACTATTTTGGCTCCATGTTGGTCAATAACACATTGAGGGGTTTCAATGACCACATCATTGCCGGTCACTCCTCTTTTGCTTCGATAACCCCTTGCTACTCTATATTGGCACATAATGGTCCCACCTTTAACATTATTTTATCGGGTGTGACCCCTTGTATCCAAAGCACCCGCCTTTTGGAATGTAAATTTTATTCTTTTTCATAATCTTCTTAGCATGTGCTCTCTCAGAATCTGGGTTGAGTCTTCCCCGATTGACTCGGCCATGATCATATTTCCATGGACTAACTATATGTGAACTTCAATCACTCTGGTCGTCTCTCCAGCCTTTGGCCCAAATTTCATCTTACCTCTCATAGAATATGAGTCGGTTCTTGACAGTAAAATATGACCATGACTTGGCTGTCACATTTTCTTCATTCAGAGACTAAACATATCACCTCTGGATCTCTTTATTGGGTCATGGTTGCAGTGCATAAAAGTTAGTAGAATAGTAAGTAATCATCAGTCATCTTTGAGATCCTTATCAACAACGCGTTAAATTCAGTAACATAGTCGTAGATTATTATTCGCTGTCGGAGCTCTGTTATCTTCTTCCTTCCTTGGTACACAATGTTTTTTGGTTTTTGGTTATAAATACCTCTTTAGATCCTGAATAAAGTCGATCCATGTCTCGATCCGGACAGTCCTTTGCTCAATCTATGAATACCGCCTTCTCCACAAAAGCATGAATGTTTTTGCTAAGTATGACGTTGCGGTCTTGATATTTGCTGACTCTTATGCAAGACCAAGATTCTCAGTATTTTCTATATTATACAAAAAGTTATCAACTTCTTGAGCATCCCTCACGCATTGAAATATGACGGCCGCATGTATTCTACCCTTTACAAGCATGTATCAATCATTGTGAATCTATTGGTGGTAACACTCTTGCATAAATCCATGTCATGCTCCATCATTTCAAGTCGTGGGTGCATCTCCTCGATGTCATCTCACATATCTTGGATAGCTTCCATCATTTTCTCCTCAAGTTGTGCGAAATAAATGCTAGTTTCAATCATGTTCTCCTTGATTTGTTAGAATTATTCTAACATGAGCTTCTCCAACTTGGTCGTATTTTCTCGACCCTTTCAATCCCCGATGCATGATCACCAAACATTAATCAACGCCTCTCGAGAAAATCTTGTATCTCTCTGAGTCACCACATGGACTGGCACAATTTATATATCGTGTTCCTCAGTCACTTCGGAGTTGTTGGTTCATGTTCTAGCCATTCTTATTGACAATGAACTTTTTTTTATCCCACAGTCAAACTTGGTTAATGTAAACTTCTTATAATACCAGTTGTCAAAGAATGATCCCCTTTGAACCCAACATGTACGACGTTAATTAGCACATTTCGACCCCTCACGGTTACTAAGCAGCCTTATCCATACTTGTACCTCTTGTTCAAAAACTCGTTAGGCTTTATAAGCGCAGTTGGCCCAGACCTGACGAGTTGACGAAAAATTAGGGATTAAATGGAGATTACTCGGGGACTAGTTTTTATACTTTTATATATTTCACTACATATATATTAAAAAAAACTTAAGTTTTACAAAAAATCTCGGATGGTCTAGTTGTCAAGGCACTTGAATTTACCTTCAGGTCATTGGTTTGATTTAGCAAGGGGTATGTTTTGGTTCGACTCGGCAAGCAATATGTTTTTAGCTATTTTTTTCTTTATAGCTTTAATGAAGGGTATAATAGACAAAAACGGTGGTTTTGGAGGTAATATCCGAAAAGATGGAAGTTTTGGTAAAAGAATAGGCAAAGGCGATGGTTTCGGAGGTGGCATTGGAAAATACGGTGACTTTGGCGGTGGCAAGATCGGACACCCCTGAGGCCTGAGCTATATATGAAGAAACATATAACATATATAGTTGCACTTATTGATCATGTATGTTTCAATAAAGTGAAGCAAGCCACTGTGTCGCCGACACAGTCGTCAACACAGAATCTTCAGGAACTTGAGCAAGCCACTGTGTCGCCGACACAGTCGTCAACACAGAATCTTCAGAAACTTGAGCAAGTCACTGTGTCGCCGACACAGTCGTCAACACAGAATCTTCAGAAACTTGAGCAAGTCACTGTGTCGCCGACACAGTCGTCAACACGTCTTCAACGGCCACATTTTCTCTAAATGGCTATTTTTCAACTTCTAGACCTAGTTACTTCACTTTGTAACTCTATAAATAAGTCTCTATTGACTAATATCAAAAATACACTTTTGGAGACTTTTCTCTCCATATTCTCTCCAAATCTCTCTAATCTCTTTCTCTCTCATCTCTTAATACTCTTAAATTCTATCATGGTATCAGAGCAAAGATCCTTATTCTACTACTCTCTTTGATTCTCTCTTGTTCATCTTTCAAAATTCTTCAAAATTCTCAATTTCTTAAAAACGCCCACTAAGTGTTCGATAAAATTCCTAAACGAAATTTCAAGCTAAAAGCTATGAGTCCTTCTGTTATTACCACCGAGGGCTCAAAACCTGTAGTTGTTCCTATCATTCTCAAAGGAAACAACTATCTTGTGTGGTCTAGAACCACTAAAACCGCAATATGTGGAAGAGGACTTTGGGAGCACATTCTTGAGGACAAGACACCGCCTAATGAAGATCCAAAGGGGAAGAAAAATGAGGTAACAAAGAAGGAGGTGGCAAGGTGGTTTCAAGAAGACCAATCAGTTCTGGGTTTTCTTCAAAACTCACTAGATCCTTCCATCCTTGAAGCTTACTCTCATTGTGAAACTGCTAAATCACTTTGGGACACTCTCAAGAAGGTATATGGTGATGCCTCTAACCTCAGCCGTGTGTATGAAGTGAAGAAGAAAATCAATGACCTTCACCAAGAGGATTGTGAGTTCACCAAGTATCTTGGGAAGTTCTCATCTGTTTGGTCTGAGCTGAACATGTTAAGGCCAAGCACCATGGACCCAAAGGTTCTTAATGAAAGGAAGGAGCAAGACAAGATCTTTGGTCTCCTCCTCAATCTGAATCCGGTCTACAATGAGGTTATCAAGTCTATCTTAAGGGAGACTACACTCCCTGACTTTGAAGAGGTGTGTTCAAGAATCCAAAAGGAGCAGGGAAACATTGGATTGTTTGGAGGAAAAGGGGACCTTGTCACTGCCAACAAGAGCGTGTTCAAGCAAGAGGAAAGGAAGGGTGTCTTCTGTGACCATTGCAAAAAGAAAGGACATGCGAAGGACAAGTGTTGGACCCTTCACCCTCATCTCAAGCCATCCAAGTTCAAAGACTCAAGTGCCAACATCTCTCAAGAGAATGTGAATGAGCAGACGACTTCATCCTCTCAAGGAGGAAAGCTTGCACTCTTCACCAACACTGATTATGTGAGAAGGAGTGATTTGGAGGACCTCATCAAGGCTTATGCCTCCAAACTCTCTGGTATCACCTTATTGTCTCATAAACTACTTGCTAAAACTGATCAGAACTTGGTAGTAGATTCAGGAGCATCTCACCACATGATTAGTAATGCTAAGTTGTTAAAAGACATCAAACCTGCCCTAGGAAGAGTAACTATTGCTGATGGTCAAGGTATTCCCATTGAAGGAACAGGAAAGTTAAGACTGTTTAACAAGGATAGTGATGCCTTCTTTGTGCCTAAGTTTAAATCCAATCTGCTATCAGTTAAAAGGATTACTAAAGACTTGGACTGCAATGTTATCTTTGGACCTAATGAGGTGTGCTTTCAGGATATTAAGAATGGAAGGGTACTTGCCAGAGGTGGAACACAAGATGAGCTTTATCTCATTGAAAACACCTCTCCAAGCAATTTGGGTTCCTTAGCTTTCAATTCCTGTTTTCCGGTTAATCAAAACAGTTTGTGGCATGCTAGACTTGGACATCCTCATGCTAGAGCTCTGAACTTGATGTTGCCTAACACTACTTTTGATCATTCGACTTGTGAAGCTTGTATCCTTGGCAAACATTGCAGAACAGTCTTCCCTAAATCTACCACTATCTATGAGAGCTGCTTTGATCTTGTGCATTCTGATGTTTGGACTTCACCTTGCCAGTCTAGAGATGGGAACAAGTATTTTGTGACATTTATAGATGAAAAGTCAAAATATACTTGGGTCACCTTGCTCCCATCGAAAGATAGAGTTTATGAAGCTTTCATTCATTTTCAAAACTACATTACTAATCAGTTTAATGCAAGGATCAAAGTGTTTAGATCGGACAATGGGGGAGAGTACACAAGTCAAAGATTCAAGGCTAATCTGAACAAACATGGAATCCTACATCAAACAAGCTGTCCACATACACCTCAACAAAATGGAGTGGCTGAGAGAAAGAACAGACATCTCATGGAAGTGGCTAGATCCATGATGTTCTATACCAATGTGCCTAAAAGATTTTGGGGAGATGCGGTCTTAGCAGCCTGTTATCTCATCAATAGGATTCCAACAAAAGTTCTCCAAGACATCTCACCATTTGAGGTTCTAAACAAAACTCAACCCTTTATTGAACACTTACGTGTGTTTGGGTGTGTGTGTTTTGTACATATTTCAGGTGATCAAAGAAATAAGCTAGAGGCTAAGAGCACAAAGTGTATGTTCCTGGGATACTCTACAACTCAGAAGGGTTATAAGTGTTTTGATCCCAGCAACAACCGCACATATGTGTCAAGAGATGTCAAGTTCATTGAGGGGCAAGGGTACTATGAGAAAAGGGATTGGGAAGGATTGAAGGATCTTTCAAGATCACCGTCTGACCTTGCTACAAGTCTGAGGTTTCTCTTGAATCATTTGGGAAATGATCCTACTAATGTACCAAGACAAGGGGAAACAGAAACAAGAAGTCATCAAGAAGAGTTGCAAGAAGAAGAACCAGTGACAGCTAATCAAGAACCCACTCAAACTCAAGAAGAAGTTCTACCTCAGAATCAAGATCAAGACAACTTGAATATGAATGATGAGGAGATTATTCATCATGAAGAAGAAGAGATGGGTGTAGAGGAAGCTGCTCAACCGGTTCAACAACTCAGAAGAAGTACTAGAGAAAAGACGGATGTATCAAGCTACATCAACAAGAAGTTCTACTTCAACAATCAGGCTGTTGCTCATCCCAACCAGTCCGTGTGTTCTATTGACTTGTTGCCATCAAGTCATTGCGCTTTTCTTGGGAAGATAGAGATGAATCATGTTCCTAAAACCTATGAAGAGGCTAAAGACACCAAGGAGTGGATGGATGCTGTGATTGATGAGAAGGGAGCTATGGAAAAGAATCACACTTGGAATGTGGAGAAGCTGCCAAAGGGAAAGAAGACTGTCAGCTCAAAATGGGTCTTCACAATCAAGTATAAGAGCAATGGAGACATTGAAAGGTACAAGGCAAGGTTGGTTGCAAGAGGGTTCACGCAAACATATGGAGAAGACTACACTGATACCTTTGCACCAGTAGCTAAACTCCATACAGTAAGAGTTACACTGTCCTTGGCCACAAACCTTTCATGGAACCTATGGCAAATGGATGTTAAGAATGCCTTCTTACAAGGAGAGCTTGAAGAGGAAGTGTACATGACTCCACCACCGGGACTAGAGCATTTGTGTAAACCTGGTGAAGTATTGAGACTAAGGAGAGCAATCTATGGTTTGAAGCAATCACCAAGGGCATGGTACCATAAGCTAAGCCATACACTCATGGACTATGGATTCAAGAAGTCTCAATCTGATCACACATTGTTTACTCTTCAAAGCTCTTTAGGAGTGGTGGTGGTTCTTATCTATGTGGATGATTTAATCATTACGGGAAGTGATAATGAGGGAATTCAGTCCACAAAGGCTTTTCTCAAAAGTTCGTTTGACATCAAAGACCTTGGAGAGTTGAAGTATTTCTTGGGTATTGAAGTATGCAGATTCAATGATGGGTTGTTTTTGTCCCAAAGGAAGTATGTTAAAGACTTGCTGACAGAAACACGAATGCATGATTGCAAGATAGCAAAGACTCCTCTTGAAGATGGCTACCAAGTCAATAGAAAGGGGGAGAAATCAGATGAGGAGAAGTTCAAGGATGTCTCCTTGTATAGAAGACTGGTTGGGAAGCTTATCTATTTAACTCTCACTAGACCAGACCTATGTTTTGCTGTGAATCAAGTC
This sequence comes from Orychophragmus violaceus, assembly GCA_030180135.1. Classification (NCBI taxonomy): domain Eukaryota; kingdom Viridiplantae; phylum Streptophyta; class Magnoliopsida; order Brassicales; family Brassicaceae; genus Orychophragmus; species Orychophragmus violaceus. The sequence continues at coordinate 83,986,766 of CM058233.1, read as the reverse complement.
AGCCAGCATATGCAATCACCCACAGTTTATCATTGGAGTTTGATTGAGAGGATCCTTAGATATCTTAAAGGCTCAACAGGACAAGGAATTTGGATGGGTAAGAATGATAGCACTGAGATTGTCGGCTACTGTGATGCAGATTGGGCTGGGGATAAGAGTGACAGGAGATCCACAACCGGTTATTGCACCTTCATTGGAGGTAACTTAGTGACTTGGAAGACAAAGAAGCAGAAAGTGGTCTCATGTTCAAGTGCTGAAGCTGAGTATAGGGCTATGAGGAAGCTTACAACAGAGTTAACTTGGTTGAAGGCTCTACTCAAGGACTTTGGCATTGAGCAATCAAGTCCCATTACCTTTCATTGTGACAATCAGGCTGCAATACACATTGCTACCAACTCTATGTTTCATGAAAGGACTAAACACATTGAGATAGATTGTCACAAGGTAAGAGAGAAGATTGAAGATGGGACGGTTCTACCTTGCTACACAAAGAGCGAAGATCAGCTAGCAGACATCTTCACCAAGGCTGCAAGTCTCAAGGTTTGCAATCATATCTTCAGCAAACTAGGACTTGTAGACCTTCCTACCCATGATTAGAACTTCCCTGATCATGTGTAGCATACTCTTTTTCCCTTGATGTGGTTTTGTCCCAAGGGGTTTTCTACATCAAGGTTTTTAATGAGGTGTTGCCATGATCATTCCAAGTTCAGACTTTAGGGCAATTCCAAAGTTTGAACTTGAGGGGGAGTATTGATCATGTATGTTTCAATAAAGTGAAGCAAGCCACTGTGTCGCCGACACAGTCGTCAACACAGAATCTTCAGGAACTTGAGCAAGCCACTGTGTCGCCGACACAGTCGTCAACACAGAATCTTCAGAAACTTGAGCAAGTCACTGTGTCGCCGACACAGCGTCAACACAGAATCTTCACTTGAGCAAGTCACTGTGTCGCCGACACAGTCGTCAACACGTCTTCAACGGCCACATTTTCTCTAAATGGCTATTTTTCAACTTCTAGACCTAGTTACTTCACTTTGTAACTCTATAAATAAGTCTCTATTGACTAATATCAAAAATACACTTTTGGAGACTTTTCTCTCCATATTCTCTCCAAATCTCTCTAATCTCTTTCTCTCTCATCTCTTAATACTCTTAAATTCTATCAGCACTACATGAGCGACTCCGGAATAAAATAAATTGGCTTTCACGTATGTCTAGTTATAATTTTTTTATATGAGCTTTTAACAATGTGGCCGCCTTCGTGCATACTCTATTTATTTTATATCTATGTTCGACTCATCCCTCACAAAAGAACCTAACACCGACTCTTTTTCTTCAAGCGACTACCTCAACTCCGAGTAGGAACGGACCTCAGATAAACCTGGACAAGTCGTTGCTCCACCTAAGAACTCAAGCACCTTCATGATGAGTCCTGTACAAACACACGACGGAAAATGATTACGCCCTTCTCAAAGCCAGACTTTCACTACTTTCTAGAGCTTCCTCTCGATGCTACCACTAAATCTGAATCAACTACTACTTTCTACTCAAACCATACATTTAGTAACTCGTCTCTCACCTCCATCCACTTCTCCTCGCCATCTGCTTTTTTTAATCGAGCACCATGAAGCATTACTCCCTGCTTAAGCTAATTCACCAGGGCCAAACCAATCAAAAACAACCATTACGGCGTGAACACTATGAGTAACAAACATAATAATGAAAGCAGAAAAGTCTTCTGAAACTCAAAAGTACAGTCAACCGAAAAAAAAAAAAAACTTAATAGAAGAAACGAGACTTATTGTAATAAATAGCACATGATGTTGAGGAACCCTTTGGTTTGAGCTAGATTCTTTCTTGACAAGGATCCCAAAAACCAGGGTGGTGATTATTGTCCTTGCCGACCCAAACCATCGTTGTACCCACCACCATAACCTTGTGATGGGTCAGATCGCCACGATCCATCACCGTAACCGCCTCCCATGTAGCCACCACCACTACCAGGATTGTTCGAACCTCCACCACTAGGGCGCCCTCCAACCGCACCATATGCAACTTGATTTCCATAACCAGAATCACTCCCACTGTACCCTCCATACCCGTACTGTGACTGAGCGGAAGGAGCAGCACCGGGAACTCCATATCCACTATGAGCAGCACCATTCCCATAGCCTGGGTTCCCATAACCACTAGGAACTGGAGTGTCCCATGAGTTTCTCGGAGCAACTCCAGTACTACTTCCATAACCGGCACCTGGCATGCTCGTTGCTCCATATGCAGCACCAGCACCAGCGCCATAACCTCCCGCAGAACCAGTGTAACCTCCGTATCCACCATATCCAGCACCAATACTACCATTTCCATAACCAGCGCCATAACCAGAAGAACCATAAGATGGTAAACCATTTCCTACATTTTGAGGCTGCATAAACCTATTGCTTTCATTGCCACCAAAACCCTGGTAACCGTCAGCGCCACCACCACCACCACCACCCATGGCACGTCCAGGATTGGCATCTTTAGGAAGAGCACGCTTTACTTCAACTTGCTTTCCATTCAAATCATGGAAATTCTTGTGAAGCACACGGTCTACCGCATCCTCAGAGTCAAAGGAAACAAATCCAAACCCACGAGGACGGCTGGTAGTCTGGTCATGCATAATAACGACATCAGCCACAGGGCCATAAACTTCAAAGTACTGGCGAAACTCTTCGTCTGTCAAAGTAGGCGGCAAGCCTCCGACAAAGATCTTCTTGGTTTTATTGTAAGGATCACCTCCAGAACTTCTAGATGCATTAAAGTTCCCTGATCTTCCAGAGACTTGCTGTTCCTCTCTTGACATGGCTTTCTTCACATCAACCTAAACATCGACCAGAATGAATAAAGCTCAGGATTAACCTCCAAGAATAATTGTTAATGAACTTTATCCAAAGCAAGAACATAGCACAACTGAAATATATACATCTTTTTTTTTGGTCAACTACTGAAATATATACATATATGTTTACTTTTCCCTATAGAAATTAAACCCTCTTTACTGATTCTGTACTCAAAACATTTCATTGACAGTATGATTCACAACACAAAAATTTTCCATTCAAACAGAAGTCTAGAAGGCAACAAAAGTTTCAATTTTTAAATCTCGTTCTCATTGCCTAAGAATCCTACAAATTCGGCACAGCTAAACGCAAAAGTTGAAAAGTATAAACAGAGAGAAGTATAGCAATAAATAACCTCTCTGGAATCAATGTTATGTTTGTCTTGAAGAACCCTATCGAGAACAGAAGGATCCGAGAAGATAACGAACCCAAAACCCCTGGGTCGGGCTGTGAGCTTGTCTCTCATCACAATAGCCTGCGAAACATCTCCATAGCTGCTGAAATGTTCTCTTAGCTTGTCTTCGTCAGTTTCCCATGAAATACCACCGACGAAAAGCTTTCCTTGATCTGAATCCATCTATTCTGACCTAGAATCAAAAATCCCCACGAAAACCACTCGAGCTTTTAGAAATGGATGTGACAGATTTGAGAAGAGGAGGAAGAATGAAGACAGCGGACGAATATTTCTATTGGTTTGGTATCGAATATCGATGTTCGCAAAGGGACGAATCTGTCTGCAGATAGATTGAATGAAAGGTTGAGATCAATTTCAGTATTTTGACGGTTCGGATCTGTTTTCCGTTGTAAAAGGCCCAATGGAATGTACATAATGGCCCAATATTGGTTTCGTTATAGGCTTGTTCGTTTCACCTTATCACCACAGCAAACAAAACATCAGCCAAATAACACCACTTTTTTTGTCGCTGCAGAAAGGAGTGATGAGTAAAAGTGTCTTCGTTTATTGTATCTACACTAGCGACTACGTTCACATTCAACACCCTTAATAGTCCTGTCAATTTGAGTCAGAACCCGCAGATCGGGTGCGGATCGACCCGCCGCAGGGCGGATGCGGGTCAAGAAAATATATTTTTAAAATTAACGGGGTGGGTGCGGGTTAGGATTTTAAAATGCGGGTCGGGGCGGGTTTAGAACCGCGGGTTTGCGGGTAACCGCAAAATTTAATTTAAAAAAAATATTTTATTATTAATTTAAGAATTTTATGAGTAAATTGAATAAAATAAAATAAAAATAAATATTTTTTTCAAAAAAAAGTTTTTAAAAAAATAAAAATGCTATTTTACGTTTTTTAATATTAAATTTTATTAATAAATATTATTTTAATTAAAATTATTTATAATTTAAAATTTTAATTAATATTTAAATTTTTGCGGATTACCCGCGGGTACCCGCAAATTTAAGCGGGGCGGATGCGGGTCGACTATTTTTGTTTTGCGGTTTGGCGGGTCGGGTTGAAGCGGATCGAAAATTAGTTTAACCCGCCGCGGGGCGGGTCGCGGGTCGCGGGTTCGACCCGCTTGACAGGGCTAACCCTTAAGTAGGCCTGGACAAAAAACCCGAAACCGAAATACCGAACTGATCCCGAACCGAAAAAGAGGAACCGAACCCGAACTCGAACCGATAAAATATCCGAATGGATCCTAAACTTTTATATTTGAAGAACCGAAACCGAACCCGACCCGAACCGAGAACCGAATGGATACCCGAAATATCCGAAGTACATTTATATATTTAAAATATTAATTATATTTAGATATAATATAACATAATTATCTAAAATTATAATTATAAATCCAAATATATTGGTTAGTTTTAGAATAAAATAGTTAAAATACCCTAAATAAACGAAATATACAAAATTTCTTGCAGTATTTATCTAAATTTAACGATTTTTTTGTTCAAATTAACTAATTTTATTTTTATTTTATGATTTTTCGGGTACCCGAATCCGTACCGAACCTGAATGGAACCGAACCGAAATTATTAAATACCTGAATGGATCTTATATGCATGAACCCGAAAACCCGAAAATCTGAAAGACCCGAACCGAACCCGAACGGGTACCCGAACGGGTACCCGAACGCCCAGGCATACCCTTAAGTTTCTTTGCATTTTTTGTTTTTCTGTTTTTATCTTTTGTATTGATGCAGATGACAAAATACAACATGAAAAAAATATCAAAAGAACAACAAAGATATTTGTTGATTCAGAAAATCAAACAATAATCAATTTATTAAATCGATTAGTAAATTAGGGACTTAGATATGTGATTAAACAAGAATCAAAAAGCAGAAACGATTTAGACCGAAAAATCTAGTCTTATTATGAAATCGAGCCGGAACCGATCGGTGATCGCTAGCTCTAAGTTTTTTTTGTGAGTACAAGTGTTTGTTTCGACTTAGTCTTTTCCCGTGCAGGGGAAGGATATTTATATAAGAAGGTCTAGGGTTTTTGCCCTAGATTCTCTATGATATTCTTTACAAAATCTGAACAATAAAGATAATACTTTCTAAACAATATTCTTCCTTATTTTTTTCAAGATAAATGTCAAGTTAACATTTATCTCTTTCTCTCATGCAGGTTGGACGAGCGCGTCGCCGAGCTCCATTGGCGTCGCTGAGCTTCCTCTTGGTTGATCTCCATATCTTCTGGGCCGAGCCTCTACTGGACTCCTCTGTTATTGGGCCGGGTCTTAGAGGGGTGCTAAACCCACCTCTAACAGTAAGCCCTCCCAATTCGTCGTACTGGGCGATACATAGGTCGGCGGATTTATTTCTCTTGGTATGACTCAATAATTGCATTTGGCGTGCTGCTAACTCGGCATTCTCTTTTATTTATTGCTTTTGACCGAAAATTTCTTCGTATTCCTGACCATTTATTGCGCCTCGGCTTTCTCCAATGAATGGTCTCCACGTGTCGGGAATGTCGTGTCGCCTTAATTCTGCGTTGGAAACCATCGCGTCGCTTCGGTAACCGCTGTCTTTTCGTTATAAATATGACCCTCTTCCCTTTCATTCTCGCCATCTTCACTTCTTTTCTCTTCCTCTGCGGTTTCTCTTCCGATTTCTTTTTTCTTTCTTGCCGCCTCTTCTTTTTGAGAAATGGTGGCGAATCTCTCATTTTTTCATTCCTTCGGATTATGTCGTCCTCCTGATCGCTGCCCGGCTGGGTGCGTCGATGAGCTTATGCTCTTTTTGCTAAAAGGTAGCTCGTCGGTATCTGGATTTATGCTGATGGTTACCTCCGTTTATCGCCCTTCCAAACTTAAGGGCGATGTTCTGATCCTTCGTTTGGATCGATCTGATGCGTCGTTGATCTCATGAATATGCTCTGGTCTGCTCCTTCGCGGATCAGTTTCCAACCGCGTAAGATATTATTATTCTGTTTTTGCTTTCACTTTTGTAGCTCGGCGGTTTGATTATCCGCTTTCTCTTTTTGTTGCAGAGCAACTGATGGTATGCCGGAGCAGGCCTATCTCGGACGATGCAGGCAGATTGTTTCTTCAGGAATCCGTCTCGCCGAGCTCGTTCGGAAGCAATATGAGAGTTTGTTGGAGTGGCGAGGTCGGCATATCAGAATCTTTGCTTGCCCCAGCTAGATCCTTCTATCCGGCTTTCGCCTAGCTCCTGCTCTTATTCATGTAGCCGACTATCAGGGATGGGCCTTATAAATAACGGGCGACGAAATCGTCTTTCAAGAAAGGTCCTCGGCGGTGAGATGACTGCTATACGGAAACGGTTCCTTTGATCTTCTTTTATCTTCAGGAGAATGTTGGTGCTAGAAGTTTTCCATTAACAGTTTCTTTCTCATCGGCAGCCTTGCTGGGAGAAGACGATGCAATCGCCTTAGTTAAAAGCAGTTCGGTTTCTAGCGGGAGAAGCCGAACATGGACGGAAATCGTCTTTCAAGAAATTTGTTTTTGTCTTTCTTATTTTTGTTGTAGCTTTTCATTCCATTCTATTTCATCTCATACTATTTACTTCGACTCAAACTTTTGTTTTTGTCTCCCGCGGTTATTTCGGTGGAATATCCTTGCCGAGTTCCGTGAGGTCCATTCGTGACATTATTTCGCCGATGTGTTCGAGTATCTCCTTTGATCCTTATCATTGGGCCGGGTTGTACCTCGGCGGAATTGTAGCGTTCTTGTGGACAATGCTTTTGGAGTCAATTCCGATTTTCCGCGAAAGAAGGGGGTTACCGAAGTGTGCTTTGGTATCCTTTTTGCGATACGAGTGGTTATAAATGCCGACATCGTATCGCGTATATCGCCTAGTTCGAGGTCGGTTATGCAAGTCGGGTCGGCTTATTTGTCGCGACTCGAACTTAGGTGAGCGGGGGCGATCCCGGCTTAATTTTTCATCAGTTCCGACTTTGAGTCGTGATTTTTGAACGTGTGATGAAGGTGTGGATTATTTCATCACGGCACTCGTGGAGCGCGTTTTGGATTTGCTTGTCTGGTTGAGACGCCGATGTATCTTTTGTAAGATGTAATTTTATTAGAAGTATAGCTGAGTCCCGGACGGACTGCCTACGTACCCCGTGAACAGGGGATCAATCCATTCGTAGTTCGGTTTACATGAGCTGTAGCTCGATGAGCTTTTTTGTGACTGGAAAATCTAGTACACAAATCGTTTGAGGTGCATTGAGTTCCATGAGAAGTCGACGGGTTTTCCGTCTAGTTCGGAGAGCTCGTAGACCCCATGCTTAACGACCTTTGATATTTGGTAGGGTCCTTCCCATTGTATTCGGAGTTTACTGGCGTTCTTTTCTTTGGTTCCTTGACGAACTTCGCGTAAGACGAGGTCCCCTTCCTTCAGGTGTCGCCCTTTAGTCTTTTGTTATAGTATCGGGCAGCGAGGTGGTGATAGTTCTGAATTCTTAGAAGGGCCTCGTCTCTTTGCTCTTCAAGTGAGTCAAGGTTATTGAGAATCATCTCGTCGTTCATTTCTGGGTTCCGAATTAGCATGGAACGCCGAATAGTTGGAAGACTTATTTCGAATGGTGACATAGCTTCCACTCCATGAGCTAAGGAAAATGGGGTTTGGTTTGATGGTCTTCGCGGGGTGGTTCGATGCGACCACATAACTCCTTCTAATTCATCAGCCTAGTTTCCTTTGTGCTCGTCGAGCCGCTTTTTAATTCCTGCGATGATAGTTTTATTTGTGGCTTCTGCTTGGCCGTTTCCTTGTGCGTAGTACGGAGTCGACTTGCTAAGCCTGATGTTCCATTTATTGCAGAATTGACTTAGGAGGATCGACGTGAACTGTTTCCCATTATCGGTGACGATTTCATAGGGGATTCCATGCCTGCATATGATGTACTTCCACATGAAGCTGGTGACTGATAGGGTCTAAGTTTTTTATCCTATTCTACTGCAAGTGCACAGTTATGCTATTGTAGTATTTAGGGTATCGAATCCACATGGACTCTAGACTCTTGCGATAGATTATAGAATTTCAGGTTAAACTAGGTAGAAGCAGTAGAAAGCAGTAAATCAAAATAGAAAGCAAGTAAACGGTTTGTAAATCAGAGGGAGAAGGCGTCAGGTCAAGAGAGTTCTCAGGAAATCAGGAACACAGGCAATCAATCAATCGAGATCTAATTAAGAACTGTTCTAGAACTGGAATCACGGAAGTATAAGAAGCCAAATTTCGTTGTGAATCCTATCTATGTCTAACAACCTAGCAAGCCAACTTTCGTTGCGAATTCTAGAGTTCTAAACAAGCATTAATCTCAAGTTCTTTCGTTCACAATTCCTCTAAACCAAATTTCTTTGCGAGTAGATCAAATTTCTCATCTAGTTTCTTTCTAGCTAATTAACTAACTGTCGTTGTGGAAATCAACCTAACATCATAAATCTGGATAGCTACTTCAGATTAAGCATTAAGAACAATTCTAGATAAAGAATTAACAAATATGAATCCCTACAGATTGATCAACCTATAATTCCATGAAATCCCCTGTGAGAATCCCTAAACCTAACAGGTAAACTACTCAGACATGATCATTGAAACAGAAAACATCATGAATAGAAAACCAAATATCATAAAACAGAATAAAGAACTAGGGTTCGAAATCCTCTCTCTTTCAAGAACAAGATCAGCCCCTAAAACTCTCTGAATGTAAAATAAAGCTTAAGTAAAGCCTAGCCTAAACAATAGCTTAAAAACCCTAATATAATGATCTAAAGTCGGCTGGGGCTTCTTTGTAATTATGAGGAAATTCTGGGCAAAAGTGCAATATCCAAACTCTTGATAAAACGCTCGCGAGAATGTCTGATCAGCATCTGCATCGATCGATGCCACATGTGTGTCGATCGATGCAAGTATCAAATATCGACAGTGAACTCTATCTCTCGGGTTAAATCTCCAAAATGCTCCAGAATGCGCCATAATCTCCAAATCCACTCCAAACGTGTCTAGACCTGTAAACATACCTAAAAGACTCCAAAACATAATAAAAGACTTGATAAATAAGATATATACCATGGTTAAAAACCCTAAAATCCATGGTATATCAGTGACGTCCCAAGCTTTCACCGTTTTGTAAGATTTAACCTCTACCCATTTGGTGAAGTAATCGGTTATGATTAGAATGTGTTCGTTCTGCTTGGATTTGTGCATTGGCCCGACTATATCCATTGCCCATCGCATGAATGGGTAGGGATCCGTGGCGGTCTGCAGTTTCTCCGTAGGTACGTGTATTGCTGGGGAATATTTTTGGCACGGTTCGCATCTCGCCGCGTATCCTACACAGTCCTTATCCATTGATGGCTAGAAGAAGCCGAGATTTATAATCTTTAACGCCAACGATCGTCCGCCAGCGTGGTTTCCGCCTGCTCCTTCGTGGGTTTTCTAGATCACTTCTTCGATTTCTCAGCCTTCTACGCATTGTAAGGCTACTCCGGTGGCGTTGTACCGAAAAAGATCTCCTTCTATCATAACGTATCGGGTTGCTTTAGCTCTGAGTTTGCGAGCCTCCCATTTATCTTTAGGTAGTTCACCATTTAATATGTAGGCTTTTATCTCCGAGCTCCAACGACCTCCCCGTGGTACGTCGTCGGGCGTTTGATCTGCCACCGCGTATGCGTCGTTTACTTCTCCATCGATGACGTTATAGACGTCGGGTGGGTTTATACTTAGCTTCTCTATAAGCTCGACTGGGATCGTTCGTCTTAGGTGCGCATCTGAGCTCGATGCTAAGGCTGCAAGGGCATCTGCCGACGCGTTCTCCTTCGTTGGGATTCTTGTTAAATTGAAATTTCAAGGTCGGTAGTAAGTTGTTTGGTCACGCCGAGGTAAGCATCCATCCTTTCGTTTTTGGCTTCGTATTCGCCGTTGAATTGGTTCACGACCAGTTGCGAGTCACAGTGGGCTTGGATGCGTTTGGCACCTATGGCTTTGGCCAATCGTAGTCCGGCTATTAAGGCTTTGTACTCGGCTTCGTTGTTAGAGGCTGGAAATCCTAGCCTGAACGATTACTCGAGCACTTCTCCCGTTGGTGATTCGAGCCGAATTCCGATTCCTGAGCCGGCCTTTGATGACGATCCATCCACGTGGAGACTCCAATTTATTTCTTCCAATTGATCATCTTGTGTCAATTCGGGTGGAAGTTCGACAATGAAGTCTGCTAGGACATGAGATTTTATGCCGATCCGTCCCTTGAATTTGATGTCGTACTCGCTCAATTCGATAGCCCATTTGGCTAGCCTGCCAGATTGGGTCGGGCTATGTAGGATTGACCTTAGGGGCATAGTGGTTAGAACGACGATTGGATGTGACTGAAAGTAGGGCCTTAGCTTTCTTGCCGACGTGACGACCGCTAGTGCTAGATTTTCAATCGTTGGGTATCGGGTTTCTGCCCATTCTAGCGTCTTACTGATATAGAAGACCGACTTTTGTTCATTGTGATCCTCTTTTACCTGCACTCCGCTTACTGCCGCGCTTGATACTGCTATGTAGAGATAGAGTGTTTTTCATTCTTCTGGCTTAGTGATATATCATGGTTTTTAGAACTTTTAACCATGGTATATTGATAGGTTGTATAGTTTTCCCTATTCTACTGCAAGTGCACAGTTAATGCAGTCGTAGTATATAAGGTATCGAATCCCACGAGGACTCTCAGTCACACAATAGATTAATAGCAGTTCAGATTAAATTAAGCGAAGCAGATGTGAAAACAGTAAACGAAATAGCAAAGTAAATCAAGTGAGTTTGCGAGCAAGAAGGCGAAGCGTTAGGTTTCAGGAGTTCTCAGGAAATCAGGAACGCAAGCAATCAATCTATCTAAATCCAATCAATAACTATTCTAGAACTCAAGCACTGATATAGAATTAACCAAATTCCTTTGCGATAATTCTCTAAGTCTAAGTGCAGCAAACCAAACTTCCGTTTGCGAGAACTAACAGATTAAACTAGCATTAATTCCAAGTTTGATATGTTCACAATTAACCTGAACCAAACTTTCGTTTGCGAACAATTTAATTGCTTATCTAAATTCTTTCTAGTTAAATTAACCAACTTCCGCTGCATTAATCAACCTAACATCATAATTCTGATTAGCTACTTCAGATTAGGCATTAAGAACAACTTAGATAAAGAAATAGCAGATATGGATCTCTACAGATTAATTAAACTATAATTCTCTGAAATCCCTAATGAGAATCCTTCAACCTAACAGGTAAACTACTCAGACATGTTCATCGAGACAGAAGATATCATAAGTAGAAAACCAAATATCATAAAATCAAATAAGAACTGGGGTTCAAAATCAAGTCTCTTTCGAGATCAGGATCAGCCCCTCAGGCTTTCTGAAATAAAAATAGAACTAAAGTAAAGCGTATCAAAAGTTGCCTAAACATTGGCTTAAAAACTCTATTTATAACCTAAAACACGTTTTTGGGGCTTCTTTGTAAATATTAGGAACTTCTGGGCAGAATTGCAATTTTATCATTCTTCATCAAACCGTCGTTTGGCCCATCTCGCTGGTGCATCGATCGTTGCCACAAGTGTGACGATCGTTGCAACTCGGAAATATCAACAGTGAAATTCATCTCTCGGCCAAATACTCCAATTAGCTCCAGAAAGTGTCTAAATCACCAAATATGCTCCAAATGTGCTTGTACCTAATAAACACCTGAAAAGACTCTAAAACATAGTAAAAGACTCGATAAATAACACATATACCATGGTTAAAATCCCTAAAATCCATGGTATATCAACTCCCCCACACTTAGCTCTTGCTTGTCCTCAAGCAAGACAAAGAACTAAATGTAGATAAGAGGTTTGAAAACTCTTCAGAAACTCATTTCATCCTAGAAGCTACAATACTCAGATTCCCCTTAGTAAACCACTGCAAGAATCAATCATAGGATACCAAGACCACAATGTACTTCCCCCACACTTAGCAACTGTCCTAGGTAAACTCCACAATCACATTCAAGCATTCAAATTCTCCCTACTGACTTCTGCAAGTATTTAAGTGCGGTCTCACCTAAGGAGTATCGATCAAAGGGCACATGGATTCTTACCTTATCAGCTCTAGACCACCATACTATCTTTCTCTAGTCCCTTTCTTCTCTTTCCCTTCTTTAACAACTGATTTTTCCCCACTGGGTATCATTTTATTTTTTTTATCAGTGTTCTTCCCGTTATGGGGTGTACTTTGGACACATTCCATGGATCACATGAGAGATAATAGTGTTTGCTACTATTCTCATGACCAGTTCGGAGTTACTAACTCATCCTCAGTTTATTATTATTATTATTATTTTTTTTTTTTACAGAAGGGGAGAAGGGAACTAAATAGGACAGGTTTACAGGCTGTGTCAGAACTAACAAGGGAGTCCGACACAAAGTATACCAAGCCCTTAGGTGAGAAATCTAAGTCAGTATTAAGGTTGAAGTCAGTAAAAGAATCATCTGATACCTGAAGTGATGTGGGTGTTCCCAGTAGGTTGATCTGTGATGGGGTTTTCTAATAGTCATAGATAGATCCTGCAACTTCATCCCAATGGTTACTTAAGTTCCTGCAAGTCTTGTAAATCTTCTCAGAAAATCATAGTTTCTTACTTAAACAATTTTGACTCAATAAAACAAAAAATTTTGAAAAACGGACTGACTCTTAAGAAAACAGAAAACAAAAGTCAGTAACACCTCCCCCACACTTAAGACACACTGTCCCCAGTAGTGTCCAGCGAAGGATCGGTAAAAAGAAAGAAAAATTGTTAATGGATGTTTTAGTTCTGTCGGGTTTTACCTCTGTCGCACAAGCATCGATCGTTGCACTAAGTCCACCGACCGTTGCTGTGCGATTCTTTCGTATTGTGACGATCGACACAATGGTGTATCGATCGACGCACTGCGTTTTCACGAACAGTCATCAAGTTAGCAGGTTAGTCCGTCTGTTTTTGTCAATTTTGATCCCTGCAAGCTGAGAACACTAGAAACAGAGTAAAACCGAACCAAAAGATGTATATAGAATAGAGTACACATCATCCAAACAAAGTAGAATCCTAAAAATCAAAAGAAGAAAAGTGCAAAAGAAAAGAAAAAGTCAGAATACAGAACCGAAAGTATGGAGACTACTCTCACTCGCTCACATCGTCTATCCCACCATACAGTGCATCGTCATCGGCTGCCTCGGGTGCGGGATCAGTATCAGTCGGAGATCGCTGTCGACGACGTCGGTCAGGCACGGGATGATGGATCTGTGGTGGCCTCCTGCAGCTGCAAGTACGAATGAAGTTCCAAAGAACTCGAAACATACCATCGGATCTCTCTCTCCACTCTGCCTCAGAATATGCACCGTAAGGCATCGCAGGCTCTGGAAAGGGGCCCACAATGTCGACTGGGGCAGGCGCGGGCGCAGGAGCAGGGGCAGAAGATGTCGAAGCTCGTGAGGAAGACTCTCCCAGCGGATGAGCCATGGTCGGAATCCCACGCTGCGCAGACTCAGGAGGCTGAAATCTCAGTGCCTCTAATGTGTCAATTTGTGTCCATCTGGCAGCGGGAAGCTCGATACCAGTCCTCCCAGTGGTCGGATCAGTGTAAACCCAAATGCGCCCCTCCTTGAGCCAGGTAGCGCTCTGCAGATGGCTGAGATCCAGGAACTCTCGAGCCGTATCACGCTCTGTGCCATGAAGAGGAATCCCACAATACTCAAAAATGGGAGTAAGTAAACTCCCTACCGTCTCTGTACCAGCTCCATCAAAAGGCTTCAGCTGCAAATCAACCAAATGCTGTGCGAAAATAGCTCCCAAGTTGAGACCCGCAGTCGGATCTCACACGCCAGAATCGCTAAACTGATCTCTCAGCCCCATAAACAGCAACTCCATCTCAAGTTTGCGCATCTTGTTGGCCTCAAACTTGCAAAGCAAGCTCCAGCACAAGATACACGAGACATATCGCAGCACCGGATGTCTCATCTGCACTACTGGTGTGGTCCTGGAGTTGTATCGACCGCTGCCAATACTCTCCCAGAATGTGCGAGCCTCCACCGGATCCCACTCGAGTGGCATGGCTATGCGCCTCGGCGCAGTACTGAACCCGTAGATCCTGCAGAGATCAAGTAGAGGAATCCGATACCTGACTCCCCAACTCATGAAGGTGAAAGCACCCACTGTAGCGCTCCTGTGGTCGGGATCCGAGTAAACCACTCTGCAAGTAGCCAATAGCTGCCTGACCAGCTCAGGATAGAGGTCATAGTGTCGCATCGGCATTGTCCCTAGACGAATGCCTCTGCACACAGCCATCACCTGCTCATCGATCCCCAGAATCCTGCAGGTGGAGTAGTCCGCGAACTTGGTCGGCTTGATGATCATCCCACACCAACCACTGTAGGGAAGCGAGTCATACTCGTCCCATGAAGAGAGCAATGGCCGCTCTGTGAACTCAGCGGACCTTAAGAAACGTATGAGGTCCTCCGGCCATTGTCTGGTCGTCTGAAATGGTGTGGCGTCCTCCCTGGGCCAAGGTAAAGCAATTGGTGGCCCATATCTGTTGTATGGTGCGGGTGACTCTGATTCCCTGTTAAACCATTGAGGCGGTGGGGTGTAGTGTCTTGTCGCTGTGGAAGCTGTGGCTCGCTTCTTGCGGGGTTGCCTTTGAGACGCCATCTGCAAAAACAAAGTTCAAACATTTATCAAGTCTCGGCGAAATTTCACTGTGAAATCGCGAAGCATCGACCGTTGTATCTAAGGCATCGATCGTTGCAAGGCGATTTCGCGTTATCGAACATTTCCCAAAATCGCAATGCAACGACCGTTGCTCGAGAGCAACGACCGTTGCAGGGCGATTTTGCCGCAAACAATTCATCAAAAATCGGTCAAATCCAAGCCACATTGTCTCAAATCAGTTCAAAATCATAATCCATCACCCTAAATCATCCTAATTACGCATGCATCATCAGTTTTTGGTCCAAAAATCAACAACCCTAAAACCCTAAAAATCCAATCCGAAAATTCGAAAATTGAAGAACATTACCTTGATTTCTTGAGATATGGGTTGGGGAAATGGATTGGGAGCGTAAAAATAAGTAAAATAGTGCTTAGAAACAAGAAATTTGGCAAAGAAATGTAGATTTTGGGTGGAGGTTCTCGGTGTGTCGACCAACAGAAATGGGGAAGAAGAAGAGAAAATAGGGTTTAAGGTGACTTACCTGGTCGTGGGTGCAACGATCGTTGCTTTAGGGGCAGCGATCGATGCTGGTTGAACCAGATTGATTCCGGTTTAGCTCAACGTACCTTAATTTTCGATTTAAACCAATTGCAACGACCGTTGCACATGAGAGCAACGATCGTCACACATCTCCAGACTTGTGTTCTGTATCTAATAACTAACAAAAACAACTAAAAACGTGAAATCCTAAGAAAAACACCAAAAATGAGAAAGAAAAATAATTAAACCTAACAGTGGGTTGCCTCCCACTCAGCGCTTGTTTTAAGTCATTAGCTTGACTTTTGGAAAGAGGTCAGACTCATGGAGGTTTCAACAGAGACTTTGAGTGTCTCTGTGAATGCCTTATCATCCATGGTGGTGTGTAAGCAGTAGCAGCATGATGTCGTCCAAGAAACGTCGGGATGAATGTAGGGTGAGATTGACACTTGGGTGTTTTAACGCTCTTTCCTGCATTCAAAACAGTGGAGTCAGAAGGTTTAAACTCAGAGGATTTATGCTTCACCTTTGGCAAAGTTTTGATGTTCGGGGCCTTTTGTTTATGAGTAGCTTTAGGCCTTGAAGATGCTAGAATAGGCTCTTGTGGAACCACCATCTTCTTGTCAACCATCACTTTGCACTGATCCACATCTTTAGACTTAACGGGAGCTTTCGGGAATGGCAATGGAGGTTTATAGGTTCTTTCTTTAGCAGGTCCTTGAGATATGAGTGAAACTGGTTCCTCTCGGGGTGCAACGATCAGTGCTTGTGGAGCATCGATCGATGCTGTCATCTCAGCTCGTGTTTCAACTATGGTCTCGGGTTTATCCGCTTCTTGGTCCATTCCAGCCATCTCAGACTCAAATTTCTCTTCTTGGCTTGGTCCTACTTCAATCTGAACTATCCAAGTCAAGAGATCCATGTCAATCTCTGTTGAGTCGGGTGCATTGAAGCTTTCAAACTCAGGCAATTCAACATCAAATTCCCCACTGTCTTCCACAAATTCCACAGCCTTAACTGCTAGACATGATCCGTGATCCATCTGTATGTCCAGCTACTTCATGCGAGTGCTCAAGGATTCAAATTTCTCATTCAGATTAGTGTACAGGTTCTCCAGCTTCGAGCTGAAAGAAGCTGTGTTCTGCTGTTGCTTTTCAATTGATTGTTCTATCATCATCTCTAGTCTGCTCCTTTGTGTAGGAGGTGCTAGATAGGAAGTGTAGTTATGGTCTCTTGATCCTTGAGCATGCCTAGAACCTTGTCTGTGCTGATGTCCCAATGTATGTCCATAAGAGTCGGCTCCAGCCATATAATGTACCTCTGCAAATTTATCAGTTTTTGCCTCTGCTCGGAACTGTCTCTCCCTAAGTAAGATGTCGTGGATGTCATCTATCTTACTCTGCATCTCAGCTACTTGCCCAACCAATACATGGTAATCTGGTAAGATGGGATTTCCTTCCCCATCTATTTTCTGACCTTTTGCGTTGCATATGTGACCCTCTTGGTCTCGTAGAACGCCGTTTTCACCGCGGATCAAAATAACAGGTTCCATGGTGCGGAACCCATTGAACGTCTCAGATCTCAGCATCGCTGTTCTCGCCTTGTGTCGATCGATGCAAGGTGAGCAACGATCGATGCAGTGCGAATCCCTGCGAATCCAAAAATCAAAAACGTGAGTAAACAAGAAAATTAAAAAGGATGCTTAGTCTAAATCCTAATACTAAATCTATTGGTGAACTCAAAGAGTCCCCGGCAACGGCGCCAAAACTTGATAGGTTGTATAGTTTTCCCTATTCTACTGCAAGTGCACAGTTAATGCAGTCGTAGTATATAAGGTTTCGAATCCCACGAGGACTCTCAGTCACACAATAGATTAATAGCAGTTCAGATTAAATTAAGCGAAGCAGATGTGAAAACAGTAAACGAAATAGCAAAGTAAATCAAGTGAGTTTGCGAGCAAGAAGGCGAAGCGTTAGGTTTCAGGAGTTCTCAGGAAATCAGGAACGCAAGCAATCAATCTATCTAAATCCAATCAATAACTATTCTAGAACTCAAACACTGATATAGAATTAACCAAATTCCTTTGCGATAATTCTCTAAGTCTAAGTGCAGCAAACCAAACTTCCGTTTGCGAGAACTAACAGATTAAACTAGCATTAATTCCAAGTTTGATATGTTCACAATTAACCTGAACCAAACTTTCGTTTGCGAACAGTTTAATTGCTTATCTAAATTCTTTCTAGTTAAATTAACCAACTTCCGCTGCATTAATCAACCTAACATCATAATTCTGATTAGCTACTTCAGATTAGGCATTAAGAACAACTTAGATAAAGAAATAGCAGATATGGATCTCTACAGATTAATTAAACTATAATTCTCTGAAATCCCTAATGAGAATCCTTCAACCTAACATGTAAACTACTCAGACATGTTCATCGAGACAGAAGATATCATAAGTAGAAAACCAAATATCATAAAATCAAATAAGAACTGGGGTTCAAAATCAAGTCTCTTTCGAGATCAGGATCAGCCCCTCAGGCTTTCTGAAATAAAAATAGAACTAAAGTAAAGCGTATCAAAAGTCGCCTAAACATTGGCTTAAAAACTCTATTTATAACCTAAAACACGTTTTGGGGCTTCTTTGTAAATATTAGGAACTTCTGGGCAGAATTGCAATTTTATCATTCTTCATCAAACCGTCGTTTGGCCCATCTCGCTGGTGCATCGATCGTTGCCACAAGTGTGACGATCGTTGCAACTCAGAAATATCAACAGTGAACTTCATCTCTCGGCCAAATACTCCAATTAGCTCCAGAAAGTGTCTAAATCACCAAATATGCTCCAAATGTGCTTGTACCTAATAAACACCTGAAAAGACTCTAAAACATAGTAAAAGACTCGATAAATAACACATATACCATGGTTAAAATCCCTAAAATCCATGGTATATCATATATGTCTTTATTATTGAGTCTTTTAGAGTCTTTTGGAGTCCTTTTATATGTTTTTTCAGGTCTAGACACGTTTGGAGCGGATTTGGACATTATGGCACATTCTGGAGCATTTTGGAGCAATTGCCCGAGAGGAAGAGTTCACTGTCGAAAACAGAGTTCTCTGTCGATCGACACAACCTATGCATCGATCGACACAGACGCGAGTCTGTCAATTCTCGGCGGTTTAATGAAGATTTATGGAATTTGCACTTTGGCCCAATAGTTTATCATAATTACAAAGAAGCCCCAGCCGTGATTAGATCATTATATTAAGATTTTTAAGCCATTGTTTAGGCTACACTTTCATACTTACGCATTATTTTACTTTGAGAGAGTTAGGGGCTGATCTTGTACTCGAGAGAGAAGAGATTTCGAACCCCAGTTTTCTATTCTATTTTATGTTATTTGGTTTTCTATTCATCATGTCTATTGTTATGATTGTCATGTCTGAGTAGTTTACCTGTTAGGTTTAGGGATTCTCACAGTGGATTTCATGGAATTATAGGTTGATTAATCTGTAGGGATTCATATCTTTTCTAGTTCTTCATCTAGGGTTGTTCTTAATGCTTGATCTGAACTGGCCACTTAGATTATTGATGTTAGGTTGATTTCTGCAACGAAAGTTGATTAATTAACTAGAAAGAACTTAGATGAGCAATTTGACTATTCGCAAAGAAATTTGGCTTAGGAGAATTGTGAACGAAAGAACCTGAGATTAATGCTTGTTTAGATCTCTAGAATTCGCAACGAAAGTTGGTCTGCTAGGATTATTAGACATAGATAATATCCGCAACGAAAGTTGGTTTCTTATGCTTCTGTGATTCTAGTTCTAGAACAGTTCTTAATTAGATCCCGATTGATTGATTAGCCTGTGTTCCTAATTTCCTGAGAACTCCCTTGACCTGACGCTTCGTTTGATTGCTTACAAAACCGCTTGATTTACTTTTTTGTTCTGATTTATCAG
The DNA here is from genome assembly GCA_030180135.1 of Orychophragmus violaceus. Lineage (NCBI taxonomy): Eukaryota > Viridiplantae > Streptophyta > Magnoliopsida > Brassicales > Brassicaceae > Orychophragmus > Orychophragmus violaceus. Next base: position 83,967,256 of record CM058233.1, on the reverse strand, counting down.
CTTTCTACTGCTTACCTAGCTTAACCTGAATTTCTACAATTTATCGCAAGATCTTGAGTCTCTGTGGATTCGATACCCTATATACTACTGGTTCACGTCTGTGCACTTGCAGTGTAGATCTAGGGATTAAAACCTGATCGTATCAAGTTTTTGGCGCCGTTGCCGGGGACTCTTTTGAGTCTTCGATATATTTAAACTTAGAATTTAGACTAGGTTTTTCGTTTTTGTTTACTAATTTTTCGTTTTTCTTGCGTTTCAGGTACGCCTAGATTCGCACTGCATCGATCGACACGGTCCTGTGTATCGATCGTCACATCTTCGCGCTCTGCATCGATCGACGCTCTCCCTGCATCGATCGACACACCTGCGCAAACAGATCAGTTTATGTCTGATCACGACTTGCGAAGTACTTCGGACAAGGAACTCGTGAATCTCGAACTTAAGGAGCTTGCAAAGCTTGAGAGAGAGAACAGGAAAGCCCAGAACCTAACCAAGATGGCTGATCAAAATCGTATAATCCTGTTTAGGGATACTGAAGGTGTTCTGAGGAATTCAGAGAACCAAGTCTGCAATGCGCTTGGTTAGAGACTTGATGGTGAAGGTAATGTGATTCCTGAGCCTGAGAGGCAGATTATTCAGCCTGATGGAGGAGCTCAAGGTGGACAAAGAAATCCACGAGCTGATGAGCCACCTAATCCTCCTGTTAGGAGGACACTAGCTGATTACAATCGCCCAGATGAGTTCTACGCTAATAGATTTGCGATTGTACCTCCTGCTTTCCCGCGTAATGAATTTGAGCTTAAGACATCCTATTACACACTTGTGGGGCAGCATCTTTTCTGTGGGCTTCCACATGAGCACCCTATGGATCACATTAAGACTTTTGAGTCTTTAGTCACTGGGATGAAGCACAATGGAGTGACCTATGACTACTTACACTGCAAGCTTTTCCCTCACTCTCTTGGAGGAGAAGATGCTAATTGGCTGAAGCAGATTCCACCTGGGACTCTGAATACTTGGGATGCAGTGAAGAAGAAGTTTATGCGTCACTTCTATGATGATGGTAGATCTGAGCAGCTTATACATGATCTCTTGACCTTCAAGCAGGGATCTACAGAGCCTTTAAAGTCAGCTTGGGTGAGATTTATGATGTACCAGAGAGATTGCCCACACCATGGTTTTACTGAGGTTCAACTGCTAGGCATCTTTTTCAGAGCAGTTGATTTGTGGTATCAGATGGCCCTGGATGCTGCAAGCAATGGGAACTTCTATACTAAGTCTCCAGAAGAAGCAAAAGATCTTATTGAAAACTTGATAACTAGCAATAGTGTCAAGAATGCTGATAAGGAGAGACAGATACCTGGTGGGAAACCTGATAGCTCGCAGATAGCTGAGATGAATAAGAAGATTGATCTTCTGCTTGGGAAGAAGCAGGTTCAATTTGTTGCAGATGCTGATGAGTCTGAGGAAGTAAATTACATAGCTGGAGCTGGCTATCAAGGTCAGAGGTATGGAAATCAGCAAGGACAGACTTCTGGCTTCACACCAAAGTCTGCATTTCAGAGACCTTTCCAGCAGAACACTTCATTTTCTAGAGACTATGGTGCTTCATCGTATCAGCCTGCTCCTCCTCAAAATGAGCAGAATGATAAGATGATGGGTCTCTTGGAACAACTCATAGAAGGACAACAGAAGAACAATGTGGACTTCAATGGAAAAATTGATGCTTTGTACCTTGACTTGAATGGGAAGATTGAATCTCTTAGCACCCATGTGAAGAAGCTAGATGTGCAAGTTCAGCAGACTGCAGGAACAATGCAAAGACAAAATGGATCAGGAAGAGCTGAACAGAACAGATTCGTTAATGATGTGATCATAAGAGATGAGATTGACTTGCTGGAAGAAGAAGATAGCATAATCTCGGATTTTCAGGATGAATATTGTCTGTCTGAGACAAGCATCGATCGACACACTCTCGATGTCGATCGATGCATCCCTGATACGTCTGATGAATCTGCTCATAATCGCCTTGTGTCGATCGACACACATCGTGCATCGGTCGACACAGATCGCAGACAGGACCAGAAACCTGCAAAAGTCCCAGAACGAGTTTGTGAGCCCTCTGTACCACATCCTAAGGCTCCTAAACTGTCTAAACAGGAGCTAGACGTGGCTAACTGCATGAAAATGATGGAAAAGAAGCTGATTCAGATTACAGAGAAAATTCTAGACCCAGGAGCCTTTGTGCTAGACTGTTCCATCTCTAATGACAAATTCAAGCATTCTCTGTGTGACTTAGGAGCTGCTGTGAATCTCATGCCATACTCTGTGGCTGTGAGATTAGGGCTGATGGATTTCCAGCCTACTAGGATCTCTCTTATCCTGGCTGATCGATCAAAGAGGTATCCAGAAGGAGTTCTTGAGGACATTCATGTCAGAGTTCGAAACTACTTGATTCCAACAGATTTTGTGGTGCTAGAGTATGATGTTGAGCCTGATGATCCTCTGCTACTTGGTAGATCATTCTTAGCTACTGCTGGAGCAGTTATTGATGTGAGACGCGGTCTGATTGATCTCCATCTAGGAGACAAGCCTTTGCAGTTTAAGATGGATAAGCTGCAGAAATCCACCATTGATGGACAGAGTTTCAGTGTTGAAGTGGAACCAGAGAGTCCTATTGGAGAAGAGAAGATGGCTGTTCATTCTGAACATGCTCTAACATCTTCAGAACCTACAACTGCTCTTAAGCAGAAAGCTCCAGATCTCTCTCATCCACCAAAGCACAGGTATGACTCTTCTAAACTTAAACCTCCTAATCCATCAGCTGTGAATGCAGGAAAATGTAGCATCCCACCCTCACTTGGCTCCCACCCTGGTTCTCTTCACTCTTTTCTTGGGAGATCTCATGATCCGAAAGCTTATACGCTACCTTGGCTGAAGAGACATTCACAGAGACACTCCAAGTCTCTGTTGAATCCACCATAAGTCCGATCTCCTTTCTATAGTCAAGCTATTGACTTTAAACAAGCGCTGAGTGGGAGGCAATCCACTGTTAGGTATTTTTGGTTTTTATTTTTCGTTTTGATTCAGTTTGTTTTGATTTTTCTTTGTTTTTGGTGTGTTCAAAAGCGTGAGAAACAGCATAATCGCATGGCATCGGTCGACACAGATGCGATTCATGGTTAGCCGATTCGATTGCGGTTCAGATACCGGTTATCTTAATAACTGTGAGCATATTCGCCTTGCATCGATCGACACACACTGTGCATCGATCGACGCAGGCCGACGACATGTTAGTATTCTGCAACTTTCGGATTCGTTTCAATTTAATTATTGTTCTCACCGAGCCTAAGCTTGACACCACTGGGGACAATGTGTTTTAAGTGTGGGGGATGTAGCTACTGACGCACCACTTTTTGTTTTCTTAGAGTCAGTCCAAATTTCTTTTATTGAGTCAAATTGAGTAGGAAACAATGACGTTTTGAGGAGATTACCACACTTGCAGGAACTTAAGTGACCATTGGATGATTTGCAGATGATCTATGACTATTATAAAACCCAACACAGACCAGCCTACTGAGAACACCCATATCACTTCAGGTATTCAGAGAATCCATTACTTGACTTCACCTTTAACTTGACTTAATTTTCTTACCTATGGGCTTGGTATACTTTGAGTCGGATTCCTCTGTTGGTTCTGGCACAACTTGTAAACCTGTCTGATTATGGTTCCCTTCTCCTCTGCCTTGAAAGTAAAAAAAAAATATAGATAAACTAAGAATAAGCTAGTAGCTTCGAAGTGGTCACGGGAGTGGTAGAGATCCCTATTACCTCCTGTGCATCCATGGAAACATGTCCAAAGTACACCCCAATAAGGGAAGAGCACTGATAGAAAAAATAAAATGATACCCAGTGGGGAAAAATCAGTGCTAAGGAATGGAAAAAAGAAGAAAGGAACCAGAAGCAACAGTTGAGTGGTCAGATGCTAACAGAGTAAGAGTCCATGTGTTCTTTGATCGATACCCCATAGGTGAGACCACACTTAATAGCTTATAGAAGTCACTATGGTGAATTTGGATGCACTGAATGTGATTGTGGAGTTTACTCAGGATAGTTGCTAAGTGTGGGGGAAGTATATGTTGGTCTTGATGTTTGCAGGTTCGTTTTCATGTGGCTTACTAAAGGGAATCTGAGTGTGGTGCTTCTACGATGAAACGAGTTTCTGAAGTTTTCAAACTTCCTCTACTGATCTTGGTTTTCTGTTTGCTTGAGGGCAAGCAAAGCTTAAGTGTGGGGGAGTTGATATATCATGGTTTTTAGGACTTTTAACCATGGTATATGTCTTTGTTATTGAGTCTTTTAGAGTCTTTTGGAGTCCTTTTATATGTGTTTTCAGGTCTAGACACGTTTAGTGCGGATTTGGACATTATGGCGCATTCTGGAGCATTTTGGAGCAATTGCCCGGTGAGTACAAGTGTTTGTTTCGACTTAGTCTTTTCCCGCGCAGGGGAAGGATATTTATATCAGAGGGTCTAGGGTTTTTGACCTAGATTCTCTTTGATATTCTTCACAAAATCTGAACAATAAAGAGAATATTTCCTAAACAATATTTTTCCTTATCTTTTTCAAGATAAATGTCAAGTTAACATTTATCTCTTTCTCCCATGCAGGTCAGACGAGCGCGTCACCGAGCTCCATTGGCGTCGCCGAGCTTCCTCTTGGTGGATCTCAATATCTTCTGGACCGAGCCTCTACTGGACTCCTCTTTTATTGGGCCGGACCTTAGAGGGGTGCTAAACCCACCTCTAACATTACTAAAAGATATGATTCCGCTCGGAAAGCAACACTCTAACACCAGAACAAACCCAACGACAATAGAAGAGAAAGGAGAAGAGGAAGACTCAAATAGAAAAGGCAGAGTAACCTGTCGAGGCTGACAACCGCCACCACTATAAAGAGAAAACACCAAAACCAGAACATCTTCTTTGAAGCAAGGTTGAAGCAAGGTGAGCTTGATGACACCAGCTCAAAACTGGAGTAGAAAGAAGACGACAACACGAGGAGATGATAATAGCGGCTACCTGAGAGAGCCAGTAGACGGGAGACTAGAATAGAAGATGTGGGCATAGAACCACCACAACTAAGACATCCCGCCACAAGAAAAAAGGAGGCGACAACCCTAGAAAAGAAGTCATGGCACTGGACCACCACGACTAAGGGTTAAACCATCACCAAAGAGAAAAGGAACAAAAATCCTTCAAATCAAGCATATGCAACAAACACGATCCTCTGCAAAAGCGAGACCAAGATAACCCGAAAGCACCCACCAAAGAGAGTTAGGACCTTTTACCAGACAATGATCCAGTCTCTTCCGCAGCTGGGCCCAGAGAACAAACAAAAACGGAGGAAAACAAGAGGAGAACCTAGCTTCAAGATATCAAAATTCGAGAAGACTGAGAGAGCCACAACACGGCCAAAGCAGGAGCAAGCAAGATGAGGACCACCTTGAATGAGTCTGCAGGGAGAAGAAGAAGGAAAAACAGCCATATAGAAGAACAAGGGAGACAAAGGCAAGAGGGCGGAGAGAGCAAATGAGCTAGTCCTCACAGCCCAGACCAAATCCACTCTAAAACCTTGAAACCAAAACAAGAACGCGCATCTCTACTACCGAGCAACCTCGAATGAGGACAACCGGAGACTCCGAACCAAAGCTCATAGGAAACAAAACTTCAACACCAACCTTGCAAGGCTGTCCTCAAGCAAGAAGAGAAGGCAAGGAAGAGCGCACACTGAAGACGAGCGAATGATGGCAACACACACCGGATCGTCATCTTTAAAGAAATCCATAAGCGGCAATAACCAATCTTAGATTCACAGCAAGAGACACAATGGAAACCATCGAAGCAATAGCCGGATTAAAGCACAAAGGACAGGGGTCCCTCCTCTGATGGAAGTGAGGAACACCGTGTTGGGATTATGTCCTGAAATCATATTGTACTTACTCTGCATGATAGTTGTACTGTCGAGATCGGACAAGTCATGTGATACTAGGGAATCATAACGTTTTGCTAGAAACCGCTTATGACTTATGAGTTGTAACTCATTGCTAGTATTATATGAACCTACAGGGTCACACACCTAAGCAAGCTGGATACACTTTGTATGGGATTGATCATTGGCATATGATCCGATCAATGTGTATTGGATACACATTGAATTGAGTTTTAAAGAGGGGTGTCGATCGATGCAATGAGTGTGTCGATCGACGCAGGTTTTCGAAAGGGTGTGTCGATCGATACAGTAAGTGTGTCGATCGATGCACATTGGGCCTCGAGACTGACGTTTCGAGTCAATGACTTAAATGAGTCGGGTTTGATCCGACGGTCGTTTTCCGTCATCCCAGGTCGATATATAAAGTCTTATATGATCGACCTGGACCCTAGCCGTCGTTGTTGCTTCTGAGAGAGAAAGCAGAGACATAGAAACTCATAGCATCCCAGGAGATCCGATCACCGGCACTAGCAACCCGGCGGATTCCAGCTTGTGTGCGTGTGGACTACGGTAGAGGCGCAGCATTTGAGGCGCTCTTGATCTCGATTACCTGATCTTCGTTCCGCTGCCAATCTCCAGGTAACCACGAGGTCAGTTCATAGATTCAATTAAATAAACCCCATATCCTAGGCGATCCTACAGTGGTATCAGAGCCATAGGGTTTAATCCATTGAATCAGTAGCATGGAATTTGATTAATGTAGTATTTGATTGAATTGATGTTAGTTAGTTTTCGTTTTGGTAAAAGAATCTCGGATGTGTTAGTATCGAAAACGAAGAACTATGTTTTCGCACTGTGTCGATCGACACAAGTTTGTGATGGTCGACACACCGCGAAAATGGCAAAATTATTTTAGGGTTTTCGCACAGCATCGATCGATACACTGGGTGTGTCGGTCGATGCACCGCGAAATGCAAAAGAACTTGTATTTTCGCATAGTGTCGATCGACACAAGTTTGTGTCGGTCGATGCACCGCGAATTCACCTAATGAAAATTTGGGTTTCGATTTAGAAATCGCACTGTGTCGATCGACACACTGGGTGCATCGATCGACACAGGCTGTGCGAAAGGATAGATCGGTTCAATTGGATTGAACCGGTTATCTCGCGTGGTTATGTCGGTTTAATTCAATTAAAAATTCCCAATACCCTACTGTATCGATCGACACAAGTTTAGTGTCGGTCGACACAGGCCTTGCGATTGGTTAATCGGTTCAATTGGATTGAACTGGTTATCATGCTTGGTTAAAAGTAGATCAGATCGGTTGAATTGGATTTGACCGGTATCTCAATTGGTCTAATACCGGTTCATTTGGTCAATTACCGGTTCAATTGGATTGACCGGTTATAGGGTTGGTTAGGGTTGCATATCAAGTGTCGACCAAGTGTGTCAGTCGATGCATATGGTGACGATGTGAACCGTAATCGTTTGGTTTTGAACCAGATGATTGAAAAACCGAACCAAATGACCTAACCCACTTAAATAAGAACAATTAAAACTTAATTAAAATTAGAAGTAAATATGTTCTAAACCTATCTAATACACATTGGATGTGTGTTAGATCAAAGCTTAGTTTTCAATATGGTCAACTGTCAAGACTCATTTCGTTGTTGGATAGTCTTGGAGTCCTTGGTATCCACAATTACATGAGTAAGGCAGGTAATAGTATTGATGGTCTTGCAGTGCTTGACATCAACAATTACATGACCTGAGAGATTGAATTACTAATCTTTTAAAAGTTCCATTTCCTCAACTAAATATCAAGTGACCTTGATGTCTTGCCCAACCTTGTCTACTGTCAAGACTCATTTCATTGTTGGATAGCCTTGGAGTCCTTGGTATCCACAATTACATGAGTAAGGCAGGTGATCATTGATAGACTTGCAGTGCAACTGTTGATGATCACAAAACTGAAGAGATTGGTTTACTTGACTGGGCTATCAGAAGTTCTGGGCCCAGAGACATCAGAGTGGATGAAACATGGATTGTCTTATCTACGACCAAGAGTTGTACTGGGTACAATTAGCAATGATTTGCTTACCTAGATAACTAAAGTTTGGGTGATGACGAGTCGTCCACTCAGATTTTAGTGAAGTATGGATCTTGGATCATTATATTCATAGAGGAAACATTGCTTGAATATAATGCGAGTTTTCTTATTAGATAAGATTTCTCGTTTCCTGAACTTCATAACTAAAATTTCCTTTCTTAGTTTTTAACCTATGTCTAAAACTACTTTCTCATTGTGATCCGTCCTTGAGAAGGACAAGTTAAATGGATCCAACTTCCTGGATTGGTATCGGAATTTGAGAATTGTTCTCAAGCAGGAGAGTAAGGACTATGTTCTTGAGAAATCTCCCCGAGAAGCTTGGGACCAATGCCTCGCATGCATATATGATGCTTGGAATAAGCATTATATTGATGTGGTAGATGTGTGTGGTCTGATGTTGGCTACCATGAACTCGGACTTGAAGAGTCAATACGAGAACATGGAGTCGCCAATAGAGATGATCATCAGCCTGAAACTGAAGTTTCAGGAACATGCACGAGTTAAGAGATACCAGACGGTTAAGTCTCTCATTGGGTGGAAACTACCAAAGGATGCTCCAGTGAGTCCTCATGTCATTAAAATGATGGGTTACATTGATAACCTGGAGAAACTGGATTGTCCTGTTAGCCTAGAGTTGGCTACTGAGATCATCATGCAGTCACTGCCGTCAAGTTATGATAAGTTTAGGAAAAGCTATATCAAGAATGACTGACGAAGACGTTGACTGAGCTGCATGGCATGCTCAAGACAGCTGAGCAAAACATCATAAAGGGTAAAAGGTTTGAGAAATCTTGTGTTGACAAGGGTAGAGGCAGGGCCGTCCAGATTTGGAATCAGGATAAGCATGTGTCATCTTATAAGCCCAAGTCCGGCCCACCTGATGTTGGTAAGTGCTGCTACTGTGATGAGTTTGGGCATTGGAAGAGAGATTGCATTAAATTCTTGGAAGATTCACAAGAGATGAAGGAGATGTACGGTACTTCTTCTTCAGGTATTGTGTTATTACTTCAAGTTCTACGTATGTATTGGATACTAGTTGTGGTACTGATATTTTTGAAATATGCAGGGCCTAAACAACAGTAGAACGTTGAAGAAAGGACAAGTGGAACTGCGTGTCTGGTATGGAGCAATGGTTGCTGCATGAGCCGTAGAGATTCTCCACTTGTAGGAGCCTTTCAAACTTGGTTTTTGAATTAAGTAATTGCTACTATGTACTTGCTTTATGCAGAGATGTCTCTCATTTTTTTTGTAAGAATTTGGATGTTTTTCATTCTGATAAAAGACAAGTTTTGCTCTTTTGATCTCAATGAAATATTATATGGTAGCACCCCTTTTGATAATGGGTTTTATATCTCAAACCAATGTATGTTTGTATATATAACATAAATACCAAACGGTTTAAGTCTGAAGACTCGAAATCGATTTTCCTAAGCATAGTCGTTTCAACCACATAGAGTGAAGCGGATTCAGAAGTTCCATAGTTATGGGCTTTTAGGCTTATTTGATTATAAATCATATGAGATATGAATTCTGCTTGTTGGGCCAAATGACTAATGCTTCTTTAGCAGAGCTAAAGAAAAGAGCCAGAGGCTTATTGGGCATTGCACGTACTGATGTATGTGGCCCGATGAGCATTAGTGCCAGAGGAAATCTTCAATACTTCATTACCTTATTGATGGCTTCAGTAAGTATGGCTGTGTTCATTTGATGAGTCACGAGTCAGAATCCTTTGAAATGGTCAAAGGAGTTCCAAAAATGAAGTATAGAACCGATATGACAGAAGTATTTAAAAATCCTCGATTAGATCGAGGAAGGAGAATACTTGAGTCAAGAATTAAGTGGTCATCTAAGTGAGTGTGAAGTCATCTCACAGCTCATTTCTCCTGGAAAACCTGAATGGTGTTTCTGAGAACGAATCGGACCTTATTGGATATGCTCCGATGAATGATGAGTCACACGAATCTTCCATTATCTTTTGAGGAATACGCTCTAAAATGTATGTGTTTACGCCAAATAGTTTTCTATCAGAATCAGTTGAAAGACACCACATTGGATGTGGACTGGAAGTTTTCCAAGTATGTTTTCCTGATTAATTGGGACTGCAAGGTTTGTATAAGGCAGTTGTCAACAAACAAGCTTGAACCCAAGTCTGATAAGTACTGCTTCGCTGGTTGTCCTAGGGAAACCGAGGCTTATTACTTTTTCAACCAATCCGAGAGCAAAGTTTTGTTGTTCGGAACTCTGTTCTTTTAGATAGAAAGTTTATTTCCAAGAAGATCAGTGGGAGTAAAAGTACAGCTCGAAGAAATTCGAGAAACACAGGAGGCTGCTCAACCTGTTGAGGGAGAGCAGCGGTTAGATCTACAAAGTGTTGTAGGACCTACTCCTGTGGAGCCTGAAGTTCGCAGATCCGAAAGGATCCGTCACTAACCCGAGAGTGATTTCTCGTGACCGATTGCCGTGATCTGATGATCATTGAAAAGTGACGAGCATGCGAGATTCAAAGAGCGAAGGTGAGCCCCAACTCCAAAAATTGGCTAGGTATGCGTGTTAGCTTCACCGATCTATTTATAGATTGAAGCAAACATCTTGGAGTTGGAATCTACGTTCTGTTAAAACGGTCAAAGGTTTTGACTTGATCAGGGACGAATAGAAACCGTGCGTTTACAAGTAGACTAGTGGGAGCGTAATTGCATTTCTCACACTGTATATATATAACATACTTAATCTCATAAACGACGTTCCGTCGCTTAAGTCTTATCAGGACCTGGGTCAGAAGTCATTTTATCGATAGACATGGGAGAAGCCGCGTGAGTTCTTGGAATAAGGATCCATTGAGATGGATAAGGAAGGCTAATTGGATCGTGTTAGAATCCTTATGTTGATAAGGTATTGGACAGTTCCAATATGCATGATTCCAAGAATGGCTTCACACCAAAGGTCTTATGGCAATAATCTTAGCAAGATGTAGTGTCTTGGAGACTGGCTAAGCTAGTATCAATCTTAGCAAGATGAAGTATCTTGGACACTGACTGAGCTAGTATCTATGAGTGTGAATCCTTATGCTTATGCAATAGAATCCATCATGAATGCCATATTTTGCGCTCGTCTAGATGCAGCTTACGCATAAAGCGTGACGAGAAGATACCAATATGTTCCGGTAAAGTAACTGGACAGTTGTAAGGAATATCCCCAAGTGTTTGAGGAACACTAAGGATAGGTTTTTTTACAACTGAGGAAGTAACGAATCTGTTAAGAGTAGTTAGACGGACAAAGATGACTTCAATTTCCGGTTCCCACCTGGTTATGTCTCTTTGTCTATGTAGCGGTGCTATCTGTTGGAAGGGCTCCAAGCATAGGACCGTTGAATAGTGCTTATCAATGAATGACGGTGTGGTTTGTTGGAATGGTTCCAAGCAAGAACACCGCAGTCTCTCCCACAACCTAAGCGCGAGATTTATTCTGCTGCAGTAGGTATTAGATATCTGAAGACGTGGTCTTGATTCTAGTGGGAGTAATGTTAGTTATGATGTTCACATAGACATGCTATGGTAATGTTTATGAAAAACTGACATCAGCATTATTTGATTATTGCTTAATTAAATAATTGTCCCAAAGTATTTTATGTTCATTTTATAGGTCATCAAGTTGAGGACTTGATCATGAAACCCTATAAGTGAGAGATGACATAAAATTATGTTTGTCCCTGGTCGAGGTTGTTAAAGTGGGACACTAACAACCGCGAGAGACTAGCATGTGAGGTGACTATTGGACTAAGTTTCATGGAGTCAATGATATGATTATCACAGTCAATCACATAGATATATGTTGGTGAACATATGATCGGACATGACCCGCCAATGAGAACTCCACAGAATAGTTATATCAGTGTCATGGGAGGTTCTCATTACGACTATAGAGTATAGTCCTTAGACCTGAGTTCATCATGCTTTCTTGCATATGAATTGGTACGCTTTGACCTTGTCAAACGTCGTTCCGTAACTGGCGGCTATAACGGCATTGCTTAGGCGTATCATGAAGTGTGTGTAGTAACAGGGATGGAACAAGAAGGGATTTGTCCCTCCTGTATAACAGGAGATAAATATCTCAGGGCCCATCGAAGATTTGATACTGAGAAAATGCATGGCCGTGCTCAAACGAGGTGATTGTCAGTCGTTTGTTTTATCAGTATATATCAGGAGTTCGATGAATATGATATTGGTTATAATAAGGATGACACAGTTTGTTGCCTTATGCCATATCGAGATATAGCGAAAAAGGGATTATGGGAATAGATGATTCCAGTACAAGTGGGAGATTGTTGGGATTATGTCCTGAAATCATATTGTACTTACTCTGCATGATAGTTGTATTGTCGAGATCGGACAAGTCATGTGATACTAGGGAATCATAACGTTTTGCTAGAAACCGCTTATGACTTATGAGTTGTAACTCATTGCTAGTATTATATGAACCTACAGGGTCACACACCTAAGCAAGCTGGATACACTTTGTATGGGATTAATCATTGGCATATGATCCGATTAATGTGTATTGGATACACATTGAATTGAGTTTTAAAGAGGGGTGTCGATCGATGCAATGAGTGTGTCGATCGACGCAGGTTTTCGAAAGGGTGTGTCGATCGATACAGTAAGTGTGTCGATCGATGCACATTGGGCCTCGAGACTGACGTTTCGAGTTAATGACTTAAATGAGCCGGGTTTGATTCGACAGTCGTTTTCCGTCATCCCAGGTCGATATATAAAGTCTTATATGATCGACCTGGACCCTAGCCGTCGTTGTTGCTTCTGAGAGAGAAAGCAGAGACATAGAAACTCATAGCATCCCAGGAGATCCGATCACCGGCACTAGCAACCCGACGGATTCCAGCTTGTGTGCGTGTGGACTACGGTAGAGGCGCAGCATTTGAGGCGATCTTGATCTCGATTACCTGATCTTCGTTCCGCTGCCAATCTCCAGGTAACCACGAGGTCAGTTCATAGATTCAATTAAATAAACTCCATATCCTAGGCGATCCTACACACCGCTCGCCGGAAAGGGAGATCGGAACAGAAAAAAGACTGACATAGAGTACAAGGGCAGAGAAAAATAACCGCACAAAGGCTAGAAAGAGAAACTTTTTAATTGCTTTGCATAATCGATGTGTCTACCTACATAGTGGATCACAAATACCGGAGAGAACCGTTGTTTTTTATCACATATTCACAGCAATCATGAAAAGAAAAACCTAAATGTCAAAATAAACGAAAAGAATAGTGGCTTAATGGGATTAGAAAATTATGGACGGAATTTTCACGATATTCAAGAAAATATTAAAAATAAGGTTCTTTTTTTTTCATTAATACTTTATAATTTATTGTCACAATATTTTCCTTATTAATACTTTTTCATTAATAAATTCTAAAATAAGGTTCTTAAAAATATTAAATTTTATTTCATTAGTACCTTATTAATTATTTTTTTCCTCATTAATACTTTATAGTTTAATTTTTAATGATAACAAATGTTTTATTTTTACGTGAATTAATAAGGTACTAATGAAATAAAATTTAAAACTATTTAAAATTCAAACTTCTTATATTATATTTAGTATCTATACTTTATGTATTTCTATTTTAATATGTTAGTTATTAATATTGTAAGATTTTTCTAAAGAGAAATTCTAAAAAAAAATTTAAATAAGCGATAATGTTAAAAAAATATTTTTTGAGTAAGGTATCAATACTATTAAAACATGTAATTCTTTTAGAAAATAACCTTTATTGATGTGTTCTATTACGGTTTGTGCCACTGCATTTAATAAAGATTTTTTGGTTTCATTAAGGGTATTATGGAATTATTAAATTTTGGACGATATGTGAGATACACTAAATATTTTCTAATTAATGATTTTGTTCCAAAATATATTCGTAATATATTTTAATATTTGTATTTTAAATATATATATATATATATATATATATATATATATATAATATTTTCTGATTTGTTAAAAAAATAATTTTTTGATTTTTTACAAAAATAATTATTAATTTCGAACTTAATATTAAATTTATTATAAAATAATTTTAATTATATTTTAATATAATTATTCTCTAATTAACGATTTTATTCAAAATATATATTCATAATATATTTTAATATCTTCTTTTTAATTAAAATATGAATATATATTTATATTATTAAAAATCTCATAAAATATTTTAAACTTCTTAGTTTTTAAGAAAAAATAATTACTAAATTAAGATTTATTAAAATAATTTTAGTTACATTTTAGTCTATTAATTAGCATAATTGTTGTTATATTTCGGCCATTATACAAAATTAAACATATTGAAAATAGATTAACCGATTTCAATTATCTACATTATTAAAAACAAAATTTAACTACTGAAAACATGTTAAAAATGTATTAACTAATTTCAATTGATATATTCTTAATTTGATAAAATATTCAAATTATAATTATATTATTGGAATATATGATGAGTTTGATTATAGTTGACGTTTTTACGATGATGGTTTTTAAATACTTATTTTATTAAATTTTCAAAATACTTAAACTACTATAATATGACTTTAAATATAGATTAATTTGTTTTGATTATAAATATATTTAAAAGGATTTATGTTCATTGGAAGATAAATTAAAAAGATGAAATAACCAATTTTAATTATAGGTTAAAATGAACTTAAATCAATCAAAAAATGTTGAATGAACGGATTATCATATATTATGTGGATCCTAAAACCCACACTCAGTTTTTAGAGTGTATGAACGAGCTGATTTATAAAGAAGGTGAGTTAGATTCTCGGTTAAACGTAATCAACGAGCTAACAACAGTGAAAAAGTGGATTTGTATTGATTCGGGTGTATGAACACTAAGAACTCGAGCTACAGAGTGATTGTAAGTCTTAATGCTAGGTCTAAGTATGAAAATGAATAATCAGATCCTTTCTCGAGTCGTCGAAGCCTCCTTTTGTAGCCTTGATCTTCACAACTGCCTTCTCCGATTTCCGGAGTTAGCTTCAACAACTTGCGAGATTCCCGGGATCGTGTGCTCAACCCATCTCCTCCTTCTTAGCCGGCCAGTTGCTAACGGTTCAGGTCATCATCTACCGAGCTCTACTCCGAAGTCGGAGCTTCCTTTGCCGAGTTGGGCTTGGGCGCGAGTGCATGTGGGCCTGGTCGTCAAAACTGGATGAAGCCTTATCCAGCCGATTCACTTGGGAGTAAATTCGGGCCCAAACATTTGCCCCCCAGCTCTTTAAGCGGACTCCCGAGCTTGAAGGGCGAGATCTTCTTGGAAAGGCCCACAGTCTTCTTGGATAAGGCTGAATCTGACAGTTTGAACCGCGCCAGAGATATTTGGACGATTTGGCTTCTCGCATGCACCGTCGAATGGAGTGCAGAAAGAAATCCCGCCAAAACGGATGGCTGGGATGAGAGCGTGATGCCAGTCGCGCGCGTATGCAGCGCGTGAGAAGATGCTCGCGTGATTTGACGGTTGCGATACGCGAGATTTGAAAAGATTTACGGAGTCCCGAGGTTGCGTCAATATGACGTCTTTATAATCCACCTCCTCGTGAACCCACTCTCCAATACACAACCGCCGTTCACAAGGTAACTCCTCCACTTCTTCTTTATAGCGATTGTTCTTTTTTTTATCTTTACGCTTCTATTTCTCTCTCTTTTGCGGTTTTCTCTCACCTGTTTGCGAAAAGGAAACTGCTTTCTTGAGATCTTTAAACGATGTCGAAATCGAGTCAGGTTGTGGTTTAAAAGGAAAAGCAGGTGGTCGAAGAAGAGGAGTACGAGCACCCCATTCCGACTACGAAGGCGGAGGATATCGAGAGTTTGTATTCGTCGTGCGGCGTACCAAGGTCGGTGAAGCTGAAGCTTCTTGATCCCGGAGAAACACCGGAATTGGTTAGGCCGGGTTATTGCTGTGCCTATAAGGCCTATTTCGAGTAATGCAACCTGGTCTTTCCGATTCCTCGTCTTCTGTTGGACGTACTAGGCGAACTTGGGATGGCTCTTCCGCAGCTAACCCCAAACTTCATCCGCTACCTCATCGGCCTGTTGGTTAGGGCCCGAGAGGAGGGAGTTCCGTTCGATTTGTCTGTTCTTCACGATTTGTGCTCGATCAAACATAACTCGGCGACTTTCTACCTCTCTCCTAGGAGAAGTTTGGTGGTCTTGGTGGCGGTGCCGAACCGGAAGGATCGATGGAGAGAGCGACCCATCTTGTTCAAGCTCGACCGTCATTCAATAGGGGATTACGATCCCTCTAAAATCGCGACCGTGTGGTCGGAGTCTATTGGTTAGAGATAGTGTTTAGCTAGGTTTTCCTTTATTGCATGTCGGTTTTGGCCTTATCCGAGGATATCTGAGCGTTTATTTTTCAATGTTTGCAGAGATCCCAGAGAGGTTTGGAATAACACCCGCGATTAGGAGATTAGCAGGCGTTCTCGGCTCCAGAGACGTGCTCTGGACATCGTTTTCTTTCGACAGAGTAAAGCGCGCACTCGAGCTTCCGGAGGCAATAGAGCCATTGGAGACTCGTCCTGCTCTGGCCCTTATCAGTGAGTGTATACACGCTCTTTTCTTTTATAGTCCGGATGCGAGTCTCAACTCTTTTTTTTTGTTTTATAGCTTCCCGAGAGCACTCTCCCTCCGAAGCCGCTTCGTCGAGTACGACTCAAACGAAGAAGAAGATGAGGAGACGCCCCACCGTTCGCGAGTCATCCAAGATGCCCTCCGAGAAGGCGACGTCTGGCGGTTACACACCCATCCGTGCTGGTCAGCTGAGTGACGCTTTGGCCGGTGCTATTAACGACGAGAGGTCTGGAGGTGTTCCTCCGCCGCCTCCGCGTCGGGACACGGAGTCTGGGAAGGGACCGGAAGCTGTACGCCCCGACCAAGTGATTTATCTGAGTTCCAGGGCCACCGGAAGTGATTCCTCGGTGCAGCCCTTAAACAAGAAGCCTCGATATGAAAAGGAGGCAGCTGCTGGGTCGGGCTCGTCGCATGCTTCGGGTCCAAACCGTTTCATTGGAAGTTTGACCACACGAAGGATTTCCCGATCATGGATGATCCTGACGGACTCGCTCATTTGCTCCGTCACTGCAAGGCCGCTGGGTGTTCTCTCCCTTCGGTGAAGAACCTGATAGGCCGGGAGTTGTATGTCAAGGCGATGACTGCTAAGGGAAAGGTAGTTCTTCGGGCTTTTACTTCCTTTTTCCTTTTCTGTCCTTCTTTTTAAATGCTGGTTTCCTGTTTCAGGCTTTGAAGGCGGACAACCAGCTCACGGCCTTCTATGAGCAGAATCTCAGGTTTGTCCCTCGTCAGGAGGAGCTCGAGCAAGCTCAGAGCGTCGTGCATCAGTTGACCGTCTGATAGTGGTAAAACCGTCTTGTTTTAACTGCCCCTTATGAGACATATATAAATATAATTTTTTAACTTTTTTTACAGTTTCGCAGGAAAGATAAAAAAAAAACCTATTCTCTCTCAAAGCCACTCAACCGACATCTTATACTTTTTCTGGGTATCATTTCCAGATCTGGTTTCTCTCTGCTCCGCCGCTTACATTCGACGGTAAGATTAATCTAAAACTTCTTCGGGGGAATTCTAAGTAAAACTATTAGTAATCAGACGGCTAATGGTGTCTGATTGTAGATCTCAGACTACATATGGAGTCTGATTACATCCTCAGACTGCATGTGGAGTCTGAATATCTCTCATACTTGCACTGAGCTTTTTGTTTTTTTTCTCTAAATTCCAGATCTTGTTGGGCCCCGATCTTGTTTCACTCTTCTCCTCCGTCGTCTTCCTTCGACAGTAAGATTCCTCGACTCTTCTCCTCGTCTATATATTTACATAACTATAGTAGCCAGACGGCATAAGATGTCTAACTGTGTAAGGCTGACTGCAAATGGCTTATGGCTAGTAGTATTCAGATTGTATTTTTTGTGTGGCCCTTGTTGTTTCAGGTTTCCGTTATGGAAGATGTTGAATTCCCACAAAGGATGTTCAATGCCGGTTATGAACCGGTTCCGGATAAAAGCATACACTACTTTAGTGGAAGGAGAGATCTGATAATTGATGTTAAATTAGCGCTGTTACCGGATGAATGGCAACAACTCCTCGATTCTGAATTTGGGGTTTTTTTTTGAGATTCCATGAACTGAATTTCAAATGGTGTTCAAGGATGGTGCACTATATGCTCTGTCTGCAGTTAGACTGCAAGAAGAAGTATGAGTTATGGTCTTTTCTTGGCGTTCAGCCAGTTAGGTTTTCCTTGAATGAGTTTCATGCCATAACCGGACTCAAGTGTGACTATATCGAGAACCTCGAGTACCCTGAAATTCATTATACCGATGAGATGAAAGCAATGTGGAAGCTTCTTAGGGTGGATTTCGATTTAGGCCCAAGTTTTACGCAACTAATGGATGCTTGTACAAGATGTTCTGATTGGGAACCGTGACAAAGGATATGGCTGGGCTATCTAGCCATATATGCAACCTTCATTGAGGCTCAACACTGGACAACCTCCATAAGGGGTGACATGGTCAAGCTTCTGCTGGTTCCAGGATCGATACAATCCTATCCATGGGGACGATTCGCCTTCAAGGTTCTGATAGATTCTGTTAAAGAGGCAAACAGAAAACTCGTGGATGGAAAAAATTATCAGATCGGAGGTTTTGCTGAGGTCATAAACATCTGGATATACTGGGCATGTCCCGCTATGGCGACAACTTATGGAGAGCCCTTTCCGGATGCCCCAGACCTACCATTGCTGACGTACCAGGGATCACGGAGTCGAAAGAAAGTCGACGGAACCTTACGCATACATGTATTTCTTATATACTTATGAACTCTGACTTTTTATATAAGACTTTATACAAAGTCTGGCATTATGTTTCAGACTTCTTGTGAAGTCTGATACATTTTTCCCAGTCTCGTATGATGTATGACATTTTGATATTACAAATGCTTATATTTGTTTTGCTATGTGACTTGTAATTTGCAGACCCACGTCAACAGCTTTATTATCAAGGAATACGATGACATGTTTTCCAAGTGGGACAACCCTGATGAGGAGAACGGCAAAGTTGAGAACATTGTGAAAGCGATGTTTGGACATCTAGGGACTGTGCATTGGAGGTGGGGTTCTAAACACTGGAAGAGTGAAGGTGTGTTCAAGACCAAAGCTGGAGGTCCTGTTAAGCTTGAGATTAAGTCTGAGAAAGTTGCTGATGAGACTGGTGAGAAAAAGCGTAAGGTTGTGGGAGTCAAGAGGAAGTTGGTACAGGCTGTTTCTGATGATGAAGATGAGGAAGAAGAGGTTGAGGTAGTTAGTAAGAAACCTAGAGTAGGGAAGGCTGGTCCTACGAATGGGGATGTTGTTCAAATGGTTGAGGGTTTTCGAAAATCATTTGAAACTCGGATTGGTGTATTGGTAGATGTTTTCAACGAGGGTTTTCGTCTGATGGGTATCAAAATTGATGATCTTGCCAAAAACGTCCAGAGTTTGAAGAAAGAAAGTGTTGGAGTTGAACAGAAGGAGAAAGACCAGAAGAAAGATTCTTCTGAACTGAAGGAAAATGAGAAGAAGAAAGCTGCTACTGGAGGGAAAGGAAGAGAGAAGAAGAAAGATGCAAGTGTCACTGCTGCTGCTGATGATGAGATGAAGAAGGCTGGAGTTGGTGAGGATGAAGAAGATCTAGCTGAAGATCTTCAGGATCAAGATAAAGTAAAAGTTGTTGCGGTTGATGAAGAGGGAGGAAGAAAGAAAAAGGAAAGGCCTCAGAGGAACCTGAGGAAAGTTGTACTGAAGGTATCCGAACCTGAACATGCAGGGAAAGCGAAGCCTAAGAAAGCAGTAGACAAATCCACAAATCTCTCTAAGGCCACCAAACCGACTGCGACTGATGATGGGGTTAGTCTCCAAAACCCTCAACCTATGGATACAAATAAGAAAAAGAACGATGGGCCTAAGAGAAGTAGCAGACTTATGAAGAAATCACTTGAGGGGAAGTAGCTTTCTCTTGCTTTATGAACATCCTTGATTGTAAACACATAAGCATAGTCGTATTTGTTTTTTTCCCCCTTGGTTCTTGTATTTTCTTTGAACATGGATTCCTGGCATTAGACTTATATTGCATTGGTTTGCTATGATTTTTAGTTGGCATTCAGCACATGTCAGACGTCTATGGAGGTCTGACATGTTATGTATTCTAGTTACCAGACGTCTAGTGAAGTCTGGTTCTTGTGTGAATTTTAGATCGAACATTATGTTTAACATGGTTGTCAAATTGTCTATGCAGAGTATACTCGAGAGCACAGATCCGAGTGTCTTGATCGTTGCACAGTCGGCTACGGGCATAGAATTCGATTCTACGCGGATGTTTAAACAGGACACTAGGCAAGCAGCAGTTGAAGTTTACATGCAAGCGAAGGCAACCCAGGTTAAACAGAAGGAGAAGGTGAAGACTCCAATTAAACATGTTGTCCAAGCACAGGTTACACCGAGATATGACCCTTGTGCTGCTATCACCAGGATGCAAGTGAAGGCACTTAATGATTACAACAAAAGGCAGCCGTATGTGTTGATACTCTACTTAGATTGTAAGTATGTACACCTAATCTCTTAACTCGATATCTAACAAGCGTATTGTTCTTTATAGGGCTTATCCGAATAGGAAAGTGAACACATCACTACAATGGTATTACGATCTTCGCACTCCAAAGGAATGGCTGCATGACACGGTCAGTATCACTCCAATGGTTATGAATTAAGAATTCCATTCCAATCTGGATGTATATTCAGACTTTCAAAGAAGTCTTGTTGTATATCCAGACTTCCAAAGCTGTCTGGTTGTGTTTTATTTTTTTATATTAACACATGCTTGGCTTGATGCAGCAAATTGATGCGGGGATTGATCTGTTGAGGCTTCGCCAACGCAGCCATCCGGAATGGTTCAGGAGCGAGAGGCTGTGTTTCATTGAAATACTCCATCAAGCCTTGTGGTGTCAACACTATCCAACTTTTATTAGGAGTGGTCACTACAAAAAAGGGGCATTGATAGCACATTCAGATAGCACGGTTTTCACAAGTGTTATGAAAGATGATATGCTCGATTGAGATACTTTATTATAGCACTTTTAAAATGCTAAGGCGAAATTTTATTAAGCGGGAACTAAAAATAATTTTTGGAGCCTAAATTTTCGCGATTGAGCGCTAAACCGCTAACACTTAGATATTTTTTTGGTTTTGGTGAAAATTTTCCCCAAATTCCCTCCCCCCTCTCTTCTTCTCTAACAAAACCCATTCATTGTTAAAAAAAAACACTTCCGCTCTTTTATCGTCTCTGGTTTTGTTTTAAACCCGAGAACTCTCTCCTCCTCCGTTTCTACACCGGCCTCAACCGCTTTCCTCCTCTCTGCTTCTTATTCTGGTCCCGCATTCACTCCCCCAGACACTGCTCGTCAAAAATATTTGAAAACCCTAAATTCTCCAAATCTCAAATCCCTAAAAATCCTTTGTTTCGTTGGACGATGATGAACAAAGGCAAGTCATCGGAAGTTGTCTGGTGGGAGAAGTATCTTCCGAAAGTGGTGCATAAGGTTTTGCTTGTCGAACCTGATGATTCAATTCGCCAAATCATCACTGCCCTTCTTCGGAAATGCTCTCACAAATGTCGATGATCATTTGTTTCATTACTTTATGTTTTTATAAGATGGTTTAAAGTTTCGTTGGATGTCTTGATATTAGATTTATGTTTGAAGATCGAGTTGCTGCTCTAGTTTTATTGCAAAATTGTTTGAGTCGATTGTTGAAGATAAAAATAGGGGTCCATTGCTTGTGTGACGAGCTTCATATTCCATATTCGATGTAGATACGAGTGAGAGATGTTGTTCTGTAATGACTTTGGATTGTCTGTTTTCATCGAAGAAGGTGAGATGTGTAATCAAATCTCTGTCTGTTTGGATTCGGGGTGAGCTTTTGTCACACAGATGAGGCATATGTGGGTTATAAACGTACAAATAGAGGACATGGACGCGAGATGATCCAACTCGGTCTCCCCATAGCTGATACAATGCATGATGATGAGAGTATCAAAGGCAAGTTCTGTAAAATGATATATTTACTTACAATTTATGTGGTTGTTAACATGAGATATGAGTTTTATGCAGATCGAAGAATAGAGCCAATCCCATCATTTCTATTTGACATTGTTGAACGTTTGGTCTCAAAGCAAATCATTCATGTGAAACCAGACGTCTGCATTATTGATTTCTTCAACGAGGTTAAAACTGATTGCTAAATTCGTTGAAACTTGTTAAGCTATTTGTGTCTGTTTTCTTAACAAAGTTGTGTCTCTCTGTGATTTGAACCATAGGGCTACAAGGGCTCTCTCAAACTCTCTCTCACTCCCTGGTAAACCGATTCAACTTTCACTCAAGGCTGCAAAGATCTTTAAATCCGTTTATGATCAATTATATTTGGTGTTTTGAACAGATCTGTTCTTCTTGTGGAACACTTATGACGATGTCGTGGAAAGAGTGGCCCAGAAGCTTGGTCTTGATGATCCATCCAAACTTAGGCTTACATCTCACAATTGTTATTCACAGCAACCCAAGCCTCAGCCTATCAAATACCGTGGAGTAGACCATTTGTCAGATATGTTAGTACACTACAATCAGGTAATTGACATGAAGTTCAGTGAACTTTACTATTTCTTCTTACTAAAGAATGCATGTTTGCTTATTGAATTGTATTATTTTTTTCAGACGTCCAATATTTTGTATTATGAAGTTTTGGACATTCCTCTTCCAGAATTGCAAGGTCTTAAAACCTTAAAAGTTGCTTTCCATCATGCCACGAAGGAAGAAGTATGTATAGACTTTTATTTGTTATTCATAGTATTTTCTTTTGTATATTGGATTGATATTCCAGCCTTTTAACCATCACTGTACAGGTGGTAATCCACAATATTAGACTACCTAAACAAAGCACAGTCGGAGATGTTATTAATGAACTAAAAACAAAGGTAAATGAATGGTTCACTTTCTGAAGTATGTGGTGTATTTTTCTTTTTATTTGATCTCTGGATTGTTGATATCTGGCTTGTCTATATATCACTGCTAAGAACTACTTTAAAATGACAATCCACTGAAATTGAAGGCATCCAGATTATAGGGTGCATCTATTGCTGACCTCCATGTTTGTTGCTGAGAAAAAAATACGTTTTTCAGGCTTCGGATTACAAATTCGATGTTATGCAAGTTTATCTAAGGTTATGTCTGATACAAGGGGATCTCTCGCATCCAGATGCAGAACTGAGATTACTTGAGGTGTTTTACCACAAGATCTACAAGGTAACAAGCGGCTTCTTATTTTTTACATTGTTGTCAATTATTTCATGATCCTAAGATACTGGCTTCTTGACTGTATCTCCTGATGAAATTCTGGCAACCTTATAAATTACAACGAACATTAATTCAAGTTGCTGGTGGTATGTTTTGCAGATTTTCCCATCAACTGAAAGAATTGAGAATATAAACGACCAGTACTGGACTTTACGATCTGAGGAAGTATGTCACTAGGCTCCCCTTCTATTTACTTTAGTTTTTCATTCGAAGTTTTTTGGTATTTTGTATTTTTGAAGTCTTAGTAGTCTTGCAAAGAACTTTGGGCTACTAGTTGGTTTGATCTTCCGCCATTTGTACTTGTAATCAAACACAAGTGATATAACTTGTGAATCATTAAACTTATGACTTAGGTTTGCATAATACAAGACTAAAATGATGGTAAAGAAGAACATGGAGATTACCTGCAGAAGATGGAAGAATAATAGAGGAGAAAGGAAGAAGCAATGAAGAAATACTTATTTTTATGTTAACTTCTATAGTTTTCTTAATGATTTTTTTGTAAACATGTTTTGGTTCATTAATAAAATCATTTGAAAGATAATTTTGTTATATAAATTCAATTAATACAATATATATATATATATAATAATAATAATAATTTAATACGAAAAGCTATTATAGATGCAAATAATAATAGCACCACACATATAACACTATAATAGATTGCACCAAACATAGCAAGCTAAAATTAACGCTATTAAATTGTAATAATAAAATAGCACGAAAGAAATGCTATGGTAGGGGGGGTCTATTATAGCTGCCGCTGTCAGAGCGTTTGTGGAAACGCTATCTATTAAGTACCATAGCTTGTATCGTGTGCTATGAATGTTGATTTTTCTTGTAGTGGGTGCAG
Organism: Orychophragmus violaceus; assembly: GCA_030180135.1. NCBI lineage: Eukaryota > Viridiplantae > Streptophyta > Magnoliopsida > Brassicales > Brassicaceae > Orychophragmus > Orychophragmus violaceus. The sequence continues at coordinate 83,942,838 of CM058233.1, read as the reverse complement.
GAGAGAATGGATCAGCCGCAACTAGAATGCTTCCTGCTGGTTGTTTTGATTACTTCACTGGTGACCTACCCCTATTCTGCAAATCACCGAAGGCTTGGGGGTGGAAATTGATTATATTTACACCGCACTGCACATTGGCGGAAATCATTGGGTAGCAATTATGATTTCTATCCCGGATAGGCACGTAACAGTATGGGACATCATCATTAATCCGAGGACTGATGAGTTGGTCGGAGCGGCAGTGGCCCCAATCTGTGAGATGTTTCCTTATGCGATGCACATCTTGAAAATAGCTGATGCTGATGGGTAGCCATACCCAATCGAACGTTACACCCAATCGATTGTTAGGAGCGACGATCTTTCTCAAAACCACCAAACAGGTGACTGTGGAGTGTTATGCTTGAAGTTCATCGAGTTCCATTCACTTGGAATAGAGTTTCCAAAGTATCTTTGTGATAAGAACATCAAATCAATCAGGGACAGGCTAGCTTTTGACATAATGACTGAACTCAGGCGAACAAGTGAAGAGCAGTGCAGGGAGTATGGTTTGCTAGACACCTACGCTGATAAATAGACCGCCTCTATCTTTTGGATTCCTAAACTATGGATTTATTGCATATGAAATATCTATCTATTGTGGTTGTAAAAAACACATGCATCTTTTGGCCTACTTTTGTGCTTGTTTTTAGTTATGTAACAAACTTAAGCACTAATCCTAGTTATGTTTATTACTACGCTTGTTGAAACAGAACCCAAACAATTGAGACAAGTTTAAATATAATACTTCTGGAATACATTACTACGTCAGACTTCAGTGAACCCTAAAAAATATCAGACTTCTGTAAACCCTAAAACTTATCAGACTTCACTGAACACGAACACATATCAGACTTCAAAAAAAACCTAAATCATATCAGATTTCAACCATTTCTAGTCAGCCTCAGGTTGTGGACAATTAGGTTGTTTGTGGCCTGGTTGTTTGCAATTCGAACAACAATATTGCTTGTGTAGTTTCCGCGGTTTACTGCTCTTCTTCTTGGCGATTTCTAGCATAGATTGCCACCTCGACTTCTTTTGTCTTCCAGGCTTCCACCTCTCTTCCGGCGGAAAGACACGCACGGTGTCATGATTAGCTTTGCCAGTAACATTCTTTGGTAAGATGTTGCGCGAGTATGCAGCGTACAAGTAGTCCATTCTGTAAGATGGACATACAAGGGTAGAAATGTGTAGCTCAAGTTCCGGTGCAGGGCATATGGCATGTGAGCAAGGTATCTTTTCGTAATCCCAAACACCACATTCACACTTCTGATGTTCCAAATCGACAACACAATCCCTATGTCCTCCCTTAACAACGAACTTATACGTATCTACGCGTTCTGCCGTCATCATATCTGCATAATATTCACGAATAGCCAACAAATATTCAACTCCTCGGCTAAATGTTGTTGAGAGACTCATTGCATCTAGCCGCCTTTTACAAAACCACGTCCCTAGTTTCGCTTGTATAAACTCTAAAAGGAAAGATATGGAATATCCTTTTGCCTTCTTAACTGCGGAGTTTATAGACTCAATAATGTTGCTCGTCTTTATGTTGTACATGTATCCACCAATTTGAAAGAGGTTAACCCAAGTAAGAATTAGAAAGTATCATAAAAACATTATGCTTTCAGACTTCTCCAGTCGTCTGGAAAAATAATCAGACAGCAAGAGAGGTCTGAGAATTGTATCAGACATCACTAGAAGTCTGATAACTATTATCAGACCGACAAGTACCTGTCTCCGTTGAAATGCACGCGTGACCATAGACTCACATCCGCCTCCTCCAAGTAATCAGCAAGTTCAGGATTTACCGCTCGTAAGGAAGCCATGTTTCGGTCAAAATCGTAAATCGTATATGCGTAAGCCGCGTTTTTCACCAAGTACATAAGATGTTTTCCCCTGAACTTGGTAATTATGTTATTTTGTAGATGGTAATAGCATATCCCTCGCTGTGCCCGGAAGAAAACTGCTTCACACGCATTCTTGATCGACTCGCATCTATCCGAGACTATGACCAAAGGATATTGGTCTGAAATGCATTCTTTCAGTTTGGTGAAAAACCATTCCCACGAGTCATCATTCTCAGAGTCTACAATTCGGAAAGCCAACGGATATATTTGAAAATTCCCGTCTTGTGCGGCCGCCACTAGCATAAAACCGCCATACTTTCCATTAAGAAGAGTACCATCCACCACAATGACTCTTCTAAGATACGTAAACCCATGTATGGAAGCTCCAAATGCTATAAATAGATACTTAAACCTATTCTTCTCATCTAGCTAAAGAGCAGTTACTGTTCCCGGGTTGGTTTGCCTGATTCCATGCAAAAAAAGAAGGCAGTCTCTCGTACCCATCTTCCGATGTTCCTCTCACAATCCTTTGAGCATGTAACAATGCTCTGTATGCGGTTGTGTAGCTCATCATAATCCCAAAATGCTTCTTCATTGACACTTGACATGCTTTGGTGTTATCCCCCCAATCATACCAAAACATTCAGTAAACAACCAACCAATATAAACTGGGGTATAACGTTTGCGCGTAGACATCCGGTCCGCCATCGAACATGAATGTGTTTTTGAATAGATCATCACCCAGTACTTGTTTGGTTCGCTCTTCACACACGCTCGAAGCATCCACTTGCATCCTTCCACACGACATTTAGCCACAAAACGTGTCTTGTCAGACTTCTCTGTCCTAAATGCGAATTTCTTCATTATCGCCGTCAAACGTAGCTCTGATATTAGGTCTTTCTTGCTATCAAAACACTTATTGAGAATGATACCCTCAGATAAGTCCCTTTTGCGAACACTCTGATTACTCATACCCTCCAACTCATATTTCTTATAATCTTCATCTTCTTCCACATCTACATCTTCATGTTTCACTTTCCCATATAGGGTATAATCAGCATCGTCATGGTAAGCCTCAGCGTGTTTCATGAAAACATTCTCAGGCACATCCAAGTTACCAACACCATCATTACCAACACCACCAAAAAAAAGAATCCTCCGAGACTGAGTCCACATCTTCCTCATTCCAGTCTTCTTCTTTGTCATCTTCGTCTACATCTTCAGCTTCATATTTGTCATCATGATTCACAGCATCTTCGTCATCCATACCGGATCGGCTCGAGACACATAGACATATTAAATGCGTATTAGCTAACTCAACCATGCTCCTTACTTGCCTATCATTTGTGACATAAACCGGAGGGCTATCCGGATCCATTTGTTTCAAGAGTGCTTCCGGCAATGGATATGATAACTCCACCAGCTCGGTTTTCTTGTCCAGCATATAATCATCTTGTACCATCTCAACAACTTCTTGATGTGTAGAACCATCACGCAGAGTGATAAACCGCCCTCCTTTGAGCTTATCAACCACAAAATGCCAAATCTGGTCTCCCACAACCCATTCACCAAAATTAACAGGTAACTGAACCATTATCTATATAAACAAACACATATAAACAACATTAGAGATCTTTTGGGAAAATCCAGACTTCTTTGTGAAGTCTAATGCTATTAGCTACATCGCCAATATTATTCAAAAATTTATTTAAAAATAATTAACATATATAAGAATGTAAAACTCACGCACAAGGAACATAGAACACTAACACACATTTATAAAAATTAAAGTCAACGAAATTAATCACAAATATACAATAAAATTGCATTTTAAAAGTTTGAAATATTTCAGACGTCTATGGTAGTCTGAAAAGAGGGTATTTTTGCAATTGATTTTGAAATGCCAGACAGCGGATGCAGTCTGAAACCAATCAGACAGCGTAGGCAGTCTGCTTTGGAATTTTTTAAATTTCTTGTCAGACATCTCAAGAAGTCTGAAAAAGGGTAGTTTTGCAATTGATTTTCAAATGTCAGATTTCTAACAGAAGTCTGATAGTTATCAGACTTCTGCAGAAGTCTGAAGAAAAAGTATAGGGTAGTTTTTCAATTGATTTTGAAATGTCAGACTTCTTTCGGAAGTCTGATATCTCTCAAACTTCTTTCGGAAGTCTGATATCTCTTAAACTTCTTCTGCTGTCTGACAAGTGTTTCAGACAGCGACTGAAGTCTGATGAAAATCGCATTTTCGAGCGTTGACCAAAATTCAATTGTTCAGATGTCTATAGCCGTCTGGCAAAATTTTGGAATTTCAGATGTCTATAGCCGTCTGAAATTATTTTTCTTATTTTCAGACAGATTTACATGTCTGACAATTTTTTCGCTTATTCTGGTCAACATCTGAAAATTTGGGTCAATTGCAGTTTCTACCCCCCCCCCCCATTATTTTCAGACAACGGATTCCGTCTGACAAAAAGTCATGAATCGGTCAATTTCTTGCCAGACTACATCAGAAGTCTGACAAAAAAAAAACAAATTTGAATCAATTACAAAACTACCCTCTTCTCATTTGGACTTCTTAACGATGTCTTTTTTTTTCAAAGGAATTTAAGAGACTTCTATGGAGGTCTGGCAATTGAAACTCAATTGCAAAACTACCCTCTCGTTGACCATATTAAAGCTTACGAAAAGATGCAGACTACAATTCGGATCTGAAAATCGACGATATGAAAATGTTCTTACCAATGTCCGATTTCCGTTTGTTTTTAGCCACGTTGATTTCCCAGAACGTTTAATATCACCGAAAACCCCAAATCTGAGACGTGTTTTGCTGTTTTTATAAGATGATAAACGATTTCGCTACTTTTGAATCGAAAAAATATCGAAAAATCCCCGAAAATCAAAGGGAAAAAGAGAAATCGGTGAGGAAAATGTCCGAGCTCAGATTCTTGAGCTTTAATTGAGCTTTAATGGTGAAAAAACGAGTTGGATTACACATTAACTCGTCGGCGATGGTGGGTGTCGTGGTTGTTGAGCATTCATGGCGATATCATTTTCGTGAATTTCCAAAATAATTTTGGGTCCTTTTGTCTTTTGATTAAAATACCAGACTTCAGATGAAGTCTGGCGATGGCATTCCTGTGAATACCCAGATTAATAAGGGGATATATTATCGATGGAGAGAAAGGAGAAGGTCGAGGGTATAATCAGGGTTGACTTCAATTTCGAGGGCCTTTTTGCAAACAGCCCTTGTATTAATAGAAAATTCCCATTAATATCCAGCCCATCTAATTTCCCTTCCTAAAGTCTAAGCCTATTATAAACCTAGGACATCCCTTCATCTTCTTATAAATAGAGATATATACTATGAGAGGAGGCAGGAGATGATTCCCTAGTGAATCTCTACCCAAATCTAGCCGCAGCCTCCGTCTTCCACAGCCGCGACCTCTGCCTTGCCCCGGATCCGGCCTCCCCCTGTTCCTTTGTGTTATCTCATATATTCCTCTTTCGAGTAAGATGAAACCCTAGCCTCCATCTCTTTTCCTTTCTTCCCCTCTTTCTCATGTCACTGTGTGCCATTGTGGTGGTAGATCGAAGATGTAATCCCGTTTCTTACTCCTTTCATTGTTTCGAGTGTAGATTTAAGATTGGGCGCTTTTCTACCTATTTCGGACGTCATATTGAATCTCGATTTCCTGAATAACCGTAAGGATACACGGAATACACAATATGTCATCTGATATATCTCGGTCTCCTTTTTCTATAAAGGTAAGATTCGTCCCGATCTAACTTACTATTTGGAAGTTATGCCTCTTTTCCTAAAACGTGTTTGTCCATGACAGATCTAAGAATAGTCTAGCTAGGTATGTGTTTTGATTGGACAAATGGATTCCGTTTGACCCGTACCTTTGCAAAGAATTTCTAGACGCGTATCAGAGAATCGATCTAGAGCTTAAGAAAAAGTAAAGTTGCATGCTTCTTCCGCGAATCCGTTCGCAATCCAATTCTCATGCTTCATCGTTGTGGCCAAGGTGAGACGGTCCGTTCTAATTTACTTCCCGCATTTTGCTATGCATCATACTGTTTAAATTATATTAAATATAACTTTCTTGTTTGTTATATGTTTAATAAAAATGTCGATATAAATAAGAATCCTTATACATAAGTCTAAGGATCAAACATATATATATATACGTATAAAACTTATTAAGCACTATGCGAATGTTATAAGAAAACGGAATTTAAAAATGATGCTACCTTGTTAGAAGAATGGCATTGTTGGATGTTGATTGTTTGTTTGAGAACGAAATTGAATTGTTAATATTAACCTGAACTCGTTGTGATGATTGTGTGATTATGATGGATGTTGCGTAAGAACATAGTTAAGATTTAAAGACAGTTAGGTTGCAGAGCCGGCCTCGAGCATAAGCCACATAAGCGACGGATTAGGGCATCCAACTAAAAAGGGCATTTTTCTATATATTTTCTTCATTAGTATATATTAAAAAAAAATTAAAAGGGCATATCTAAATATATTTTTCATAATATAGGTATTTTAAAATATAATTTTTTGTTAAGATATTTAAATAAAATTTCGAATAAAAATTATATTAAATAATATTTTAGTGTTGAATAGGGCATCCAAAAATATTGGACCGGCACTGTTAGGTTGTGAACCGGAAATTGTTATGATTGATTGGGGAGGTGATGTAGTGATAGCGAGTGGATACATAGAGAACAAGAGTCCCTCTATTGCACGTTGTTTGAGAGGATGTGTGGACCGGGAGGTGACACCTCCTTCGCTGGGAGCTTTGGCGAACCCTAGTTGTGATACCACGAGGAGCGTTCGGGGCTGAGTACCCAGGGGCGACACATGAGACCCATGAGGTGTTCAAGGGATGGATTGAGGCTAAGTACCTTGGATATTAGAGGGAAGTGTATATTAAATTGTTTGTAACTGTTTAATTTTCAACTCAATGTTAAGTTGTATATCGATCATGCCGTTTTGATCATACCGATTTGAATTTATTCGGTTTGTTTTATAGAGTAATTCAAATAATTTATTCTTTTTATTTATTTATTTTTTTTTTTTGTGGGACTAAAAACATAAATTCAATACTGGTTATGTTAATGGGTTTGAATAGAAAAAACATGCTCTTAACTCTTGAAACCATGGAAAAACACATCGATAACCTTTAGACGTAAATGTTCGTCCTCATGCCGTCGTTCGGACTCATTCGGGATGAAGTGTATTCGTAACATGAAGTAACAGGATTGACTTGTGTGTTTCTATTCCACACGTGCCAGAATTTCCACAAGAACCAACAAGATCTTTGAGTGCTGTATTAACCTCTGTGCCAGATGTGCAGTTAGGTGTCAAAAATTCCAAGCCACTCTACATCGTATAAATTCATTAAACAAATGAAACAATCATGAGGCCTACTTACAACGACGACAATACGTGCACGTTCTCGAGTAGAACCTAAATATAATTTTGAGATTTTTCTCGAGGAAAGAAAAGAGAAGCTTTGATATGAATTGTCGCTTTGTCAGCTTTCACTGAAAACCTTTTGATAACTAATGATTATATGAGCAATTAATAAAACTCGTAATTAATTTGAAAAGAGAAATAAATGTTGAGACGGTAATGTCAAAAGCGGCAAAAATGTGGGGACTAATTGACAAGTTTTTATATATATAAACAAAAAAAATAAACAGTTGAGCTTCAACAACGCGAAAAAGCCGTTTGTTATGCTTCTTCTTTATTTCTCTTTTTGTGTGTCGTCCCCTTCTTCGTCCCTTCGATCTCACTGAGTCTCTCCTCTGGAACAGCTCCATCTTCGTTTTTTGTTGGGGGTTTATAGCTACAATTTTTGTTCCTTTCTCTGGGTTTTAATCGATTTGAAAAAGATGGAAGAATGAGAAGAAGGTGTTTATTTTTTGTTTGATTTTCTCGATGGAGCAGCTTGTTAACTTCATTATTAGACCTCCAAGGTGAAGAAGCTCTTCAATTTCTCAGCAATTAAAAAAACTTGCTTATTTTGGAAATTTGGTTTTGGTTTTGAATTAGGTTCCTCTTCCAAATCTATTACAAGATTTAGTTTTTTTTTTTGTTACTACTTTTGATACATCTACATTTGAACATACCTACTGGTGGTGTGATGCAGAGCTGAATACAATCCGGAACATGATCTTTTGGAACAAGAGTTCATGCTGAAAGGGAGATGGTACCAGAGGAAAGATTTAGAGGTAAGTCCTTTTTTGAACCTATGTCTTAATTAACAATAAGCATGAACATCAAAAGAAAACTCTAACCAGATTGTTTGTTCTTGTAAATAGTTAATGTCCTTAGGATCTCATGTTTAGTTTGTCTTTTCTTGACCTAAGGTTATATATGTTCTTGTATCTGACAGGTTAAAAACAGCAGGGGAGATGTCCTTAAGTGTAGTCACTACATGCCAGTTGAGCGTCCTGAAGATAGGCCTCTACCTTGCGTAATATACTGCCACGGAAACAGGTAATCGGGAAATTTAAATTTATAGGAATGTGAATAGCTGTTAGTCTGTTAGGACACCATGCTTTGCAATGAAAGAACATTTGTACTGAAGTTTACAACTGTCATAATAGCTCTAGTTGATTGCTCAGTGTCTAGATATTTACCACCTTACCTCCTCCCCTACTCCTTGGTTGTTACTATTCATTAATGGCCCTATGATTATTCAGCGGGTGTAGAGCTGATGCTAGTGAAGCTGCGATCGTATTACTTCCTTCAAACATCACAATTTTCACGCTTGACTTTTCCGGATCTGGTCTCTCTGGCGGGGACTATGTCACATTGGGTTGGAACGAAGTATGTGCTCCTCTGATATTTTCTTAAAAGTATTGCTGTTTGGAGTAAACAAGTTGTTCAGAATCTTGATTGATCTTTGTTAGGTTATAATTCCTCTCGTGGTTTCTCTTTTTCTTTTTATCCAATTAAAACTAATACGTCTATGCTATTTGATTTGGTATAAAGGTGTACCTTGCTGTTAACTTTCTGAAGAAAATTTCTATATGTTTTAGAGGCTTTGATGCTATTGTTCATGTTAGACTGACAAGTGGGAAGATCATGTAGGATTGTAGGTCTCCTTGACTAGGTTCCTTTCCTCACGTAGTTACTGGTTCACTAGTAATTATACTGAATTATGAGTGCAGTCATTTCATAGACTATAGTTAAACGTGATGTGGGTGTTTGCAGAAAGATGATCTGAAAGCCGTGGTTGAGTATTTGCGCACGGATGGAAATGTTTCCCTGATTGGCTTATGGGGTCGTTCAATGGGTGCTGTCACAAGGTTCCTTTAAGTCATTTGTTAAATTATTTAATAGTGCATTTACATTTCCAGTCTTGCATGAAGTTTCAACTGTAGGAGTGAATTTTGCAAGCCGCTGATGATTAACTCGTCTTATTTTACTAGTGAAGTGGAGAAGTGGTTGAGATAAACAAATGATTTATTGCTTAGAAAACATGATACTTTCCTGTGTATATATGATTGGCAATTGCTATAACATGTCACATGTCAAGCACTGTCACTTGAAATTTGATTGCTACAATCATTATCCTTGTCTTCTGGACAATTAAAAACATTGTGTTAATAAATTCATATTCCAGCTTGATGTATGGAGCCGAGGATCCCTCTATCGCAGCGATGGTTTTAGACAGCCCGTTCTCTGATTTAGTTGATTTAATGATGGAACTCGTAGATACATATAAGTTCCGGTTACCCAAGTTTACTGTAAGTAAACATAAATTTGTAGTGGGACTTGTTCTGCCTAATGAAAGATTTCCTCATTGTTTTTATTATATGGCTTTATGCTCTTCCAATATTTGGTTCAGATAAAATTTGCGATACAATATATGCGGAGAGCTGTTCAGAAGAAAGCCAAGTTTGACATAGCCGATCTCAACACCATTAAGGTCGTTCCTCGGCCACTTTGTCCTTTTTATTTAGTTGATTACTAAAATGATGCAACAACATCATTTTAGCTTCACAAGTATGCAACAACATCATTTTTTGGGTGATCAATTACGTATTGATTCATATTCTTTGGTATAAAAGATTGTTTCTTTAGTGGGTAAATGTATCAAATACAATTTATTATTCATGCTGCAGGTAGCGAAGTCTTGTTTTGTTCCAGTTTTGTTTGGACATGCCATAGACGATGACTTTATTCACCCTCATCACTCAGAGCGCATATATGAATCATACATTGTAAGTTAGTTTCTTCATAGTATACTTTCCTTCCTCTAGCCTCTCAGAAGGTCTCGATAAACTCTTACAATTTAGCCTTTAAACATCTGGCTTTGATTGTGCCAGGGAGACAAAAATATCATCAAATTCGAGGGAGACCACAATTCACCAAGGCCACAATTCTACTTTGATTCAATAAACATATTTTTCCATAACGTTCTTCAACCTCCTGAGGTGGTTGGGGCAAGATTTTTTGACCCGGTGGATGATTATTTTGCCAAGGTAACGAATCTTGCAACGATGCATCATACTGTTTAGTTTTCTTTGGTGTGTTCTTGTCTCTTTAGTGAGAAAGGGCAATGATGTTAAACTGTTTTATGTTCAGGCCAGTTGGAGCACCATGCAAGAACTAAGTTCTCCACCATCCTCAGCACAGAAAAGTAAGTCATCTGGGTTTTCTATATGTTTATTCGAGGTTTTATTTTATCCTTGGGCAACATTTTTCTCATTGATCCCAGGTTTGGCTGCAGGCAGTACCTCCGATGCAATCAATGAAGTCCGCATGAAAAGACCTATGAGCCGCACAGAGGTTGGTAGTTCGTGACTACGTTCTGCAAGTTATGTTAGTGAATGTTTAAATATGGTTTCCTCCCTAATAGCGTCAAAATTAGGAAATCACATCTTATTTATTCCAAATTTGGACACATAAAACAATGCAACTGTTCTTGCATAGCTACCAAACTAAAAGAGTTTGCTTCATTGTCTTCTTTAAAGAAAGTACCCACAAGTGTATGTGGTATGATTATATGCTTTCTCCATCTCCGTGTAACCGCGTTGATGGTCCTTCATTACATGTCTCAGGTTCCTTCCAACGACCCATCTAATCAATCATCATCAGAAACTAAGGTATAAGATCAGTTTCTCTTTTTTCTTTTTTCTCTATCTGTTCGTATTTACTGTTCTTGAGGTATGGTTATGGTCATTGGCCATCGACGAATCAATTTGATTTATGTTTGTGTTGGTTTTTCAATTAATAGTAGAGACACTAGTGGCCAACTTCTGTACATATAAACTATTGTCCGTGGAAGTGAAACTATAAAAGAAACAGAAATGAAGAAGACTCCTGATGTTGCATGATATGTTTTATTTTCAGGAAAAAGAGAATCATGAAGGCTCCAGTAGTTCATCTTCTGATATGATCAGCTTTGATTTTTCTAATGGGGATCCATATCCTCCTCATCTCGCGGTAGCTTTAGATGATGATCAATATGTGGAGTTTCAAGTAGAGGAGTTGGCAGATTTTCCATCTAATGCAGAGGAAGAAGAGAGGGTGAGAATAAATAATTGGGTTTTGCACCTTATGAATATTCATTTGTTCACATATCTTAATGGCTTCAGATGCTGATGGAAGCGGTGATGAAATCGCTGAAGGACGTTGATGTCGAAACTCATCAGAACAAAGAATCTTTCAGGACCAATACAGAGGACACTGAAGAAAAAGAAGGTTATGCTGCTGAACCAGAATCAGAACATCCTGAGACAGAATCTGGTTCCGCTCCAAGACTAAGTAACCATGATGCACCATCATCTTCTGAAGCCAACACAAATGACGCCATAGATTTGTCAGCACATACAAAGGCAACAGTGACTGTGGTTGGACGTAGTAGCACATCAGGAAACGTCCTAGACGGGTTATTACGTCGATGGGATCTTAATTTCTTCAAAAGTAGATAATTTTCATTAAGTTATGTGTTTTGGTTTTGGTAAAATAGAAAGGAAAGCTTTAAATGTTTTAAAGATTTGTCATGAAGAAATCATCTCTTGTTGTTGGCTTTGACCAAAAGGTCTTTTATCCTCTTGTTATAAACAGGTAACCAGATCATCATCTTACATATCTTTTGAACACTCACTATTCCTATTTTTGTCATCATATAATGCAATCATCTTACATGTATTGTGCTCACATTCCAATGTTCAAAAATGGTTAGGCGGTAGCTAGGCATTTAGTAAGAGACTAGTGTCTAGGAGGATTAGTCGGAGCCTCAGCCCTAAACGTTAGCAAATTAATTTGTTATATATTTATATTTATATTATATGTTTTTATGTTTCTTGTGTTTATTTAAAATAAGGTTCGTATAATGTTAAAAATAAAATAATAAATTAATAACATAAACTAATTTAGAAATATAATCTGAAATTTGAAATAAAGTACAAATAAACCAAACGAAGAAGAAAAACAAAAATAAAATTAGAAATATATATAAAAATGTGAAGAAAGATGTAGAGCGTAAGGGGGAAGAACATAAGATTTGATAAACTTGTTCAAAGACACTATGATTAGCAAAGGCAATGAGTCAAGAAAATTTGCGCTTGAAACTAAATAAAACGTCTTTAAATTTGACTCAATAACAGCAATGCTTCTTGAATGAGTTCATTGATGGTTAAGCCATGGCGTGCCAAGCCAACCGTGCCCGAGAATATATCAAAGTTCTCAACCTCAGCCGCGGTCTCGAAGACCGTCTCTAATTCATTCTTCATCCCAAGGTTCTGGAAAGTCTTGACCGTATTAGGATTAATCTTCATCATCTGAATGGTTAGCTCTATTGCAAACCTCCTGATTCTTGGAACTTTAGGCACTGGCTGTTCATATCTCTTGAGAATATTGACTAATGCATCGGCTACTTCTTCCTCGCTTACTCCCGCTTCCTCGAATATTGCTCTTGATTCTTCAGGACTCATTAACCTCAGAATATGCGGTGCTAATCCCACAATAACTTCTTGATGTTTGCTCTGTTCAGACTTTATTTCCTTGAGAACCTGTAGTGACAAGATAGTATTTAGTGATGATGTATTCAATTTATGGATCAAGAACATCAAGACTTACTGTAGCTCCTGCAGATTTAACTTCCTTGAGCTGTTCCTTGAACTGAGAAGGATCTGTATATGCACATAGATTCCGCAAGATTTTCGCTGCATTCAACATAATCAACGGGTTCTTCAAGGCCTGAACGAGTCCCTGAAGAGCATCAGTTCTCAAGATCCGTTGGCAATTGCTTTGACTTCCTTGAGCTAGCATAGCTATAGACTCACCAGCAGAGTCTCTCACGCCACTAATCTGATTCTCTGGAATCTCATCGTTCAGAAATATGCGGAGAAGACCCTTTAGAACCCCTCCCGTTCCCCCAATTTTCTCCGTTGCACCTTCGTCAAGCGCAAGGAAAGTCAAGATCTCTGCACCAATCTTCTGCAAATCAGGTCGCTTCCTTCCATGTCGTAATGTTTCCCTAATGTTGCTCACTGTAAAGACAATTCCAGAGATATCTCTCCTCAAGTTTCTCCCTGTTGCACCCGTCGTTTTCACCAGCCTCCTTAACAGCTTCAAAGACCGTTTCACAGCCAACATCTTATTAGACGTAACATTTGTCTCTTTAAACAACCTCTTCTCAGCATAAGTGAAGTCAATGATCTTTGAAAGTAACCCTTTTGTTTTCCCAATCTTCCCACAATTATTATGATCTCGAGCTAGCCTTTTCAAAATCAACAAACCAAGATTGTTGAACGTCCATAAATCGGTTTGATTGATACTATCTTCTCCAATCTCATCCGTGGCTTGACCCGAATCTCTCGTGCTCTCTAATATAGAAGATATCGACTCAATCGCTCCAGGGATCCCTGCAACTCTCAGGGAGTTTTGCTTCTTACTAGCTAATCTTGAGAGAATCTCTGCAGATGACATTCTCATAACTTCTTGGTTCTTGTTACTCCAGCTCAACATTTCAACTAACCTCTCTATGATCTCCAGATTAGTCCCAATCTTCTGAAGAGTGTCAACCGAAAATTCTTCTTTTGTTGAGAATCTATAGAGAATATCTGATCCAATGAGTTGCTCATCAGGAGAATTCGACAACAAAAGCTCCATGGCGAAAACCACCATATCCATCTTCAATCCGTCGAAGATGCTCCCATTTAGACATCTCGAGTAAGCATTGTAGAAGAATCTTCTCACCGAATCCGTTCCACATCTCTCGAGACCGGATTCTTGATTCACTTTGTCAAGAATCTTGAAAACGCTGATCATCCATTCCCAGTAAGCTTTCTCAACAAGAAAGAGAAGAGCCTCAGAGAGGGCTAGAGAGTAGAAGAGAGTTAAAGAAGAGTGAAGATTGGTGCTTTTGGATTTCAGTTCGTTGCCTCCATAGTCTTGCCTGATGAGCTTGATCATGGAGATAACAATGCTTGCGAAAGCAGAAGCAATCTGGAGCCAATAGAAGACTCGACTCACGTTTCTTGAAACGAAAACCCATCCTGTGTAAGGCAACATAGGAACATCTGAGCTTGTCCATGTCCTAGTCCGCTCGACCTGCCTCGAACTTCTCTCATCTCTTCTCGTCTCCTGAACCGATGATCTATCGTTGTTCCCAGCAATTTGAGTCGCCTGGTGGAATACTCGGATAACTTGTCTGACAAGTAACCGGAAGCTGTTGATTCCAGAGATTGTGTATTTAGACTGATGCTGCAATTCAAGCTCATGGCTTCTGCTGAATATCCGAGCTCCTTCGACAACAAGAATCACAGTAACAAACCAGAAATCTGATGTCTCTAGACTTGAAGCAAATCCACCAAGAAGAACAACCGTGGCCCACACGAATCCTAAAGATCCCAACCGTGAAGCAATCTGTCGTTACAAATAACACATTCAAAACTAAAAACAAAATGAGTCCTAAATTACAAAAGAATAAAGAAGAATATTGGAATCTAAAAAAAAAAACCTTCTCAAGAACAGCGAGTCGTAAGGCAAAAAGAGTCAGTTTTTTCTCCGGCGCAGGAGCTGACAAGTGTGTCGGTCTCCTAGGTTCGGGGGTCAAAGCATCGTCTGGTCGGAAAATAGTTCCTCCAGTAGAACTGACATGCACTACCACATCCGTGGTTTTATCAGCCATTTTAGACAAAACAGAGAAAGAAGTGTTCTGTTTCTGGTTCTAAAAAAAGAAGAGTTACGAAATTGCTTAGTCTCCTTGCTTTGTCTAAGACGAGGACTTTCACCATGCACGTCTTTGAGTTCGATACATCGACCAAACAACAACCTTGTACGCACCACTAGTTATCAATCAACTACATTATAACATTTTTAATCTCCTTTATTCTTTTGTAATTACATTTCTTAATTTCGTTTATTATTACTTTTGTAGTTTTATTATATAATGTATACCAAATAATCATTGATAGTTTTGTTGAAACAAGGCGTCAGGCACTGAACGTTTTAGGATCGATCAGATCATTGTGAATTTTGTGGTGGTTGAGCTGGATATTATTCATAGGGTTATAATCATGTTTGTATATTCATTTTTTATTAAAATAATTAGTAAATTTAACAAAACATAAGAAATTTTTAATTTGTTTTTTTTTATTCAATGATCAAAGTGACTTATTTTGTTTGGGATGAAACTGCAACATTGTGACGCACGTCGATTACAATCTGCAAATACATGACGAACCATGTTCTGACATCAATAAAAGATTTAGTCAATTATACGATTAATTATAATTTGCAACTAACTATATATATATATATATATATATATATATTAAAGATCAAGTTGTATATATTGTTTGTTGATCCAAAGAATCACTAAATATGTTTTAATATGGATTAGGCCGAGATTTCCAATTTAAATAGAAAGATTTGACTTTAACGAGACAAGAGAATATAAGAACAGGTCGGAATTTCAGTAGAGAGTAGGCGGGGAGCCATGTTTGTATTGATAGCCGAAATGAGGCAAAATGTTTAGACTTCGAACTGATTCCAAAAGGAGATCAGTTCGGTTTTCTAAACAAACTCTGAGAGAGCAGATCAGAGTTATTGTGGTTACAAGTAGTAATAGTTGTGTGTAATAAATTAAGTGTGTCCCTCATAAATGATCCTCGAAGAATATTTAAAGAAGGGGTCGCGGTGCCAGATCCTCCCCAATTCTGGGCGATATGTCGCCTTTCGCGTCTTTCTGGGGTAGGGTGTCTCGAGCCTTGCGCCCGAGTTACTCCCGGCGCGTTGCAGAGATCATCATTGTACGACGCCAGACTACTATTCACCTAGGCCACTATCCTCAATCCAATCTGTCACGCATCATTCTCTGGTCGAGACCAAGACTGTAGATCGGCACCGTAGTGATGACAAGTTGACAGGCTTACACGGGCTAGATCTGGGTTGACTTTGGTTGGTTTATGGAAATGTGCCTTAGATTGTTCAAGATGGGCCTAGCTAATTGGGGGTGCTAAACCCACTTCCAACAATAAGCCCCCCCCAGTTCGGTGGATGTAAAGCCTTCAGCGAATTTACCGAATTTGTTTCAAGCCTCGTGATTTAGCTCGGTGCATCTTA
Source organism: Orychophragmus violaceus (assembly GCA_030180135.1). Taxonomy (NCBI): domain Eukaryota; kingdom Viridiplantae; phylum Streptophyta; class Magnoliopsida; order Brassicales; family Brassicaceae; genus Orychophragmus; species Orychophragmus violaceus. The sequence continues at coordinate 83,926,347 of CM058233.1, read as the reverse complement.
GCCCTGTTTGGAAGCCGAATAGTCAGTGACAATTAGGGTTATGGAGTTTTCCCGCGGTTGGTCCTCACGCGCGGACACCGAGTGACATCGTCTTTGGTGGTCGTTCGCTGTTTGGTAGGTGGTCCTAGTTTTTTGACCGCTCGGATAGCCGATTATCATGTTCCGCTAAGTCTCTGTCAATTGGAGACGTTCTTGGTCGCCGCGACTAACCTTGTCTCTTGTTCTTCCAGTTCCATATTTGGATGATATTGATCAAGAGGAACACAAAGCATTATATTCGCGAGTCTTAAGTCAGGTGAATCAGTGATCTTGGGAATTTTTTTATATCGTGAGGATATAGCGGTGAATTTGGCAGCGATGTCTGGTAAGTCAGTCTTTCTGAATTGCCATTATTTTACTTGACCTTGCGGATCCGAACTGTGGATTGTCCCTTCTTGCAGATTCTAGGGCGAGGTTTAAGGTGTCTAGTTACTCTTCTTATTTTTCGGTGCGAGCCTGTCCTTCTTCTGAGTCGGAAAGCCGAGGTAGGATATCCCGAAAAGACCCTCAGCGTAACATATTTGTTCATGTTGAGTCAACCTTAGTGGCGGGTCCAGTAGGTGATGCACCGCACTATCTTCAAGAATCACAGAGGCTGATCGGTCGGACCCGAACTTGGAGGCTCGGTCTATGGGGCAAACAGTTTGTCCAGGTGACGTTTCGACTGCTGGGTTGAATTCCCAGTTTGAAACTGTTAGGTCGATGCCTGAGGGGCCGCCAATCACCGATACCCGCAGTCCATCCGTGATGGGTAGGGAGAGGGACCGCCCTGCGATAGATAAGGATACAGAGGGTGCTGCACCCCGAAAGAGGTCCGCCACAAAAAAGGGAAGAGGAACCACAGGGTGGTCTTTAAACGGAGGAGGATTGTTGGCGACGAGGGTCCTCAGGGGAAATCTGCAGCGGCGAACTTTGCAGAAGGGAAGGCTGAGGACGAGGGCGCCGAGCCTTTGGAAGAGGATGTCGACCACAAATTTGAGTTTAAATATTAGAAGGCTAACGTGCCCCTTCTGAGTGACAGAACGGCGTGCGCCAATCTAGTTCGTGATGTTGCATTTGGTGACTCGCCTCCTTATATTGTTGAGGAGATGGCGGAGCCCGAGGATTTTGTGAGTCTCTCTCATTCTGTGGTTCATATATCTATATATACTACTTATCCCCCCCCCTTTTTGAAAAATCGGTTTGCGTGTAGATGCTGCTCTCTGCGGCCGAATACTCCAAGAGGTCAGAGGCCTAAATCAAAGAGGCACATGAGGAGGCGAAATTTTCTAAGTATTGTCATGATGATACTCGGAATCGGCTCTTGCCCCGTGTCATCGAGCTAAAGGAAGCACTTGAAGAGGAGAAGCGTCGGTCTGCCGAGCTGAATGTAGTTTGGCAAGAGTTGGAGCAGGAGCGAGCTAAATTGGCCGTGCTTGCTCCCCAACTCTCTGAGCTAAAGGCGAATGTTGCTAGGTTGGAGGAGGGACTCGTATTGGCCCGGGGGGAGTCCGAGGCTGTCTGTGCTGAGCGAGACGCTCAACGAAGTGAAAATTCCCGGACCAAGGAGTCGATTGAGAGGGCGAATGCCCACCTGGCTCAGGAGAACAAAAAGATATCCGAGAAGTGGTCGTCGTTGAAGCGGCACTGCATGACTAAGTTTTGAAAGACCCGTGCTCACCTGGATGGCCGGGACAAAGCGCATACCCCACTTCTGACCCTGATGCAGGTGACGGGGATGCACAAGGCCCTCGAGGCTATGCAAAAGGAGGATGGCCTGGTTATTCTCGCTTGTTGGATGGAGAAGCCGAGATTAGGTGGATGGCCAAGCTGAAGAATATCGTATATCCTGAGCTTTCTAAGGAATACGTAACTCACAATATCCGCTGAGCCCTCAGACCGAGATGGGGAGATATTTCCCCTTCCGACTTCTGTGAATCGGCTTGTTCCGACCGTTCGTCTGACTGCTCTTGTTAATCTTCCTTCGTCCTCCTTTCCAGGGGGTTCCAACGCTCCTCGAGCTCCTAGCCAGCCCTTCCTTGGTTTGTATGGTACGAACCAGCGGATGTTTACATCTGGCGATGCAAGTATTCTTCGAGATGATAGGACCGAGTAGCTAGGCCGTGTGTGGCCTTAGTTACTATTTTTTGTAACCACCCTCTTTTGTAACTTATGGGGTAACACCTGTGATTATTAATGCGAATTTGTTTTTTTTTTCTTCTTTGATCTGCGAAGGACCTTCCTTCTCTCTTTTTTTAGCTGGTAAAGATCTTTCCAATCAAAGGATTAAGCGTTTGCTTTGTCTTTTGCGTAGTTTAACGCGGACTAACGAGTTGACCTAAGCATTGAAAATGCTTGGTATTGCGAGGCAGAGTTCGGCTTAGATACTTATAGCTTGTCTGTCGGGTTGCGAGCGCGGGGCTTCAACTTTTAAGCACTGATTGGTTGTGTGCTTTGCGAGACATGACTCGGCTTTAAGCATCGAGAATTCTTTTGGGTACGAGCGCGGGGCTTCGACTTTTTGATAGGTCAAGAAATATCCCTATTCTACTGCAAGTGCACAGTTAAGTGATTGTAGTATAAAGAGTATTGTATCCACAAGACTCAAGATTCACGCAATAGATTATATGTCTTCGAACTTAGCTAAATCAATCAAGAGGGAACATAAAGCAATGCAAGTAAATTAAAGTTTTGTTTCAATGGGAGAAAGACGCTAGACTTAGGGTGTTCTCAGGAAATCAAACAATGCCATACACTTAGCTAATCATGATTCAGGTTAAGCACATGTTTAAGAACTAGAATCACAATGTATAATAATCCAACTCTCACTGCGATTACTATCTATGTCTAGCAACCTAACGATTCAAATCTCTTTGCAATCTTAGAGTTCTAGACAAGCATTAATAGCAAGTTCTTAATTTCACAATTCTTCTAAAGCAAATTTCTTTGCCTCTAGTCAAATTGCTCACACTAAGTTCTTTCAGATTATAACTCACACTCTTGTGCCAAATTAACAATCTAAGATCTAAACCCTAGGTGATCAATCAAGAATTCAGCATTAATCTCAACTTAGGTGATGAACAAATAGATTTAGAATCCTAATCATTTGGTGATCTAACAAAGCATGAAATCCCTACGAGAATCCCTAAATCTAACAATGGTTACTACTCAGACATGATATCAAATGAATAACACATGCTTGAATAGAAAATAAGACTGAATAGATAAAAACAGGGGTTCGAAATCCTTCTCTCAAAGGTTACAAGTAGCAAAAACAACCCCAAGCTAGAATCTCTCAATCTCCAGAACAAAAGCAAGAACAAAGAACAAGATATGAGTTACTGCTCAAAAATCTAATTAAAAACCACTTAACACGTTTTGGGGCTAAATTAGAATTAGGGAAACTTCTGGGGCAACTTTGCAATTCTTCAAAGATGTCTTCATTTCTCTGTCGCCATCAATGTCGACCGACAATAAGGTGAGTGTCGGTCGACATCACCTTGTGGTCGAGACACCAACTTCAGCTCGTTGCACACATCACCAGAAACGTCCCAAAACTCCGCTCTTCGCTCCAAACGCAAGCTTACCTGTAAAGGACTCGATAGACTCGAAAAACCAAGTTAAAGACTCAATATATACAATTATATCATGGTTGAAAACCTAGAAAAACCATGATATATCACTTTTATGTATTGATTGGTTGTGTACTTTGCGAAACAGGACTCGGTTTCGATACTTATTGGTTGTGTGTCATGGTGCGAGCTCGTAAGCTCGGCTTTAACACTGATCGTTTGTGTTCCCTTGGTTGCGGGTTGGGAAGCCAGATTTAAGCACTGAAAGTTGTGTGCTTTTGAGTTCGGGCTCGTTTTTTTCAGCTCGGGAGCTGCTATGTAGCAAAAATAAAACTTTATTAAGATTATGGATGTGACCGTGTTAGGGGCTGCCTACATACCCTTCGATTTGGAGGGATAAGCCATCCATAATTTGGTTGTTTACAAATGCGATGTCACAAAAAGGTGGGAGGTCGGGGCCTCAGTCGTAGTATCTTTTGAGGTTCATTGCATTCCAGGAGCGTGAGATCGTGTTGCCCCCCCCCCCCCCCCCCCAATTCTCGTTAGCTCGTAGACTCCTGGCTTGACTACTTTTGAGATGATGTAGGGGCCTTCCCAATTAGCGCCGAGCTTGCATGCCTTCCACTCGGCCGTATTTTCAAAAACCTTGCGCAAGACCAGGTCGCCTTCGGTGAAAAATCTGCCCTTAACCTTTTTGTTGTAGTATTTTGAGGCCAACTGCTGATAATTCTGAATTCAGATCAGGGACTGATCGTGCTGTTCTTCGAGGAAATCATGTTCGCTTAGGATCATAGTTTTGTTAAGATTAGCTCGTTGCGTTAGCATAGTCCGGCGGAGCGTGGGTATACCGGCCTCAAAGGGAGCCATAGTTTCCATGACGTGCGAAAAATTGAATGGTGTTCTTTGGGTAGATGACCAGGGTGTGGTTCGGTGGGACCATAAGACACCGTCTAGATCGTTGGCCCACATACCCTTCATAGCGTCTAGTCACTTTTTGAGGCCATTGATGAATGTTTTATTCGTGGCCTCGGTATGCATGTTGCCCTGTGGGTATCTCGCGGTTGATTTACTTAGCCTGATCTTCCATTTGGCGCAGAAAATTCAAAAAAAAACCAAGGTGAACTGTATACCATTATCGGTGACGATCTCTAAAGGTAGCCCATGCCGGCAGATGATGAATTTCCCTACGAACTTACGCACATCCTCAGCCTTAATCTTTGCATAGGCCTCTGCTTCCACCCACTTGTAAAGTAGTCGGTCATTACCAGGAGGAAACACTTTTGGCGGGACCGGGGTAGCGGTTCGACGATGTCCATGGCCCATCCAAAGAATGGGTAAGGTTGTGAAGCTTCTTTGAGGAGCTCAGTGGGAGCGTGAATCATTGGACCATGCCACTGGCACTTTTTGCATCGGGCTACGAACTTGATGCAGTCTTAAAGCATCGTCGGCCATTATTGGGTCTGGTTGCGTAGCTTGATTGCTAGTGCTCGGCTGTTAGAGTTATTTCGTCCGGCACCTTCATGCGTTTCCTTTATGACATCGATCGTTTCTTGTCCTTTGAGGCAGCTTAGTAGGGTTCCTGTCGCGCTCTATCGGAACAATTTGCCATCGAGATAGAAGTACTTGTCGCTCTTCTTTCTTAGTCGTCTGGCTGCCTATCGATCCTTGGGATCTAGACCGTCTTTGATATAGTCTAGGATCTCCTGTTGCCATTCTGGCGTTTCAGGCTTTGGAGGTGGAGGCGGCAAGTCGTTAGGGCCTTCGGCGTCGTCAAGGCCATCGTCCAGCTCTTTCACTAGGAAGTCGTTGATCAGGTAGACTCCCTTTGGCAGGTCGATACTTGGCAAATCAATGCTTTTCACAGGGATCACGCATCGTTGGGTCGGGTCTGAGGTCGAGGCTTATGAGGCTAGAGCGACTGCCGCTATATTATCGCCTCAGGGAATTTTCATGAGGCCGAAGAAGGCAAATTCGGCCGCTAAGTCTTTGATCACCTTAAGGTATGCGTCCTTGCGGTCATTCCTTGCTTTGTATTCCTAGCTGAATTATTTGGCAACAAGGTGAGAATCGCAGTAAGCATGGATCTTTTTGGCTCCGATTTTCTTAGCTAGTCGGAGGCCATCGATCAGGGCCTCGTATTCTGCCTTTTTATTTGATGCTTGGAAGGTGAGGCGGAATGACTGTTCCAGTACCTCGTGGGTCGGCGACTCCAATCGTATTATGATACCCGATCCGTGTCGCGAGGAAGATCCATCGACATGCAGCGTCCAAACTTCGGCTGGCTCCTCACCCACTAGCTCGGGAGCCAGTTCTACCAGAAAATTAGCCAAAACATGGGATTTGGGTGCGGTCCGACCCCGATATTCTATGTCGTACTCGCTGAGCTCAATTTCCCACTTCATCATTTGACCTGACTGGCTCGGGCTATGGAGGATCGTTCGGAGCGGCTGCGCTGTGAGAAAGGTGATCATGTGAGACCAAAAATAGGGGCGAAGCTTCTGGGCCGCAACGACGACTACCATGACGAGTTTCTCTAGAGTTGTGTATCTAACTTCCCCGCCGTCAAGAGATTTGCTAACATAGAATATAGGTTTTGGTTTGCCTCGATCTTCCCAAACCAAGACTCCGCTAACCACCAAACTAGATACGACTATGTAGAGATAGAGCGTTTCTCCCACTTTGGGCTTGTATAAGACTGGTTGGGTTGACAAATATACCTCTAGCTTTTGGAATGCCTCCTCGAATTTGTTGTCCCATTCGAAACGTTTGTTGCTTCAGAGCAGCTGATAGAATGGCAAGCACTTGTTTGTTGATCGGGAGATGAAGCGGTTTAGGGAGGCGATCTGACCAGTGAGGCGCTGGACCTCGCGAGTGTTCTCGAGCGATTTGAGGTCAAGGACTTCCCAGAATTTCTTTGGGTTGGCCTCGATCCCGCATTGCGTTACGATGTATCCAAGGAACTCTCATGACGGGACATCAAAGGAACACTTAGTGGGGTTCAATTTCATGTCATACTCGTTCAGTATCCGGAAGAAAGTGCGGAGGTGACCGACATGGTTTTTTGCGACCGGAGACTTCGCCAGAATATCGTCGATATATAATCCATTGTGCGACCGAGCTGGTCAGCGAACATCTTGTTGACGAATTGTTGGTAGGTTGCGCCTGTGTTCTTTAGACCAAAGGGCATGACTTTGTAGTAGTAGGTCCCTCGGTCGGTGATACATGCTATTTTCTCCTGATCATCGGGGTGCATTACGATCTGGTTGTAGCCTGAGAAGGCCTCCATGAATGAGAGGAGTTCGTTTCCTGCAGTAGCCTCCACGACCTGATCGATTCGAGATTGCGGGAACCTGTCCTTAGGGCAAGCCTTGTTGAGATCCTTGAAATCCACGCAAACTCTCCACTTGCCGCTTTTTTCTTGACTACCACCGGGTTTGTCAGCCAATTCGGGTATCTGACCTCGGTTATGGAACCAGCAGCTGTCAATCTTTCTACCTCGTTGTTGACCGCTTGCGCTTGCTCGAGGCCGAGCTTACGCCTCTTCTGCTTGATTGGCATGTAGGCCGGATCCATGTTGATTTCATGGCTACATATAGCCGGGTCGATTCCTGGCATGTCGTCCTTTGACAACGCGAAAGTGGAGATGTTCTAATTGAGGAACCGAACTAGCTCGGCTTTGATGCAGCCCTTGAGGTCTGCGCCGATCCCGACGCAACGATCTTGGTTTTCTGGGTCGAAATTGAAATGGATAACAAGTTCCCGTCCTGGGTTGTCTCTGTGGGCATGCTCGCTCGGGATTTGGGAATCGACGACGAGGCAGGTTGGGGATGAATTGCGCAACTTGAGCTCGACGACGAAACATGTGCATGAAATTTTCTGATCTCGTCGGACCCTTTAGATTCTGCTCAAGTTGGGGAACTTTAGACACTGATGGTAGTTTGAGGTAACTGCTTTCATCGAGTGCACCCAGGGCGTTCCGAGGATGATTTTGTAGATCGTGGGTTTGTCAATCACGACGAACTTGACTATCTTGGTCATCCGACCTACGTAGACGGGCATCTTGATAATTATGACTATCGTGGTGGTTTCTACGGCAAAGCCAATAAGTGGAGTGGCAGACGGCTTGATTTCGCATCCGTTTAGGTTCATCTTTTTTAGAGTCTCCTTAAAGAAGAGATCTACCGAGCTGCATGTGTCGATCATGACTCGATTTACGTCGCAATCGGCTACCTGGAGTTGGATGATGAGGGGGTCGTTGTGCGGTTGGTTGACTTCCTCGGCGTCGGCTTCAGTGAAGGTTAAGCCTTCGTCACTCGTCCCTTGGATGCCGTCTTTCGCTCTGCCTTTCCATTTATGCATGGTATTGAACCTTCTTTCGTGCTGCTTGATCGATTGTACTACGTCGTTACATGAGAGGAGGCCTCCCATGATCATGCTGACGGTTGCTTGTGACGGTTGAGGCGAATCGTCCTCTTCGTTAAGGAGCAGCTCTTCTGGGAGGTCGGTTTTCACTTCTTCGTTTTTGATGAACAACTCCACCCGCTGCAGCGCGACCTCCAGGGAGCGCGGTCGGTTGAATACCATATCCTCCCTCAATCCCGATCCGAACGCAAGTTCATACCATAGCGCTGGAAGCGCGTCTTCGACGGTTACCAATACCCACAAAACGGTTGCCTTGACGCGTTCAATGAAAGTCTTTATAGGCTCTCTTGGTCCCTTAGGCACTTCCCAAAGGTTGGCGATCGAGGGAGGTCGTTGAGGAAATTACTGCTCTATATCTGAGGGGCTAGTATCAGCATCCACTAGGTCGTTTGTTGCATCGACAAATTGCGGTGTTTTTATTTTGGGCTTTGGTGACTTAACGAACAAACATCGACGCAGGCGCGTTACACACGTCTTCAAGGCGCGTTTTCGGACTTCATGAAATTGAGGTTTGAGGCAGTCCAGGCGATCGTGGAGGAAGGCCTGACCTGTCCTGGATCTGGCAAACTGTTCGATCCTGGCGGGGGTCGTCTCGTCCTCTTTTCCCAGCAGGTAGTGGAGAAGAGAGTTTAGGGCATGCGGTTTTTTGGGTGTCCGGAATGTATCAGCAGATGGTCGTGTTGCCAGATAAGACCCAAAATCGGGCGATGACGGCTTAGAACTACTAGACGGAATAGGCTTGGGTGCCTGAAGTGGTCCGAAGTGCATGGGTAGAGTTCTTGCAACTAGAATCACGTGAGGTTCTCCAGAGTTTTCCGCCATTGGGGATGGTACTGGTTTTCCGGGAGTCGCGGTGGTTTGAACTGAGGGTGCTTGGTCGGTGTTTTGAGTTGGTGGCGTTGGCTGTCCCGTCATCGTTGAATCTCTTTTTTTTTTGCGTATAGGAAATCTTTGAATCTCCCTCCTTCTAGCGCCAATTGTTGATCAAAGGAATTACTAAGTATGTTTTAATATGGATTATGTCGATATTTGCAGTTTGACGAGACAAGAGAATATAAGAACATGTCGGAATTCGAGTAGAGAGTAAGCCGAGAGCCGTGTTTGTATTGATATTTCCTAAATGAGGTGAATTGTTTAGACTTTTGAACTGATTCCGAAGGAAGATCAATTCGGTTTTCTAAGCAAGTTCTGAGAGAGAAGATTGAAGTTACAAAGGTTACAAGTAATAATTTTTGTTTGTAATAAATTCAGTGTGTTCCTCATAAATGATCCTCGAAGAGTATTTATAGAAAGGGTTCGCGGTGCAAGATCCTCCCCAATTCAGGTCGACGTGTCGCCTTTCGCGTCTTTCTGGGATAGGGTGTCTCGAGCCTTGCGCCCGAGCTACTCTGCGGCGCGTTGCAAATCATTGTACGACACTGGGATACTGTTCACCTAGGCCACTATTCGTCGATCCACTCCGCCACGCGGCATCCTCTTGTCGAGACCAAAACTGTAGATCAGCGCCATAATAATGATAGGTTAACGGGCCTACAAGGACTAGATCTAGGCTAACTTTGGTTAGTTTATGGAAATAGAACTTAGATTATTCAAAATGAGCCTAGGTAATTATGTGCTAAATCCACCTCCAACATCGTTCGAGAATCATTTGACGTAATTTATAATCAATGCAAACAATAGTTAGAAAACTTTATAATAAACAAAACAACTTGGAAAATTCATCAATGGATGTAATACATGTATGGTGCATAGATCTGCATATGTAATAATTTGTGTTATAGTAGTAGTGTATATGTCTCTATTATCGCTGAAATCAATGATATTTGTGACAAAAAAGGATTTTGGAGTTAAATTTTTACATAATGTTGTAAAAATAAAATGGAGGATACATAGTTGGATCAAAATCTTAAATTTTAATATAAAGAACTTGCCAAATTGATTTTTTTCTTATAAAATTGAATTAATTGCACCCAATGTATCTTATTTATAAAGTAATAGCAGAGTTGTATCTTTCAAAAAGTTTGTGCATTTTTGTATTTTTTTTGTCTTTTAGTGCTGTACAAAGACCATTTTAGCCTTAAAGACAAGAATAACTCATAGATAGTTAATGTCACACACCATCCACGCCAGCCCTTCTATCCATTCTTTTTTATTATTATTTTTACTCTTTTTTTTCTCTTACACTCTCTATCAGTGGCGGAGCTAGAAATATTTTTGACCGGGGGCATAAATTAATTAAATAATTATTATTATAATAATATGTTATATTAATATAAACTGTATTAAAATGTATAAATATGTGTTTATATTACATAATTTAATATATTGTTTATATTTTAAATCACAATAATATTTATATTATTAATATAAGTTAACATATATCCTCATTATTTGTTACGAATATATATAGTTTTTTGTGTTATCACCAATCAAAATAAACTAAACATACAAATATAATGGAGGATAATGACTAATCTTACCAACAAAAATAACTAACCAACTGAAAAATACAACACCAAAAAAAAGTATATATATTTAACCCAAAAAAAAATACAACAAAATAAAAGGTGATGAACCAACTGGTAAAGAAAATATATGGAAGGAAAAGGAGGATACAATATATATAGTCGTCGATTTGTGTGTAAACTACGTGAAGCGAGTAGGACCAAATTTACAGTTAGATTTAATTGATTAAAATATTGAGAAAAGAACAAAAATGGTAAGAAACCAGACTCGAACCATCATTCGCAGGGGGCACACAGAAATCTCTAACGGGGTCACTACCAACTATTCCAACAAGTATTCTGTTATTTAGCTAACAATTAATATAAATATTTAAAATCTACCGGGGGCAGCTGCCCCCTTCCCTCTAAGATGGCTCCGCCCCTGCTCTCTATCTTACTTTATGAGTTATTTTTCACCCCTCATTTTTTGACGATGGATAGGGTAGCGGAGCTGATGATTCCAACAATATAGACCGCCAGAATGGAGATAAAATTGGCCGATGTACCGAAATTCAAAAAAAAAATCGGACTTGATACGGAAATTGCAAATGGACAGTTTAGACTAGATATCCACAATATCCATCCACGTGGATACTACTACGACCATATCACATGCAAGATGCTTACCATGAGTAAAAAGTGGCCAACAAACTTTTTATGGTTCCTAGCCACACTAATAAACACCACATGTTAAATGCTTTATATGGATATGGTGGACAATATATTCGTAGAAACTACCACGATCTCCTCACATGCTAGACGGGTCTGATGGACAGAATGTGACTAAGAGTTCACATGATCGTGAAATGTACATGGTAAACACAATTTTAAAAGCTCAGGTGGATGATGTCTATTATTCGTGGACACTACCAATATCACATGCTAAACGCTTATGATGGACAATAGGTGGTCAAGAGTTAACATTGCGATCCGTGGACACAAAAGTATGTTGGGTCGATTATTCGTAGACACTACCACGATTATATCACATGCTAAACACTTATGATGGACAATAGGGTGGTCAAGAGTTCACATTATTGTGATCCGTAGACATAAAATACGGTTCTGATGGACAGAAGGTGACTAAGAGTTCACATGTTCGTGAAACGTACCTGGTAAACACAATTTTAAAAGCTCAGGTGGATGATGTCTATTATTCGTGGACACTACCACGATTATATCACATGCTAAACGCTTATGATGGACAATAGGTGGTCAAGAGTTAACATTGCGATCCGTGGACACAAAAGTATGTTGGGTCGATTATTCGTGGACACTACCACGAATATATCACATGCTAAACGCTTGTGATGGACAATAAGGTGGTCAATAGTTCACATTATTGTGATATGTGGACACAAAGTACGTGTAGACCACTATCCATGTGTACACTTAGTCTAGACTATCCATTCGAAATTTCCGTATTAAGCCCGATATTTTTTTTTTTGAATTCCGGTAGATCGATCGATTATCTATCCATTCTGGTAGTTTATATGGCCGAAAACCTCACCAATTTCATCCTATCAATCGTTCAAATAATAAGGGGTGAAAAAATGTAAAAGTAAGAAAGAAAATGAAGAGGAAAAAAACAAAAAAACGCATGGATAGTTTTCATATGATGTTGACACGGGCTTTCGGCCATTTCATACCTCAACATTTATCCATGGTCCGAATCGAAACCTATATTCATAAGCTGTGCTAATTTATGCCTCAACTCGTCTAATATTTTAATTTCATACCTCAACTTATAAATTTTAGTCAAATTAAACACAATCGTTAACTCCGTTTAATAACCGTTTGTATCTTGATGACGTGGATATGAAGTGTCATATTAAATTTATAAAATTAAAGGCGATGAGTTTTTAGGTTATATATATATATATATTTGTATCTTAACAAGTAATGTTAGCGTAGTTCTGTGGCGTTGTAACTCTACAAAGAACTCACAGGTTTCGGTTTCAAGTGTGAGAGTCCGTTTTTTTCTTCTTTTTTTGTTTAACAATACTGAAATGACAATTTTACCCATGTGTCTTCTTCTTCCTTCTAGCGACCTTCTGCAGTTTTTTTTCCTTTCTCAAATCTTTTCTCTATACATTCCGTTTATGATAGATGAACAAATCAAAACCAAATCAACAATCGAAAACAAAACAATACGATTCACAATCAAAAGGGGGAAAGAAATCGCATGTTTGATGAGGAGCAACGAATCAATCCCATCACCATTCGTAACTAAAACAATGGGTTTGGAGTCATTATTCCGAGCAGCAGTAAAAGAAGAGGCGAATCAATCCCATCACCATTCGTAACCTCCCGAATCCGATTCTTAACCCTGACAGAGATGGATGGGTAACTACTTCAGCTACGTATTGGATTGGATTCACTATCGTTAAGTCGGAGAAGAGACTTTGTCCAAAGGCTCAGGCAACGTCTCCGTCATTAATTTTAATACATAGAATCCTGATGATATAAAATGAAACCACATGTAATAGAACATCAAGTCTCAGAGTGGTTAAACCACTATATGAGCTATTGGTTCCACCTGGGTTAGATTCCCATTTATGTTAATTTTTTCATTTTTTAAGTAGTATAAACGACGTCGTTTTAAAATTTATAAATTTAATATGACACGTCATATCCACGTCATATCCACGTCATCAAGATACAAACGGTTATTAAACGGAGTTAACGATTGTGCTTAATTTGACCAAATTTTATAAGTTGAGGTATGAAATTAAAATATTAGACGAATTGAGGCATAAATTAGCACAGCTTATGAACATAGGTTTTGATTCGGACTATGGATAAGTGTTGAGGTATAAAATGGCCGAAAGCCCGATGTTGACACCTATCCACCGAGAAAGTGTCTTGATCTTTCTTCTTTTCCCCTATTTGCAAGGGATAAAATAATCTTTTTATTGGTAGAACCTACAAAAAAAAGATACATAAAGCAAATACTTTTTGAAAAGTATAAGAATGCAATGAAAAAATAAAAAGGTACACCCAATATAATACACCCTATAAAATTGGCAAATTTCTCATAATGTTAATTGTTATTAATTATTATATTTGTATGAAATTCTTACAATTTTTTTTTTGTCGTATTACACATTCTTACAAATTTGTTTATTGAGATGATAAAATATGTGATTTATTCTTGTTATAGATTTTTCAATTTTTTTTTTTACCTTTTTCAATCTGTTATTTATTTCAGAACAATGAAATATTCTTATATAATTGGTAGTTTAAACGTTATATTTTGGACCTCTATAAAAACACAATTATGATGCCTACATTAAAGAACAAAAAGAATGACATACATGTTTGGTACCAAAAAGTTTGCAAAAACCTCTTTTTCGCATTCTTCAACGCAAAATTTCTAACATTTTCCATCCTTATCAGGATTCTAATCAATATTTGGAAGACGTCTTCGGATTTTCTCGATAACATATCTAGTTCATATCAGATGCCCACAATGCGATGTTTCCTTTTCTGTCTATTTGTTGGATCCTAAACCAAACAATATGACTTGTTTATTCCTGACTTCAAAGCTTTAGACAAAACGTTATAATGTTAAGTAATCTATTTTATTAAAACAGGGGACCATTTATGAAACTTATCATATTGACGTGTTATATTACGAGTTCTGTCATTGAGTTTATTAGGAAATTTTATTAGTCATTAAGGTAATTTTGAGTTTATGAAAATTAGTCACACATAAGGATATTTGGGCGGATCCGGATTTGGAATATGAATGTACACGCGGATCCTATTTTTTAAATCATGATCGTTCATTTCGTAGATTTGATACTATCCGTCTTATTAGTTTGTTTTATTAATTATACTAATTATTTATTTTTTAAATTCTTTTTATCAACAAACTTATCATTTATGTTTATTTTCGTAAACTATATTTTTGAAAACAGGAAGCTGCAATCTTGATGAATATTGTTTACAATCTTGATGAATATCACGTAATCCCAAATTTATAGAAACTATTTCAATAATAATATTAGTTTTTCCGAAAATAATATTTGTTTAGTATTATTAACATTATTTTATTTTGAAAATTCATATTTTTTTTTTTATCCAGAAAATAATATTAGTTTGTTCCACATTAATTTTTGATATTATTTTTATTTCATTCTCTTTATTGCTTGAAAACATTTCATATTATCATATATATAAATTGATTATTTTAGATTTTTAAGAAATATTTTCCAAACAACCTCTTACCTATAATACATTCCATTTAAACAAAATATATATTTAAAATATAATTTATACCATCAACTTGTCAACTTAAATAACCATTTTCCAAATTAACAAATTTATGAAAACAATTTATTTAACTTGCAAAACAAGCTCATATTAAATCTTTCAATAAATTCGTTTCAAATAATAAAGATTTCTAAATTTTTATAAATCTTAACAAATCTAAATAATAAACATATATCAAAATAGTTAGTAAAATATTATTTTAATGGAAATCTTTTATTAGAAGATTTCATTAAAAGGAAAAAAAAAGATTTCAAATTCAAGTTATCTGTATTTCTCTCTAAAAAAAATCTCCATATTTTAAAAATTTTCACAGCAAGCTTAACAAAATATCTCATACCTTAACCCTAATTCATTCCCATATAAATACATTGTCCTCACATAAGATTTTAATCGACATTTTTATGCTCTTAATTTTTTAAAGGGTTTCTAGCAGTTGTTAAATAAAATTTTCGAAACTCACCTCATTTCGAACTCATAATCATCTTTTTGTATCTCAGGAAAATGTCCGAAGATCAGATTGCCGGTTATGGAGCTCGAAATTGTCCAACTTCTACTATTGTTGACACCTATCAAGACACGCAACATACCCTTAAAACATTTTCCTTTATTTTAATCTATTGATGATTTCATAAGGTTATTGTTTACTGTTGAACCTGCTAAAGCCCTTCGTCCTTCCCAATTGAATTAGATCTTTCTTTTTTCCAGGTAAAAGCATGTGGTGAGATTCCAGGATTGACTTCTCCTTTTGTCGATGAGATGTATCAGAGACTCAATGGGACACTTGGCAAATATGATATTATTATTAGTTGTTGGCCAGAATATGCAATATCCTTGAAGAAAGTAAGTGAAACAACAAAAACTTATTTTCATTTTTTCAGTTCCACTTTCTGTTAACTTCAGAAACAATGGTCTGACTTCACATTATCAGTATGAGCTTTGAGCTTCATTATCTTATCCTTCTTCTTATGTGTTGCTGTTGTGTCATGGAAAAAAGGTTGTAGCAAATGAAGAGAAGGCAATAGTTGAAGCGATGGAGAAACAATTTGCTGAGATTTTATCTCCGTTAAAGGAAAGTAAGATCTTTGGGCTAATAATTGTCCAGAAGTTCACCAAAGTCACACCTAACCCTTACCATATTCCAAAAGAGGTATGTTACTCATTTTTTTCTTGGATATAATAGTAGAAGACAATAACGCAATCTTGGTAAAATTTCAGCTTGGAGTTCTTCTAAACTCGATGAAAAGAGTTCTTGACATTTTACGGCCGAGTATAGAGAACCGGTTTATATATTGGAAATCTTATATCCCTGACGGAGAAAACATAATCTTGGGAGAGCGGTTAAGTGAGCTTATTGTATTGTTAAGATCCAAATTCAGAAGTTATATGCAAGCGCTCGTGGAGAAACTCGCTGAGAATGTATGTATTCTAAAACTTGATTTAGCTCTGGTTTCTGTTTTACCTTTATTGAAAACCTTATTTTATTGTGTTAATAGACGAGGATACAAAATCACATGAAGTTAAAGAGCATCATCCACAACTTAAGGGAAACCACAACAGAATCGGATGTTAGAAACATAATGATGGCATTGAAAGATGTGCTTGACAAAACCATTGATCATATACACGGTGTTTTCTTACCTGATGTGTTTGTATCGATTTGTAGAGGAATATGGGAACGGCTGGGACAGGTTCGAAACATCATTACATTATATTGTACTATATTAGTAGTGTTGTCTTCTTCTTCTGCATTTAACTTCACTTTTCTATTCTCTTCCAGGATGTGCTTCGTCTTTTAGAAGATAGGTAAGATAATGTGACCTGGCACAAAGGCTAGAGAAAAGTTGTTTCCGTAAGTTTTAAACTCCTTCAAGGGATGTAAACGAAAATGTGGATCTATATGTCTATCTTATCTTTGTTATCCGATGATTTCAGGTGTAGGATGAAATCTTTGCGACACAAATGCAAAGTCTGTTAGGGAACGCTCTCAAACCAGAGCACTTGGAGCCGCCGAGATCGATGATAGAACTCAGGTCTATGCTATGTAAAGATTCTACAGACTACCGAGAAGGAGGCTACAACTACTAATTGTTGTTGGAACAAACAATATTTGTCCCCTTCACTTACTAGGCAAGTGTCTCAATACAGCCTAAAACTATCAAAATTTTGTTTTGTAATAGATCGATACCGTTGAGGTGGATGAAGGAAGTTTACTATAAATCACATGTACGCAACACAATTGAAACTGCAAACTACGTAACAAAAAACAAAACCTACAACACGAAGGCATATGTTCTACATAAGAAAGCGTTTGAAACTTATACATTCAGATAGAAGGTTTCAAAAAACATGTCTTCTTAATTTGGTTTCACATGCATTAACTTAAGAGAAAACTTGTATTTGATCCATATAATTTATCACCAGAATGGTGTATGTGGGATGAAACTGAAAAATGTGAATGAAAGTGGCTACATTCCAAAAACTGGATATACAAAAACACTGATGGATGAAACAAATATAAAGTTTAGCATGTCTTTGATAGAATATTATTTTGTTTTCTAAAACTAAATCTTAATAATATCCTGATTCAAATAAAACATTAAATGAATATTTTCCGAGATTGCACCAAAAATTAAATTTGAAAGATTTAAGCCAAAATTTATGGCATATTGCTAATATTAGCACAAATGTAGAAAGTTGAATATTATATATATTCTTTAAATAATATTTGAATAAATTTAAAATTCAAAAGCTTAATAAATATAAATCATGGATTTTAAAATTTTAAATATAATTGATGATTACCTTAAAACTCTTATCACCTTTAAATTCTTAACTTTAATGCGTTTTTTTTTGTTTTGAAAAATTAGTTTATCTTTTAATTTTTCTTAAATAAAAGAAATCAAATTCATTTTGGAATGTTCTCATATATGTAGGCGAATATATTGAAGACAAAACTAAATCAGAACTAATTCAATTAGTTTTCAAGATTATATAAAATATTTAAAAAAATCTTGATTTATTAATTTGTTCGATATTTTAAGGTAAAAGTATCATATTAAAATATGTCAAACTTATAATAGAAGATTATGAAAAGAACCCTATGTTATGTGTACTACATAAATAGGCCAAACGAGCATTTCAAAATCAAAACTCCATTCATATGGATGTTTTCCATCCGTTTTCACTTAAAATTTCCAGTTATTTTTGATTTATTTATAATAAACTATTAATTTTCGAATATGCTAACTAGAATAACTACTTAAAATGATAATTTAAAATAAATACAAGAAATTTTGAAAAGCAAATCTATATGTATTATGTGTAGATTTTTATTTAGTGAACATTACATTTGTTACAAATGTGTTCTTTAAAATGTTGTTGTAAAGTTTGATGATTGTTAGACAACAAAAAAATAGCTGGAAAGTATTGAATTCAATTAGAGTAAAAATATATTGAAAAATATACAATGTTATTTTTTCAGTATTTTGTATTAACTATAAAAATTAAAATTTATAAACAGATCTAAACGGATTTTAATATGCATGTATTACTTATGACGGATTTAAACGGACGGGTCTAAAAAAGATTACTATGCAGATTCGAAACTACATAAAAATTCTTTATTCAGAAAACATAAATAAAATAAATAGTAGTATAAACCAATAAAACAATCTCGAATAAAAATCGATAAAAAACAAAACAACAAATAGAAAAGAATCATCAAACTAATAGTAAACCCATTTCCAATTTCATTAAATCCGAGTCATAAATGCGCTTTTCTTTTCTAATCAAGCCATTAAGACATTTTTGTTTCTGATCGAGTAATTAATGCATTTCAATTTTCAAATCCCGCAATCAATGCTTTCATTTTGAGTATTTAGGGTTTCCCCCTTTTCTCTTCCTATAAATAGGAGAGCTCCAAAGGCAAGAAACCACACAAATCTCTCCTCGGCGAAGCCTTGTCCGTTTCCGGTGCCATCCTTACCTCCAGAGAACTTGTTCCACCGTTCTCCTCCTTCCTAGCTAAAAGTTACCACCGGAAACTTAGTTTTAAAGAGTGTTTTCATAAAACCCAAATTTTCAAACCCCTATAACTTTCAAACCGTTTGTAATCCTACAAATCCGAGCCACCACTGCGTTCAGCTCGCCGAGACGGGGTCGCCGCTGTCGACCGCATCGTCGCCACTCACCGCTGTCGACTGCATCGTCGCCAGCCTCCGCACGCACCACCTTGCGCCGGGAGAAGGCCGGGCGCATGGGATACACGCACCACGCACCGCCGGAGCCGATCGGCATGCGCCGCCGCCGGTTTTCGAGTCAACTCGCCGGCGAGCTGAATCAACTCGGCCGGTTCGGTTTGATCCGGTTTGGTCTGGTCCAATCCAATTTCTGGTTTAATCCAATTTCTTCCCTGTTTAGCTTGGTTCAATTGAATTTACTGGTTTAGTTTGGTTTAGGTTAGTTTAGGGAAATTGGGCTGGTTATACAAATGGGCCTGGTTTAATCTAGGTTTGGGTTTGGGTCTGGGTTAACCGGATTGACCGGTTGACTTTGACTTGGACCGTTGCCTTTTAGTAAACAAATTCAAGTGGTCATAACTAGCTCGTCCTTAGGCGATTTGAGCGAAATGAAAGTCTATCCTACTCAATTTTCCGTCCTCTTTCCAGTTATGAAATCCGTTCAGGCGTCAGGAGTTCCTAAATTATGCGTTTGTACTTCTTTGGCCAAAGTGAGGACCGGTCATGACCTTCGTCTTATTCCATCTCAATTCTGCGACACGAGTTCTTTGTTAATATCGTCTTTCCTAGGTAGCTCAGGTTTAGTAGTACGCATGATGTGATTGAAAGAACATTGGTTGTGTGTAGAAGTATCAGAAGTGCTTGCCTCATTGCTAGCATATCGTCCATCACGAGTTCACTTAGGATTTCTTTTATCCTTACATTGAAACACATCTTCGAAGAAGGAAGAATTCGTTAACTTCATTGCCGTGTTAAAATGGATATTTGGTATATCTGATTTACATACCAGAAAATGATAGGTAATACTATTATGCGCATATCCAATGAATATGCAGTCCACCGTCTTAGGTCCGATGGTGGCCTTTTCGGAAGTGGAACTGCTACTTTTGCGAGGCAGCCCCACACTTTCAGGTATTTGTATGACGGCTTTACCTTTCCAAAGTACATATGGAGTTTTTCCAGTCACTTTGTGTGGTATTTTGATATATCATGGTTTTTACCGGTTTTATGCCATGATATAATTGTGTTTTAGTGTTCTTTTGTGTTCTTTTAGAGTCTATTACAGGTATAGTCAGGTTTGGAGCAGAATTGGAGATATTGGAGCATTTTAGGATTTTTGGAGTGCTTGGCCGAGAGATTGAGCTCACTGTCCGATTTTGAGATCATGCATCGATCGACACACCTTTGGTGTCGATCGACACACTAGCGAGTTGGGCCGATACGGCGGTTTAATGAAGAATGAAGATTTTGCACTTTGGCCCAGAAGTTTCCAATATTTACAAAGAAGCCCAAGCCGAGATTATGCCTATATAATTAGGATTTTGGTGTTTATTTTAGATACGCTTTCATACTTAGAGCTAAGATATTTTTAGAGCTTTTGGGGCTGATCTAATCATGTACTTCATCTATTTTGGAGAAGATTTCGAAGCCCTTTATCTATTTAATTTCTTATATGCAATCTATTAATTCTATGATTTCTGTTTCATTAATCATGTCTGAGTAGATTCATAGTTAGATTTAAGGTTTCTCATTAAGGATTTCATGACTTGCTAGACTTGTTTAATTCAGTTAAGGATTCACATGAATAGAATGTTCTTCGATCTAAATTGAGTTTAATGCTAGTTCTAACCTGATCAATTAGAATCTAGATCTTAGGTTGCTAAATACGACACGAGAGTGTGGTTTAGAATCTGAACTATTTAGGTTAAGCAATTAAACTTCTCGCAAAGGAATTTGGTTTAGTTTAATTGTGAACATATCGAACTTGAAATTAATGCTGGTTTAATCTGTTAGTAATTGCAAAGGAATTTGGATTACTGCACTTAGACTTAGAGAATTCTCGCAAAGAGATTTGGTTAATTCTATATCCGTGATTTGAGTTCTAGAACTGTGCTTAATTAGATCCTGACTGATTAATTTGTCTGCTTGTCTGATTTCCTAAGAACGCCCTAGACTTAGCGCCTTTAATTAACTGCTTTCACCACCAACAATCTGCTACTTTTTTACTTTCTTGCTTTGCTATTTAGTTTACTACAATTTGCTTTCTTCTTAATATAAATTCCTACGGTTCTTTATCTATCGAGACCAGAGTCTCTGTGGATTCGATACCCTATATACTACAATCACTTAAATGTGCACTTGCAGTAGAATAGGATTAAAACCTGACCCTATCATATTTTGTTCAGAATATAATTAGAGGTAAGCAGCGCTCTCCCCCCCCCCCCACATGCTCTAGGCTAAGCAAGATTCCTGAAACATTGCATTCATAATTTCCTTAAGAGTTCGGTTCTTTCGTTACGCAACTCCGTTAGACTCTGGTGAGAAGGGAGCGGTCGTTTGATGAATGATACCATGTTCTCTATCAGAACGCATCAAAAGGTTCATTATATTCACTTCCTCTATCACTTCTAACGATTTTGATAGTTTTATCAATTTTTTTTTCAAACTAGAGCTTGTACTCTTTGAACTTCTCCAAGACTTCATCTTTACTTTGTAATAGATGCATATATCAGTATCTATTAAAATCCTCTATAAAGGTCGAGAAATACTTCTTTCCACCTCTAGTTTGTACAAATTTTAAATCACACAAATACATGTGAATTAATCCTAGAGGTTTGGTTGTTCTTTCTACGCACGGTGATGGCGTTTTTGTAAGTTTGGCTTGGACACAAACTTCACATTTATCTTTGCTTATCTTGTTTTTCGGAATCAAGTTCATGTTCATCAATCTACTCATAAACTTGAAATTAACATGTCGTAACGTTGCCAAGTATTAAATGACTATGTAACATAAGCAACTGGTTTCTTATCATTCATATTAAGGTTCTTCGAGGTAGAAGCCTCGATTGCATTGGTTTTACGAACAACTGCCTTAAATACATTTTAAACAACCCATCACAAACGGAACCCTTTCCAAAAAATAGTCCACTCTTAGATAAGATCAGCTTATCTCCTTCCAACTTAATGGTGAATCCATGCTTGCTCACTAGAGATCCAAAGATCAGATTCTTGCGCATGTGTTGGCACATGGACCACATTAAAAAAAGTGAGCTCTTGCGCAAAGTTGAGCTTCAAAACAACCTTTTGCGACCTTCAATCTTTGAAGTCGCGAAATTTCTTATCAAGAGCGGTGATACCGCTCTTGTTCTTTGTGTAAGTCGAGAACATCTCTTGATCCATGCAGATGTGCCTCGTTGCTCCAAAATTAAATCACCAAGTCTTTGGGTGGCTTTCAGCAATGTTAGCCTCAGTGACTACATCACATATATCAGATTCGGTCAAGTTAGCTTGAGCCTTCTTGCTACGACACTCAAAATCTTTGTGACCTTTCTTTCTGCATAAGTTACACATCCAAAAATCTTTATGAGGTCTGACCATTCTTGTTCTTGAACTTCTGGGAGTTCTTTGGTGGTATCTTCCATTTGCCTTTGTTTAGGCGTCCCTTGTTTTGCAACTTGCCTTGCTTATAGTTTAAGTGTTCAGCCATATTCACGTTTTCACGAATCTGCACACATTTTCCAATTTGTTCCCGATTTGTAGACTCTACACGAAGTCTAACAATCAAGTCTTCAAGGCTCATCTTCGTTTTCTTAAGCACGAGGTAATTTTTGAAGTCTGACCATCCAAAGTAAGCTTCTAAATGATGTAGCATCTTTGATAGGTCTCACACAACTCCATCTCCTCAGCCTTGATTTCATGAAGGAGTTTTTGGATTTCTCCCACTTGCTACATCAATGGTCTCGAGTCCACCATCTGGTATTGTTGGAATTTCGCCACAGTGAATTTTTGAGTACCAGAATCCTCGAAGCAATACTTCTTATCTAAGACATTCCACAAATACTTAGAAGATTCAGCATTGTTGTGCACCTCGTATAGAGATTCAGAAAGGTGATTCAAGATGTAACATTTGCACAAGTAGTCGCCTTGTCTCCAAGCATCAACACTTGTAAGAGCATGATGACTAGTGTTGTTTTCTTGGAGAAGATGTATCACCTCGCTTGGATACTTATGCAGGTTGAGCGTTGTCAGATAGAATATCATCTTCTTCTTCCAATTCTTAAACGCTATCCCGTCAGCTGTCCCATCGAACTTAGGAGGAGGAACATGGTTCCCAAGTGAAACTTTAACCGTCAGAACAGTCATATCCTCATTGTTCTCGACCACTTTGGAGTTGTTTTGTGATTTGGTAGTCATCCTAAAACGAAAAAACACAAACTCCAATTAGATATAATTAAATTTCAGATAATTTAAATCTTAAGATATTTCAATATGGAATTAAATCAAAATTTAGATAGTCAGTATCCAACCGATTAGAACATCTAAAAGCGCATTCACAATATTAAACCTCCGTAGAGTGCTCGTCAAAGCGTTAAAACACGTATGATAAGCGTTTTAGAAAACTAATTAATCGGGTTTATAAGTTGTGGTTTTAACCAAACGATTAGAAACCGTTTGGAAATTACAGTGAAACAGTTTATCGATCGCAATCAATAAACTTGTATGAAATGCACAAAAGTAATCACGAAGATCGCTACGAAACAATTCGCGATATACACTGCATTTTATTAGAAAACCTCATAAACCGTTCTGAAAATTGGTTTTAAATCCGCTTCTACATTAATGAATCTGAATCGCTGGATTTAGCGGTGATAGCGTTTTTAGTGTCATAAGCGGGAGAGAAGTCGTTTGAAAACGTTTATTTACTCGTGATTAAAATCCATTTGATGTTCATAAAACAAAAATGGATTTCTTTGAATTGAGATTGTAGAACCAAAATTTAAGACACTACAATGAACGCGATTTAACCACGAATAAATAATTAAGCATTAAGGAAAAGATATCAAAATGATTTAAAAAAGAGTAGACAACATAATATATGGAGCCGAAATTTGATCTCTTTTCTTAACTCAAAGAATCACCTATAGTGTGACATGTCATATTAGAATTCATGAGTCTTAGTATACAACCATAGGAAACCGTATCGCATCACTCGATAACGGTTCTGTCGAACATAATGAACTATGATACTCTCGAATTAAACATGAACCTAAAACGAAAGGGAATTGAATGAACTTGTTTTGAATTTTTTCTGTGTGATTTTCTAAGTGAATGCTCTACAAAAAAAAGCTTAGGGGTCGTTTATATATGATTAGAAAGGATGATAGATTTAGTAAATAAACCGACTTGTCCACCAAGTTTATCGACTTTGACCGTACACAAACTTGGGTTGCAAGGTTTATTGGCTTAATTAAATTAAAAATAAAATATCGATTAAGATAAATAATTACGCCTAGTAAATTACACGCTTTTATAGAGTCCAAGAATCCTAAGAATCAATTACAAAGCAAACGAGACACGACGACAATGACCGCGCGTGTATGGTCTTTTTTCTTTTTAGAAATTGGGCTTTTGTATAGTAAGTGAAAATTTTGAAGTTTCCAATATAGAATAATTTCCCTTTCCACAAATGAAAATATTTAATTTTTTTTATAGATTCATTTAACTTATTGTTTTACACATACATATTTTGTATAAAACCCATATTTTTATCATAAACTTGTTCCGACAAAAAATAAATGCATCTAGTATATCATCAACCACGTTCTACCGTAAAGAACGAGACTACGACAACAACGATTAGTCCAAAACTCCACTAATTTGTTTTTGCATACTTTTATGTCCTTTTTTAGCAACTTTTATGTCCTTTTTTAGCAACTTTTTTTTTTCTTGACATTTTTCGTATGAATTTGTCCAAAACTTTTTTTTTTTTGACTAAATTTGTCCAAAACTTCACTAGTTTGTTTTTGTATACATTTTGTCTTTTTTTTTTGAACAACGTATACAGTATGTCTAAAAGGCAAAGTCTGTATGAATTTGTTTTTGGATTCAATTTCAAAAAAATCTAATACTAATGAGAGCTAGAGATGACTTATATATTAAACAATCTTAGTCTAAATTTCCAATATAAGATTTGGATTCCCATTATAAACACTCTTTCTTGTTACTATCTTTTGTTTGAAAATAGACTTAGTTATTATTTATTTGGACAGTTGTGATTAGAAAGAAAACGTACACTTTTTCCTATTACAAACAGAGATTGTTCTTTTCTTTTTCTTTTTCTTTTTCTTTTAATATATTATTATTTATAATTAAATTAGTTCGATAAAATCGGTGATCGAAAAAATACTTTTACAACAGAATTCGGACAAAAGTCCGACGTTAATCAAAGACAAGATTCAACATGCCGCATCAGAAAAATTGATGCAGTCTCAAGAATACGGATCACATTCATGGCTCATCAACAAATGGTTCAATACAAATCAAGCCTAAAATTCAAAGGAGTTTCAAGAAGACAATCAAATCATGGCTATATCAAGAATGTGTCTAGATACAAAGAATCAATCTCCATTCATGTTGATTGATAAAAATCTCTCAAAATTAATTCTTGATTGATTTATGTAATTAATTTGATTTATTTTGTATTTATTTTGATTTATTTGATCATTTGTAATTTTAGCCTATATAAGCTTACTTCTCCCTTCATTGTAAAAATATATAGAAATTTTTGGAAAATAAAAGAGTTCTCTCTTCTAAAGCTTTTATGCTTTGTTTTTTGTTTATCTAAGTTGTGTGGATTCCCCTTCTTAGAAAACATTATGAATTTATGTCTTATGTGTGGATTCACTAAAGTTTAGATTCTTGAGCTTATTACAAGGGCTTTCACACTCTTGAGTGGCGTTCTTCGATCCATCATCTATTCCATCTCCATCCACTTTCTATTCAAGGAGAGACCTTAGTCCAATTGAATAGAATCATCAAGCCATCAACGACCATCTTTTGTCTAAGAAGAGAGTGACCTTAGTCCAACTTCTTAGATCCACATCTATCCTTGTGAGATCGGTCCCGATCTTACATCATTTGGTATCAGATCTTAAACGCTCCTATCATCTATCGTTTTGATTTTTTGTTTTTTTTTGTCATTACATTTTAAAACCAAAAAAAAAATGTTTTTGTTCTTTGATTCTATTTACTTCTAAAGTAACCATAAAAGAAAAAAAAATTCTTGTTTTGTTTCTTTCATTAAACGAAATTTAAAAAAAAAAAATTATCCATTTGTTTCTGTTTTTGTTTTCAGATTTTTCAAAAAAAAAGTTTTAAAGAAAAGCAAAAAAAATTAAAATAATATTTGGTTTTAGTTTTGAAGACAAAACTTTTTGAAGAATAAGAGAATGATGCAGTATCAAGAATACGGATCACATCCATGGCTCATCAACAAATGGTTCAATACAAATCAGGCATAAAATTCAAAGGAGTTTCAAGAAGACAATCAAATCATGGCTATATCAAGAATGTGTCGAGATACAAAGAACCAATCTCCATTCATGTTGATTGATAAAAATCTCTCAAAATTAATTCTTGATTGATTTATGTAATTAATTTGATTTATTTTGTATTTATTTTGATTTATTTGATCATTTGTAATTTTAGCCTATATAAGCTTACTTCTCCATTCATTGTAAAAATATATAGAAATTTTTGGAAAATAAAAGAGTTCTCTCTTCTAAAGTTTTTATGCTTTGTTCTTTGTTTATCTAAGTTGTGTGGATTCCCCTTCTTAGAAAACATTATGAATTTATGTCTTATGTGTGGATTCACTAAGGCTTAGATTCTTGAGCTTATCACAAGGGCTTTCACACCCTTGAGTGGCGTTCTTCGATCCATCATCTATTCCATCTAACCATCCATTAAAAAGTCTTGAGAGCGCCTTCGGCCAGCAAGCTTTTTCCATTCGACCATCGACCACGGATCAACCAGAGAGCGTCTCCGACCAGCTGGACGACCCAAACAACTATCCACCTCGGATCTTATATCATTTGGTATCAGAGCTGAATGTCCTATCATCTATCTTTTAAGTTTTTTTTTGTTTAGTTGTTTTCTTTTGAATGATTCAATATCAAAAAGTGAATCAAGGTCTTCAAAGATGAGTTTATTCTGAGAATCTCAACCTCAACCCCTAATGTTTATTATGGGTTTATTATGGGTTATGAGGATGAGGACATCAAGTCATCATCAAAAACCTTGCTCCCGAAGACGTCTCACGACCACGTAAATCGACCACCGTACAGTAGCCGACCTCATCCCCATCTTTCATCGCAACCACCGTAGTTTCGCTACCACCACCGCACACACCAATCGACATCATCCATTCAAGATCCACCACCGCAAGCAACATATATCAACTTCCGGAGAACCGCCATCTCCATCCGGATTCCACCACCGCCATAGCTTCCATTGACTGAAGATGCTAATCCACTAGCCGACGAAAGAAAAGCCGCCTTTCTAAGCTCTGACGGAAACAACGTTTGAACACAAAGAGATTTCTCCGCCGTTCTCCCGTGTCGTCTGTTGGGAATGTCCTGAAATCTACCGTACTATCTCTAGAAAGTATGATAAGTGTCGAGATCAGACATAAGTCATAAATACTAGGTGATCATGATGGCTTGCTAGAGTCCGCTCTTGATCTATAAGTTTATGACTTATTACCAGTATTGTATGATCCCTAAGGGTCACACACCATAGCTAACGGGAAAGTTAAGATGGAACTAATACGGTAAGATGCTAAGGCATTTACTGTATTTGAACAGAGAGTTGGGCAGACAACAAATGGGCTTTTGTCTGATTTGTGTCTTGGGCCCAAAAGACTAATGAGCCATTAGTTTAATTAATTAATTAATTAAACTTGGGCCCATTAGTGAAATAAGACTATAACAAGGATTCAAAACCCTAGAATTCGAGTGGGTCTGCGATTTTGGAGAAGGAGTGGCCGCGGCTCTCTCTCTCTCTCAACCCTCTCTCTGTTGTTCATCCATCCGGTCTAGCAGCCATCCGTGCTTGTAAGCGTGTGGATACCAAAGGAGGAACATGTCTTCATCTGTTCGTTGATCTCGTCATTACCACCAAATTCCGCTGCAAAGGTAAAGATCAGGTTTGTTTTATGATTCAGTTACAAGAACCTAGATCTGTTTAAGATTATGTGCTAGGTTGCAATTTGGGAATTAAAACCTTGAACAAACACTATAATCCTTCAGTGGTATCAGAGCTAAGGTCATTAGTTTCTTGTAATTTGGATCATAGGGCTGTTTGATTGTTTAGAGAATCAATTATGTTAAAATTGATTAAACTAATTAAAACCCTAATCTAATTGATCTCGGATCAATTTTAAAAACTTTGCGATCTGGTTCGCTTATGTTTATTAGCATGATTATCGAATTTGAATTTGAAGATCGTTTATGACTTTAAGCAATCGAAAGTTGACTTTGCTAGTCATGTCATGATCGTGATTGTTTAAAGATTGAGTATCGCTTTTTTGAAATTAATTATCATTCCATTTGTTGTTGACTTTGCTTGATCGTAACAAACAATCGATTTGTTTAAACAATCATGGTGATTTTGTTATGATACGATTTGGTTAAAGTCAAAATAGTTTAATTAATCGATTTCATTTGAATAAGTGATTGATTAATTAATTATGGTTTAAGCGGTTAACCCGAATCGCGGTTTGCTGGAAATTATTTAATACATGGTATTATTTAATTTCTGGTTAAACCGGATTGAAATTAAAAAAAAATTGAATTTTAACCTAAACCGAAGGCTGGTCTAAGTTTGATTTGGTTGGACCAAATAATTTAGAGCTGGTCTGGTTTAGTAAATAACCGATGGTTTTGATAGTTAATTTGGTCTTGGACCAGAATTAATAAACCGGATCGGTTATGTCAAATTATTGGGCCAGCTGGAATTCTATGGTCTTGGGCCAAAGAATTGGGCCTATAATTTGTGACCCAACCCAAAATATTTAATGAAATATTTAAATTAGAAATTTCTATTTTAGTAAGTTACTAAATTTAGAAAGTTTCTAAAATAAGAAAGTTTCCCAAAATAGTAATCTTCTATTTTTGGAAATGAAACTTAAAATCCTCAAAAACAATATCAAGCTTGGATGTCTTTCCAATCTTGTCAGCTACTTAACACTTATTCGATTACAGATATGGCTTACAGTGTGAGGTATCTGTTTTCGCGTAAGTAAAGTAGTATATAGTCACTAATTTCATTGGGAGTCCCAGACTTTAGTGATTATTTGGCTGTGAGAGATTGGTTTCCTTGACTGGGCCATCGGGAGTCCCGGGCCTTGAGACATCTGGTGAATTTGGGCCTCGGGTCCAATTCACAACCGAGAGTTATATGAGATATAACTAGCTGTGTGTATGCTTACCAAGTAAAGCTAATTCCGGGTGACGGCCAGTGGCCCACTTTGGATTTAGCTGAACATGGGTCTCGGAATCATTGCATTCTTATGAGGTTAAACAAAGAAATTTTGAATGCAATGCGAGTTTTCTTATAAGTTATTAAGATTACTCTTTTATGAACTAAATAACTAAAACTCTTTTTATCTCTAAATTTCAGCTATGACGAGCACAAACAATCAAAACACTTTCTCGATCCGGTCTGTCCTTGAGATGGACAAACTGAACGGATCAAATTTCTTGACTTGGTCGCGGAACCTGAGGCTAGTCCTCAGGCAGGAGAGAAAGGACTATGTCCTTGAGAGAGCTCTCCCCGTGAGGATCGGGTCCAATGCCTCTCATGCAGTATATAATGCTTGGAATAAGCATTATAATGATGCGGTAGATGTGCGTGGTCTGATGTTGGCTACCATGGACTCAGATTTGCTGAAGCAATATGAGAACATGGAGTCGCCAATAGAGATGATCAGCAGCCTGAAATTGAAATTTCAGGAGCAGGTAAGAGTGGAGAGATACCAGTTGGTTAAATCTCTCACTAGCTGCAAGCTACCAAATGATCATCCAGTAAGTCCTCATGTCAGTAAAATGATGGGTTACATTGATAACCTGAGGAAACTGGATTATCCAGTTAGCCAGGAATTGGCAACTGAGATCATTCTGCAGTCACTGCCGTCAAGCTATGATAAGTTCGTAAGGAACTATATCAAGAAAGGCTTAACGAAGACGTTGACTGAACTGCATGATATGCTCAAGACAGTTGAGCCAAACGTGAAGAGTACCCTGTACAATCTCATGAATGAGAAGGGTAGGTTTACTAAACCTAATGCTGACAAGGGTGAAGACAAAGTTGTCCAGATTTTGAATCATGGCAAGCGTGTGTCTTCTGAGCCCGAGTCAGATACATCTTACGTTGGTAAGTGCTGCTACTGTAAAGAGACAGGGCATTGGAAGAGAGATTGCATTAAATTCATGGAAGATTATGAGGAGTTAAAGTTGATGTATGAGACTACTTCCTCAGGTATTCATGTTATTACTTCAAGTTATACCTTGTAGGTATTGGATACTGATTGTGGCACTGATATTTGTTATAATATGCAGAGCCTGAACAACAGTAGAACGTTGAAGGAAGGGCAAGTGGAACTGCGTGTCTGGAAGGAGCTTGGGATGCTGCCTCAGCCGTAGGGTTTTCACTTGTAGATGCCTTTGAGGCTTGGTTTTGAATTAAGTAATTGCTACAATGTACCTGCTTTAAGCAGAGTTGTTTTTCATTTTCTTGTGAAGAATTTGAATGTTTTTCATTTTGATAAAGACAAGTTTTGCTCTTTTGATCTTAATGAAATGTTAATTGTAGCACCCTATTCAAGGAATGGGTTTTATATATTAAACCAAAGAGTGCCTAAATGTAACATAAATACCGAATTGGTTTAAATCTGATGAATTAAACCTGATTTTTCTTGGCATAAATGTTTTGGTCAAAGAGTAAGTCGGATTCAGAAACCCCAAAGTTATGGACTTTTGGGCTCATTTGAATGGATATCTTATGAGACTTGAATTCTGCTTACTGGACCAAAATACAAAGGGCCCATCTTAGCCGAGCTAGAGAACGGCCCAAAGGCTTATTGGAGATTGAACATACTCATGTATGTGGTCCGATGAGCAGTAATGTAACGCCCCTTTCCCATTCTCCGCTGACCGTCGAGCTGACCGGTCAACAATCAAACAAGAACATGACCGATCGAACCCGAGCAAGTCGAACGGGAAAAGTTCGCCACAGGACGAAGCCAAAGACAGTTCGGTTTGAGATAAAAGGCTCGCACCAACCTATCTCCGACTCCGCTATCCTCACTTCCGTAATACAAGTTGTACACCTTGTACCACTTCGGTGAGTTGTGTCGGTTCGGACGAAACCTCATATCAGGGAAACAATTTCATTCTTGAGTAAACAAACGTTAATCACAACGTTTCATATGAGTTTTACAAACAATTGTCATCTCAAAGTACATAAATAAAACAAACACGTAAAATGGCGCCAAAGCCGAACCGAAAATAAAACATCCAAAATCCCGAATCAAATCTCGTCACAAGCCATCCCGAAACCACACCGAGACCTCCCGCGTCCGTCGCTGCTAAACCTGAAAAACACAAAAGAGTCTAATGAGCAATCTAAGATCACCCAGTGAATCGGCTCCCCACTAAAGGCTTCTAGTCTATCTAGAATTACAGATTCCCGCCCCAAAACCCAAAATAACAATCAACAGAAATCAATAGTCGATCACGCACTACCACGTCGTGTCAACCCACACACAATCAAGCAATAGCCAAAACAAGAGAATTAAGGGAATCGAAGGCACTGCGGCACATGTCCTCGATTGGACTCGATCTATCTATCGCGCAACGAAAGAAATAACAAAACAACACTGGGCCCTACGATCTCGGTAACTTCCACGGGTCTACATCGTTACCTACATGGTAACTAACCCACGTGACTCCTAGTCGTCCACACACGACTAGGACACCGTTCTCTGTCCATCGATACGCGGTGACTCTAACTACCCCTAGATAGCCCGAGTTTCCATGCAGCCCGGCCCTAGGACATGACCCTGTATTCTCCGGACCGCACACCTACCGGCGTCACCCGATAGGTTAACACCATAACCAGAACCACCATGGCCCGTTTAGGTCAAACCCGAGGATCCAATCGGGTCGGAAGTACCGGAACGTAAAAAAATAACCTAGACTTGCGGAATCTAATGCACCCTAGAGTCCTAGTGCAGAAATGTAAACACGCAGACTCGCTGGGACTCTAGCACAGATCACGCAATCAATATCAATAATAAATCCACAACCATTCCGCAAGCCTCTACACTACCACCGCTCTGACTAGGTAAGATACCTAGTCAGCACCACTAACTTACCCGGTCCCGTGACCGGAGTAAGTGTCCGCAATAACTGCCCGGCCCAACACCGAGCAGTCTAACAAGCCTGCACACAAAGCTCACAACAACAGCAATACAATCACGCAATCACAATCAATCACACAATCACAATCAATCACACACAATCACAATCAATCACACAATCACACACAAGCAGGCTTATTAGGGTTTCTAAGTCTTTTAATTCATTTCACGCCCGCTACTTTGGGTTAACCGCTTGTTAACCCGTAGACGGTTCACCATCCATCACACTTCTTATTTCTTAACCAAACCTAGTCATCATTCATTAACTCCCCGATCCGTCGGTTTAGAGTTAGTAAACTTACTAACTCCCGACGTTTCATTATTAACTTAATTTAATCCATTACCCAATCCCGCTATTAACCTAAACCCCAATCCCGCTACAATATTCTATATGTTCATTTAGGTTTAACCATATTTTAATGTCGTCTCAATTCTCGTATATAGATTCATTAATTATCGTTCTTATACCATATATATGCATATACGATCCTAAACAACGGTCTATATGAATGCATCACCCAATCAATACTAACAACCTAGCGGCACACAACCAATTTACCTTTTAATTCTTTAAACCCTAACATGTTTATCTCATCCTAACCGGCTTATCATTAAACGTCCAATTAATTATTAATTACTAATCAGGTTAATTAACGGGTATGCAATCCTAGTACTACGGTTTATCACTTCCCGGTCTATATGAGTCTAAAGGTTTGTGAGCCGACTCACAGTGAGATAGGTACGGTAATGGCGGTTCTGACACGTCGTGAATCCCGAGACTCCCGAACTAGAACCCGAACCTCCCGACTGCACGAACTCGAACCCCAAAACTTCCCGAATGTCCCGACCGTAGACCGCATAATTCTAACCAAGCTTCCGGACCATGTTCTCTCTCCTTCACGCCTCCTTCTCTCTTCTTCACGTCGCTCTCTCTCTACTTTCTCTCTCCTCTTTCTCTCTCTTCTTTCTCTCTCCTCCGGTCTTCTCTCCTTCTCCTCATCTCACGCTTCTCTCTCCTTCCTTCTCCTTCTCTCTCCTCTTCTTCACGCTTCTTCTTCTCTCTCTCTCTCTCTCCTCTTCTTCACGCTCTTCCTCTCTCTTTCTCTTCCTCTCTCTTCTTCTTCTTCTTCTCTCCCTCCTCTTCACGCTTCTTCTCCTTCCTCTTCTCCTCTCTCCTCTCCTCCTCCTTCACGCTTCCTCTTCTCCTCTCTCCTCTTCTTCTCCTTCACGCTTCCTCTTCTCCTCTCTCCTCTTCTTCACGCTCTCCTTCTTCTTCTCTCCTCTTCGCTCTTCTTCTTTCTTATTCTCTCTTCTTCTCCTCTCTCCTCTTCTTCACGCTCTCCTTCTTCTTCTCTTCTTCCTCCTCTTCATCATCTCCCTTCACGCCGTCTCTCTCTCCCTTCTTCTTCTTCTTCTTCTTCTTCTTCTTCTTCCTCTTCTTCTTTTTCTCTTCACGCTTCTTCTCTTGCTCTCCTCTTCTTCTTCTCTCTTCTTCTTCTCACGCTCTTTTTTCTTCTCTTCCTCTCTCCTTCTCTTCTTTCTTTCTTCTCTCCTCACGCTTCCTCTCCTCTTATTCTTTCTCTCTTCTTTTCTTGTTGTCGTGTGCAAAAATGAATGGAGTTTCTTATATACAGAACTCAACAAATGACATGTTGCCACTTGTACTGCCCCTTCTCACGCCACACCCATCTCCAACATGTGAGAAGAGTTCAATGTTTCTACTTCTCTCCTTTACTCTCTTGGTCACGTATCTCCCTTAGAAACCATGCAATTGCATGACTTAAGACACAAGTCTCTTCCATTCTTCTTCCACGTTTCATGCTTACATGTGACTAAAAAAAAGGGTAGATTCTTTGTATCTCATCTTGTCTCAACTAACCCATGTGATGAAATGTTGTTTGTGTCATCATTCTCTCTTCACCCCTCACAGCCACGTACACCACCAACTTAAAAGATTCAAAGAATATTTCTTCTTCTTTACTTCATGTGAGAAAATGGGAAGATAACATGCATTGAATCTTTTATTCTCGAACCATCCCGATGCTTCTGTTTAGCCGGTTTCGCGTTTAATATTTTAACAATTCTCTAGATGATCCCATAAATCTTCATCCCTCCATAATCAGATTCTCCATGATATTTGATGAATTTAGCATTTTGAATCGCCTCAAACGGACACCCGTAGCTCCGGTTATGAATTTCTGAAGTTTCGTCGGTTTTGTCGGTTTCCATCCCGACAAGCCGTAGAACGCGTTTTTGCTCTGATTTCTCCAACTTTGGTAATGTGAACATTCTTTATATTAAAATAGAAGAATATTCGGCCCGTCTCGGCTTCCGTCTCGACTTTTGGTAAAATTACCATTTTACCCCCGACATTGGTAAAATGACAATTTTACCCCTGGTGGTCTTTCTGCTGCCCGTTGACCGTATTGTGATACGGGTTATCACATTCTTCCCCACTTACAGGAATTCGTCCCCGAATTCTCCGTCACTGTCAGACTTCAAATCGGTTCCGAACCCTGTAAGTCGCTTCATCACTTCATTCCGACGCTCCTTCCTCGAACACTGCTGCGTACCACTATCCTCAACACTGATCCGATCTGACATCCCAATCTTGTACCCTGATCCGCTCCACTCTCAACTGTCTTTACCGATTTCAATCTTAGAACTCACTCTCGGTTAACTTATCTACTCTGCTTCTTACTTCTGGCTTCCCCACTTTGCTTCGACCTCCACGTCATTCTGGTTGTAACTTTCTTTCTTCTTTTTTGAGACACTCTTCAAAAATCTGATCACCTGCTTTGGTCTGACTGATTTCACCTCCACCTCGGCCTTCCTTTCCAAGTCTTTTTACTAACCCATCATACCTCTCGGCTTCTTTCTGTCGGTCACTCGATAAACTGATACACTTTCCACTGACAACACCCATCACTGCTTCGCGGTCCGGTCCACTTGTCTCACGACGTCTTGTCACTTCATCACGCTTTCGGGTTCGGGTTCGGGTTCGGTCTCGGATTCATATCGCGTCGCCATTCCGACCTATAATCAACACAACTACTCACTGAACAATTAGTTTCATCCCGCTCTATCCCCGATATCACTTTCCCATAGAAATATGGTTACTTAATCACGTACCCGACGGTTACCCGTGATTAAATAACAATACCCCATAAGTCCGTTCCCTCGTGAACTGACGGTTGAACACAACCGTCCTCAAGTCGGCTCAACTCGAAGTAAAATTAAAATAAAATCAACACCTTACC
Organism: Orychophragmus violaceus; assembly: GCA_030180135.1. Lineage (NCBI taxonomy): Eukaryota > Viridiplantae > Streptophyta > Magnoliopsida > Brassicales > Brassicaceae > Orychophragmus > Orychophragmus violaceus. The sequence goes on along the minus strand of CM058233.1, from coordinate 83,890,794 downwards.
TTTTTAACAAAACCGAAGAAAGCTACTAATCACCAATTAAATTCCGAACTACCAAACATACAAGAGTCTCTAAGACCCAAAACGATCAATCCATCCAAAACCACGCACACTAACACTACGCAACTACCACACAAACAAATTAATCAATCAATCAATCAATCAATCAATCAACAGAAAATGAAAACAAGCAATCACCATACAATCACGCAATCTAATGATCGGTCGGATGCGTCGTCGGTCTGGGTTCAGGTCATGATGAACGGTCGTCAGTTCCGCTCATCATTTGATTTCACACGGTAATCTGTTTGCTTTCAGAACCATCTCAATCATGCAAACAGTTACCATGCTACTCAAAACGATCAACTGAACACTCAGTATCCACCACATACATAACGATATATCATACATTATAAGGTTTTCTGTACATGGTTATGATCAGAGTCCACTCATAAGACCGTCATCACATCCAAAAACCCATACGACGCCGCTAAACATCGGAAAAGTCAAAGACGACACGCAAAGTCGCCTATCCGCCGATCAATCTACAAGACAAGAATAGAGTTAGTGCCCCCAACTTACCTGGCCTAACTACTCCCATCCTAACCTAATGCCTCCAGCAAGACCGAAATGCCCAATCACCACTGGCAAAACGGCTCGCTGAAGTATCCGCTGGCAGGTGCGCCGGAAGGGTGTGGTGAGTGTGTGTCTCGAGATGGTGCTCCGACATGTTGTGGCTCGGCAATCGGCAAAGATGAGCAACGTGACCTGCGCGGCCACATAACTGACAGATTGGAGTGGACGCTGAACGTGATCCACAATAACACACGGGCGCCTGATGTCCATAACCTCCACACAACTGACAAGGAGAAGTCGGCTCTGACGGGGAATCGATGAAACAATCGGGTGCGCGATGACCCTCACCTCTACACAACGGGCAAGTCCTCACTGGCTCGGGTCGGGACAACGGAACAACCGGTAACTGCACAACGGGCGGCTGACTGGGCTCGGGATCTCTGCGGCTGGGTCCCGCTCGATAATCCTCTGGTACTAATGCTCGGTACGGCTCTCCATCGGTATACACGGTCCTGATCCAGAAAATCGGGCAAGTCGATACTCCGTGACCCTCGTGACCACATCATGGATAGTGGTCGGGTCCCGATACTGGATGGTACGGCTCTCGAAGACGCGGGTCTACTGCTCGGGGACACCAGTGTAAATGAACCCATACACTCCACATCCGTCGCACGTCCTGTACTCCGGTATTGCTGGCGGCGAGACTGACTGGTCCCTGCTGACTCATGACACTCAACTGCAACTGCTCCGCGCACACACACACACATCTCCACTCCACCCAGGACACACTGCTGCACGACTGCAACCAAAACTCAAAGATAAGTTAGTACAAAGAATACAAAAATGCTACTCCCCATCCCAACCCCGGGTTTCACGGACGCGGCTCGGTTTCCTAATGGATGCTTGTGTGACACATTTGACTCGATAAAACACGGAAAACACTCAAAAATGAAATGTTTTGAAACCCATGCAGAACCATGCTCTGATACCACCTTTCTGTAACGCCCCTTTCCCATTCTCCGCTGACCGTCGAGCTGACCGGTCAACAATCAAACAAGAACATGACCGATCGAACCCGAGCAAGTCGAACGGGAAAAGTTCGCCACAGGACGAAGCCAAAGACAGTTCGGTTTGAGATAAAAGGCTCGCACCAACCTATCTCCGACTCCGCTATCCTCACTTCCGTAATACAAGTTGTACACCTTGTACCACTTCGGTGAGTTGTGTCGGTTCGGACGAAACCTCATATCAGGGAAACAATTTCATTCTTGAGTAAACAAACGTTAATCACAACGTTTCATATGAGTTTTACAAACAATTGTCATCTCAAAGTACATAAATAAAACAAACACGTAAAATGGCGCCAAAGCCGAACCGAAAATAAAACATCCAAAATCCCGAATCAAATCTCGTCACAAGCCATCCCGAAACCACACCGAGACCTCCCGCGTCCGTCGCTGCTAAACCTGAAAAACACAAAAGAGTCTAATGAGCAATCTAAGATCACCCAGTGAATCGGCTCCCCACTAAAGGCTTCTAGTCTATCTAGAATTACAGATTCCCGCCCCAAAACCCAAAATAACAATCAACAGAAATCAATAGTCGATCACGCACTACCACGTCGTGTCAACCCACACACAATCAAGCAATAGCCAAAACAAGAGAATTAAGGGAATCGAAGGCACTGCGGCACATGTCCTCGATTGGACTCGATCTATCTATCGCGCAACGAAAGAAATAACAAAACAACACTGGGCCCTACGATCTCGGTAACTTCCACGGGTCTACATCGTTACCTACATGGTAACTAACCCACGTGACTCCTAGCCGTCCACACACGACTAGGACACCGTTCTCTGTCCATCGATACGCGGTGACTCTAACTACCCCTAGATAGCCCGAGTTTCCATGCAGCCCGGCCCTAGGACATGACCCTGTATTCTCCGGACCGCACACCTACCGGCGTCACCCGATAGGTTAACACCATAACCAGAACCACCATGGCCCGGTTAGGTCAAACCCGAGGATCCAATCGGGTCGGAAGTACCGGAACGTAAAAAAATAACCTAGGCTTGCGGAATCTAATGCACCCTAGAGTCCTAGTGCAGAAATGTAAACACGCAGACTCGCTGGGACTCTAGCACAGATCACGCAATCAATATCAATAATAAATCCACAACCATTCCGCAAGCCTCTACACTACCACCGCTCTGACTAGGTAAGATACCTAGTCAGCACCACTAACTTACCCGGTCCCGTGACCGGAGTAAGTGTCCGCAATAACTGCCCGGCCCAACACCGAGCAGTCTAACAAGCCTGCACACAAAGCTCACAACAACAGCAATACAATCACGCAATCACAATCAATCACACAATCACAATCAATCACACACAATCACAATCAATCACACAATCACACACAAGCAGGCTTATTAGGGTTTCTAAGTCTTTTAATTCATTTCACGCCCGCTACTTTGGGTTAACCGCTTGTTAACCCGTAGACGGTTCACCATCCATCACACTTCTTATTTCTTAACCAAACCTAGTCATCATTCATTAACTCCCCGATCCGTCGGTTTAGAGTTAGTAAACTTACTAACTCCCGACGTTTCATTATTAACTTAATTTAATCCATTACCCAATCCCGCTATTAACCTAAACCCCAATCCCGCTACAATATTCTATATGTTCATTTAGGTTTAACCATATTTTAATGTCGTCTCAATTCTCGTATATAGATTCATTAATTATCGTTCTTATACCATATATATGCATATACGATCCTAAACAACGGTCTATATGAATGCATCACCCAATCAATACTAACAACCTAGCGGCACACAACCAATTTACCTTTTAATTCTTTAAACCCTAACATGTTTATCTCATCCTAACCGGCTTATCATTAAACGTCCAATTAATTATTAATTACTAATCAGGTTAATTAACGGGTATGCAATCCTAGTACTACGGTTTATCACTTCCCGGTCTATATGAGTCTAAAGGTTTGTGAGCCGACTCACAGTGAGATAGGTACGGTAATGGCGGTTCTGACACGTCGTGAATCCCGAGACTCCCGAACTAGAACCCGAACCTCCCGACTGCACGAACTCGAACCCCAAAACTTCCCGAATGTCCCGACCGTAGACCGCATAATTCTAACCAAGCTTCCGGACCATGTTCTCTCTCCTTCACGCCTCCTTCTCTCTTCTTCACGTCGCTCTCTCTCTACTTTCTCTCTCCTCTTTCTCTCTCTTCTTTCTCTCTCCTCCGGTCTTCTCTCCTTCTCCTCATCTCACGCTTCTCTCTCCTTCCTTCTCCTTCTCTCTCCTCTTCTTCACGCTTCTTCTCTCTCTCTCTCTCTCTCCTCTTCTTCACGCTCTTCCTCTCTCTTTCTCTTCCTCTCTCTTCTTCTTCTTCTTCTCTCCCTCCTCTTCACGCTTCTTCTCCTTCCTCTTCTCCTCTCTCCTCTCCTCCTCCTTCACGCTTCCTCTTCTCCTCTCTCCTCTTCTCCTCCTTCACGCTTCCTCTTCTCCTCTCTCCTCTTCTTCACGCTCTCCTTCTTCTTCTCTCCTCTTCGCTCTTCTTCTTTCTTATTCTCTCTTCTTCTCCTCTCTCCTCTTCTTCACGCTCTCCTTCTTCTTCTCTTCTTCCTCCTCTTCATCATCTCCCTTCACGCCGTCTCTCTCTCCCTTCTTCTTCTTCTTCTTCTTCTTCTTCTTCTTCTTCCTCTTCTTCTTTTTCTCTTCACGCTTCTTCTCTTGCTCTCCTCTTCTTCTTCTCTCTTCTTCTTCTCACGCTCTTTTTTCTTCTCTTCCTCTCTCCTTCTCTTCTTTCTTTCTTCTCTCCTCACGCTTCCTCTCCTCTTATTCTTTCTCTCTTCTTTTCTTGTTGTCGTGTGCAAAAATGAATGGAGTTTCTTATATACAGAACTCAACAAATGACATGTTGCCACTTGTACTGCCCCTTCTCACGCCACACCCATCTCCAACATGTGAGAAGAGTTCAATGTTTCTACTTCTCTCCTTTACTCTCTTGGTCACGTATCTCCCTTAGAAACCATGCAATTGCATGACTTAAGACACAAGTCTCTTCCATTCTTCTTCCACGTTTCATGCTTACATGTGACTAAAAAAAAGGGTAGATTCTTTGTATCTCATCTTGTCTCAACTAACCCATGTGATGAAATGTTGTTTGTGTCATCATTCTCTCTTCACCCCTCACAGCCACGTACACCACCAACTTAAAAGATTCAAAGAATCTTTCTTCTTCTTTACTTCACGTGAGAAAATGGGAAGATAACATGCATTGAATCTTTTATTCTCGAACCATCCCGATGCTTCTGTTTAGCCGGTTTCGCGTTTAATATTTTAACAATTCTCTAGATGATCCCATAAATCTTCATCCCTCTATAATCAGATTCTCCATGATATTTGATGAATTTAGCATTTTGAATCGCCTCAAACGGACACCCGTAGCTCCGGTTATGAATTTCTGAAGTTTCGTCGGTTTTGTCGGTTTCCATCCCGACAAGCCGTAGAACGCGTTTTTGCTCTGATTTCTCCAACTTTGGTAATGTGAACATTCTTTATATTAAAATAGAAGAATATTCGGCCCGTCTCGGCTTCCGTCTCGACTTTTGGTAAAATTACCATTTTACCCCCGACATTGGTAAAATGACAATTTTACCCCTGGTGGTCTTTCTGCTGCCCGTTGACCGTATTGTGATACGGGTTATCACAAGTAATGCCAGAGAAAATTTCCTGTACTTCATTGTCTCTACTGATTATTTCAGTGAGTAAGACTGTGTTCATTTGATGAGACACAAGTCGGAATTCTTTGACATGGTCGAAAGAGTTCCAGAATGAGGTATAGAATCTGAGTGACAGAAGTATTAAGACTCTGGATTAGATCACGAGTGAGAATACTTGAGTCATTAATGGTGTGATCATCTGAATGAGTGTGAAGTCGTTCCACAGCTCAATTCTCCTGAAAACCTTGAGGTATTTCTGTGAGAAAGAATCAGATCTTATTAGAAATGATTAAAGATGAGTCACACGAATCTTCCATGATATTCTTTAAGAATAACGCTCTAGTAATATCTAAGTTTACGCTGAAATAGTTCCACTAATATCAGTTGAAAGACACCACATAAATGTGGATTGGAAATGATCTAAATTCGTCTTTACTGAGTATTTGTAGTTGTGCTACTTCGTTGGTTGTCCTAGGGAAACCAAGGCTTGTTACTTTTTTTTACGTCCATTCTGTTTTCTAAGAGGGGAAGTTACTTTCCAAGAAGAACAGTGGGAGTAAAAGCGTAACTCGAAGAAATTCGAGAAATACAGGAGGCTGCTCAACCTGTTGAGGGAGAGCAGCGGATGGATTTACAGATTTCTGTAGAATCTACACCTGTAAAGCCTGAAGTTCGCAGATCTGAATGAATCAGTTACTAATCCGAGAGTGATTTCTCGTCATTAGTTGAACCTGATGATCATTGAAAGTTCGCATGATCTGATGATCATTGAAAGCGACGAACCTGCGAAATTCAAAGAAGCGAAAGTGAGCCCGGACTCCGAAAAATTACATTTTGTGTAAGTTAGCTTCATCGATCCATTCATGGATGGAAGCAAACATATCGGAGTTGGAATCTTCGTTCTGTTGAAGTAGTCAAGGTTTTGACTTGAACAGGAACGAAATGGAACTGTGCGTTTACTAATAGATAAGTGGGAGCGATGTTGCATTTCTCATAGTGTATGTCGATGACATACTGATTCTCGGAAATAACGTCCCAATGCTGCAGTCGGTAAAGGACTGGATTGGGAGTTGGTTTTATGATTGACATGGGTAAAGCCACGTAGTTCTTGGATTTTGGATCTAAAGATGAAGATCCAAAAGAGCTGGTAGGACAAAGTCAGGATTCTTAAATTGACAAAGTCCTACACGTTTTCAGCAATCCAAGAAGGGTTTTATGTCAATGTCACATGGCATTACGTTAAGCGAGATACGGTATCCTACGATATTTGTTGAGCTTGAATGCATGGATAGGATTCCATATGCGTCGGCAATTGGATCTATCATGTATGCCATGACACGTACTTGTTTTGATGTTGCTTTAATGTTAAGCAAGACAAGTAAAGACCAGTCAAATCCAGCAAAGAATCACTGGATTGCCGTAAAGAATATCCTAAAGTATTTGAGGAATACTAAGGATAAGTTCTTGGTTTACGGAGAAAGTGAGGTGCTACAAGTCGATAGATTCTGAAAGGCAAGTTTCCAATAGACAAAGATAATTCCTGGTCACAGTCCGGCTATATCTTGTGTCTGTCTGGCGGTGCAAGGCACTGTTGCTGACTCCATGACTTAAGCTGAACATTTCGCAGCTTGAGAAGCGGCGAAAGAGGTTGTTTGGAAAGAAGAGTTCATCACTGAACTTGATGTGATTCCCAGCGTAGATGAGACTAGCTGCACATCAGAGGTCCAAACACCTTGAGGGTAGGTATAACCTATTCCGTGAGATAAATGACAGAGGTGTTAAGTAGATAAGCAAGTTTCATCGAATGAGAACGTTGCTAATCTATTAACGAAGCCACTCCTTATGCCTAAGCACGAGTCGCGGACTGTAGCTGTAGGATGAGTGAAATTAAGATGTAGTCTCAATTTCAGTGGGAGTTTGTAAAGGGCTTTACTTAGTTGTTTTGAAAGGTTCATGTAAACATAATATTTTATGTTTATGAAATCTATGATTTCTGGATTATTTTAACTGTGATATAAATAATCGTTCCAAAATGATTCATGTCATTATATATGGGCCATCGAAGTACATGAGTAGACTTGATCCTGAAACCCCATATTTAACGAAATGACATAAATCATAGTGTCCATAGTCGAAGGTTGTTGAAATTGGAACACCAACAACCACTTGAGACTAGATTGTGTTGAGACTTATGACCAAGTTTCGAGGGGTCATAGATGCGCGGCATCAAAGTCGACACATAGGTATATGTAGGGGAGCATATGACCGGACATGGCCCGCTGATGAGAACTCTACAAGATATTAATATCTGTGTCATGAGAAGTTCTCATATACGACTATAGAGTATAGTCCTTAGACCTGAGTTCGCATGCATGTGGCTGCACATGGATTGATGCACTTTGATCATTGTCTAACGCTGTTTCGTAACTGGGAGCTATACGGACCTTGGTTGGGTATATTATGAATTGTGTAGTTCATAGTGATGGAACAAGATGGGATTTGTCCCTGCCGTATAACGGAGGAAATATCTCTAGGCCAATCGGAGACTTGATAGCTGGTAAGAGAGTGGCCACTCCCAAACGGACTTGCCCAAGTCGTTTGCATTGTCAGTATCAAATCTGTTCCGATAAACATGGTCTGGCTATATAAGGATGACACGCATCTTGCCTTATGCCAGATCGAGATATTGAGACAAAAGGATTAGGGAATGTAGGATTCCAGTACAATCGGGAGATTGTTGGGAATGTCCTGTGTAGGATTCCAGTACAAGTGGGAGATTGTTGGGAATGTCCTGAAATCTACCGTACTATCTCTAGAAAGTATGATAAGTGTCGAGATCAGACATAAGTCATAAATACTGGGTGATCATGATGGCTTGCTAGAGTCCGCTCTTGATCTATAAGTTTAGGACTTATTACCAGTATTGTATGATCCCTAAGGGTCACACACCATAGCTAACGGGAAAGTTAAGATGGAACTAATACGGTAAGATGCTAAGGCATTTACTGTATTTGAACAGAGAGTTGGGCAGACAACAAATGGACTTTTGTCTGATTTGTGTCTTGGGCCCAAAAGACTAATGAGCCATTAGTTTAATTAATTAATTAATTAAACTTGGGCCCATTAGTGAAATAAGACTATAACAAGGATTCAAAACCCTAGAATTCGAGTGGGTCTGCGATTTTGGAGAAGGAGTGGCCGCGGCTCTCTCTCTCTCAACCCTCTCTCTCTGTTGTTCATCCATCCGGTCTAGCAGCCATCCGTGCTTGTAAGCGTGTGGATACCAAAGGAGGAACAGGTCTTCATATGTTCGTTGATCTCGTCATTACCACCAAATTCCGCTGCAAAGGTAAAGATCAGGTTTGTTTTATGATTCAGTTACAAGAACCTAGATATGTTTAAGATTATGTGCTAGGTTGCAATTTGGGAATTAAAACCTTGAACAAACACTATAATCCTTCATCGTCTCCCTCAACCACGTCACAGCGCCGACCCTCAAAGCCATGGAGCTTCTTCAACTACCTCTGCTTCGGGGTTTTTGCCTTTGCATCTTAGAGAAGTAGTACATCCATCCTTTCCATCGATGAAAAGCGATACACAACAAAACCGGAGAGACTTTCTCGTTGACCAACGAAGTTGCCGGCAACAAAAATGCCTCGTCAAAATGAGATTTGAACTTAAAAACTCTAGAGAGAAAAAGGGGTACGCGCGTGCTACTAAAACATCAAATGTTCACACAAACAGATTGTTCGCCATTCACACAAAATACAATAATAAACTTATAGATTTTGTTGCTTCCGTAGATTGCTCTATGAGATCATATCCTCTATACAATTTCTCCATGAACACGCTACGATCTTACCTTTGTAACAGTGGGGAGTTTCAGGTAAAAAGAAAATAAAGAGGTCGTTTTGAAACAATAATTAAAATTGGGGTCTAAAAGCAAAACTTCTTAAATTATTTTGCCGTTTGTCCTATCAATTGTACTGAACTGAATCCGATAAGTGGTGAGATGAGATCCAACCAGACAAAGGCCGTGTTTGTACAGAATCACAGAAACAGATTCATCGTTTAAAGTAATCAATCATTTTTAATCTCTCCTTTCGAGGATCTGAAGAAAAAAATGCATCTGATCAATGCGGTGGCGGCGGCGAGGATGTTATCCGGATTCGGACAGTCTAACGGCACCAACGGAGGCGAGGCGATCCCGTTTGGATCGCCGTTGTGGTTCATCTACGCTGGCGTCTCTTGTTTCCTCGTTCTCTTCGCTGGAATTATGTCTGGTCTCACTTTGGGACTTATGTCTCTCGGTCTCGTCGAACTCGAGATTCTCCAACGTAGTGGCACTCCTAATGAGAAGAAACAAGCCTGTAATTGAATTTGTTTTCGTGTATTGCAATCAAATTTGTTTTAATTGAATTTTTGATCTGATCGTGTTTTTGTTTTAATTGAGAATGATTTCTTCAGCTGCGATTTTCCCGGTTGTTCAGAAACAGCATCAGCTTTTAGTGACACTGCTTCTGTGCAATGCTGTTGCAATGGAGGTAGAATCTCGTATTTAAAGTTTCTTGCTTTTTGATTCAACAACTTCACTTAGATGATCTATGGGATTTGGCAGGGGCTTCCTATATACTTGGATAAGTTATTCAATGAATACGTTGCTATTATTCTCTCCGTCACTTTCGTTCTAGCTTTTGGTGAGGTATGTTTTGTAAATCTAAAAGTTTATATGGTTTTATCAAGGGTTGAACTTATTTGAACATTTGGTCTTTTAAGGTTATTCCTCAAGCGATATGCACTAGGTATGGACTGGCTGTTGGAGCGAATTTCGTCTGGCTTGTCCGCATTTTAATGATTCTATGCTACCCTATTGCCTTTCCCATCGGCAAGGTAAATCAAGATTGTTTTTTTTCTTGGTCTGGATAATTTAGTTTTAACCTCTTTTATGCATTTGGATAGATCTTGGATTTGGTACTGGGACACAATGACGCTTTGTTTAGACGTGCTCAGTTGAAAGCTCTTGTATCCATTCACAGCCAAGAGGTATCAGGACATTTGGACATGCTAATTGTCTTGCTGCTACTTTTACTAATTTGACTCTATTGTTTTAGGCTGGCAAGGGAGGTGAACTGACGCATGATGAGACCACAATCATTAGTGGAGCACTTGATTTGACCGAGAAGGTATGTATGGATGAAACTTCACTTTCTTGAATTCCTGAATCATGAAAAGTGGTATTTTGTTTGACAGACTGCACAGGAAGCCATGACACCAATCGAGTCCACATTCTCCTTGGATGTAAACTCAAAGTTGGATTGGTAAGTTTGGTTCTCGACTCATAAATATTTTACATCTTTGTCTGCAACTATTTCCGACTTTGTGTGTACATAACTTCACAGGGAAGCTATGGGTAAGATTCTGGCACGAGGCCATAGCCGAGTTCCTGTCTACTCTGGGAATCCGAAAAACGTTATCGGACTTCTCTTGGTAAGTGTTGCTTACTCGTACTTGCATGTTTCAATGTTTCTAATCTTCTGTTTATTAGGTGAAGAGTCTACTTACAGTTCGACCTGAAACAGAGACCCTTGTCAGCGCAGTTTGTATACGCAGAATGCCAAGGTTTGGACCTTTCACTCTTTTCCATTTTGTCTGTGTATAATGAAACTATGTTTTGTTATAATGCTTCGATAGGGTTCCAGCTGATATGCCTCTGTACGATATATTGAATGAGTTTCAAAAAGGAAGCAGTCACATGGCTGCAGTTGTCAAGGTTAAGGGGAAGAACAAAGTCCCTCCTTCAACTTTGCTAGAAGAAAACACTTACGATTCGGATTTGACTGCACCTCTGTTGCTGAAACGAGAAGGGAACCACGACAATGTTATTGTCCACATTGACAAGGCTAACAGACAATCGTTATTTCAAAACAACGAGACTGTACCACATGGGTTCTCGCTTACTTCAGAGGATATTGAGGATGGGGAAGTTATCGGTATCATCACTTTGGAAGATGTGTTTGAAGAACTTTTGCAGGAAGAGATTGTGGATGAAACTGATGAATATGTTGACGTACATAAAAGGTTTTGGTTAATACTCTTTATGTCATAGTAACACATGTTTAGGACACTGACAAATCTCCCTTGTATGCAGGATTCGAGTAGCGGCAGCAGCAGCTGCCTCATCAATAGCTCGAGCTCCGTCAAGCAGGAGGTTAATTGCACAAAAGGGAGCTGTGAGTTAAAAAAAATGATTTGTTATCATACTGGAGAAAGTTAAAAAAAAAAGATCAAGTTGTGTAACTTTTAAAATTGCAGGGAGGACAAAATAGGCAAGCCCAGACGATAAAAGGTTCAGCTCAAGAACAGGATAAAACGTTTGGGACCATCATTACCGAGCCTGTTGAGGGGAAGCAACCGATATAATCGATGTTGTGTCAGTTGCTTGAAGAGCTAAAACTCGTGTTGCCAATGCCATGTAAAAAAGGAACAAAGAATAAAGTAAAGATCCAAACGTTGTGTTCCATCATATATAAGTCAACATAAGAAATTGTGCGTCCTAGTTTTGGAAGATGTTCTCTTAAGGACTATAGTTTTGTCCGACTTATTCTTGTATACGTGTCGGTGTGTCACGAAATGAAGTTGTCACAGTTAGCTATTGTCTTTATGGGCGCTGTACTATAAGAGCAATAGTTTTTTGAGCTAACTCAAATGCTTCTTTATTCCAGTCTAGGCAGCATATCAAAAGCTTCGTCCGATGATTCTTTTGAATCAAAGTCGAAATCGAAAACTTTCATAAGCTTTCAGAAGTTCAATTTTTAGATGCTTCCTAAAAATATCTTTAAAATGCGTTGAAAGCTTGCATTTCTATTTTAAAATTTCATTTCTTAGCTAAATAGGAAACATAGAGTTGTTTTTATATGTTTCTTGTTTTATAAAGAAAACTAGAGAATAAATTCATATTAAAAAGTTGAAACGAAAAGTAAAATTTGATATTTGTATAATAATTTTTCTTTTATTTACAAAGAATCTATTCTATTAAAAAAATAGAGTGTTTTTTAGTCTAATCTTTAGTTGATGTGTTATTTACAAAAAGATGTCATTGAAGATTTTAAAGTGTTTTTAATATTCATTAAGGGTAATTAGGGAATATAACATTTTTCTACTATTCATGTTTCTAAACAAGACAATTACTAAACATGTATCCAAACATTTTAAATATAATAGGATCCACTTTTTTTAATTAACTAAAATAAATATAAACATAAATATATATATATATATATATAATCATAAAAATATTAAATCAATTGATAAATATAACTAAAAAATTTAAACATCAACTACTTTTGTATATGTAAGATAATATTCTTTAATTATGATTATATTCAAAATATATTTATAATATATTTTAATGTCTTTTTATATTTTGTTTCAAGTATAACTATTTATTTATATATTATAACAAAATTTTATAAATAGTTTAAATTTATTTATTACGTAAGAACAGTATTTTTTACGGTTTCATTTTTAGCGGGTTGTTCCATCAAATTGCAAAATATTTAAACTATTATAAGAATGAGTTGAAAAATAAATTAACTAATTTTGATTTATAAACTCTGCACGAGTAAAATAATTCCAGTTAATATATTTTAATTTAATAAAAATATTAAAATTATTCAGTATTTATATTATTCAAATATAAAATGCGTCAAATTATGGCTCATGTTTGAATGAGTTTTTAACGGGTTGTTCCATCAAATTTTCAAATTATATATCATTACAACACATGTTGAAAAAACAGATTAGCCAATTTCAAACATGTCTAAGTTATAATTAACTTAAATAAAAATGTCAAATAAAATATATTTGCAGTTTTACATCATATTAAAAGTAACAATAAACTACAACTATTAAAATATAAGTTAACAATATCAAAACAAAAATAAAATTTATTATATTTTTCTCATGAGCACAATATCACATTATTTTCACTTAATATGAATTAGACGGAATAGTTAACGAACTTAATTTATAAAAATATAGATTTAAGATAAAAATATATTTTAAAATAAAAACATAAACCACGTTTATTTAGTGCGGGTCAAAATCTAGTTTCATTTAAATAAACTATATTATTTGGTCATTTTTCACGATAGATATTGAAGTTATCTTATTTTGATAGCTATCCATTATTCTATTTTATCATCATTTTTATTTTAAAGTTACAAAGATAGTGATTAAATATTTTTTATTTTAAATTATATAACTTTTAATTATTATTTTGTAAACTTAATATATTGATTTTTTCATATAAATATAAATACATACGTTTCTACCACCTATCCGCTTCTTATATTTTTAAAAAATTCGTTTATGTACTTTCATATGATTCCGCTTCCGCATATCTGTTTTTGATTCCATACAAGTATACAACCTAGATTACAGTTCAACCGAACCGAAGCCGAACCAAAAAAACGAATTCCCAAGACTATATCCGAGTATCCAAACTTATGTCTTTTCACAAAAGTAGTGTTTTTCAAAAATAAATGATAATCTTTTACTCTTTTTTTTGTCAACAAATGATAATATTTTACTACTTTCCATAATAGGTAAGGGTGGATTTAAAACTGCAAGAAATAATAAGGACCAATGATAAAATCAAAATTTCCTAATTGTCATAGGAATTCAAAAATATACAATGACAAAATCAAAATTTCCTAGTTGTCATAGGAATTCAAAATTGTACAAAACCGAATAGAGGTCGACCACGAGATATGTGATAACAACAAAAAGAGTTAAAAAAAAATTTAATTACTAATAATAAAATAAATATAATTTAAATTTGTAAAGAAAAGTAAATCCGCGTTTTCTAAGCGCTGGTCAAAATCTAGTAGGATTTAAAACTGTAAGAAATAATAAGGACCAATGATAAAATCTAAACTCCTAATTGTCATAGGATTTCAAAAATATACAAATAATAGTGACCAATGACAAAATCAAAATTTCCTAGTTGTCATAGGAATTCAAAATTGTACAAAACCGAACCTGTTTAGAGGTCGACCACGAGATATGTGATAACAACAAAAAGAGTTAAAAAAAATATCTTCTAAACCAAAATCAAAATATATAAAGCCTAGGAAGAGCAGCCGGAGACGAAGAAGAAGATCCTCAAAGCTTTGAGAAGATGCATTGGGTTAACGCGTTGTTATCGGCGAGGATGTTGAACGCCGTCGGAAAATCTAACGGCTTAGGAAACGAGATGATTCCGTTCGGATCGTTATGGTGGAGTATCTACGCCGGCGTCTCTTGTTTCCTCGTCCTCTTCGCCGGAATCATGTCCGGTCTCACTCTGGGCCTCATGTCTCTCAGTCGCGTTGATCTCGAAATCCTCCAACGAAGTGGCTCTCCAAAGGAGAAGAAACAATCAGGTGATTACTTCTTTGTTGAATCTGTATCTGACTCTTAATTTTGTTCAAAACCCTTGCAATTTACTGTTTGAATTTTGCTTGGGAATGATTTTTTTTCTTTCAGCGGCGATTTTTCCGGTTGTTCAGAAACAGCATCAGCTTTTAGTAACACTGCTCATGTTCAATGCTCTTGCAATGGAGGTACTCTCATAATTCAAGTCTCTTGCTTTTGATTCCAAAACTTGTATGCTCCTTCTGATCTAAAGAGCCCCACTTTGCAGGGACTTCCTATATACTTAGACAAGATATTCAATGAGTATGTTGCTATTATTCTCTCGGTCACTTTCGTTCTATTTGTTGGAGAGGTATGTTCTTTAACAAGGTTTTTGATATTGTAGCTTTAAGGTTCATCACTGAATTGAACACTGTGTGTTTTAGGTTATTCCTCAAGCTATATGCTCCAGGTATGGACTAGCAGTGGGAGCTAATTTGGTCTGGCTTGTCCGCATCTTAATGACTCTATCCTACCCGATATCTTTTCCTGTTGCAAAGATTTTGGATTGTGTATTGGGACACAGTGACCCTTTATTTAGGCGGGCTCAGTTAAAAGCTCTTGTATCCATTCACGGTGAAGCGGCTGGCAAGGGAGGTGAGCTTACGCATGATGAGACCACAATCATAAGTGGAGCACTTGATTTGACTGAGAAGACTGCTCGAGAAGCCATGACACCAATTGAATCAATCTTTTCCTTGGATGTAAATTCAAAGTTGGACTGGTGAGTTTTGTTCTCAACTGTTAAATGTATATTGGTTATTTGTATTCTTGATTCTGAAACTTGAGCATGGCATTCAGTTCTGTAACTATCTCCATAGAACATCTTTGAATCTATGGATAAGATTCAAACAGGAGGGAAGCTATGCATGATTATGAACATATTTGAAACATGAACATGTTTTGCTTGTGACTCCTAGGGAAGCTATGGATAAGATTCAAACACGAGGCCACAGCCGCATTCCTGTCTACTCCGAGAATCCAAAAAACGTTGTCGGACTTCTCTTGGTAGGTGTTGTTGAACCTCTTTCGATTTGCATGTTTCAATGGTCGCTTATCATGTTTTTGCAAACTCTAATCAAGATATTCTTTTGCTTGTTAGGTAAAGAGTCTCCTTACAGTTCGCCCTGAATCAGATACCCTTGTAAGCACAGTTGGTATACGCCGCATTCCAAGGTCTTGCCATTGTTATTTTGGCTGCAGTCTTTTCTATTTTCTTTCCTTGAGCATCTCTTCTCTGTACAACGAAATCTGACTGTGTTTTAAATGATTAAACAGGGTTCCGGCCGATATGCCATTGTATGATATACTGAATGAGTTTCAAAAAGGGAGCAGTCACATGGCTGCAGTTGTGAAGGTTAAGGGGAAAAGCAAAGGTTATCTTTCAACTTTGGTTGAAGAAAACACATATGAAAGCAATGACTCCAAGTTGACTACACCTCTGTTACTAAAGCGAGAAGGAGACCACGACAATGTCATTGTTGATATTGACAAGATTAGTAACAGTGAGACGGGAAGACAAGGGTTCTCGCATACTTCAGAGGAGATTGAGGATGGAGAAGTAATTGGGATCATCACATTGGAAGATGTGTTTGAAGAACTTTTGCAGGAGGAGATTGTGGATGAAACTGATGAGTATGTAGACGTGCATAAAAGGATTCGGGTGGCGACTGTAGCGGCTGTTGCCATTTCATCATTGGCGAGAGCTCCTTCAGGCCGGAGGTTACTTGGCCAAAAGGGAACTGTAAGTAAACACTCTCTTGCAAAACAAATGGTTTTAACTTTTAAGTGATAAGATCTGTATGCAGACTTGAGATAAGAACCGGTTTTGTGTTTTTGCAGGGAGGACCAAAAACGCCAAAGGCATCTTCTACTCCCAATGCAGGATAAAATGGTTTGGCCTACGACCGGTCCTCTTCAAGAACAGTTGATGTTTCTAGGTGTTCATTTTTTGTTTTTTGTTTTTTTGCTTGAGATGTGAGTAATAAACAAGGTTTTAAACTTAGATCAATTGTTGAGCACATACGTGTAGTTATACTATATAGTCTACAAACAAATCGATCTTGTTTTTTTGCCCCGCATCTAATCTATTCATTTGTATATTCTTTTTTTTTTCATCTCCCTTTTCATTGCATCAGTAAAGCCAGTGTTTACATGAGGTTTTGGTAATGTTTATGATATTGAAAGTAGCACGTTTGATTTGAAGGCTTTTATAGCAATAGTGATTAGTTTACAACAAATTTCTTCTCCTATAGTTTTATACAATGCTTCGATTTTTATTGAAAAAATATATATATATATATATATATATATATATATATATATATATATATATCGAAGAAATTTCAGAGAACGAGTCTTTGAATCAAAAGGACGAACACTATTATCAAAATATATAACATACCAGAATGGGCTGGACTTCTTCTTTCTCACGAGCCACTTGATCAGAAATGGATTCAAGTAGAAGACTTACTACAGTTTTGAGTTTCTTGACTCTTAAACTTGTGATAGCGCATATTTATATCACCCTCAGCCACTGTCCTAGCTTCCTTGGCCATGAGCTGTCTCTCGGCCACTTCCTTAGCTTGCTCGGACATTGGCTCCTCGACAACATGCTTCAGCTCAGCTTCAAGCTCCTTCTCCTAAGCTACATGTTCTGGTTCAAGTCCGATTTTCCATAAGCTATCTATGATCATATCATCTCTTCCTTATTGAGAAGGATTTGACTTCAAATCCGGTCCTTCTGCATTAAAATAACTTAGGTCAAAAACACAAGCTAGAGGATACTTTGTACGTAGCTTGCAAGTCAACATAATATGCATTATCATTGATCATCTTGATGGTCTTGAATTAGCCATCAACTCTGGGTATGAGTTTGTATTTCCTCAAGGTTGCCTGTAACGCCCATGTTCCGCTTTAACCGTAGTCAACCGATGACCAACAATCAGACAAGAACATGATCACTGATTTTTTTTGTCGGACCAGAGTCGTCACAATTTTTACCGTTTTTGATTAATTAAGCTCGGCTTAACAACTTTCGTCATTAAACTGATCCGAATTATTCAATTACACGTTTCCCAAATTTTGATTATAGCTTTGCAACCATAATAAAATTTTGTAATTATATTAGACCGGACTAATCTAATATAAACAACATGCTTCACGTATATAAAACATAATTTATTTAATATTATGAAAAGTGCGATAATACAAATAGATCTATGGACAATATTTATTTAAATATTCATACAAACATTACTTTGAAACTTTCGTTGCGAAAGAGACACCGACACTATACCGGCTGGTCTAACGTCCTGCGATCCGCTACTCCTACGGGTTACCTGAAAAAAATAAAGAAGAGGGGTGAGTGATCTATTATCGACCCAGTGAATGAAATTCCCCAACTAATAAAATAACTTTCCGTCTACCCAACCCAACCCCAAACACAAGCAATGACGGAAAGTTACACAAGCAATAATAAATAGACAAGGCACTTTAACAACAAATAAACTATATGAATGCTTATGGCCCTGGCAATATCGTCATTCCCTCGGAATACTTGTCCTGTCACCATATAGACTCACAGTAGTAATCCCTCGACTCTTATTCATAAACACAAAGTACTACAAGTAAGACACCGTTCTCCGTCCATCGATACGCGGTGACTCGGGCTACCCCTAGATAGCCAAAGCTTCCATGCAGTCCGGTCCTAGTAAATGACCCCGTATTCTCCGGACCACACCTACCGGCGTCACTCAGTAGGTTAACACCTGGCAGTAACACGACCCGAGAGTCCGTAAACCGACCGGTACGCTCCAGGATCCATCGGGTAGGGAAGTCGATATGCCCACTATAACACCATGTCACTAGCACATAAAAAAAACACGTTAAACATATCACATCACAACAATCATATCACACAACATATCATCAATCAAACATTAATAAACCAATCATCGTATTGTTATCACATTGCTTAATAGTTTTCCGTATTTTAATCATTCGTTCGTTACTCGGTTATCAATCAAAAGTAAACTATAATATATAGCAATAGCAACCGTAGCATTAATATCACTCAACAATCAAACCAATTATAGTCATAACAACATTATCACACATTACTATATACTAATAAAACCGACACTAGTCATAGCCATCACAACGGATCATGACTTAGTGTCGAGAACATGCGTAATAAAATGTTAGGCAAGCAATTAATCCCAACTCACCAATACTTTGTCGTGGTTGACCCCGATATTAAATAGCCTTACTACACGAACCTCCGGAACGGATCTTACTATAAGCCGCCTACAATGGAAGAGAAGATCGGTTCATGGGATGAACGTTGAAAATCTCCGCTTAGGAAATGTTTCCCCGCTCCTATATCACCATCTCAACTCTTAATCTCTTTATCTCTCTCTCCTTCTGTTGTAATTCATACCGGTTTATAAAACAATTTTATAAATCAACCTATGAATATACTAGCCAAGAACTCATGCAAATACTGAAATAAATCTAGATCTATGGTTTCGAATATACCTGGATATTTTGCAGCAGAAAGATTAACAAAGCGAATCGAGGTTCTTTTAGCACTCCAAGTGTTCTTTTAGTTCATGATGACCAGTCACCAAAAACCCATATCTAACAGGTTCGTGACGTGTCCTTTCGGACCTAAGTACCTCAGGTTCCACAGGTGTAGATTCTACGACTCTTCGTAAATCTAATTGATCCTCTTCATGAGAATCTGGAACAACCTCCTATGTTTCTCGAACTTCTTCGAGATGTACTTTACTCCCACTATTTTTCTTGGAAAGAAATTCTCTTTCTAGAAAAGAACCATTACGAGCAACAAACACTTTGTTCTCAGTAGGGTTGTAAAAGTAATAACCTTTGGTTTCTTTGGGATAACCAACGAAGTAGCATTTATCAGACTTGGGCCCGAGCTTATCGGTAAACATACGTTTAACATAAGCATCACAACCCCAAATTTTCAGAAAATACAAATTCGGAACTTTTCCAGTCCATATCTCATATGGTGTCTTCTCAACTGATTTTGATGGACATCTGTTTAGCGTAAACGCATACGTTTCTAGGGCGTATCCCCAAAAGGATAATGGATGATCTGCATGACTCATCATTGATCGAATCATTTCTAATAAAGTTCGATTTCTCCTTTCGGAAACACCATTCAACTATGGCGTTCCTGGAGGAGTGAGTTGTGAAACAATTCCACAATCTTTCAGATGGTCATCGAAAGTTTGACTCAAATATTCACCACCTCGATCTGATCGAAGTGCTTTGATTGTCTTGCCAAGCTGGTTTTGTACTTCATTCTGAAATTCTTTGAACTTTTCAAAAGATTCAGACTTATGTTTCATTAGATAAACATAACCATATCTACTGAAGTCGTCAGTAAATGTGATGAAGTATTGGTAGTTTCCTCTAGCATTTATGCTCACCGGTCCGCATACATCAGTATGTATAAGTTCCAATAAGTCCTTAGCTCTTTCACTGTGTCCAGTAAAAGGAGCCTTAGTCATTCAAATGAGCTCAAAAGTCCATCACTATGAAGCTTTTGAATACGTTTCTCATTTATGTGGCCCAAACGACAATGCCAAAGAAAGGTTTGATTCTTGTCATTTGACTTGAATCTCTTGGTACTAATGTTATAGATTTGCACACTTTGGTTTAGAACATAAAGTCCATTCTCTAATGGACCGCTACCATAAAATATATCATTGTAATCAAATGAACAACACTTGTTCTTAATTGAAAACTGATATCCTTCCAAATCCAAACAAGGAATAGAAATAATATTTCTGCTTATAGCAGGTACATAGTAGCAATTCTGAAGTTCTAAAACCATGCCAGAAGGTAAAGACAAATGAAATGTTCCTACGGCTAATGCAGCAACTCTTGCTCCATTTACCACACGCAGGTCCACTTGTCTTTTCTCCAAAGTCATACTGTTGCTTAAGCCCTGCATATTTGTACAAATATGAGCACCACAGCCGGTATCCAACCCAAGAAGTAGAACCAGAAGTAGTAACATTTACTTCTATAACATAAATACCTGAAGATGAAGTCTCAAAAGTCTTCTTCTTCTTAGTTTTCAGATCTTCTAGGAATTTATTGCAGTTTCTTTTCCAATGCCCATAACCATTACAATAATGCCACTTATCATCTTTAGAAGGACCAGATTTAACTTTAGGAGCATGATTAGACTCGCTTGGATTCACAATCGAGCTCGTCTTGCCATCACCTTTGTTCTTACCATGTTTCTTAAACTTTTTACCCTTTTGTACCATAAGGACATTTGGGGTGTCCTTCTTGATGTTAGGTTCAGCAGTTTTGAGCATCCCATGAAACTCAGTCAAAGTCTTTGTCAAGTTGTTCATGTTGTAGTTCATAACAAACTGATCATAGCTTGACGGCAATGACTGCATAATGAGATCAGTAGTCAACTCTTGGCCGATAGGACAATCCAGTTTTGCCAAGTTATCAATATAACCCATCATCTTAATGACATGTGGGCTAACTGGATCATCTTTTGGTAGCTTGCACTCAATGAGAGTTTTAACCGTCTGGTATCTCTCAGTTCGTGCCTGCTCCTGAAACATTCCTTTCAGGCCAGTGATCATGTTAATTGGCGAATCCACGTTCTCATATTGCTTTTGCAAGTCTGAGTTCATGGTAGCCAACATAAGACAACACACATCCACCCTATCATTGACATGCTTGTCATAAGCATTTCTCTCTGCTTGCTGAGCATTGGTCTTAGGTTTTTCAGGAAGAACCTTTTCAAGGACATAGTCCTTTTTCTCCTGTCTGAGAACAATTCTCAAGTTTCGATACCATTCGAGGAAATTCGATCCATTAAGTTTATCCTTCTCAAGGACAAATCTCAATGGAAACGAGTTGTGGGGAGTTGACATTGCTGGAGATAAAGAATAACAATGTTAATATGATGTTCGGGAATAAGAGAAATCTAAACAATTAAGAAAACTCACATTATATTCAAATAACAATTTCCTCAAATTGAATATAATGATCCAAGATCCATATTTCACTAGAATTCGAGTGAGCTTTGGCTAAACCCCCGAATGTCTAGTTATTTAGGTAAACAACATATTGTTAATTATATCAAATATAACTCTTGGTTGTTAGATGACATCTTATGTCTTATCCAACATATGCCTCTAAGCCCAAAACCGTTTTGATAGCTTAGTCAAGTAAACCAATCTTGTTTCACATGGTAACCATTACCATCTACCTCACTTATGTAATTGTGGACACCTTGCTTTGACAAACCCATCACACAATGAAATAAGTCTTGATAGTTGATAAGATTGGAGAGACATCAAAATACTTAATATTAGATGAGGAACTGATTTTAATCCAATTTTAATTTATATTTTAAAAAATTTTATATCTCATATAAATAATTAAATATAAATAATACATATCTCATATGTACATAACTGGATTATAAATAATTAAGTAAATTTTAATCTTATTAAAATTGTTAATTATTATATATATCAATAATTTGATTCTTAAGTTCTATTCAAATTAGAACACATCATATAATATTGAAACGTAACTTCCAAAACTGGATATTACCGAATCAATCAAATTAATCCCATGCCAACAACTTGACATAATCAGACATTTTATTATTTATTTTATTATTTGACACATCAAACAAAACAAACAACCATGCATTCACAAGTATGAATCAGACTTATCAAATCGTGGAAATATACATATAATATTATGTGACGGTTCATGCGCTTATAGACTATGTGATCTCATATTTAATCAAATTATTTATAACAACACGATCATCAAAAAATTCAATCGTCAACGAAATCAATCAAGTAAATCAAAATAATTTTCTATATCCAATATAAACCAAATTAAATTTAATTTCAGTATTAAGCAAGTAGGCTCTGATACCACTGTTGTAATTCATACCGGTTTATAAAACAATTTTATAAATCAACCTATAAATATACTAGCTAAGAACTCATGCAAATACTGAAATAAATCTAGATCTATGGTTTCGAATATACCTGGATATTTTGCAGCAGAAAGATTAACAAAGTGAATCGAGGTTCTTTTAGCACTCCAAGTATTGTGCCTCTACTGGTATCCACACGTACATAAACTGGATCGAAACGGGATGCTAGTACCGTCGAGATCAGATCTCAAAAATACTACGAACAATTCGTGTTATTAGGGTTTATGAAAAAAAAATGGCTCGCGTGAGTGAATCACAATCACCGCATTAGGTTATATCTATATAGCACTAATGTCGGCTAACACATGTTAATAATGGGCTGAGCCCAATTTGAATAATACGATTATTATTAATCGTATATTCAACCATGCTGCCATGTGTGTTATCATATAACACATATATATACATAATTATAATTCATTAACATCTTATATGTATATGAATAATATGTTACATCATATATATAACAAATATGTATATATATCATATTATTTTTAGAACCCAAAATAATATTGATCCAATTTGCTTAAATGTGTGACCGTATAG